>OV049873.1:5822820-7022820 GCA_920104075.1 Melanargia galathea
CTCCCTCGAGCGTTAAGAGACGTCTCCCTCGAGCGTTAAGAGACGTCTCCCTCGAGCGTTAAGAGACGTCTCCCTGGAGCGTTAAGAGACGTCTCCCTCGAGCGCGATTCATACGAACGAAGTTTAAATTTTAACTTTCGTAGATACGCTCTAGAAACTACATAGTATAAAACAAAGTCGCTTTCTCCGTCCCTATATCCCTATGTCCCTATGTATGCTTAAATCTTTAAAACTACGCAACGGATTTTGATGCGGTTTTTTTTAATAGATAGAGTGATTCAAGAGGAAGGTTTATATGTATAATAACATCCATTAAATAGTGGAGAAATACTGTTATTTTTGAGGTTTCTAATGTGATGTCGTAAATTATTACATTTTTCCCGCTTACATTGCAAACGCAGGCTGAACCCTACGAGATTTATCAAAATAATGTACTAAGTATTGTACACATTGAAAAGGTCTACAGAAAAGTCCGCGATGGTATATGTCTATCTCTTATGGATATCCCACAATAACATTTTTTTGTCATTTACTTTTTACGACAAATAATGGCTAATTTTCGAAGCGATTTCAACCAATACAGCATTAATCCTTATCTAATTAAATACCTTAAATACATTGTTGATTTAATATAAAACCATATGGCCCTTTACAGCATATGATTTAAATGAATACTTTCGAAGATATTACAGATTTAAAAATTGCGGCGGCGGGAGCGTGCCTATAAGCGCGTCGGTGGCCGCGGTTCTCCCTATTATATAGCCCAGTGTCGATAATTTTTGAAACCAAAAAAAAAATCACAGTACGTAGGATGAAACCCATTGGAAAAGGAGGAGAATATTATAAAAATACAAGGAAAAATAACTTAAGGGCGATCTGAGCTCGGGAAAAAAGGGGGGGAGTTTTATGGGTAAAAAACGGTTTATCTCGATTTTCCGATAAAACAAAGTCGCTTTCTCCGTCCCTATATCCCTATGTCCCTATGTATGCTTAAATCTTTAAAACTACGCAACGGATTTTGATGCGGTTTTTTTTAATAGATAGAGTGATTCAAGAGGAAGGTTTATATGTATAATAACATCCATTAAATAGTGGAGAAATACTGTTATTTTTGAGGTTTCTAATGTGATGTCGTAAATTATTACATTTTTCCCGCTTACATTGCAAACGCAGGCTGAACCCTACGAGATTTATCAAAATAATGTACTAAGTATTGTACACATTGAAAAGGTCTACAGAAAAGTCCGCGATGGTATATGTCTATCTCTTATGGATATCCCACAATAACATTTTTTTGTCATTTACTTTTTACGACAAATAATGGCTAATTTTCGAAGCGATTTCAACCAATACAGCATTAATCCTTATCTAATTAAATACCTTAAATACATTGTTGATTTAATATAAATCCATATGGCCCTTTACAGCATATGATTTAAATGAATACTTTCGAAGATATTACAGATTTAAAAATTGCGGCGGCGGGAGCGTGCCTATAAGCGCGTCGGTGGCCGCCAGTGTCGATAATTTTTGAAACCAAAAAAAAAAATCACAGTACGCAGGATGAAACCCATTGGAAAAGGAGGAGAATATTATAAAAATACAAGGAAAAATAATTTACGGGCGATCTGAGCTCGGGAAAAAAAAGGGGGGAGTTTTAAGGGTAAAAAACGGTTTATCTCGATTTCCGGCAAAACTAGAAGTCCTATGGAAAAAAATCAAATGACAAAGTTGTAGGTAATAAAAAGATCTACAACTTTTGGATTTACACTTTTTTCACATAACCTCAAAATTTATGTGAAAAGTTCAAAAAACCAAGTTTTTGGTTTTTTATTTTTATCTTTTAAAATATTTTTTTTTTTCACGGAATCTGGTGAAAACTTACCTATTTACGTCCCAAATACACTGTAATTTATTTGATTTGAAATAGTTTTTCTCCTTATTTTTGACTTGATATCGACTTAATTCTGCCAGCTGTCATTGTCATTTACAGATGAGTTAGTTATATGGAGAACAGGGTTAACATCTACGAAGTACGATTTTACCCCAAACTACTTTAATTCCCTGTCAACATATAAAGCTCTAAGCTGCTTAATAATATTAATTGTTTCGCCCTAAAATAGAAATTGCTAAGAATGGAAACTAGAAAGTGCACACTAACAGCAATAGAAAACAAAAGAAGCACATTGAAAAAATTTATTCAAAAATGGAAGTCGAATGACATTATCACCATGAAGTGTCTGTCAGGCATTTGATAAATCTACATGCAGCAGTTGATTTGTATTTGCATAAGTTTTGAATTTTTTATCTTTTTTGTGGGAATTGTTTTATCTCTGGTAACATTATGAAACGTCAGAATTCCACGGAATTAGTAATTCGGGTATAAGGTGAGATATAGTAAGTTCATTGTGGAAAATATCGTAAAAAGTCAAGCCGCCTGGGAGCTTTCATCGAAAGACGAAAACGCTGCCTAATCCCTGAGCGGGTAGTACCTACGCATAATATGCTCTACTACCCGTGCGAAGCCGGGGCGCGGCGGGTCGCTAGTAAATAATAAATATGTAGTTTCATTGTTACATCGGGCTCAAATAAATAGGTACCTATAGGACCTAGGTCGTTTTTAGAGCGGTCCTACAAATTTTACATTTTATGCACGCGAACGAAGTCGCGGGTATCCGTTTGTATTCAAACATGAATCAAACTTCGTTTGTATGGGATAGGTAAAGTCCTCTTAACAGCACCCGCACACTGGGCAACTAGTGGCGACGACTAGTAGCCGCCACAAGTCGCGGGAGAGATTTTTCATACATTTTATACGGTACCACCGCACACTGAGCGCTCGAGTGGCCGCGTTCGAGCCACAAGAAAATGTATGAAAAAACTCTTGTGCGACTCGTGGCGGCCACTAGTCGTCGCCACTAGTTGCCCAGTGTGCGGCGGCTGTTAAGAGCCCTCTCCATGGGAGCGATAAATCGTTTGTGAGTGGAGTCTAAAACAGTGATTTCTACATTTAGAGAGCGAGACGTCTTCAGTAAAGAAGAGTACTAAAAATATATACATAAATAAATAATTAATTAATTAAATAAATAAAATTTGCTTGAGATATCATGATTTTTAGCGAAAAACGGCAAAGTAAAAAGATGCAAATCTAGGTTTGGAATTACGCCTATTGTAGCAAATATTTGGCATTTTTTTACATGAACTAAAGACATTTGAAATTATTATGAAGTAACCTTAGAATAAATAGGTAAAGAAAGGCAGTCGTCGACGCGGCGATAAGCCGTTTTTAACGGGCCTTATAAGGCTCGATACGTCTATCGTCGTGTCAGTGCTCAAGGTACTCATGCGCTTGTGTGCGTGTCGGCAAATGTAATTACAGGGCACACATGGGTTGGTTTATAGCTTACGTTTCGAGCGGAAATTTGTTAGAAACTTCCATTCTAAGCGTAATAGTTCGATGGAAGTAACGTATGATAAGACTTCGGTCGTTTTTCAATTTTCTAGTTTCTTATGTATAGTTTATTTACGCACGAAGTTGCCTCAAAATTTGCCCAAAAATAGTGATTTTTCACGCGTCATAACTTTAAAAATAAATATAATTTTACTATTTTATTTTTATTTTATGGCATAGATAATCTATACTTCTATACTAATATAATAAAGCGGAAGAGTTTGTTTGTTTGAACGCGCTAATCTCTGGAAGTACCAGTCGGATTTGAAAAATTCTTTTTGCATTTGGTAGTACAATTTTCCGGGAAGGTTATAGGCTATTTAGTATCCCTAAAATCCTCCCCTAAGGGGGTAAAATGGGGGTAGAAAGTTTGTATGAAAGTCCTATGTTTTTAAAGTTACAGACCTGAAAATCGGCATTTAGATTATTAGTTTTAAATAATATAAACCTGTATATTTTATTCTGAAAAATCTTCCCTTAAGGGTGGTAAAATAGGGGTTGAAAGTTTTTATGTTAAGTTTTAATTATTGTTATTATCGACTTGAAATTTGAGACGTAGGTTTATTCTAGGGCTTAGATATCAGCCTAGAAAAGATTTCACGAAAATCCTCCCCTAAGGGGGTAAAATGGGGGTAGGAAGGTTATATGAAAGTTCTATGTTTTTGAAGTTACAGATATGAAAATAGGCATTTACATTATAAATTTTAAATAGAAACCTTTATAAGTTGTGGTGTGGTGTGGTGTGGTAGTGTGTGGAAAATATCCTCTTAAGGGTGGTAAAAAAGGGGATGAAACTTTTTATGTGAAGTTTTAGTTATTGTTATTATTAACTTGAAAGGAAGTTAGGTTCTTTCTAGGGGGTAGGCATCAGCTAAGAAAAATTTGACGAAAATCCACCCCAAGGGGGGTAAAATGGTTTACTTTCGACATATTATTACTATCGGACATTTAACTACAGATTGACGTGATTTTTTGCAGTTGCATTTTTTTAGTTGAGGACCTGGAAAGTGACTGGCTACTATTTTATCCCGGGGAAACAAAGGGTTCCCGTTTAAAATTGTTTAACGCGGACGAAGTCGCGGGCAACAGCTAGTGGAGATATAAATTGATATCTGGCTTAACTTTAGATCTATTGCTACAAATATTAGAATAATAGGCGTTTGTATGGAGAAGCGCGTGAGGAGAGCAGCCTTAAGGTCCGAGCGTGGGAATCATAGATAAATGAATAAGAAGAGATATGGCAAGGGGGCGTGGTTCCTGAGAACTTTTCTGGTGTTAAATACACCTGAGAACCGTTTCTGTCTTTAGTCGAATGTCGTCCACCGATCGCTTCACCGCTCTCGATTTTTAACAAAATGCCGTGTTGTTCAGTGGTTGTTTGAAAAAAATCAAGCAAAAAAGGGAATCACACGAAAGATGGCATCTCATTTCACACTTAAGTACAAGTTATTGTTGTTATTTTCCATAAAAAACAAGAAAACATTATTATGTATATTTACATTATGCTCAAAAAGTGTTAAATTGAGAAGTCTGTATCTCATTATGAACAAAAACCATTGCTTGCTTAGTAGAAACCAAACATTGAATCGATCGGTCTTAGGACGCAATGGTACTTGTACTATATAAATATATTCTTTCACTAAAACTTTAGACCTTTCATGGAACGGGCGCCTTCACTCAACATCGATAACGTGTGATGTACGGTGATTGAAATTGAACGCTGTGTACTAAACGATAAAGTCTATATTTGCTGGTGCTGCTTGCACTGATCTATCAGTATGCAATATAGCATTTTGTAGCAAGTGGTGGGGACAAACTAACGACAGCAGGTTTCCATACAATTTGATGTAAAGGGCAATTCTCCCTCTTATTCATTATTCTATGGTGGGAATCCTAACAATATTGTTGGTTCCCATCTAAGTTCCCATTTGGTCCCCATATTACCCATCTAAGTTACCATTTGGTTCCCATATTACCCGCCACGAGCTCCGGAGGACGTGACTTCGATATTGGTCAATTATTCTGCTATCTGTTTCGATTACTCCTAGTTGCTAGGTAGGTGCGTCCACTCCTGCCTCAAGCTTGCCCTAGGTACTTGTACATATGTGCCTACCTAGGTACCTACTTACCTCCGCTTTCCGAATGAGTTTCACTGCTACAATATTAAAAGAAAAAACCCATTATTTTAATTTAATAATTTATTTATTTCTTCCATAGGATACAAAATATATCAAAAATAAAACCATAAGTACAATATCTAATTATACTATACTAGCTGTTGCCCGCGACTTCGTCCGCGTTAAACAATTTTAAACGGGAACCCTTTGTTTCCCCGGGATAAAATAGTAGTCTGTCACTTTCCAGGTCCTCAACTAAAAAAATGCGACTGCAAAAAATCACGTCAATCTGTAGTATTTAACTACAGATTGACGACGTCCGATGATAATAATATGTTGAAAGGAAACCCCCCTTGAGGTGGATTTTCGTCAAATTTTTCTTAGCTTATGCCTACCTACCCCCTAGAAAGAACCTAACTTCCAAATTTCAAGTTAATAATAACAATAACTTAAATTTCACGTAAAAAGTTTCATCCCCTTTTTTACCACCCTTAAGGGGAGATTTTCCTGAACAACTTACACAGGTTTTTATTATTTAAAATTTATAATCTAAATGCCTATTTTCATATCTGTAACTTCAAAAACATAGAACTTTCATATAACCTTCCTACCCCCATTTTACCCCCTTAGGGGAGGATTTTCGTGAAATCTTTTCTAGGCTGATATCTAAGCCCTAGAATGAACCTATCTTCTAAATTTCAAGTTGATAATAACAATAATTAAAACTTAACATAAAAACTTTCAACCCCTATTTTACCACCCTTAAGTGAAGATTTTTCAGAATAAAATACACAGGTTTATATTATTTAAAACCAATAATCTAAATGCCGATTTTCAGGTCTGTAACTTTAAAAACATAGGACTTTCATACAAACTTTCTACCCCCATTTTACCCCCTTAGGGGAGGATTTTAGGGATACTAAATAGCCTATAACCTTCCCAGAAAATTGTACTACCAAATGCAAAAAGAATTTTTCAAATCCGACTGGTACTTCCAGAGATTAGCGCGTTCAAACAAACAAACTCTTCCGCTTTATTATATTAGTATAGATAATATCTATTCTCAAAGTCTAAAATAGGTATAAACAGTGGTACAGGTACTTTTATAGGTTACTATTTTACAGTGATTTGATTATTGATACAAATGACATAAGTAATTATTATAGAGTCAACAAGCTATGTTTTAGAAAAAAATAAACCTCAATATAGGTAGGTACTTACCATTAAATTTGAAGAGCATCCCTCGATTTCTCTAGGACCTCATCATCAGGTAGGTACTGACCTGATGACCATGGAACCATTTGGGAAGTATACCCTTTCAAAACAAAGACGAATTTTCCAAATCTCGGTCCAGGCGTCCTTGAATAATCACGAAAATCTATACTAATAAAAAAAATTGAAGTGTCTGTCTGTAATATCGAAATAACTACCTCATATTAAGCTCATATGGTTATTTGAACGCTACCATAACCGAATCACACGTTTTTAAAATTTTTGTCTGTCTGTCTGTCTGTCTGTCTGTCTGTCTGTCTGTCTGTTTGAACGGGCTAATCTTCGGAACGGCTGAACCGATTTTGACGGGACCTTCACATACAAGTAGAGAATTAACCAGGGAGTAACATAGGCTACTTTTTTAACCGACTTTCAAAAAAGGAGGAGTTGTGTTTTTCTACCTATGTACACCGATATCTCCGAGATTTCTGAACCGATTTGCGTAATTTTTTTTTAATCGATAGAGAAACAATGCGACCCTGTTCTGTAAAAAATTTGGATTCCAACTCCTCAATCCTGATGATGTAGGGGACCTAATCCCCAAACTAATGGGTTTTAGAAACTTTCGGTTATTTAAATTGATATTGGGGGTACCAATTAAAGACTTTATCGTTGAATGAACTCGAGTAGGTACATATCCAACTCCTCAACCCTGATGCTGTAAGGAATTGTATTCCGAAATCGTAGGGATCCCACAGGATTTTTCCGTTTTGGGGACGGGTTTCTACAGATAAGCTACTTTTTGTTCTGGAAAATCAAAAGTTCCCACGGGATTTTTAAAAACCTAAATCCACACGGGCGAAGCCGTGGGCATCATCTAGTAATAGAAATAAAAAGATTCCGATGAATTGAGAACCTCGTCTATTGAAATATATGAAATCGGTTAAAAATGGACTGAACCAACAACTAAGCTATTATTATGGGATTTTATGATTTATCAGCTGAACCTTTTAGACGAAGATTTATTTGCACTTTATAGTTTTCTACGACAACGTACGGGAATTTATACTTATTATAATATACTAGCGGACCCGGCAGACGTCGTCCTGCCCGCTATTAGCGCCACCTACCGGGTCCAATTTTTCTCCCCATAAACCTTCCTCTTGAATCATTCTATCTATTAAAAAAAAACCGCACCAAAATCCGTTGCGTAGTTTTAAAGATTTAAGCATACATAGGGACATAGGGACAGAGAAAGCGACTTTGTTTTATTATACTACTAGCTTTTGCCCGCGGCTTCGCCCGCGTGAATTTCGGTTTTTCACAAATCCTGAGGGATAAGTAGATTTCTGGTCCACCCGCCCCCCGCCGCGCGTCGGCGTACCGCGGTACCGCGTACGACGGGAGCAGGGCACAGGGGCGCGCGGCGAGCGGCGCGGGGAGTTCCATGCAGCGCGAGCGTGCGTCGGCCGTCGCGCGCAGCGAAAATACCTCAGGGCGTTTTTTACCGATTTCAACACAACTCCTTTTTTGAAAGTCGGTTAAAAAAGTAGCCTATGTTACTTCTTGGTTAATCCTCTACTTGTCTGTGAAAGTCCCGTCAAAATCGGTTCAGGCGTTTCGAAGATTAGCCCGTTCAAACAGACAGACAGACAGACAAAAATTTTAAAAACGTGTGATTCGGTTATGGTATCGTCCAAATAACCATATGAGCTTAATATGTGGTAGTTATTTCGAAATTACAGACAGACACTTCAATTTTATTTATTAGTATAGATGTAATGTAATCTGAGGAACTACTGGACCGATTTCAAAAAATCTTTCACCGTTGGATATGTACGTGATCCCTGAGTGCTATAGGCTATATAGTGTGTACCACGGGCGAAGCCGAGGCGGACCGCTAGTCGTAAATACTTTACCACCCGAGTGCCTGTGGAGTGTGGGTAGATGCTGTGCTAGCAACAAAAGAATTTCATATGTTTAATAATCTTTAGTGCTTAATAAGCAATCTCACCTGATGGTAAGTGATGATGCAGTCTAAGATGGAAGCGGGCTAACTTGGAGGAGGTATGGAATAGGCATACCCCTGATCGGTTTCTACACGGCATCGTACCGGAACGCTAAATCGCTTGGCGGCACGGCTTTACCGATAGGGTGGTAACCAGCCACGGCTGAAGCCTCCCACTAGACCAGACCAGAGAAAATTTAGAAATTATAAAATCCCAAATTACCCCTGCCGGGAATCGAACCCGGGATCACTGCGCCAGGGAGGTCGTCAAATCGAGTCCGATGGAACGTCAATGCGACACGACCGGAGAGATATCATACGCAGGACCGACGGACGGCTTTACGTGCTCTCCGAGGCACGGGGGTGTATCTAACACCGCCAACTTCCAACTCCGGGCTGGGCGCTGGCACGATTTCGAGAACGTGATTTCTTTGGAATCTGACTACAAATACCTATCTACATGCCGCTTACAAATCCCTTAGCTGCAGCTAAACAGGCGCGGCGAGGGGGGGGGGGGGTGAGGCGCGGGGCGCGGGGCGACGGGCAACGCTAAACGGGACGCCTCCAATTTACATTTATGAACTCTCGTAACAGATCCCGGTGTGTTTACTTTCGATAATTAAAATAGTCTCAGGTGTATCTACTGCTATTTAATTGTACCTACATACTTGTAGTATACACGATATTTATTTAGGTTTAGGTTTAAAGACGTTTAATTCTCATAAAAGACAAAGTCACTTACATGAGAACTTAGTTCTAAGAATAAAGTTTACAATATTCGCCATTTAGGTAGGTACTCATTCAATGCATTAGTCGAAGTGATTCATAATGTGAGCAGCTTAATTTAGTTTTGAATGCATTGAATGAGTGTACATTTTTTATGTGTGCAGGTATTTTTTTATAGAGTTTAGCTCCTTCATAGGTAAGGGTTTTTCTGCCATAATTCGTTCTAATTTTGGGTAGGACAAGGTAACTGGCTCTACGAGTTTTAGTTTTAATTTTTGTAAATGTGATATTTGTGTGGATTGTTTTATTTATAGTTTTCCTAACAAAAATACATGTGTTGTATCCTTTAGAACTGGTGAATATTCATAATTTTGGTGTCAATATAAAATTTTTTAGTAGATGTTCGAAAGGGATATTGGAAAAGAATTTTTATTATTTTATTTTGAGCAGTTTGCAGATGAGCTAATCTTGTCTTGGTAGCACTTCCCCAGACTTCAATTAAATATATAAAGTGTGGTTTAATTAGGGTATTATAGATAGTGTAACGAAGCTCACGTGGTATAGATCGTGCTAGATTTCTGATGGACCCAGTCATTGCTACCAATTTGCTTCTAAGGTGTTCAATTTGAGTATTCCAGTTTAAATAATTGTCTAATCTTAATCCAAGGTATTTTTCATTGTGTTTTTGATGTTTTTGATTTTGTTACCCCGAAAACATAATAGGGGCTAAATTACAGCTAGATACACCATAAGTACCTATATCATCTATATCTATATCTAAATCTATCTATACATATAATAAAATCGTAGACTTTGATCAACCCAAATATCCGCCAGTGAACTTTTAACAGTTTTTAGCAAGGTATGAGCTTAAAGAATCTTAGGAAAGACAAAATGATTCCCACAGGATGTTTAAAAACCAATATCCACGCGAACGAAGTCGCGGGTTTCCGCTTGTAATTATATAAAATTCAAAGTCCTGACTGACTGACTGACTGAGATATCAACGCACAGCCTAAACTACTGAAGTTAGAAAATTTATATTTTAACAGTAGGTTCCTTTTATGACGTAGGCGCACACTAAGAAAGGATTGTTGGAAATTCCACCCCTAAGGGGATTAAATAGGGGATGAATGTTTTTAAAATTGGCAATCATTTTCACGATATTTTCAAGCTATATCCATAAAAATTGGAATAAAAGCTGTACGTTACGGGTTTTAGGATTTTTGGAAATTCCACCCCCAAGGGAGTTAGATAGATGATATGGATAAAAGTGTATGAATTTACGCGGATGAAGTCGCGGGCAACTGCTAGTACATGTATAAAATAAAGTAAACCGCATAACATTCAAAAAATTATCCTACCTAAGTACAGAAAGAGCGTGATATTATGAGTGCCATCCTTCTAGAATTCTAGAGGAATGTGTTAGCATAGTAAGCAGTTAGTGGACTGAAGTGATTATCGATAAAAAATTCACACGGAGATAATTTATATTCTGAGAGTCCACAGCTAAATGGTTCATAACAAACGTAACCAATAGTGCACTGACTTGTCGAACCTATACATATATGAAAATCTACAGTTCATTTTTCTAAGTAGCAAAGTTTTAATCTCCATCCATTAGCGGTGGCTGCAACTGAAAAGTTGAAAAGCCAATGTGGCTTAGGACGAGAATCGAGATGCAAATCCTAAACTAAACTCTACTAGGGAATAATACCTAAGGTACTGGCACATAGGAAGGCCCACCTTATTTAAAATCTCTATAAAAAATAATGTTTTAAAGATTTGACAAAAACAACTATGTGTAATATTGCAATGTTTTATTGCCCTTCTAAAAATAATCAAAAAACTATAATTTAATTACTCAAAGTTATATTAAAGAGTGTTTTAAAAAAACACTATAGTGGGCCTTGTTAGAGGCACTGTCCCTTACTAAGGCCCGTTTATAACTAACTGTTACTTAACATCAACTTAATATTTCTACAAAATAATTCACAAATCACGTTTAACAGTTTAAGATTTAAGTTATTTAACCAATACTTTAGAGATATAATGAAAAAATTGCACACTGGGCCTTGACCCATGTATGAAAAACAAAAATAGTCATAAAAGTAAAATTCTACTTTCACTACATAGTATAAAACAAAGTCGTTTTCTCTGTCCCTATATCCCTTTGTACGCTTAAATCTTTAAAACTACGCAACGGATTTTGATGCGGTTTTTTTAATAGATAGAGTGATTCAAGAGGAAGGTTTATATGAATAATAACATCCATTAAATTGTGGAGAAATACTGTTATTTTTGAGGTTTCTAATGTGATGTCGTAAATAATTACATTTTTTCCGCTTACATTGCAAACGCAGGCTGAACCCTACGAGATTTATCAAAATAATGTACTAAGTATTGTACACATTGAAAAGGTCTACAGAAAAGTCCGCGATGGTATATGTCTATCTCTTATGGATATCCCACAATAACATTTTTTTGTCATTGTACTTTTTACGACAAATAATGGCTAATTTTCGAAGCGATTTCAACCAATAGAGCATTAATCCTTATCTAATTAAATACCTTAAATGCATTGTTGATTTTATATAAATCCATATGGTCCTTTACAGCATATGATTTAAATGAATACTTTCGAAGATATTACAGATTTAAAAATTGCGGCGGCGCGGGAGCGTGCCTATAAGCGCGTCGGCGGCCGCGGTTCTCCAGCCCATTGTCGATAATTTTTGAAACCAAAAAAAAAAATCACAGTACGTAGGATGAAACCCATTGGAAAAGGAGGAGAATATTATAAAATACAAGGAAAAATAATTTACGGGCGATCTGAGCTCGGGAAAAAAGGGGGGGAGTTTTAAGGGTAAAAAACGGTTTATCTCGATTTCCGGCAAAACTAGAAGTCCTATGGAAAAAAATTAAATGGCAAAGTTGTAGGTAATAAAAAGATCTACAACTTTTATATTTACACTTTTTTCACATAACCTCAAAATTTATGTGAAAAGTTCAAAAAACCAAGTTTTTGGTTCTTTATTTTTATCTTTTAAAATAAATTTTTTTTTTCACGGAATCTGGTGAAAACTTACTTTCTTATGTCCCAAATACACTAATTTATTTGATTTGAAATATTTAGTTTTTCTCCTTATTTTTGACTTAATATCGACTTAATTCTGACAGCTGTCATTTTCATTTACAGATGAGTTATTTATATGGAGAACAGGGTTAACATCTACGAAGTACGATTTTACCCCAAACTACTTTAATTCCCTGTCAACATATAAAGCTCTAAGCCGCTTAATAATATTAATTGTTTCGCCCTAAAATAGAAATTGCTAAGAATGGAAACTAGAAAGTCATATCTACATGCAGCAGTTGATTTGTATTTGCATAAGTTTTGAATTTTTCATCTTTTTTGTGGGAATTGTTTTATCTCTGGTAACATTATGAAACGTCAGAATTCCACGGAATTAGTAATTCGGGTATAAGGTGAGATATAGTAAGTTCATTGTGGAAAATATCGTAAAAAGTCGTAAAAGCCGCCTGGGAGCTTTCATCGAAAACGCTGCCTAATCCCTGAGCGGGTAGTACCTACGCATAAAATGCTCTACTACCCGTGCGAAGCCGGGGCGGGTCGCTAGTAAATCAATAAAAAAACAATTATTTCTAATGACAAATTCGTAACTCTAGACAGTAGTAATTTAAGAATCAAAATATTCCGTTCTCATTTTCCACTTAAATTTTAAGTGGGCCTTACTAGGGCTATTGAATATTTTTTATTTTATTTTCACGAGCTATACAGCTTTATCAACAACTTTTTAATAAAAAAAAACTAATTAATTGAAAATGTATGCAAACATACAAAAATCAGTACAAATATTACAAAAATAAAGTACCTATCCATATTGAGAACTATCAATAATTTAACAAATTATCAATGAAAATTATGATTAACTGCTAAAAAAATCGTAAAAAATTTGTAAACTAAACAAACTAAGTAAATTCGTTTTATTTATACTTTAGTACTTAAGTATTTACAATCCAAGTGAATTTGACATTTTCATAGATGTAGTAAAGCCCATAGGCCTCTACGTAGGCCCGGGCCATAAGTACTACGGATTTTTCATAGTGGCGGAAAAATTAACTTATAATCACAAATATCTAAATAATCGGTAAACTTAGCATCGCATTCTAGTCTCCAATGATTATTTTACAATATGATGATAGAATCACTCGAAAACTGACGCTGTTTGTGGAAAAATTGGCAAAAACAATCACAGCGAGATTATAATCACGCGATATCGACAGCGTTCAGAGAGAAATGAACGAAATGTAACAAAATGGCGGCGCGGAAATGATTTGGCGTCATTCAACATTCAATGTGGGGTCAAGGTGAATATGGGCCCGAAATTTCGAATGCTTTAGGCAGTGGCAAGTGCGTTTTTTTAATGTGGGCTTTCGTAGAGGCCGGGCCTTCGTATGTGCCAGTACCTTACTACTTACACTTAATCTCATATACTCTGCATGTAAGTATAGATGCAATACATATACATCTACTTGTCATCATCATCATCATCATCATGATCAACCCATTACCGGCTCACTACAGAGCACGGGTCTCCTCTCAGAGTGAGAAAGGTTTTGGCCATAGTCTACCACGCTGGCCAAGCGGATTGGCAGACTTCACACACCTTTGAGAACGTTTGCGTTATGGAGAACTCTCAGGCATGCAGGTTTCCTCACGATGTTTTCCTTCACCGTTAAAGCAAGTGATATTTAAATACTTAAAACGCACATAACTCCGAAAAGTTAGAGGTGCGTGCCCGGGATCGAACCCACGACCTCCGATTAGAAGTCGGTCGTCCTAACCACTAGACTATCACAGCTATCACATATCATCTACTTGTACAAAAAAATAATATTATTGCAGTCTCCGTCTGTGATTTCGTAATAACTGCCTCTTAGCTTACATGATTATTAAATGCTCTAATTAGGCTTATAATATGATTATTTGAATTATAGCATAGTCAAGCATAATGCAAAATTTATAAAAGCTAGCGGACCTGGCAGACGTCATCCTGCCCGGTGACATGACGACATCAACACCACCTACCGAGGCCCGGTGAGTTACATGTACAATGTACATACCCGGTAATTGTGTTTTCGAACCATCCAGGAACCCATTGATAAAAATGGAAAATGTGATAAATGAAGAACCGCTCGACCGATTTTGTGCAAACTTCACATAAACCATCTACTAAATAGTCCGAACAAAGCCTAAACATTTGGTTTGGATAGGTGAGCCCGTTCTTGAGTTATAAAATTACAACGAAAAGTGGCATTGATTTTTATATAGGTAGACATATATATAGATAAGTTGTCTGTTGGTCTGATTCTGTATCTGACTGTCTGTCTTTTGAATCTTTGGAGAGAATGAACCGATTTACACAGGATTTTCACAGACAGATAGAGGATTATGAAAGGGTCGCTTTTTATTACGGAAATATACTTACAACAATAATATTGTGGCTCATGTGAAAAAAAAGCTGTCGTTATCAGGTAGCTCTACAACATACATAATAATACTTGGGACTATTAAGCATTCTGTGACTTAAGTTAGATATTAAGTAGGTACATTTTAGTTTACAACCTCTGAATATTGTTGACGATATATTTTGGCACACTGGCACAGAGATAACTTGCATTGCGGATACGGACATTACCTATTGGGTCACTTTTTAACTTGGTAAATCAATGTTTCCGCTTTAACATTAGTAGGTACATACTATAGATTTTTTTGAAATCCTGGGAAGTTAAATAACAGTAGATATTAATATCCCAACCAACACACAAGCAGTAAAAGCAGGCACTTGAGTAATATTATGTATGCTTTAGAATAGATCTATAAGAATTTTATAACCACTTTTAGCACCGTACTACTTCTAAAAGCGTTAGAATGGATATAGTAAACGCTTAAGGAGTTTGTAATAAGTCGCCATTACAAGGTAGTATTTATATCAACAAATCAATCACTTTTCTTAAGTTAGATGGCATAATTTTCAAAATAAATAAACCCATTTTGGATTACATGCTCTAATAAATTTACCACAAGTTCCAATATCACATTCTAAAAGAAATTGCAAATTAACCTTAAAAGTTTAATGCACTTGAATAAGATAAATTATTGCAAATACCACAGGTTTCGCGAGCGCGTGAAAAATTTAGCTACATCAATGCATGTTTTGACAGAAAAATGATGCTCGCACTAATATTTTACGTGAACAAGTGAAAAATCATAACTTACCTTACACTGATTAATTATTTTAAGTTAATATATTTTAATCACTAACTTACAAAAGCTGTGATAGCCTAGTGGTTAGGACGACCGTCTTCTAATCGGAGGTCGTGGGTTCAATCCCGGGGCACGCACCTCTAACTTTTCGGCGTTTTAAGTATTTAAATATCACTTGCTTTAACGGTGAAGGAAAACATCGTGAGGAAACCTGCACGCCTGAGAGTTCTACATAACGTTCTCAAAGGTGTGTGAAGTCAATCCGCTTGGCCAGCGTGGTGTAGACTATGGCCAAAACCCTTCTCGCTCTGAGAGGAGACCCGTGCTCTGTAGTGAGCCGGTAATGGGTTGATCATGATGATGATGACTGAGCAACAAATCTTAGTTTAATAATAATATTTCTATTTTCTACTTACCTACTAGTTTTTTCTAATATTTCTATTAGTTTTGAGTAATACAAAGAGCTGGCAATACAATAGCGTCAGTGCCTTGGGCACCATGTCCACCCGTGATGTCCACAAATGATCATTTGGACGGTTTATATTATAATACTAGTGGACCCGGCAGACTTCGTCCTGCCCTGCCGGTGACATACCGACATCGGCGCCACCTACTGAGACCCGATAGGTTACCTGTACCTACCCGGTAATTGTTTTAAAACCATCCAGGAACCCAAATATACACACAAAATTTCATACAAACCGGTCCAGCCGTTTAGGAGGAGTTAGGTGACAAACACACGTACGGAAGAATTATATACACGTACTGTATCGACGCGACGGGATGTTTGACAGTACGAAACCCGTGAACATTTGGTATGGGAAAATGTTTTTTCTTATATTTTATTTTTTCGACAATTTTCCAATTTTTTTTTAATAGTTATTCTGCTATTCGTGACAGAGACATATACAACAAATCAATAACCATGAAAATCGCTCCAGCCGTTCTCGAGTTATAAGTGTTCGAACTAACACGACTTTGTTTTATATATATAAGATATTATATTATATTTTGAAAATATATTTATATTTTTTTAGGTATGACATCTGAGACGTTGAACCGAAGAACAAGAGAAATAGGCTTTCGCACACCAGCAACCTCACAATATATCAAGAGAACTTATGCGGCATTATTTATGGTAACGCGCGGTCGTCCACGCGATGGGGGTTTGATTAATAGATACAAAACTGACGCTAAACACAATCCACTGGCGTAAACGAATGTGGTTCAGATGAAATATAAGAATTATATCATTGATATTATAGATAACTGTAAATTCAAAATTTTAACAAGCCTGACGTGACGTCCCACCATTCTCCTGCTGCAAACATCAGAACCTTGACCAATGACGTGTCTACCAAGCACTCGTCGAGACAAATCTAACCATTAAAAAAAACGCATTCAAATCTGTTCACCCGTTTGCGGTGCGGCATTACGGTGCGGCAGACAGACAGACACACACACATAGCGATCAAATTTATAACATCCCTTAGGTAGTTAGGTACATATTTATACGGCATTTTCTCTACATTGCATTCTAAAAAGCATCGCTTAAAATTTGAGATGCGCTTAACAATTAATTGGCGTTTCAATTCTCATCTTTTAGCATGTCTGACTGAGGATCACGAGGTCGTGGGTTCGATCCCCGGATCGGACTAAATATTCTGATATTTCTCTATTAGTTGGCGGTGATCTATCCCCGTGACACAGAGAGCACAGTTATATTCCACACGTACACACACACACACACACACACACACACACACATGACACACACATACATGAGCCTGCGCATACACACATACCTACACATTACCTATTTACTTTGTTATTTTTTTAGTTACATTAGTTACTTTAAAATATGTTTTACTGTACTGTACTTGTACTGGGAAGAGACTGACCCCCATTTCACGGGTGTCCTAGTTTGGGGGTCGAGGGTACTTTTAAGAAATATGTAATTTCAACTTTGGAACTAAATAAAGATTTATTATTTATTATTATTATTATATCACTATTGTGACAATATCTAGCCGTTAAAGCCCGCCAACCCGCATTTGAAAAGCGTGGCGTGTCAAAGCTCTAAATCCCTCAACATAAAAAGGAAGTCTGTGCTCAACTGTGCGACATTAAAGGAATGTAGTGGTGAACGGTAAATACACTAAAACGCGTTTCTAATAATGTAGAAAATATTGCATGGAAATTGTAGTAATCTCCCTTTATTCCTTGGTAAAGGAAAAGGGGAGACGGCCCGAGGAGTGGCAGGGAGGCGAAAGGGAGTGGGGAGCTGGGGAGGTTCGGAGTGTTGTTCCCTGTAAACGTCACGAGTGATCATCGTTTGAAACTTCAGAATAGATCTAAATATAAACAGCGGAAAAAATCCTTTCGACTTATTGGAATGTTCGAAATTCTTTATTCAATAAGAACCTCAAATGATATTAGAGTTTATAACCTGTATAATTTCAGAAGGTACCTATTCCTTAAAATATCTTCGCGATAAGGTCAATGAACAAGAATTTTGTTAATAATTAAGTAAAAACGAAAAACCATAATACCTATTATATCAAATTGATCGATCGCGAGAGAAACAAATTGACTCATTAATTTAGAAACCTACCGGCAAGAAGAATTACCGGCTTCTCTCAGAATCCGTTTTTTTTTTTAAGTTTAAGGAGTGATGGACGTATCAACATAGCCTGGAAGGGTAGGGACAAATCTGGCGGAATTCTACGAGCGGAAAAACACACGCGGTATTCCGCTAATCTGTATCGCGCTCCGTGTGAATTTATGCACAAATGAACACAATATCATGCGTATATGTCACCACCGCCTCCACTACAGCCTTTTAACGTCCCACTGCTGGACACAGGCCTCCTCTCTCATAGGAGAGAGGGATTTAGAGTTTTGATCCGCCACGCTGCTCCAATGCGGGCTAGCAATAAACCGCAGAAGAAAATTTCCGCGCACATTTTTCTGCTCGCAGAATCCCGCTAGGATTTTTCCTAGCCTATTAATAGAAGGGCCAAAAGGTTTTCAATTTGTATTTCAACTTGTGAAACTATTCTCACTATACTAAATCACACTGTACCTACCTACTTACCTTGAAATGATAGGCTATCTGAAGCCGCTGTTCGTGACGTAGGAATACTATCTGAGTCAGTTAATCAATTACTGGTATTTCTCTAGGGCACCATCGCGGCCGGCCTTCAGGCTTCAAGGTCCATTCATTAAAGGTACTTCTATGTGTACAAACGAAACTTAATTTTATACTTTGGATCATTTGAAGTCGGATTTTTGAAAAAAAAAATTAAGTAATTAAATAATTGTTAAAATTGCGCATAAAAACTATGATCAGCATTTTTTAATTTTACAAAGACAAATAACCGAGCGGTATACCGATAGTGATTTTTAATTTAAACATAACGCGTTGAGTCAGGGGTTCATTCCCTCCCAGCAGTCGCCCCTCCGCGAAACTTCACGGCCCGGCGAGGATAACAGCAACTGCCAATTAACGAAATTGTTTTAATCGAATCGGATTATTCGATTTTGTTCAACGATACTGTGACGTTAATGGTGACATTTGTAAGACGTAACTATGATCCTTATTCGTGGTATTGTGACTTATATGAGACTTAACGATCCTTACCAGCGGTAATGATAACCTTTGTAAAGACGTGTAACTATGATCCTTAGCAGTGGTATAGTGATGTTCGTAAGACGTGTAACTATGATCCTTACCAGTGTTATAGTGATCTTTTGTAACACGTAACTATGATCCTTAGCAGTGGTATAGTGATGTTTGTAAGACGTGTACTTAACTATGATTCTTACCAGTGTTATGGTGATCTTTTGTAACACGTAACTTTGATCCTTACCAGCGGTAATGATAACCTTTGTAAAGACGTGTAACTATGATTCTTAGCAGTGGTATGGTGATCTTTTGTAACACGTAACTATGATCCTTTACCAGCGGTATGGTGATCTTTGTAGGATATAACTATGATTCTTAGTTCTTATAACTGGTATATTGATCCTTGTAAGACGTAAGTAACTATGATTCTTAGTTCTTATAACTGGTATGTTGATCCTTGTAAGACATAAGTAACTATGATCCTTACCAGTGGTTAAGTATAAAATTATGATTTATGACTTTAGTGATATTAATAATTATAATTGGTATCGACAGTGTTCTCCCTACGGAAAACGGTGGAAACGAGTAGGCCAAACTTGAACCTTCAAAGTCCGTCACTCATCCAGTTAAGTACCCACTTGGGTTAACGTCGCTTACCCAGTGCAATTAATTGGTATCTAATAATAAACATGTCTATGCACCATGCGCAATAAATGTAGATAGTAATTGCGCATGTCTGCCGCGGGGGATCTCAGAAAGTATTTATCGCGCATCCATAAGTCTAACACCGAAAAGCGACTCCACTTATTCCATGCCTATGTGTTTATCATATACGCAATGCATATACGTGTAGAATGTAGATGTATGAGAATTCCTAGTAGATACTTAATGTTTCCACGGAAAATCACTAAGCAATATTGCCTATTTCATACTCGTAAACGTGAAGTTCCCGCGATATTCAGGCATCGTTTTACGCCGGGAGAGCTGTTCGCTCACTGTGCACATAATTATTCAGCCCGAACAAAGGGCTACTTCACGGCACCGTTTCAAAACGAGATGGTTCCAAGACGAAGTAAAAACTGAGTAAAAAGGCTTTATGTGCGGTGCATTAATGCTAACATTGTGCAACATAAAACACGACAATATTCGATGTTACCGCGAAAATTAATGCAAAGGCCAGACTTGAGGTCAGACAGGCTTTTATCAGAGAGTAGCTGTATTTTTGTAGCATTCGCAGGTTTTTGAAGGCTATAGCCGAATTGATGACGCGACCTGCTTGAGCCATGTATCAACCCATTACCGGCTCACTACATGGGACGGGTCTCCCCTCTCATAATGAGAAGGGTGTAGGCCGTAGTCCATCACGCTGGGCCAAGTTCGGATTGGTAGACTTCACACATTGAGAACATCATGGAGAACTCTCAAGCATGCAGGTTTCCTCACGGGCCTGCGTTAAAGCGAGTTATATGAAATTACTTAAGAGCGTTGATGCGTTCTGCGCCATTTTAGCTCATTTTTAAGCTATTTCGACCCTTCATATGTTGTTAATCTATGCATTTACTTAAAAACTTATTTATACTACATTGTAGAAAATTTTGTGTTCTAGGGAATTGTAAGACAACATTTTGCAATTTATTGATAGTTTTTGTCTAATTGCCAAAATACCAAAAGCCTATTTATGAATTTTGGGATTCGTGGAATCTTTGACGTTCACTACGTCAAAAGTTACTTGTTCAATTTACACACAAAGATATATTTATGAAAGGAAATGCCCTGAACTAAAGACGTGGAAGAAAACATTTTTTAATTTGGCGTTTTTTACATCATAAAAATCCAAGCAAAAGAATTTTAATTTCAGTAAATTATAGACATATAAAACCGTCATTTTAGTAGATTATTTTTCGCCATTTATAAGTAAAATTAAGTACATATAAAAGTTAACCATATTTGCAATAATATAAGTTAAAAAAAATCTAAAATTAACTACTATTTGTTTCCATAAAATAACTTTGAAACAGACACCAAAACGCAGAAACAGGCAGTAGGAAATTGAACTAGGAAACTAGTATGAGCCGAGGCCTCTCCGCGAACGGACGTAACGCTTTTTGTCTCGCCAATTCTTATTGGATTACATGGAATATACGTAAAATTGTAGTGCGACTGTCACTATTCAATACTAGATATTTTTAATGCTTGCTATTTTTTCTTACAGATAGATGAAAACTTTTTACGTATTTTTAATAATTGTAATATATTATATTATAGTTATAGTTGAGGATTATAGTTGTAAATCAGTAATCCATACTATATAAAATTATAAATGCGAAAGTGTGTCTGTCTGTCTGCCGATTTTTATGTAATTAGGTACAGAGTTAGCTTACATCCTGGGGACGGATATAGGATACTTTTTAACCCCCGACGCAAAAACGACGGGGTGTAATAAGTTTCACGTGTCTGTGTGTGTGTGTATGTGTGTGTGTGTGTCTGTCTGTTCCCCTGTAGCGCTCAAACGGGTGGACCGATTTGAATGCGGTTTTTTTTTGTTTGAAAGGTGGATTAGTCGAGAGTGTTGTTAGCTATGTTTGATGAAAATCGATCCAAGATGGCCGCCACTACAAAATGGCGGATTACATATTTTTCACAATTCCCTTAATATGGGTATCAAATGAAAGGTCTTGACTAGCAGAATAGCACTATGTAAATCCAACATGGCCGCCGCCACAAAATGGCGAATGTCGGGGGTTTTTTAAATTTTCAATTTATACTTGTTATCTCGAAAAATTAAAGAGTTCTCACGGAATTCTTAAAGGTCCGTCCATTTAACAAATTCGTTATACAAAATTTGGTAGGTACAGAGGTAGCTTGCGTCTCGAAAATTGACATAGGTAGTTCCCACAGGATTTTTAAAAACCTAAATCCACGCTGACGAACTCGCGGCCAACATAGTACATAATATTATGTGGAAAATGAACTAGAAAATAGCTATCGTATACAAAAACTATCGTCCGGTAACAACGGTTTTCAAACCATCCAGGAACCCATTGAAATATACACACAAAATATTATACAAATCAGTCCAGCCGTTTACGAGGAGTTAGGTGACTAACATACGTACCAAAGAATTATATAGGTACGGTTGAGAGAGTTTACCGTATCGACGCGATGGGTTGTTTGAGAGTTACGAATCCCTCGAACATTTTGTATGGGAAAATGTTTTTCCTCTTATTTTATTTTTTCGTCAATTTTCCAATGTTTTTAATAGTTATTATGCTATTCTGAACGGAGACAAATCAAAAACCATGAAAATCGCTCCAGCCGTTCTCGAGTTATAAGCGTTTGAACTAACACAACTTTGTTTTATATATATAGATTTTATTAGATATTTATATAGATATTCTAATATTTTAAGGTACATTGCGTCATTACAATGAATGATTTCTAATTGCATTTTTGTATTAGCGGTATATTTAATGTTCATTTAGTATACCTACAATCTACATACAGAAAATGTATTTATTACCTGTTTTGAATTACTTTAGTAATAATTTTATTTTGTAAATATGTAAAAAGATAAATCCACGATTTCCTCAGGATTTGTGAAAAACCGAAATTCACACGGGCGAAGCCGCGGGCAAAATCTGGTATGTAATAAGTAAATTAACAAGATTTTGAATGAATCTGCATTTTTCTTCACTATCTTATCTTACCCTTACACGAGTACGGAGTAGGTATATAAAAAAATCAATATCAGAAGCTGTACTATATTCTCCAATTATAATTTTTATGTACTGGTCTACTCTATAAGGTCTTTTTCAAGCATTATACATTAATTATGCCTGCTATATAAAATTAAAAATCTACGAACTAAAAACTTAGGTATAGGTGCCTAAGAATATTGAAAAAATAAATAGCCCGTTTGAAAATGGTAAAAAGATCAAAACGGTTTGTTACACTACACTGCATTTGGAGCGGCGCGTTCATTCACGTAAACAAAGAATCCCAGGTAAATGCCTAAACTTGCGAAGCGGGTCCGTGCGTCAACGCTCTTAAGAGGCCGGTACCCGGATTCGTAATTTTTTACGAACTTTTGAACACCATAGTGCTTTAGATATAATGATTACTTTAAAAAAAATTATCAAATATTAAAGATCAATCCTTTTTTAATAGAATGTTGGGAATAAAATATTAATTTTATTAAAAAATATTATTCAAATCTTAATTCTTGCGGAAGACGTTTACTGATTTTACGCTTTTGAGTGAAACTTTCGTCACACATATAAGTACTAAAAATTGTAGAAAGCGACTGAAAAAAAATACTAATATTATGAACACACCCTCAAAATTGGAATGTTGGAATTAGTTTTTCTATGTTTTATACAAAATTAGTAAATAAAAAATAAAAACCGCACGTACGATTTATGAAAATTTAAGCATTAGATTAACCCCAATTTCTTTGATTTATCGCAATTTCACTAATAAAAAAAATATATAGCACGAAAGTTTAGGATTCATTTAGCTATAATTGTAAAAAAATAATAATCCAGAAACTATTTATATGACCACAAAAAATTGTCAAAGTATCCTAAAATTTACAAATAAAATGGCACAGCAGACAGTACGAATGCCATACCGAGCTTAGCGCTCTTCGAGGGAGGACGTGTTGTTGCCCGACGCAGCTCACGCACACATGCAAAGCTGTGTAATGACTTGTCGTAAAAGTTACGTAAAAGTTATAGCGCAACCGACTCAGTTTGATGATTTGTGCATAGGTTTTATTTCATTAGTGGTCCGATCTGATCAATGCTGAGCTAATACATAGCTAATGCTATGTTTTGGTATAAGTATGTGTTGATATATGTATATATTGAAATGAAATATTTTTTGTATGACATAATGTTAAAATCTCATACTCGAAGTTCTTTTGGGACGAAAGAGGGGTTAATAGGGATGAGAATGAGGTGAATAGGAACGACTTATGGGTGAATAGGAACAGTTTTTTTTGAACAATCTGTTACCAAAACTTAAAAAAGTCGACGCCATTTTGAAATTCTTTGTTAATTGACCGATTTCATTCAAAATCGATATTTAGAGCTCCCTGGGATCACAAAACAGGAAATTGTTACCAAAACTTAAAAAAGTCAACGCCATTTTGAAATTCTTTGTTAATTGACCGATTTCATTCAAAATCGATATTTAGAGCTCCCTGGGATCACAAAACAGGAAACTGTTACCAAAACTTAAAAAAGTCGACGCCATTTTGAAATTCTTTGTTAATTGACCGATTTCATTCAAAATCGATTTTTTGAGCTCCCTGGGATCACAAAACAGGAAACTGTTACCAAAATTTAAAAAAAGTCGGCGCCATTTTGAAATTCTTTGTAAATAGACCGATTTCGTTCAAAATCAATATCTGAGGATCCCTAGGATCACAAAACAGGAAACTGTTACCAAAACTTAAAAAGTCGACGCCATTTTGAAATTCTTTGTTAATTGACCAATTTCATTCAAAATCGATATTTAGAGCTCCCTGGGATCACAAAACAGGAAACTGTTACCAAAACTTAAAAAAGTCAACGCCATTTTGAAATTCTTTGTTAATTTACCGATTTCATTCAAAATCGATATTTAGAGCTCCCTGGGATCACAAAACAGGAAACTGTTACCAAAACTTAAAAAAGTCGACGCCATTTTGAAATTCTTTGTTAATTGACCGATTTCATTCAAAATCGATATTTTGAGCTCCCTGGGATCACAAAACAGGAAACTGTTACCAAAATTTAAAAAAGTCGGCGCCATTTTGAAATTCTTTGTTAATTGACCGATTTCATTCAAAATCGATATTTAGAGCTCCCTGGGATCACAAAACAGGAAACTGTTACCAAAACTTAAAAAAGTCAACGCCATTTTGAAATTCTTTGTTAATTGACCGATTTCATTCAAAATCGATATTTAGAGCTCCCTGGGATCACAAAACAGGAAACTGTTACCAAAACTTAAAAAAGTCGACGCCATTTTGAAATTCTTTGTTAATTGACCGATTTCATTCAAAATCGATATTTTGAGCTCCCTGGGATCACAAAACAGGAAACTGTTACCAAAACTTAAAAAAGTCAACGCCATTTTGAAATTCTTTGTTAATTGACCGATTTCATTCAAAATCGATATTTAGAGCTCCCTGGGATCACAAAACAGGAAACTGTTACCAAAACTTTAAAAAGTCGACGCCATTTTGAAATTCTTTGTAAATTGACCGATTTCATTCAAAATCAATATTTTGAGCTCCCTGGGATCACAAAACAGGAAACTGTTACCAAAACTTAAAAAAGTCAACGCCATTTTGAAATTCTTTGTTAATTGACCGATTTCATTCAAAATCGACATTTAGAGCTCCCTGGGATCACAAAACAGGAAACTGTTACCAAAATTTAAAAAAGTCGGCGCCATTTTGAAATTCTTTGTTAATTGACCGATTTCATTCAAAATCGATATTTAGAGCTCCCTGGGATCACAAAACAGGAAACTGTTACCAAAACTTAAAAAAGTCAACGCCATTTTGAAATTCTTTGTTAATTGACCGATTTCATTCAAAATCGATATTTAGAGCTCCCTGGGATCACAAAACAGGAAACTGTTACCAAAACTTAAAAAAGTCGACGCCATTTTGAAATTCTTTGTTAATTGACCGATTTCATTCAAAATCGATATTTAGAGCTCCCTGGGATCACAAAACAGGAAACTGTTACCAAAACTTAAAAAAGTCAACGCCATTTTGAAATTCTTTGTTAATTGACCGATTTCATTCAAAATCGATATTTAGAGCTCCCTGGGATCACAAAACAGGAAACTGTTACCAAAACTTTAAAAAGTCGACGCCATTTTGAAATTCTTTGTTAATTGACCGATTTCATTCAAAATCAATATTTTGAGCTCCCTGGGATCACAAAACAGGAAACTGTTACCAAAACTTAAAAAAGTCAACGCCATTTTGAAATTCTTTGTTAATTGACCGATTTCATTCAAAATCGATATTTAGAGCTCCCTGGGATCACAAAACAGGAAACTGTTACCAAAACTTAAAAAAGTCAACGCCATTTTGAAATTCTTTGTTAATTGACCGATTTCATTCAAAATCGATATTTAGAGCTCCCTGGGATCACAAAACAGGAAACTGTTACCAAAACTTTAAAAAGTCGACGCCATTTTGAAATTCTTTGTTAATTGACCGATTTCATTCAAAATCAATATTTTGAGCTCCCTGGGATCACAAAACAGGAAACTGTTACCAAAACTTAAAAAAGTCGACGCCATTTTGAAATTCTTTGTTAATTGACTGATTTAATTCAAAATCGATATTTAGAGCTCCCTGGGATCACAAAACAGGAAACTGTTACCAAAACTTAAAAAAGTCGACGCCATTTTGAAATTCTTTGTTAATTGACCAATTTCATTCAAAATCGATATTTAGAGCTCCCTGGGATCACAAAACAGGAAACTGTTACCAAAACTTAAAAAAGTCGGCGCCATTTTGAAATTCTTTGTGATTGTACCGATTTCGTTCAAAATCAATATCTGAGGATCCCTAGGATCACAAAACAGGAAACAGGCCCTTACATACCTAAATTTTAGATAGTAATGTCTTTAATAATAAACACATAAAATAGTTTTCTATGAAAAATAAATTATTTTCCAGGATAAAAAATAGCCTTTGTCCACCTTCCGGATGTAAGCCATATGTGTACTAAATTGCATCAAAATTGGCTAAACGAAAATGTGTAAATCCTGGGCGAGTCAACTAGTACAAGAAAAAAGAATATAATAAAAACATCACGGTTTGAACACGAACAAATATTAGTTTAGCACCTACTCATCAAGTCTTTGGTAATAAAATATTATGGGTACTCGGGCCATTCTTGACAATAAATAAAAATTCGGTTACAAGAAGCAAATATGTACGAATACAACAAGTGTTCCTGCAAGAATTGAGCACGTGCAAATTTTATTTATGACCTAAGCAACTGCATAGTAGATAATTGCACACCTGAGAGAACTTCTTTATCAAAACAACCTGTATACCTGAAATAACCAGATTAATCTATTGACCAATATAATAAGCATTGATCGTATAGTCTTTTGTTTCGTTGCAGCGTGATTGAAGGAGAAACCAGCAAACCAATAAACTAATAAACAAACACACTTTCGCATTATAATATGGGTAGTGATATAGCTGTATTTAATTCTTACAGATGTTATGTGTAAGTATAAACGATTACACAACATCTTGATAATAATTATATACTTACCTAAATCGAACATTAAAAAAAAGCAAATATAAAATATACTAAGATCTAAAATTTTATTTTATTAGCGCGTTGAATTTGGAACGCAAAGTATCAATATAGGTTAGTCCGACCGCTTTTAAGTATACGATGTTTTTGTGTGAGTGCAGCTTACGGTGCCATTGTGAGGTACACGCACACAATATTTAAAACTCGGGCCGAAACTCGTTAGCTCGGCTCGGAATACGGCCTCTTAAAACGCGCTACAACTCCGAAAAGTTGAGTTGCGTGCCGGGGATCGCACTCGGACTGAGTATCCTTATTAACGACAAGCGGACACCCGCGACTTCGTTCGCGTGGATATAATATATTGGTCTTTAAAAATCCCGTAGGAATCATTTTGTTTTTCTTAAGCTCTTTTGAGCTCATCATACCTTGCTAAAACCTGTTAAAAGTTCACTGGCGGATGTTTAGTTAGCTCAAAATGTAAACATCCGCCTGTGAAAGTCCCATCCAAATCGGTCCAGCCTTTCAGAGATTAGCCAGAAATCTTTAAAGTATTTCCTTTCTAACAAAAAAAGAATGAATGAAATCGAACCATCCGTTAACGAATTACAGCTAAGTAAACATTTTGACTTTCATCCCCTCTCGGCTCTCCCAAGGGAACCGTGCTGAATTTCGGGATAAAAAGTATCCTATATAATAACTATATAGTAATAAAGTCTCCATAGTATGAACTTAAATCATGCCGAGTTTCATTTCAATCCATTCAGTAGTTTTTACGTGATGCGCGCACAAACATACTGATACAGGCAAACAGACAAACAGATAAACAGACAAACAGACAAACCGACAAACAGACAAAAATTTCAAAAATAGCTTTTTTACATTCTATTAGGTACCTACTTATCCCTAACATCTCCCAGTTATTATTTTGCAAAAAGCTTCAATGTACAGATACGGCAATTCTACGATTTTATTATATGTATAGAATAGAATAGATAGAAGATAGATTAGACTATCACCGCTTTTTGTCTTGAAGTGTTCCCATTTCCATAGCTCTCAAATCTCTAACTTGGCAAAGCCGTGCTGCCAACCGATTAAGCGTACCGATGATGCTGCGTTGACACCGAATCACCGATGATACATCTTCCAGGTTAGCCCGCTTCAGTCTTATGCCTAATGCCTACCATTCACTGGCGCACCAATACGCCGCATTTGTCGCTGGCAATTAGACTGCATCGTCACTTAATACATCAGATGATATCGCAGTCAAGGCCTAGTTGTAGATGAATTTAAAAAGGTCTGTTTATATTAACAAGGGGATAATTTTGTGAGTTTAAACATAAATAATTTATAATTATCTATGCTTTCATCAACGACGGTGACCATTTCCTCCGGTTGTCGTCGTCACCACGTGCGTCGCCCGCCGCCTCCGACGCCGACCTTTTAGCAACAAATTTCGATGCGGCGATAACACGGCGCGATACCGCCCAACTATCGGGGGTTGTTGTTAGGCTCACCACGTGTTACGAACATTTTTGTAGTACAGTAAAGTAACAAGAAATCTCTACGGAGTATTCTGAGGAGTCTTTAGAGCAGTGATGTGCGCTGTGGTCGTAAATGTTCCGGGTTCGAATACCGGCTGGGACAATATAATTTTTAACCCCCGACGCAAAAACGACGGGGTGTTATAAGTTTGACGTGTCTGTGTGTGTGTGTGTGTGTGTGTGTGTGTATGTGTGTATGTGTGTGTGTCTGTCTGTTCCCCTGTAGCGCTCAAACGGGTTAACCAATTTGAATGCGATTTTTTTGTTTGAAAGGTTAATCAGTCGAGAGTGTTGTTAGCTATGTTCGATGAAAATCGATCCAAGATGGCCGACGCTACAAAATGGCGGATAACGTATTTTATCACAACTCCCTCAATATGGGTATCAAATGCAAGGGCTTGACTAGTAGAAAAGCACTAAATAAATTCAAGATGGCCGCCATCACAAAATGGCGAATGTCGGGGGTTTTTTTAATTTTTAATTTATGGTAAGTAATAGTTTTTTAACTCAGTCTGGACCGGTGTGAAGTTTTGGCTTGACTTAGTGGCAGATTAGATGTCGACAGCGCTGTAGACAGCACCTCATCGGCGCCCTTCTGCTTGGCTGAACTAACAGCTAGTTCTGATTTTTTAATATTACCTATATAATATGTTGTTAGGACCATTAACAGTAGTGTAAGTATATCCAAGTTTGCAGCTTCGATAGACCTTTGCTAACTTTGCAACACCTGCTTACTTAATATTGGCGCTCCTTGTAATCTTGCGCTTGGGGCCACGTGCCTAGTTTGCCTAAAAAATAATCTGCCATTGCCTGACTAGTTAACACTATAAAATCAGTGCCCCAACTTTGAATCGATCGGAGGTACGGATGCTGCGTGTCCGTCTGAACCGCGGGCGCTACCTCATAAAATCAAATGAAACCTTATCTATAATTTAGTAGTTTTTTAGTAGTATTTGGTAGTTAAGATAAAATATTTAGTAGTTCAATATAACCAAAATTAAATGAAAAATAAAGTGCGCCGCCAACCTGACGTCAGGTTGGCGGGTGGAATTTTAACGGCGTACAATACTTTGAAAATATATATGTCAAATTTTAGTAGTCTTTTGGTAGTTTAATAAAATTACGTTAAATCTTATTCACGCCTTTGTTTATAGACTAAAAAATATATTTTCTTTTTCTTCATCGGAAACGCCTGTGGAAATTATCATAGCAATCTTTCAGCAGAACTAATTATCAATAATTGTACTTGTTACATAATAGATGCTAATAAAATTATATTAAAATAGAATTAATATTATATTTTTAGACATATTTAAAGCAAAAAAACATAGAACTTACAAATAATGACGTTATTAGGTTTGGGTAGTATTTAATCGTACACCTATTACTGTAACAAAATATTCCGAAAGTAGCACCTAAAATACTTACCTACACTCAAATTTTTTGTTCAACTACAAATTAGCCCTTGACTGTAGTCTGTAAATCTCACCTGATGGTAAGTGATGATGCAGTCTAAGATGGAAGCGGGCTAACTTGGAAGAGGTATGCATATCTACCCCTGATTGGTTTCTACACGGCATCGTACCGGAATGCTAAATCGCTTGATGGCACGGCTTTTGCCGGTATGGTGGTAACCAGTCACGGCTAATAAATTGTCTCTGGTCTGGTGGAAGGCTTCCTTCCACCAGACCAGAGACAATTTAGAAATTATAAAATCCCAAATTGCCTCTGCCAGGAATCAAACCCGGGACCTCCCACTTTACGACCACAGCGCTCCGAATGTCGGCCACGGCGGCCAATCTCAATAGTGGCAGGGCCAACTACGCAGAAGATATTATAGTGCACAAGTGTGTGCGCATACGCAGAGCACTACGCAGGAGATAGTATAGTGGACAGTTGTGCAATATAATACCTCCCATAGTGCACATTTGTGCACTGTAATATATCCTACAGTGCACACGTGTGCACTATAAAATCTCCCTTAGTGCACACTTGAGCAATATAATCTCTTGCGGTGTGACCTATGTACATATACACATATTGTGCACTTGTGCGCTATAATATCTCCTATAGTGCATACTTGTGTATAAAAATTGCCATTCCTGTACCAAAAAAAAATTACTGCCAATTTCCGGGCTGGCACCTGAGAATTTAGGGACCTGGGACCTCCCACTTAAAAGACCACAGCGCTCACCACTGCACCAGAGTGGTCGTAATAATAGTAAATCGCTAAATAGATGTTACCAAATGCAGGTGACGGAGCCCTTTTTCTGGGTGGTATAAAAATAAATAACAACGAAAGGGATCCATCGCCATCCCCTTTTCTCTATCTATTACCTATCCGAGTCTGAGTGCCGCAAGTCCCAAGCTCGCTTCGCTCGCTCGGACCCTAAGTGAGGCCTATTTTATTGTGCAAGTCAGTATACTTATTTAAGTACTAGCTTTTGCCCGCGGCTTCGCCCGCGTGAATTTCGGTTTTTCACAATTCCTGAGGGATAAGTAGATTTCTGGTCCACCCGCTCCCCGCCGCGCGGCGGCGTACCGCGGTACCGCGTACGGCAGCGCAGGGTGCAGGGGCGCGCGGCGCGGCGCGGGGAGTTCCGTGCAGCGCGAGCGTCGGCCGTCGCGCGCAGCGAAAATACCTATCAGGGCATTTTTTAACATTTACATAGGTACTTACCGATTTCAACGCAACTCCTTTTTTGAAAGTCGGTTAAAAAAGTAGCCTATGTTACTCCTTGGTTAATCCTCTACTTGTCTGTGAACGTCCCGTCAAAATCGGTTCAGCCGTTCCGAAGATTAGCCCGTTCAAACAGACAGACAGACAGAAATTTTAAAAACGTGTGATTCGGTTATGGTATCGTTCAAATAACCATATGAGCTTAATATGTGGTAGTTATTTCGAAATTACAGACAGACACTTCAATTTTATTTATTAGTATAGATATAGATTAGTATACATTATACGTTTAGTATTTTAGATGTGCAATATCAAATTGCACATCTAAAATATTAACTTTGTAATTAAATTAAGTATCCCATTAGGTTTCCCGCCTTTATTATTTTTTTACCCGACTGCTTCAAAGCCAAAAGGAAGGGTTATGAATTTAGCAGTCTATGTATGTATGTATGTATGTTTGTGGACGATTTTTGTATGAGATTCTGTGTGTACCCCCGTAGCGCCTAAACTACTTGGCCAATTTTGATGAATGAGGTGTCAATTTATTCTTTGTTATGGTCCGGGTGACATAGGCTACATTTTATGTATGAAACAAGTATAAATAAAAAAAACCCCCCGACATTCGCGATTTTGTGGTAGCGGCCATCTTGAATTTGTATAGTGCTATTCTGCTGGTCAAGCCCTTTCATTTGATACCCATATTGAGGGGGTTGTGAAAAAATATGTTATCCGCCATTTTGTGGTGGCGGCCATCTTGGACCGATTTTCATCAAATATAGCTAACAACACTTTCGACTCTTTCACCTTTCAAACAAAAAAACTGCATTCAAATTGGTTCATTCGTTTCAATTGGTTCATCACTACAGGGGAACAGACAGACACACACACACACACACACACACACACACACAGACACGTCAGACTTATAACACCCCGTCGTTTTTGCGTCGGGGGTTAAAAACACGTTGGGTAATACGGCGTTCCTGAATATTCTTCTCCTGAAGACAAGAGATTAACGTCTCTAAACGAGAATGAGATTTGCTATCTATTTCTTTTTATATCTGTAGTCTGTACTGTACTTTTTATACCTCAACCCAACCTCTCTAACTGTAAATGACTGTACTTTGTACGTGCGGTCGAGTTGACCATCAAAAAATATTAATAAAATTGAATGTGGACAACTCGACCATTCGGTCAATTTTATTGCGGTCGAGTTGTACCATAACCCCGTGTTGGGGTTTTAGGTATTTTGTAACTTGACATTAGAAGCTATGTTCCTGATCAATTATTAGGTAAGATATCGTTGATTTGAATATGAAACAAATATTGAGAAGATATGCCGTTTATGTCGTAAAAATGTGCAAAACGCAGTTCGCTTACATTTCATTTTAGGAAGATGTTTTGGAACATATTATCAGAACCAGGAACCTAGATAAATACAATTTGAATCCAATAATCGCATAATATTATGGTGGAAATATTCTCAAATTACAAATTATTTTGGTATTACGTTGTATGGGCAATCCATCCTCTGCTGGCCTCTTAAGTCAGGGCATAATCTATCTCCATACAAAATTATTTCAGCCAAATCGGTACAAAAGTTGCGGCGTTATAGTGCAACAAACATACACATACACATACTTTCGCCTTTGTAATATTAGTGTGATTAATTCTATTTTAATATAATTTTATTAGCATCTATTATGTAACAAGTACAATTATTGATAATTAGTTCTACTGAAAGATTGCTATGATAATTTCCACAGGCGTTTCCGATGAAGAAAAAGAAAATATATTTTTTAGTCTATAAACAAAGGCGTGAATAAGATTTAACGTAATTTTATTAAACTACCAAAAGACTACTAAAATTTGACATATATATTTTCAAAATATTGTACGCCGTTAAAATTCCACCCGCCAACCTGACGTCAGGTTGGCGGCGCACTTTATTTTTCATTTAATTTTGGTTATATTGAACTACTAAATATTTTATCTTAACTACCAAATACTACTAAAAAACTACTAAATTATAGATAAGGTTTCATTTGATTTTATGAGGTAGCGCCCGCGGTTCAGACGGACACGGATGCTGCCACATATTTAAATAAATAGCAGTCAATTCATGCGTTAAGACGTCTTTAAAACAAAGGATAGATATACAAGGAGAAAAAAAAATGGTTACGTGCTACTCAAAACAAAGTCCTTAACTTCATTAATTAAGTATATTTCCTTGCAGTAGGTATGTGCATGCAATTATATATATACAAGCGGACACCCGCGACTTCGTTCGCGTGGATATATATTGGTTTTTAAAAATCTTGTAGGAATCATTTTGTTTTTCCTAAGCTCCTTTGAGCTCATATCATGCTAAAAATTGTTAAAAGTTCATTGGCAGATGTTTAGGTAGATCAAAATGTAAACATCCGCCAGTGAAAGTCTCATCAAAATCGATCCAGCCTTTTAGAGATTAGTCGGTAATCTTTAAAGTATCTACTTTCTAACAAAAAAAGAATGAATGAAATCGGACCGCGCGTTATTGAATTACAGCTAAAATACACGTTTTGACTTTCATCCCCTCTCCCTAGGGAATCGTGCTGAATTTCGGGATACAAAGTATCCTATATTATGTTACTCCGTATCGTACCAAGTTTCGTTTCAATCCATTCAGTAGTTTTTGCGTGATGCGCGCACAAACATACAGACAAACAGACAAAAATTTCTAAAATAGCTTTTTTTACTTTCTATTACTTATCCCTAACGAGGATGTTAGGGGTAGTTATTATTTTGCAAAAATCTTCATTGTACAGATACTGCAAGTCTACGATTTTATTATATGTATAGATGTATAGGATAATCACTGAAAAATTTTCGATTATTTCAAGTTTAGCAGAAACAATGTCCGGTACTGTCCCACGAATTCCATACAACTGGTTAAACTAGTAACGGGGGCGACGCGCGATGCAGAGCATGTGGCGTGGTTGACTGGTCTACCAACCGGTTGCTAGACTAGTCTGTGACGTTATTATACGCTTTATGATGCGATCGTGTCTTACCGCGTCCTTTAAAAAATGTACAATGTTTTTTTAGAATGTTTGTGGTTAGGTGCCTTATATTTATTATTGTTAATGTTTGGGTCGCAATAAAACGAAAAACGTTCTGATATTAATTAAGCACTTTAATTATTACAACACACAGTAGCACGGCGGCCATTACAAGTGAGAGAGGAAGTAGGTACAGACAAAAGTACAGACCAAAGCATTATGGACAATGCAGTGTTGCCAACCATGTTTTATAAAATTTATATTCCAACAATTATTCTACTAGCTTTTGCCCGCGGCTTCGCCCGCGTGAATTTCGGTTTTTCACAAATCCTGAGGGATAAGTAGATTTCTGGTCCACCCGCCCCCCGCCACCCGGCGGCGTACCGCGGTACCGCGTACGGCGGGCGCAGGGCGCAGGGGCGCGCGGCGCGGGCCGGGGAGTTCCGTGCAGCGCGAGCGTCGGCCGTCGCGCGCAGCGAAAATACCTATCAGGGCGTTTTTTAACATAGGTACTTACCGATTTCAACACAACTCCTTTTTTGAAAGTCGGTTAAAAAAGTAGCCTATGTTACTCCTTGGTTAATCCTCTACTTGTCTGTGAAAGTCCCGTCAAAATCGGTTCAGCCATTCCGAAGATTAGCCCGTTCAAACAGACAGACAGACAGACAAAAATTTTAAAAACGTGTGATTCGGTTATGGTATTGTTCAAATAACCATATGAGCTTAATATGTGGTAGTTATTTCGAAATTACAGACAGACACTTCAATTTTATTTATTAGTAAAGTATATACCTAGATTTCGTGTTCTATGTTTGGCAAAACACCGATAAAGAGGTCCCAAAGTGCTGGAATAGTGATCTCGTATTGAAAAGCATCTTGTTGGCAGACCCTCCGTTAGGTGTACCGACAACACGGCAAGGGGGTCGCAGGGAGACGCTGGATTCAACCGGTGCAAGACCGAGGCGTGTGGAAGTCCCTACAAGGGACCTATGTCCAGCTTTGGACGTCTATTGGTTGATGAAGAAGAAGAAACGGTTACCTGCGGCATTCGTATTATTGAATTAAAAAACCCCTTTCGCCCTATTAAATTTAAGTTTTAGGAAAAATTTAAATAGGTACCCAGTTGAATGGATAAGTACTTAAAAATCCTTATTGATATTGAATAGAGTTCATTATTGAGTAGATCTTAAGAAAAATCTAATTAATGTTCATATTATTTACGTTTACACTTTGCACCATAAACTTATTAAACTAGATATTAAGTATTAAGTACTACCGTGTCTGATACGGGGATTTTTAGTTTTCTTCCATACGACTTCAATCCACAAACTTCCTCTAGTGTACCAATTATCTAAAATCTCTCCGCATACAATATTGACGTTTTATTTGTGTATCATAAATATACATCCCAATTCGCCCCGATACATTAAAACTCGATTCCGATTTTGGACCAGAAGCTAGGTACTACGTATCTATTTTAACAACCGACGCGTGATCTTGCATTCCACTCACAAAATACACTGTACTAAATTGTATTTTGCGAGTACGATACATAAGTGCCTAACCACACCTACCAAGATATTGTAAACCTATGACTAGGCAAGACAAACAGACAGACAAAAGTATCCTTATTCAAAAGATGTCTGTATGATACCTATAATATCGTCTATAAAAACATAGTGTTAAATCTTTAAAAGTTAATATGAGAGATGAGTCGAGATAATCGTAGTCAAAGACTGAGACGGATTAAAGCCCGAGTCTCATCATAAAGGTCCCGTTTTCACCTTTTTGTTCAGACATGGAGTTTGGAGAGGGAAAAAAGAAGCGCCCGCCCATCGCATCGCTCTGGGAACCCGGTTGACATTAGAATTAGCGTCCAGCTAGAAGCTATAAATATTGTATGCATCGAACTATAGGATATAGGTATAGGTACCATAAAAAAAATTGGTTGTCTGTAAAGTCGGTTTACGGAGGATAATTTTACGTGATAACGTCACTCATAAGAACAGATTACCTCTCTATCGCTTGTTCCGCGCTCTCCCATGCACGCTCGGCTAACATTGCCTCTCTATCGCTTGTTCCGCGCTCTCGCTTGCATGCTCGGCTAGGCGGTACGTGACAACGAGTCATGCTTAATCGTGCGTGCGGCCGGTGTTCATCGATTTCTAAGACGTGATCATGACAATACTCATCATGTACAAAAATGCAAGTCTCGCAATACAGTTCTTCTATCACAAAAAGTTGTAGTCAGTTAACTTTTTCAGTACCTATCTATGAGAGCGTCTATCCAACAACTTTGTCATAAATTGCATAAATTGTTATCTAATTAGTTAACTAAGAACGTTTTATAGTGACCGTTATCAATATTAGATCTTTATTTCTTTAATAAATTATAATGACTTGGCCATCGCACGGCAACATAATCTACTACATATTTTAAATAGGCCTCTGAACTGAACATAGCGCAATGAGCGGCTATGCAAACATGAATAAAGCGCTCAGAGCGCTAATTATAGATTTTGTAGTACATAGATTCTATTGCCGTGTGCTTAGACTTCCTTTCAAGCACATACATGGAATTTATATCCCTGCTTTCAAGTCATTCTATTTTATCAATGGATCAATGTTTAATGTTTTTTATTTATTTATAGCAAAGAAAATGATAGTGTATACTTATTATATACGAGCGGATACCCGCGACTTCGTTCGCGTGGATATTGATTTTAATAATCACGTGGGAATAATTTTGTTTTTCCTATGCTCCTTTGAGCTTAAACCTTGCTAAAAACTGTTAAAAGTTCATTGGCGGATGTTTAGGTACATCAAAATGTAAACATCCGCCAGTGAAAGTCCCATCAAAATCGGTCCAGCCTTTCGGAGATTAGCCTGTAGTCTTTAAAGTATCTACTTTCTAACAAAAAAAGAATGAATGAAATCGGACCACCCGTTAACGAATTACAGCTAAGTACACATTTTGCCTTTCATCCCCTCTCCCAAGGGAACCGTGCTGAATTTCGGGATAAAAAGTATCCTATATGTTACTCCATAGTATTAACTTAAATCATGCCGAGTTTCATTTCAATCCATTCAGTAGTTTTTACGTGATGCGCGCACAAACATACAGACAAACAGACAAACAGATAAACAGACAAACAGACAAACAGATAAACAGACAAACAGACAAACAGACAAAAATTTCAAAAATAGCTTTTTTACGTTCTATTACTTATCCCTAACATCCCCCAGTTATTATTTTGCAAAAATCTTCAATGTACAGATACGGCAATTCTACGATTTTATTATATGTATGGACAACACGTTCTTATTTCTCTATGTTTATAGTAACGCCATATAGAAAGTATATTATTGGCATAGCAAAGTACACTCGCTGGGCTTTCGTCTTTAGAAACGGTTATAGACGTCTGCCCGTATATTTGGTCCTTTTTCACCAAATAACGTAATAACCTAGAAGGTAGAAGGTACTCGCAAATCTAGCAACACGAATATAATATGGCTGCAGAAGCTTTCTATATTTTACCATTATTTTACGTACTTTTTAACGATAAATCTAGTTTGTTTGCAGGATTAGAACTTAGAAGACCTGCAGGATTAAGATCATCAATCCCACGGAATCGTGGGATTTGTGGGATTGCAAAACCTTCCTAATGAGTAGATACTTTTTGTGCTAGATAGTGCTAATGATTCTACATATTTATTATTCCTAAATCAATAAATAAATACTAAATAATAAGTAGGTAGGTACTTTTCGGTATTGCTGCCGTATTTAAAGGTAAGTTATCTCATGTTTTATTATTCTTAGCGCTTGTTCAAACACGGCGGGAACCGCGCGTTTCCCGCGCGATAACCGCGCGGTTATGTCTGAACGATTACTTTATAACTCATATAAATAAGACCTGCGCGATTTCCATGCGATTCTATAATCGCGCGGTTCCCGCCGTGTTTGAACAATCGTTCAGACACGATTATAGAATCGCATGGAAATCGCGCAGGTCTTATTTATATGAGTTATAAAGTAATCGTTCAGACATAACCGCGCGGTTATCGCGCGAGAAACGCGCGGTTCCCGCCGTGTCTGAACAAGCGCTTAAGGTCGAGTGTTATTCAGTCAGTTCGAACGCTTCACTGTAATAGATTTTCTACTAGCTTCTGCCCGCGGCTTCGCCCGCGTGATTTTCGGTTTTTCGCATGATTTGCAAAATAATAACTGGGGGATGTTAGGGATAAGTAATAAAACGTAAAAAAGCTATTTTTGAAATTTTTGTCTGTTTATCTGTTTGTCTGTATGTTTGTGCGCGCATCACGCAAAAACTACTGAATGGATTGAAATGAAACTCGGTATGATTTAAGTTCATACTACGGAGTAACATATAGGATACTTTTATCCCGAAATTAAGAACGGTTCCCTTGGGAGAGGGGATGAAAGTTAAAATGTGTACTTAGCTGTAATTCATTAACCCGTGGTCCGATTTCATTCACTCTTTTGTTGTTAGAAAGGAGATACTTTAAAGTTACCAGCTAATCTCAGAAAGGCTAGATCGATTTTGATGGGACTTTTACTGGCGGATGTTTACATTTTGATCTACCTAAACATCCGCCAGTGAACTTTTAACAGTTTTAGCAAGGTATGAGCTCAAAGGAGCTTAGGAAAACAAAATGATTCCCACGGGATTTTTAAAAACCATTATCCACGCGAACGAAGTCGCGGGTGTCCGCTTGTTAAGTAATATAAGAATCGATCGGTGTCATCATCGTCATCATCCCCAATTTGCGAGGCTTCCCTTTGAGGTTCCAGCCGGTCTTCTAAGGGTCTCTAAAGATCTTATAACTTCATATCCCGCAAATCCCGCATTTGTAATCCTGCATCACTGATCCAGCAAAATTCATGCGGGATCCCGATTTCTTATCAGAAAGTCTAAATCCGCCACTGAAAGTAATATGTACCTAGGTAGGTACCTATATTATGTATATTATAAAAGGACTGTTTTAAGGACAAACTCTTCGTATTCCAGTACAGTGACCATATTCTTGCTATGTGTCTGGAGTATGGACCACACTTCTGATAAATTTATTTGCAAAGAATATTCAACCCTATTTGCATAACATAAAGACAAAATTTAAATAAAGGTGCATCTAGTCCCTTTCAACTCAGGTAATAATAAAATAAGAGATAGCATCTTTGCGTAAGCAACAATAGGGCTCCCACTTATTTTATTAGGGTCGCCCTTGTGAAGGAAATTGTATTGAATTATAATAAATTTATGGTTGATTTTCGAGTGCGGGTCCGGTCAGATTTCATTACAACTAAGTTGGATTGTTGTGATAGGTAATCGGTTGTGTACGCCACCTGTTTGAACATGGGTTATTAATAGTTTTACGGTAAGTACTTAACTTAATAGTACTATTTATTTATTAGTTATTCGCTTCAGGCTTGTCTTTACCACAAGAGCTGTTAAACTTTCGTTCTTGTTTGTATAATAGAATAGAAGATCTATCTGTATCTAGGTATTATTTGCAATTACAAATCGTGATAATGATTAGTAAGTAGGTGGGTAGGTAGGTATATGTTGTAAATCTTGGATAGTGGACATATCTCCCAATACACTGTTTTTTTATATCTCAAAGGGATTAGGCAGGCGTTTTTGATGAAAGGCGGCTTGACTTTTTTTTTCAACCAATTTATAATACACAAAACCTTACCAAATTATTTATACCTTCCTCATAAATCACTCTATCTATTGGTGAAAACCCCATGAAAATTTGTTCAGTAGTTTTTGAGTTTATATTATAAATATAGACAGACGCCTGTACTCTGTCTGTCTGTTCGCGACAAACTCAAAAAGCGGCGGGGACTTTGTATTAGTAGATATTATTTACAATTTCTTATAATATTTTTTTGACGTTACCCAAGCTAGAAACTGCAAGACCATGCAAATATTATGTACCTACCTAGGTATGATACAGTTGAAAAAGTGCTGCAGACTAAATCGCTATTATTAATAGTTTTGCTAGCATATAATAATATTGAGTAGGTTGACAATCGTTGAGTTTTCTAGGTCACCGGGGCTTGGTGGGAGCTTTCAAGTTGGGAGCATGATTTATGTCTATTTTCGTCATACACAACACGCCATGGTGCTAATGTCCTATAGGTATACTGTATACCTGCTAGGAATTGTATTATAAGGAACTTATAGTTGATTTATAATACAATTGATTTAAAAAGCTGTGATAGCCTAGTGGTTAGAACGACCGACTTCTAATCGGAGGTCGTGGGTTCGATCCCGGGCACGCACCTCTAACTTTTCGGAGTTATGTGCGTTTTAAGTATTTAAATATCACTTGCTTTAACGGTGAAGGAAAACATCGTGAGGAAACCTGCATGCCTGAGAGTTCTCCATAACGTTCTCAAAGGTGTGTGAAGTCTGCCAATCCGCTTGGCCAGCGTGGTAGACTATGGCCAAAACCCTTCTCTCTCTGAAAGGAGACCCGTGCTCTGTAGTGAGCCGGTAATGGGTTGATCATGATGATAGTTGATTTATTAGTTCGTTTACTTATAGTTTGGCAGTCCAGTGTGTGTTTATTTGTCGTTTCAGTGGCGTAGCGTACCTTGGTGGGGCCCCGTATAAAAATTTGTTTGGGGGCCCTTATGAAGGGTAAGGATTTCTCACAAAAGAAAAAAAAAATTGCATAAAATTAAAAGCAATATTTATTCATCATAATTGTTTATCTGTCACTTTTTCTAAAATTTTTACAAACATTTCAAATTAAATATATACTCTCCTTGCCTTTTTTTCGGCAAACTGATTTATTAAATCATTTATAGCTAATGATGACTTTAGTTTTTCTAAAGATTCTGCCTCTATGGACAACTTTTTGGACAACATTTTTTTACTTTTGTCATTTCTGAAATAAATAAAAATTTGGGAAGTTTTTGGTAATTTTTGCTTACGCACGTCGGGGGCCCCCGTGGCTTGGGGGCCCCGTATAATTGATACGGCATATACGGCGGTAGCTACGCCCCTGTGTCGTTTCATTGGTTCCCTCATAATTCCTCAGACTACACATAGGTACATACGATTTTGATAATTTAGGTAGGTACCTATCCGTTGGCTTTGTCATGCTAACGTACCTCAGTCCCCTCCAACTAAGCGGAATGTTTGTGCTAGGAGTAGATACGAAAATAGCTGGCATTTGAACCGTCGACCTTTCGGTATACAGTTCACGCTGTGACCATTGCGCTACTGAGGCTTTGTAGAACAGTCCAAGAAGAATAGCAGGCGTTATATTATTAGACTAGCTGATCCCCGCAACTTCGTTCGCGTGTTTATAGGTTTTTATGTAGGATCGGATCGGATCCCATAATTTTTTTATGTACATAAACTAAATGTAGCCTGTTACTCCTTATAACATTGAAAGTTCCATTAAAATCGATCCAGCCGTTTCGGAGATTAGCTGGCACAAATAGACAGAACGACAAACAAATTTAAACGCACGCCAGTTTAAAATAAGCCGTACGTACAAAGATCCGGGTCCCGAGTCATTGGAACCCAATAAATGTCTGTCATTTCTAAACTAAAAAACTTATGACCTTGAAATATTTACGGGACAATACTTAAAGTACTACCTTTCTAACAAAAAAAGAATGAGTGAAATTGAACTACGCGTTAATGAATTACAGCTAAATACACGTTTTAACTTTCATCCTCTCTCCCAAGGGAACCGTGCTGAATTTCGGGATAAAAAGTATCCTATCTCCTACCTCGGAGTATAATCTCCAATCGTACCAAGTTTCATTCGAATCCATTCAGTAGTTTCGGCGTGATGCGCGGCCAAGATACAGACAGACAGACAGACAGACAGACAGACAGACAGACAAAAATGAAAAAAATTACAGTTTTGGCTTCAGTGTCGATTATAGAATGCCCTCCAAAATAAATTTTCAAAATATCTTCAATGTACAGAATTGGATCTGTTACAGTTTTATTATATTATAGAAGATAAAAGATTTTTTATCTATCTTCTATCTATACATCTTCGAAATATACATATAATAAAATCGTAGACTTGCCGTATCTGTACATTGAAGATATTTGCAAAATAATAACTGGGGGATGTTAGGGATAAGTGATAGAACGTAAAAAAGCTATTTTTGAAATTTTTGTCTGTTTGTCTGATTATATTATGTTTGTCTGTTTGTCTGTTTATCTGTTTGTCTGTTTGTCTGTAAGTTTGTGCGCGCATCACGCAAAAACTACTGAATGGATTGAAACGAAACTTGGTACGATTTAAGTTCATACTATGGAGTAACATAGAGGATACTTTTTATCCCGAAATTAAGCACGGTTCCCTAGGGAGAGGGGATGAAAGTCAAAAAAGTCGTGTATTTAGCTGTAATTCAATAATGCGTGGTCCGATTTCATTCATTCTTTTTTTTTTGTTAGAAAGTAGATACTTTAAAGATTACAGACTAATCTCTAAAAGGCTGGATCGATTTTGATGGGACTTTCACTGGCGGATGTTTACATTTTGATCTACCTAAACATTCGCAAGAGAACTTTTAACAGTTTTTAGCATGATATGAGCTCAAAGGAGCTTAGGAAAAACAAAATTATTCCTACGGAATTTTTAAAAACCAATATATATCCACGCGAACGAAGTCGCGGGTGTCCGCTTGTCTAATAATATAACGATTAAGTATATTATATTATAAAAGATTTTTCTGCGAACGCATGTTTTGCTCGAAGAATAATTCCTTCTCGATACGAACCCAGAATTATAATAAGGATGATCGAATTAATGTCAGAGAGAGTTCCTTATTCCGTATGAGACACGTTTTTTCCCCCAGTGACTTTAATGGATTGTTTTATGATTTGTTGCCAAAGCCCAAAGTTAACTTAATTTGTTTTAGGTGTACCTAATATAAATGAATGCCACGTTGGTCTAGTGGTTAGCATATTCGACTGCAGATCACAAAGTCCCGGGTTCGATTCCGGAATCGGGTAAATTATTGTTAAGTATTGGGTTTTTCTGTCAATAAATTCTCAGTGCCAGCCCGGAGTTGGGTAGTTGGCGGTGTTTCACCCCCGTGCTTCGGAGAGCGGTCCCGGTTATAATCACTATCATGTGACAATAGTCGTTAAAGCCCGCCAACCCGCATTGGAGCAGCGTGGCGAGTCCCTCTCTCCTATGAGATCTCTCCTATAGGCTGTAGTGGTGGTGGTGGTGCCTATTCATATAGAAATCTTAATAACAAAGCACTGTTATTAAGATTTCTATGGGTATACTATCTCTCTATGCATCTATCTCTTTCGCTTGCTGGGGTTCGTCGTGACCCCTTCCCATTAAACACAGAATGGTAAAAGGGGTTCCTCGTGGAGATACCAATGCGGCAATCTTCCACATTGTTTAGCATAATATAATTTAATAAGGGCACTAAAACTTTTCCTTTTTTAAGGTTTAAGTGCACAAAGCTCAAAGAACCGATACATACCGATAGAACAAGGTGCTCGAAAGGCGACCTCGCACGGAGTAACGCAGCGTTCGAAGACCTCCCACTATAAAGGTGGACAGACGATCTCAAGCGAATCGCTGGGAGAATGAGGCAAATATATGAAGTATACCCGTATTACTAATTCCGCGGAATTCTGACAGCTGTCATTGTCATTTATAGATGAGTTATTTGTATGGAGAACAAGGTTAACATCTACGAAGTACGATTTTACCCCAAACTACTTTAATTCCCTGTCATCATAAAAAGCCATATGCCGCGTAATAATATTACTCGTTTCGCCCTACAATAGAAATCGCTAAGAGTGGAAACTAGAAAGTGCACACTAACAGCAATAGAAAACAAAAGAAGCACATTGAAAAAATTATTCAAAAATGGAAGTCGAATGACATTATCACCGTGAAGTGTCTTTTAGGCATTTGTCATATCTACATGTGACAGTTTATTTTTATTTACATAAGTTTTGAATTTTTTATCTTTTTTTTGGGAATTGTTTTATCTCTGGTAACATTACGAAACGTCAGAATTCCGCGGAATTAGTAATTCGGGTATAAGTATTTTTATGTTGTTTGTATTGCATTCTTTATAGTAGCTGTACATTTATAAAATTAAATATTTGTCTGTCTATTAGTCCTTTACGCATTTGTATCGTTAATGCAACTGAGCTGAAACTTGGCTGATATTTTTCATAGTTGCATCCTGTAAACAATTGTCATCACGAAGTCGCGGTCATCAGCTAGTGTGGATAATAAAATGTTATGTTTTTGAAAAGCATTTAAAAACAGTTGTAACATGTAACAGGCCGGATTACAAAGGGCCATTAGACGCGTCGACACCGAAGCGAGTTCAAGTAAAAATAATAAAACCCCTGGAAACGGATACGAGACGGGTGAAGAATGCGCCGATACTGATGTGAGTCACCTCATCATCGGCCACCGCGAAGTTGTCATTTCCATCGCACAAGGAACCGCGAAACAATCAAAAATAAACCTCATTCCAAAGGTGGGAAAGGTTTTAAGACGCTTCAAGATGCATCGGTCAATTCTTACGAGCTTCTGCTCCGGAACTTTACCGTTGTCGAACTTAGGATTTGAGTTTCGTGACGCGATTTTGGTACTTAATTCCGTGCGGTAGCGACTGCAGTAAAGTTTCCTTTATTTTATGAGCTGCACGGATATTTGTGTCGGGATCGTAACAGAAGTTTAGACTACATTCCGTCCATGATAGCTGCTGCGGTATTGTTCTTGCGTTTTGAATGATGTAAATTAAAGTTTAAGTAATCGGGTTATGACAAGGCCGTTAAGTCAGCCTTGGGGTGAGCACAAAAGCGTCGGACGCATAACGATCCCCGTTTAAACCGTGTTTGAACACAATTCAGATGGCGATCGTGTTACGTTTTCCGATACTGTTTAAATATTCATCAGTGAAAGACAATAGGAGCAGACTGTAGATACACGTAGTTACGTACCTACCTATATTGGGAGATTTGTCCCGAAATTAGTTTCGTTGCGTATAATATCCATGGCGTAGTTAGTTTTGTCGAAAAAGTTGATTAAAATACTAGGTCAAAAATCTAAGTCTCACCGCGCGTGGGTAGGTAGGTAGTTAACTAGGTACCTACATCTCGGGGGCTAGACTTTTCTAAGTTGATTTAAGCTTTCTCGCTAACTTGAAAATCGTAGACTTGTCGTATCTGTACATTAAAGATTTTTGCAAAATAATGACTGGAGGATGTTAGGGATAAGTAATAGAACGTAAAAAAGCTATTTTGAAATTTTTGTCTGTTTGTCTGTTTATCTGCTTGTCTGTTTGTCTGTATTTTTGTGCGCGCATCACGCAAAAACTACTGAATGGATTGAAATGGAACTTGGCATGATTTAAGTTCATACTACGGAGTAACATATATCTACTAGGATACTTTTTATCCCGAAATTCAGCACGGTTCCCTTGGGAGAGGGATGAAAGTTAAAATGTGTAGGTACCTACTTAGCTGTAATTCATATAAACGCGTGGTCCGATTTCATTCATTCTTTTTTGTTAGAAAGGAGATACTTTAAAGATTACCAGCTCTGAAAGGCTGGATCGATTTTGATGGGACTTTCACTGGCGGATGTTTACATTTGGATCTACCTAAACATCCGCCAGTGAACTTTTAACAGTTTTTAGCATGATATGAGCTCAAAGGAGCTTAGGAAAACAAATTCCCACGGGATTTTTAATAACAAATATCCACGCGAACGAAGTCGCGGGTATCCGCTTGTATCAGAATAAATAACATAATGCCTTGATACACATAGAGGCCTGCTAGAAGGGATATTTTTCACTGCGTTTCGTCGTATTCAATATTGCTGAAGGTCGTGACTATGGAATCCAATCCCGCAATTGAAATTAGTATCCCGCGATACCTTGCAAAAGTTGGTTACAGACCCTTTATTATTATTGTATTTTTTTTTATCTGTTCTTAAAGAGTACAGTGCTTTTTGAGTGTTAAAAATTAATTGGTGACAATAGAGATGAATACCTTTTTTTTTTTTTTTTTTTGACGTAGTGGAAAGCTTTATGGCTACCCCCGTTCTTTGGGCAGAACGGAGGTTATGTGGGACTCCCCCTATGGGTATACCCTAACTAAAACCACCACGGCTGTTCCCTCTCGCTGACTGTGCTGGACGCCTGGGGAACCCGTTGTATACGTCCCAGGCGGTACCTACGCCAAGAACAAAAGCTCAAGATTGTTCAGAAACATTTAATAAATAAATATATTATTTACTTACTTACTTAGTCCAAAAACTATTAATATTGTTTGTAATCCCGCAAATCCCGGGAATTGAAGATATATTTATATATTATCTAGTTCCTAGTCTATCAGCCCTGCTGCGCGACTGAGGTTTCAATGCGGGATTGGATTCACTAGTTTTCATGGGATAAGATTTACGTTAGTTTTTTAAAACCCAAGATTCAATCTATACTATTTATACTAATACTAGCGGACCCGGCAGACGTCGTCCTGCCCGCTATTAGCGCCACCTACCGGGTCCAATTTTTCTACTTATAAACCTTCCTCTTGAATCACTCTATCTATTTAAAAAAACCACATCAAAATCCGTTGCGTAGTTTTAAAGATTAAAGGACTTAGCATACACAGGGACATAGGGATATAGGGACAGAGAAAGCGACTTTGTTTTATACCTACTATGTAGTGATAATAAAGCGGAAGAGTTTGTTTGTTTGAACGCGCTAATCTCAGGAACCGATTTCAAAAATTCTTTCACCGTTGGATATGTACGTGATCCTTAAGTGCTATAGGCTATATATGTATGTACCACGGGCGAAGCCGAGGCGGACCGCTAGTACATTATATTTATGATTTAAGAATTGAAGATTCAATGCGGTATGATTTCACCGAAAAATTTTAAAAATACTTTTTGGAATGCTTTCCGAGTCATAGGTAACTACCTATTCGCAGCATGTGAATTTTTGAATCCTTTATGACTTTCACTAATTGGCTTCTATTCTATGTTTTGAAGGATCCGTAGAGATTTCTCCTCGAAAAATAATATTTTCTGTTTCATTATATTTTCTTGCACTATGCAATAGGTTATATTATGTTTTAAATCGTTTTTTTTTCGGTATTTCCCTTAAAATACTTAGATTAGGTATAGTCTGTGGTATAGTCCACGACAAGGCATGCAGGAGGGTGGGTGACGTATGAGATGCGGGGGGCCGCCCGCGTTCCTCACAAGTGTCTAGGCTAACTTATTCGACTGTTGATCATAGGTCCCGGGTTCGAGTTTCAAGAAATTCTCAGTAGCAGCCCGGAGTCAGGAAGTTGGATGGCGGTGTGAAAACACCCCCGCTCGTGCCGAATAGCCATCCTAAAGGATTATGGAAGTGAGGAAATAGAGAGTGCACGTATGCACTGTAATATCTCCCGTTCGGCTGTACCAAGGATTCGATCAGAATAACATTATTTCACAGTTCATATCTAGGCTCCGAATATGATTTTGTCCCATTCGGTGTCGAGACCCTTGGTCCGTGGGGTCCTAGCGCTATAAGACTATTTAAGGAAATATCAAAAAGGTTAGTCGACATCACAGGAGACCGAAGAGCTGGCAGCTACCTTGGACAACGAATTTATTTATTACTATTAATACTTAAAACTTACAGACATACAAACTTATAGAATAATAATAAAGAAGAACAATAATCCTAAAACTAAAAACCTTAAAAAATATAATAACTAAGTATAATGACTAAAATATATTATTAAAAGGAGTCCCTGTAGGCAAGGTTCCGAAGATACTGGCGAATTAGTCTAGCAATTCAAAGGGGGAACGCTGCCAGTATCTTCGGAACCTTGCCTACAGGGACTCCTTTTAATAATATATTTTAGTAATTATATTATATTTTTTTAAGGTTTTTAGTTTTAGGATTATTTTTAGGATATTGTTCTTCCCTACCTACATACATCATACTACGTTTATATTATATACCTAATTATAATATTGTAAACTGTTAAAAAAAAAAGTTCATATCATAAATACATACATTAACATACCTATTTAAACATGGTAAGTATTATTTTTGATTTAAGTATATAATACTAATTCTGTTGTAGCTAATTCTGTTGTACACAATCTCTAAACCTAAACTAAAATGACAGGGCTAAATATATTCTTATCTCTTTCACAACAATACCTACGTACGGAAAAGGATAGTACTATTTTTAAACCTGTCAATTTAGTTTACTTAATTATATAGTTTAGAGATTGTGTACAACAGAATTAGCCACATTATGTTTCTAAGTAATATCCTCGTAGTAAAGTTACATACAGATATATTATGCTTAATGCTACACAAGTACACAACATAGTTTCTCGCTCCCTCCCTGTATTGTTCTTTATTTAGCCGCAAGGAAGCGACTCTATGTACACATTTGTTTTTTGTAATTAGATGAAGTTCTAACAGTGGCAAGCTGTTACAAAAATCTAGTACTTATGAAAGAAGAAATTTTTACTTCTGTCTTCTTTCGGAGATGCTTTTCGTATCGTGAATATAACATTGAAACTCTACCTCCATTTAGAAGAGATAATTTAGTATCCGGGTCTTCTAACCTATCTGAGGAAGGGTTTACACAACAGATACCTATTATTACGTCGTCAATATTGTCTAACGTGGAAGCGGGCTACCCTGGAAATGGTGCGGCAGTTTTTATTAAACCCATACTCTAATTGGTTTCTACGCGGCATCGTACCGGAACGCTAAATCGCTTGGCGACAAGGCTTTGGCGGGTACGGGAAGAGGGGTGGCACTGGTAACTGGCCACGGCTGGCCGCTGGATCCTCCCACCAGACCAGAGACAAAATATTTATTAATACTTACTAAGTCAATATGGTTGAGTAGTATTAATTAATTTATTCATTCGTGCAAGAAGAAACAAATTAATTGCCTACTATTTAATATTTATTGATTAGTAAATAGGTAGTTAGTAGGTAGGTACCTAAACAAAAAGATCATCGAATAATTCATAGCTTAGTTTTTATATTATTATTTTTTATCCACACAAGTCCCCTTAGGGACAGGGAGTGAAAATGATCCCTAATAGCTTCCCGCATTGGTCCCCGCGCCCGATGCAGCGGTGCACCGGGTTGATTGACCTCTGCCTGGGGGATGACATGTCCCGGCTACACCACACGTCATCACATCACATGCCTCTTTTACAGTTATATAAGAAAGGCTAGGTAAGTACAATATGACCAACATTACATTTTGGCGTTCATTTTCATCACTTCAGCTATAGCCATCTAAGTGTAAGGCAGACAATACACGTTTTTTCCATCCGATAGTAGGATCAGATAGTCTGATCCGGCTATCGGAAGGCATATCGGTCGGATCGGACGTCCGAGTCGGAATCGGACGCGTTTACGATTTTACTGGGACTCAGGCTATGACGAGTAGGTATCATGACAGACAAAAGAAATATTGAGAAGATGTATGTAAAGAAATCATTTTGCTTCGTACGTAAGCAATCGAGATGATAGCTCGGGAACGATTGAGTTCAGAAAAAGTCTGATTGAAGAATCGAACGGGTATGGAGTCAATCCGATCAGATAGTCTGATCAGACAGTCGGAAGCAAAATCTGACGTGTATTGCCTGCCTAAGTGTCAGTTTGTGATCATTTGCGTATCGGGGTTTGCCAAGGGTTTGCTTAGGCTTGCATTACTTTATTGTTACCATGCGCACAGCTTTTTCAAACAGCCTTTGAGGAATTCTCATTCATGCGGCCGCTGCCGCGAAACTCCGATGATGATTTGTGATTACAGTGAGATTAATTGATGCGGATTTTTTGGTTTCATCTTATCAATACCTTAAAAGCTGATCATTCACGGTAAAACCATCGTGTAAAATGGCATTATACATCTAAGTACATAGAGATAAGATCGTGAGTTTGAAGTCTTCAAGCCAAGCTTTGGCGCGATGGCATCCAACGAATTTTCCATGTCCGTCATAATCCTTATTATTGTTTTTTATTCTACTACAAGTTAGCCCTTGACTGTAATCTCACCTGATGGTAAGTCATGATGCAGTCTAAGATGGATAAGATAAGTCTTCCAAGTTAGCCCGCTAACTTGGAAGAGGTATCCAAATCTACCCCTGATCGTTTTCTACACGGCATATAGTACCGGAAATCTTATGGCGGCACGGCTTTGCCGGTAGGGTGGTACCTAGCCACGGCTAAGGCCTCCCACCAGACCAGACCAGAGACAATTTATAAATTATATATGTATAATCCGAAATTGCCCCTGTCGGGAATCGAACCCGGGACCTCCCATTTATAAAACCACAGCGCTCACCACCAGGGAGGTCGTCATATTTTGACGTCATGCCATTTGTCTGTGAGTGCGAAATTCGACCGTAGTGGCATCACGCCGCGTACAGTATCCCGTGAATGTGCGAACTCACATCCTCTTGTGCCTATTGCGCTCGAGAAGCATTTGAATTTTTGAGTGAAATCGTGAGTGACCTAAATTATAGGCGTCCATCCATTTGACGTCAGTCGATCAATCAGAAAATGGTTTGACCGTGAATGTCCAGCTTCATATAAAACTTAAAAGCAATGTTACATAAGAAATGGACACTTACGTACACGTACGTAAGCACCTACTTAATATTATATTTCTAAGACTGAGATGTAGGTAAACATTGTAAATCATATTTTCATGAACCTGAATATATTCATAATCTGTGCTGTGATAAAGCCATTTCAAAAATTATACCCGACGAACCGACAGAAAGAAAAATATTTAAAAAACGTTTTTGGGTTACGCTGTCGTTCAAATAGTCATAAGAGGTGGTCTATTTCGAAATAAGAGACTATTTTAATTTTATTTATTTGTTTAGACTTATTTTTGTTCTACCATCCTTAACGCCATCTTAGTTTCGCGCCAAAACGCCCCGTAATCCGTGGCGTATGTCCACCCTACTTATGGGGTATCGATTATTCCGAACCGCGCCGCCGCGCAGTGGCCCGCGCCCCAATCCTTGCAAACTTACCAACTTTGTAAATAATTTCCCGCCTTAACGCCTCTCAATTGACGTATTTACTTTTGAATTTTTAAATCGTTACCAAATGACCATAGACAATTAGTTTGTTTTTAGGCAACGCATAGCTGATATTTTGAAAATATTCTCTACTAGCTTCTGCCTGCGGCTTCGCCGGCGTGAATTTCGATTTTTCACAAATCCCGAATTATACCTACTTTCAAGGAAGTTTGCTAAGTAATCTACCTATAGCTATAGATATAGTTTTCGGGTTTTTCAAAATCCCGTGGGAACTGTGGATTTTTCCAGGATAAAAGTAGCCTATGTATTAAGTCAGGGCATAATCTATCTCCATCTCCATATCAAACAGCCAAATCGGTTACGTGGTTGCGGCGTTAAAGAGTAACAAACATACACACACACACAAACTTTCGCCTTTATAATATTAGTTTAATAATAATATATTAGGCGAGTTTGATACCTAAATACTTATTAATGAAAAAAAAGTTAGATCTATCTTTATACACAGTCACTAAGTGATCTAGAGCCGAAGTGGGCACACTCTACAAAGTCATAAAAGGTTGCGAAGCTGTTCTACTAGATAATATTATTGAGGATGCTTTTAAAGTAGAGCTTTTTAGGTGGTTTACCTGTACGGAATCGCTTCTAGTATTTTTTTTTATACACCAGGAAATCTAACAAGTCGTCGCCTTTTATGGGTATAATTTTAAAAGTTTCACAATAAATTAGATACTTAATTTAAAAATTCAAAGTATGAATGGACAGCGACTTTTACAAACTATTACTAGAGTACAACCAGGTCCAGAAGGTACAACGTACAGCATAATATAGGTAACAATGGAACATTGAATGTTTAAATCAGTCGTCATCGTATCGTGAAACCGATCGCCCTCGCGTGCTGTGTCAATCTCACACGAGATTTAGCCCCTCTTTATACCTACAACTAGCTATACAAGTATAAATTAAAATTTAAAAAAAAAAACCGACATTCGCCATTTTGTGGCGGTGGCCATCTTGGATTTGCATAGTGCTATTCTACTAGTCAAGCCCTTTTATTTGATACCCATATTAAGGGAGTTGTGAAGAAATATGTAATCCGCCATTTTGCAGCGGCGGCCATCTTGGATCGATTTTCAAACAAAAAACGCATTCAAATCAATCCACCTGTTTGAGCGCTACAGGGGAACAGACTCACACACACACACACACACACACACACACACACGCACACACACACAGACACGTGAACCTTATAGCACCTCGTCGTTTTGCGTCGGGGGTTAAAAATATTATGTCACGAGTAAATAAGTAAATAGTAAATCTATTCTATATCTATCTATACCTACATATAATAAAATCGTAGCCTTGCCGTATCTGTATTCTGTAGATTGAAGATTTTTGCAAAATAATAACTGGACGATGTTAGGGATAAGTAATAGAACGTATAAAAGTTATTTTTGAAATTTTTGTCTGTTTGTCTGTTTATCTGTTTGTCTGTATGTTTGTGCGCGCATCTCGCAAAACTACTGAATGGATTGAAACGAAACTCGGTACGATTTAAGTTCATACTACGGAGTAACATATAGGATACTTTTTATCCCGAAATTCAGCACGGTTCCCTTGGGAGAGGGGATGAAAGGCAAAATGTGTACTTAGCTGTAATTCTTTATCGGGTGGTCCGATTTCATTCATTCTTTTTTTGTTAGAAAGTAGATACTTTAAAGACTACTAGCTAACGTCTGAAAGGCTGAACCGATTATGATGGGACTTTCACTGGCAGATGTTTACATTTTGATCTACCTAAACATCCGCCAGTGAACTTTTAACAGTTTTTAGCAAGATATAAGCTCAAAAGAGCTTAGGAAAAACAAAATGATTCCCACGGAATTATTAAAATCAATATGCACGCGAACGAATTCGCGGGTATCCGCTCGTTAGTAATATATCTCGGGGAGGTATTGAAATAAGTTTGTTACAGTAGCGCAGCCGCGTGCATTTGGCCTGCAATCGTTATCAGTTCATTTATGGGAGACAGTGTTTTTTTATTTACCTATTTATTTCTTAATTCTTATTATTTTGTGTGTGTTACTTACTATATATTGTGAATTGCACTGTTGGTGCACTTGTGTCGACTCGAGAAAAACCAAGGCACGACGGAAACGAAAACTTCGGACCTCCAAAGTCGATCATCTAAAAGTTTGTTTAACAGCGCATCGACTGCACTACACTTTCGTAACTGAGCCACACGTCACTCATATTTAGTTACATATTCAGAAGAGCTTTTAGTATTAGTTAGTTAGTAATAGTTGAGTAATTAGTATTTCCTATAATCTATAATAATACATTATAACACGGTGTGCAACAACGTTATATAACTCATGTCAATAACACACACTGTCGAATTGTAGATATTATGTATGTGTATATTACCTACGTGCCTACTTGTCATTATTACTTAATCAGCTCTGTATTATTCCTATTATGAAATTGTAGATGATACTGAGGTCCGACATTTCGCGCCCAAAAAGCAGTGGACGATGTTATGCTCTGATTTTTAATTCCGTGGAATTCTGACGTTTCGTAATGTTACCAGAGATAAAACAATTCCCACAAAGAAAGATAAAAAATTCACAACTTATGTAAATAAAAATCAACTGCCGCATGAACCTAATTATGACAAATGCCTGACAGACACTTCATGGTGATAATGTCATTCGACTTCCATTTTGAATAAATTTTTTCAATGTGCTTCTTTTGTTTTCTATTGCTGTTAGTGTGCACTTTCTAGTTGTCCACTCTTGGTGTTTTCTATTTTAGGGCAAAACGACTAATATTATTACGTGGCATATGGCTTTTTATATTGACAGGGAATTAAAGTAGTTTGGGGTAAAGTCGTACTTCGTAGATGTTTTCCATACAAATAACTCATCTGTAAATGACAATAACAGCTGTCAGAATTCCACCGAATTAAAAATCAGAGTATAGTGAGTGTTGCCTCGGAGAGCACGCAAAACTGCTGATGCCGCGCCTATCTCTCTCCGGTCAAATCGGACTATGTAGATGGTGAGAAAATAGAGAATGCATGTGTTTGCGCACACACTTGTGCACTATAATATCTCGAGTAGGTAATTAATTAGTCTCCGTTGAGATAGGCTGCCGTGGCTGAAGAGAACATTATTATATTATTAGTGTAGTCATTAGATTGTCACCGTTAAATAGGCAGACTTTTGCGTGGGAACTATGCAAAACGAACATTTCTCAAGGAAATGAATTACGTATTGAAAGTAGTTAGTGATAGTTACATAATAAATAAGTAATTATTAGGCAAGGAGTATTTTAGGTGATTAACAAGAAGTAAGGCTTAAGTAATAGGCACTGCAGACGACTAATGTAGAGTATGTTATGTACCTGCGCAGAATTTGGTAAAATACTTACTTACCTACTTAATTAAAATTAAAATAAAGTAGAAAAATTACGCCCCATTTTCTTCTATACTTATCTACCATACTTTCTAGTTCCTACCATATTTATATTACAAATCACCTCAACTTTTCCGAGCTTTGTGCGTTTTAAACAATTAATATCACACGCTTTAACTGTGAAGGAAAACACATCGTGAGGAAACCTACACGCCTGAGAGTTCTCCAAAATTTTCTCAAAGGCGTGTGAAGTCTACCGCACCGCACTCGGCCAGCGTGGTGGACTACGGCCTGAAACCTTCTCATTCTGAGAGGAAACCTGAACCTACCCTGTAGTGTAAATTAGGCTAAAATATGTCTGGAAAAGAGGCTAGACTAGATCTCAGGCCAAAGTGCGCCCAGCAACAATTTCGTAATTTCTATAATAATTTAATTAGCATCAATGTGACCAACTTAAAACTTTACCATAGTCGTAAATTGGTCAGTCTTAAATTCATATTCAATTCAACTACCTTCCTGTAGATACTTACAGGCACCTACATTATTTTATTTCCTTTAGTAGATTTTAACGATTCTATGTAGGAAAACAAAAAAGATTCAAAGGGACGGATATCGGGTAGATTGGACGCGAGTGCGTATTTATATGGCAAAAGGATTAAATTCTCAGTTACACATACAAATTCATACGATTCTAGAGAATTTATTTAAAATAATAAATTCAAACTCAATATGGGCGGGTACGGTGCTTAATAAATTACTAAATCTTTTGAAATATCCGTAGAACGTAGTTTATTTATATTAAAACTAGCTGACCGCCGCGACTTCGTTCGCGTGTTTTTCTTTGCTATAAACCTCACGGAGCCCGAGACCTTTCCAACGAATGCAAAACCGTGGAAATCGGTTCGTGCGTTCTGAAGTTATAGCGTCAGGAAGGAAAACCCGACTTATTTTTATATAGTAGAAGACTAGCTGACCCCCGCGACTTCTTTCGCGTGTTTTTCTTTGCTATAACCCTCACGGAGCCCGAGACCTTTCCAACGAATGCAAAACCGTGGAAATCGGTTCGTGCGTTCTGGAGTTATAGCGTCAGGAAGGAAAACCCGACTTATTTTTATATAAGTAGTAGATAATGGTCTAGCTTTAAATAATGTTGACGCGCAATGCGCATTCATAATAAAATTAATGATTATGAATTAATTGAAATCTGCGTGAATTGCTTATGTACTGGCTAGTAGTGAGACATAATTTTTTCGTCAGTTTACATACATGAAAAATATTTGGTTTTTCATCCTGTTAATTTAGTACAGCTACTCACGCGCTCTACAAATAACGAAATGTGTTTTCCCAATATTCAGTCCTTAAGGGTTGCACCTATTACGCTTTTCATGTAACAAGTATAAATTAAAAATTTAAAAAACCCCCGACATTCGCCATTTTGTGGCGGCGGCCATCTTGGATTTGCATAATGCTATTCTACTAGTCAAGCCCTTTCATTTGATATCCATATTGAGGGATTTGTGAAAAATTTATGTAATCCGCCATATTGTAGCGGCGGCCATCTTGGATCGATTTTCATGAAACATAGCTAAGAACACTCTCGACTAATTTACCTTTTAAACAACAAAAACCGCATTCAAATCGGTTCACCCGTTTGAGCGCTACAGGGGAACAGACAGACACACACACACAGATACGTCAAACTTATAACACGCCGTCGTTTTTGCGTCGGGGGTTAAAAATAAAATAAAAATTTAATAATTATAAGTAGGTATATAACTATTTTTTTTGTGTTCTCGAACACAAAAAGAAATCTAGTTAACTACCTACTAGGTAGGTTAATAACTAGGTCCCGTGTGGGGTTGCTGGTCCCCCATCGGGCGCGTCCCCCCGGTGGCGGATGGGGGAACGCCTCCCAGATATGGGAGGTACCGGGGAAACCCGGCGCGGACCAAAACCAGCAGGGGGTTGCCGCTTGGAGGATCCTGGTACTTCTCTGTTCATCAGAGTGGACTGTGGAGACTCCGGGCGGCGACAATTGGGGGGGAGGCTTTCGGGCCGTGAGGAAGAAAACCTCGTTAAAAAATTACAGGAGGGGGTGGAAACGCCCTGCGCGGCGGGTCCGCTGGTCTTTGTGGCCGGTGGGCGCTGGCTTCGGCCACCGTCGGGCAACCCGTAATCCGCACTGAGCGGAACCGGGGGCCCCACGCACTGAGCGAGGGGCCGCGAGGAAGAAAACCTCTATAAAAATTACACGAGGGGTGAACCTCTTGAGGGTCGCCTGCGGGTGTGGCCCTCTTGAGGGTTGCCTCTGGCGAGGAACTCCGGGTGATGGAATGGCGTATCCGTCGCCCGTTGAGACGCCTCGGGTCGGGAGGCGCACCACTATGTTCCTGGTGCGCCTCAGACGGTGTTAGGGGGCCTTTAGGTCCCCCGGTGGAGGGTCTGCCTCGGCGGACGGCGCCGGCTGGGTCGCGGATGATTGCGCAAGTGTACCCGTAACCCAGCCACCAGGCGACACGGAGGAACATCGCTGGGTTTTAGTGGGTATTCTGGCCACTTCTTGGCCTGCCTGAGTCCCACACTACCTTCCGGAAGCATTGCAGTTCGCTGTAAGGCTTCCGGAGGGTGTGCGTAAATGCATTTCCCAGCGTCAAAAAAAAAAAAAAAAAAAAAAGGTTAATAACTAGGTAGATGTACTACCTAGTTACATATTCAAAAAACACTTGATATTTTAGCTTTTCCTAATTAAATTCCTCGCAGAGCTCTGTTTCTCATAAAATAGAGTAAAATAACAGCCTTTATGTATACCCCGTTTACCTAGGTAGGTACCTACCTCCGTTATTTGATGAGGGAATTTACTCAGAAATCGGTTTAAATTCTACCACAAGCTTAGTAGGTACCTAGCTAATCTACAAATTTCAAGTAATATGAAAATTAAACTAAATTGAAGCACAAAATATTAACTACTATAATTAGTAGTAATAGTAAGCTGATGCCCGTGACTTCATCCGCGTTGATTTAGGTTTTTAAAAATCCCTTGGGAAATCTATGATTTTTCCGGGATAAAAAGTAGCGTCGTTCTCTAAGGTCTAGTCTATCCCTGTACCTACCAAGTTTCGAAGAAAGTTAAGAAAGAAATTAAACTCTTACGGATGATTGATTTAATTTGTGGGTAAGTGTGTGTGTGTGTGTGTGTGTGTGTGTGTGTGTGTGTGTGTGTGTGTGTCTGTCTGTCTGTCTGTTCCCCTGTGGCGCTCAAACGGGTGGACCGATTTGAATGCGGTTTTTTTTGTTTGAAAGGTGAATTAGTCGAGACTGTTCTTAGCTATGTTTGATGAAAATCGGTCCAAGATGGCCGCCGCTACACAATGGCGGATGATATATTTTTTCACAACTCCCTTGATATGGGTATCAAATGAAAGGGCTTGACTAGTAGAATAGCACTATTGCAAATTCAAGATGGCCGCCGCCACTAAATGGCGAATGTCGGGGGTTTTTTAAATTTTCAATTTAGACTTGTATTTCCTGTAAAACACTCGGGATTATTCCTGCTCGCGCGAAATGCTCGACCAATCGCCCTACCAGTCGACGGATTAGACCGTTAACCGCTCGAAGGCATCTACTTAATACAACCATTATAAATAGATCTGCCACTCCCTGAGCGATTTTTACAAATGTAGGTGAACGAGGTGTGCGTTATTGAAAACGTATAGCTCTATATAGACTAGTCTATGGACCGTAAGATTTTACGAAAATTAACTTTGGGTAGGTACCTCAGTCCTAAACGTTTGGTAGATTTTTCACGTAAGTGTATATAAGGCTTTAGCAACTCGTAGCAAGGGTTGTAGCGGTTGGAAGCAAATTAGCAAATATCTTGAAAATCTTGAACTCGAATCTCAACTTGATGTACGGCCTACATCTTCCAAGATGTCAAAAGGGCCAAGATCTTAGCCTACAATGTAGGCATCTTCTTCTAGGTCTAGGTATACCCGTATTACTAATTCCCATCGTCCTAATTCCCTGGAATTCTGACGTTTCGTAATGTTACCAGAGATAAAACAATTCCCACAAAAAAGATAAAAAATTCAAAACTTATGCAAATACAAATCAACTGCCGCATGTAGATATGACAAATGCCTGACAGACACTTCATGGTGATAATGTCATTCGACATCCATTTTTGAATAATTTTTTTCAATGTGCTTCTTTTGTTTTCTGTTGCTGTCAGTGTGCACTTTCTAGTTTCCACTCTTGGTGTTTTCTATTTTAAGGCGAAACGAGTCCCTAATATTATATATTATTACGCGGCATATGGCTTTTCATGATGACAGGGAATTAAAGTAGTTTGGGGTAAAATCGTACTTCGTAGATGTTAACCCTGTTCTCCGTACAAATAACTCATCTGTAAATGACAATGACAGCTGACAGAATTCCGGGGAATTTGTAATAAGGGTATAGTTATCTTGAATATTTTGAGCTCATAGGTAGGTACTAACTACTAGTGCTAATTTCACATCAATTAGTACTTACTTCACTTACGAATAGGTATGTTATGTTACCAATCAAGAGACAGGTACAAAATAGTAGTGATGCTTAGGTACTGAAAAGATACCACAACAAAAGGCGAAAACAAAATTTAAAATATTTCCTGTATTTTTAAAAGTTCGCATGTAATGCACTCGCACCGAGAACGCAGCGTCGCAGGCTATCTTTGCACGAGAGTCGAGACCTATGTCCAGCAGTGGACCTAAGATGACGACGACGACCATAGAGCTTTAGATTCCTGAGCCAAAGCCTGAGCCAAATTTGAAAATGGAATTTCCCCACACTGAAACAGCTGGCAACTAACTTGCTCGTGTGTGGTAGTTACAGTTACTCAACTTGCTTGATCGTCGGAGGTATAACTTTTATACCTTACTAGCTTCTGCCCGCGGCTTCGCCCGCGTGAATTTCGGTTTTTCACAAATCCCGAGGGAATCGTGGATTTCCGGTTCCCGTTCCCGCTCCCTACCTTTATACCTTCAAGGAAATTTGCTATTTTAATCTACCTATACCTAGGTAGCTGTAGCTATAGATTTCGGTTTTTTCAAAATCCCGTGGGAACTGTGAATTTCTCTAGGATAAAAGTAGCCTATGTTAAGTTAGGGGATAATCTATCTCCATTCACAGCCAAATCGGTTCAGTTCTGTAGTTGCGGCGTTAAAGAGTAACAAACATACACACACACAAACTTTCGCCTTTATTATATTAGTGTGATTAGTGTGATATTTCTTAACATGGAAGGTGGAGCCGTTATCCAAATAAGGAACCTGCAATTAAAGTTTGAAATAGCTCGAATATTTCAACAAAGTAAGGTAACTATTACCTACACGTGTTTCTAATAAAGTTGTACGTAACACGATATGATTAATCCATGATCGATGGTAGACGGTATTTGTCCCGAGCGGAAATCGAATCTGCAGCGCCGACCGCAAAAGGGAGAGACATCCTATATTATTTTTCTAGCTTTAGAATATTTTCTGTGCTCAGTTACATTGTATACTTTACACGTTTACTCAGACCCAGAGCATTTACGAGAAAGTTGAACGAATTGAACGATTGATAATATTTTTATCGCCGAAGGAATTATTGAGACTAAGTATAGGTATACCTATACCCGAATTACTAATTCCGTGGAATTCTGACGTTTCGTAATGTTACCAGAGATAGAACAATTTCCACAAAAAGATAAACAATTCAAAACTTATGTAAATAAAAATCAACTGCCGCATGTCGATATGACAAATGCCTAACAGACACTTCATGGTAAGAATGTCATTTGACTTCCATTTTTGAATGAACTTTTTCAATGTGCTTCTTTTGTTTTCTATTTGTGTTAGTGTGCACTTTCTAGTTTCCACTCTTGGTGTTTTCTATTTTAGGGCGAAACGACTAATATTATTATCACGCGGCATATGGCTTTTTATGTTGACAGGGAATTAAAGTAGTTTGAGGTAAATTCGTACCTCGTAGATGTTAACCCTGTTGTTCTCCATACAAATAACTCATCTGTAAATGACAATGACAGCTGTCAGAATTCCACGGAATTAGTAATTCGGGTATAATAATATTATAAGCGTGCACACTGCACAAGCGGTGATAGCTAAGTAGTTAAGAAGTCATCCTCCATTTCGGGGGGACCGCAGTCCCGCGAGTTCGATCCCCGGCTTGCATCGACATCCGATTCCGACATCGTGAGGAAACCTGCATGCCTGAGAGTTCTCCATAATGTTCTCTGTTAAATTTAGTAATAATTTAGTGTGCAAAACATGGGCGTCGCCAGGTAAGGGCAGGGGGGCAGCTGCCCCCCCCTAGAGACTTGAAAAAATTTAGATATACTATATTTTGCATTAAGTATCTAAATTAATCCTGGCGCAAATGGAAACGAGGTCAGTGAAAAATTCTAATTCGAAAATAAATTAAGAGCTCGTAACCAGCTTCAAAAGCTCCGGACTGTACTAACAATACTTTGTACTTTTCCTATACTATAATATCATCAACTTGCCCCCCCCCTTGGCCATCGGCTGGCGACGCCCTTGGTGCAAAAGCTCGGGGCAAGCAGCTAGTGGCGCCATCTGTTATGTGATTAGGTACTGAAACTGATTAAATAATCTATACCCGAATTACTAATTCTGTGGAATTCTGACAGCTGTCATTGTCATTTACAGATCAGTTATTTGTATGGAGAACAGGGTTAACATCTACGAAGTACGATTTTACCCCAAACTCCTTTAATTCCCTGTAATCATAAAAAGCCATATGCCGCGAAATAATATTACTCGTTTCGCCTTAAAATAGAAAACACCAAGACTGGAAACTAGAAAGTGCACACTAACAGCAATAGAAAACAAAAGAAGCACATTGAAAAAATTTATTCAAAAATGGATGTCGAATGACACTATCACCATGAAGTGTCTGTCAGGCATTAAGGCAGTTGACAGCAGTTGATTTGTATTTGCATAAGTTTTGAATTTTTTATCTTTTTTGTGGGAATTGTTTTATCTCTGGTAACATTACGAAACGTCAGAATTCCACGGAATTAGTAATTCGGGTATAGAAAGCCGCGCGAAGGTCACTTCTCGATTTTTCTCGTAAATAAAATGTAGCCTATGTCACCCGGACCGTTTCAACGAATCAATAGACCTCATTCATCAAAATCGGTCCAGTAGTCAGACAGAATCTCATACAAAAATCGGCTACAAACAAACATACATTATATACATACATACATACATAGACTGCTAAAATCATAACCCTTCCTTTTGGCTTTGCCGTAGTCAGGTTAAAAATAATACGCGTTTGGCTTTAGAAGCGGGCGCAAATAGAATAGAATAGAATAGAATAGAAAAGTTTTTTATTCAAATAAACTTTTACAAGTGCTTTTGAATAGTCAGATGAATCTACCACTGGTTCGGAATGCCGTTCCAACCGAGAAGAACCAGCAAGAAACTCGGCGGTTGCTCTTTTCCAAATTTACAATATCAATATAACAATTTTATGGTAAGTACATGATTGAATTGCCGTCTCGCGCATTGCTGGAACGAGTCAAATCCACGCCTTTTATCATTTATATAAGTAATCATAATTTTATTCAGATAAACTTTCGGAAGCGTTTACGAATCGACAAATGAATCTACCACAGGTTCGGAATGGTGCTTACAATTCTACACATGTGAAGAAGGGCAGACAAAAGTAGCCCCATTTCCGACGGTGGCACCCGTTCACGAGCATGACGCATGATCCAGCCATTGCTTCGCTCAACCATATTCGAGGGAACGTAACAACCCGCACCACACGACACCACCACAGAAATGTTTAAAGAGAGCGTGACATACTTAGGCTACCCATGATCAAAGCATCGAATTGAACACCAATAATCAAATACTCGGTTTAAGGCATTGAGAAATTGCTCCATGCTTTTTTATCATTTATATAATCTTCAATTGTATAATATGCTTTTTTTATGAGCATATTTTTAATAGAGTTCTTAAACTTGTGTAAAGGCAAGTCTAAGATTGCTTGTGGAATTTTATTATAGAACATTACGCCCATTCCCACAAATGACCTTTGGACCCTTTTGAGGCGTAACTGAGGAATCACGAGCCTATTTCTATTTCTTAATTGCCTGTCGTGTAATTCGCACTTTTTAATGTAACTGTGAATGTTTTGCCTAACAAAAATTATATTGTTATAGATATATTGAGAAGCTACCGTAAGAATACCTATTTCTTTAAATTTCTCTCGAAGGGAATCCCGCGGTTTTAAATTATAAATTGCGCGAATTGCCCTTTTTTGTAAAACGAAAATTTTTTCAATATCAGCCGCTTTACCCCATAGTATGAGTCCATACGACATAATACTATGGAAATATGCAAAATAAACAATTTTTGCAGTTTCTATATCTGTTATCTGTCGAATCTTCCTAACAGCGTAAGCAGCAGAGCTGAGCTTGCCAGCAAGTGTTGCTATATGGGTGCCCCATTGAAGCTTTGCATCTAGGGTTATTCCCAAGAACACAGTTGTGTCCTCAGTTTTCAATGGCTCACCACTTATCTTTAAATTTTTGCTAGTAACCCTTGTATTGGGCAATAGAAACTCGACACACTTGGTTTTTTTTGCATTCAAAAGTAGATTGTTTGTAGTAAACCAGTGTGAAACTTGAGATAATGTATTATTTACATCGTCAAAATTGTCCTTAGTCCTATCGACTTTAAAAATCAAAGACGTGTCGTCAGCAAATAGTACAATATCGCAAGCATTTTTGACAAAATGTGGTAAATCATTAATATAAACCAGAAACATGAATGGACCCAGAATAGAGCCTTGGGGAACACCCATTACTGAGGCTGATCCGGACGACTTAACATCATTGATACATACTCTCTGTATGCGATCACTGAGATAAGAGGCAATAAGACTGAGTGCAGTTTCTTTAATACCATAGTGGCTTAATTTTCGTAAGAGAGTCTCATGATCAACGCAATCGAATGCTTTTGACAAATCACAGAAAATACCAATGGCATTCTGTGATTTCTCCCATGCATCGAAAATATGCCGTAACAGCCTTGCGGCCGCATCGGTTGTAGAACGACCCTTAGTGAAACCATACTGCTCAGAGTGAAGTAATTTATTTAAATTAAAGTGCAAAAGCAGTTGGTTGAGCATCATTTTCTCAAATATCTTGCTGAGAGTTGGTAGAATCGAGATCGGCCTGTAGTTATTTGGGTCACTTTTGCTTCCCGATTTAAATAGAGGTATTAATTTACTACATTTCATTAGGTCAGGAAATGATCCCGAGTCTATGGATTTGTTAAAAATAACAGCAAGATATGGTGCAATAACGTCAATAATATTATGGATTATTTTTACTGATATTCCCCATAAGTCTCCTGTTTTTTTGTGTTGTAAAGACTTAAATGTTTTAATAACATCATATGGGGTTACGTATTTAAATCGAAATAATATATTGCACTCAGAAACATTGCCCTTTAAAATACTATAGGCTTCTGTTGGCGAGGAATTTAGGGAACTAGTCGTGGTAACTGGAACATTTTGGAAAAACTTCTCAAAAGTATTTGCAATATCTGTATCAGAATCAATAATATGATTATTAATTTTTAATTCCAGTTTATTATTATGCACTTTATGTTTCCCCATTTCATTACTGATGATATCCCACGTTGCTTTTATTTTATTATCAGAGTGAATGATTTTCTGTTTTATGTAAAGAGATTTTGCTTGTATGCAAACATTTCGAAATAATTTGGAATAATTTCTAACATATTCAATAAACGCAGGGGTATAGTTATATTGTTTTTCTGCATACAAGTCAAATAACTTGTTTCTACTTTTATAAATGCCAACAGTTGCCCAGTCACTAAATTTGAGATTTTTAAACAATCTTTTTTCTATAATTTTAAAGATGGAAGTAAACTGAGTGTTTATTACATCAAAAAACTTGCTATAAAGTTCATCCGGACCACCCTGCGTAAGGTCAAAATGCAAAAAGAATCTACGCAACCGACGCGCGAACGCAGGCTCGCTTTTAACCTATTATGTATTACTATTTAAATAAGTACATAGAACCAAACAATATTTTTATAGGTACTTAAATATAGGTACTTCGCAGCAATAATTGAAATCGGTTTTTGAAAAGATTTTATCTACTCTCATATCTTAAAATCCCGAATATGAAATCAAAATGTGTCATATATTGGACTACTTTATTCACATACATCTATAATATTTAAAAAAAAATTAAAAAAATTCATTATAACACTACTTTGTTAGGAAATTATTGCAAAGTAATGTTATAAAATAATTTTTTCTACATTATAGTACAGGCGAACTGGGTTCTGGTATTTTTGAGCCATGGCGGGAAATTCGTGCGACCTCCTTACAGTAGATGTGTGTAACTGTACAAACGCGTTAAACATTGTGAATTGTGTTAAATTGCAGAAGAGTAACTACTAAAAATTAAGTTTACTTAAAATTAAGTAACTACTAAAAATAACTACTAAAAATTAATAACTATTAAAAATTAAATTTTTGATAAGCTTGAGCTATTTTCCGATCCACTAATTTCTATAGGACATTAGGACTCCTCTACTACTATTAATTTCTCTATGGTAACCCAGGCTGTATGGTCAACGATCTTGGCCTGTCCCGAAAGGGACAAACCGAAAAAGAAGAAGAATCTCTATGGTAACAACTGAATTTTGGCGCCATACGCTAGTTATAATATTTAAATTTTTTATTTGTTACTCAAAACTTTACAAGACATGGTTTTTATTGTGCGGAAAAATGTCTAGCAGTGATACTGAAGAGAATTTAACTCCACCTGACCACCGACCAACAATCTTTTGCCAGCAAAATCAAAGAAAACTCACGACAAATATTACCAAGATTTTATGGTTTGGATTTTAAGATATGAGTTTAGATAAAGTAGTGTATGAAACTCTACATAATTAGTTATTAAAACACTCGTGTAATACTATTAAAAAACTCGCCTGCGGCTCGTTTTTTAAACTAACACTCGTGTTTTAATAACCTCTATTATGCAACCGTTTCATAAACTACTATTTTTGAACGTTTAGACATAGGAACGACGTAATATTTACGTCTACGGTAGGTATAGATATCTTATTATGCAAGTTATTACCACGTGGAACTATCCACACCCCGGGAGCTTCCCTCGCGTATCCACATCTCGGCGGGGTGAGTGACCCGGTCGGACGTTTGCTACCCTCGCTCCCGGGCACCATCCGGTCCGGTTCCGGCTCCTTGATCGTCCGGATGTGATTGCCGTTTAATGATTTTCAATACTTTTTTTTTTTCGAAACTTTACCTGCGCTATCTCATTCATACTCGAGGCTTTGTAATATTTTCAATTATCGATTGAACAATTGCTTGCTTGCTTTGCTTGAAAGAGTAAACTTCCCTGGTGGTCCCATATTCATCAGGTCAGGATCTGAGAAGAGATCCTGGAGAAATTGAGGGAACTCGTCTATTGAATATGGAACATTGCATTCGGTTTAATTTTTCTAATTGTGTTTTGTTGCAATAAATTGCTTGTTTTCGAAACTTTACCTGTTTGTTGTGTTGATAGTTGATACCTATTGACTATTCACTCATACTCGGCTTGGTATTTTATATTTTCACTTATCGACGATTTATTATTAAAACGACGGGGTGTTATAAGTTTGACGTGTCTGTGTGTGTGTGTGTGTGTCTGTTCCCCTGGGGCGCTCAAACGGGTGGACCGATTTGAATGCGGTTTTTTTGTTTGAAAGGTGAATTAGTCGAGAGTGTTGTTAGCTATGTTTGATGAAAATCGGTCCAAGATGGCCGCCGCTACAAAATGGCGGATGACATATTTTTTTACAACTCCCTTGATATGGGTATCAAATGAAAGGGCTTGACTAGTAGAATAGCACTATTGCAAATCCAAGATGGCCGCCGCCACAAAATGGCGAATGTCGGGGGTTTTTTTAAATTTCTAATTTATACTTGTTTATTTTTAGGACGAGTTTTTTTTAGGAAGAGTTTTTTTCTCGTAATTTTTTCTAGCTCTAACTTTATTTGATGGTCGGTGATCCATAAAGTTCGGCAGCAAGAATATGATAAACACAGAGGAACGATAACGAACGACGCGAGCTCAAAGCTCGGGATATACTATCAAACGAGAAATTCCCTCAGCTAGGTATACCTACAAGCCGGAGCTAAAATAGTATTAAACCAATGAAACCTGAATTTGGTTGAAATGTATCCTTTGAACGCGACGTAAGGGTAGAAAACTATATTTCAAATGAAAATTTAATTTTCCACCTATTTACTTAATAGTGGATATATTATTGACTTGGTTTAATAGATTGACAAAGATTGAGTAGCAGGGCTCCTCTGGATACAAGCGCAGAAGACCGCGGCGTTACCAGTCCTATGTCCAGCTGTGGACATCTATCAGTTGACGACGATTACTATGAATAGAATAGAAAAGTTTTTTATTCAAATAAACTTTTACAGTGCTTTTGAATCGTCAAGTGAATCTATCGCTAGTTCGGAATGCCATTCCTACTGTGAAGAACCAGCAAGGAAAATCGCTGGAAGAAATTATTGCAGCAAAGAAAAATTTTGGAAAATAAATTGACATTAAAACTGGAGAGCGAAATTCTTCTTTAAAATTTTTTCAAGTCGCCTGCTACCTGACCTAGTGGTCGACGTCGCATCGGCCGAGTGAGTATAGACCAAGATTCCAGTACGATCTGACATAACTTATTTTCGGAAAGATGAAACCTCAGGCTCTCAGTAGTGTCTCATTTGCTTTGAATAACTGCGTAATTGTGGAGTTCGTAACTGGGGTAGGTACTTATGGAGATAGCAAGTGTGAAAGGTAATCTATACGTATACATATAATAAAATCGTAGACTTGCCATATCTGTACATTAAATGTTTTTGCAAAATAATAACTGAGGGATGTTAGGGATAAGTAATAGAACGTACTACTAAGCACACTGTAATTAATTATAATATCTACCTACTATATTATGACCTGTCATCGCTTCCATGAGCGGCTTCCTTACACCCGTTAATATTATATTAGCAAGTGTTGCTTTTAAAAGCTTTTTTATGGGATGTGAAACGTGTAATAAATAAAATTAAATGCAAAATAAATAAAATGCCGCAAGCCAGACTATCACAAAAACATAATCGTGAACAAAAGTGGTTTGAACATCATCATGATACCGAATGCAAAGCAAGTAGGTAGCAACCAACCATATATTATTTACCAATAACGCATTAATACGATTAACTTTTACGTTTTGTATCCATTGCGATTTTAACAGTCTTTTGTAATTTTATTGTATCACAGAGTTGTTTCAACAAGCAATGGAACACAAGTACAGACGAAGGTTGTATCTGGAGTTCGCATGCGCTATGGTCGTCTCGAGGGCGATAAACTTTCGTCCAAATAAAGAGCGCATGTGTCGATCCTTGTGAAAGTATAAAGAACTTTGCTAAGAGATGATAAAGTTGAAATTAAGTTGAATATATTTTTCACGAAGGTTGTTCAGGGCGCGATGACTCGATGAGTTAGCGCCCGTTGGTTTTGGCGCATTCGGGTGGCGACACCCGTCGCGCACGTGCGCGCCCTCTCGTATGGAATATGTAATATTGTACAGTCGGCAACAAAAGTTGTTCGACGAGGTCCTTTGTTCGAAATTGAGTACAAATATTTTCACTTAAATTTTAAGTATAAGCACTCTGTTCATAAACGTTAAGAAGAATTTCTGCATTTAGATATCCACTTAAAAATAAAACTAAGTTTGATAACTGTTTATCATTTATTTATCCTGTTTTGTTCTAAAATGTAGACCATACAATATTACTTAATTATTGTATTTTTATTTATGTACTAAAAAAGATTTATCAATAAGGTGACCTACCTCAGCGGATTTTCTAGGACTTTCCGCTCTAAAAAAATGCTATTATCCTGTTATCCTGGAAGCCAATGGAATTTTCCAGCATTACAATTATTAATTATTATTCTTCTTTTACGCTGCTTAAATGTAGGTTCGTAATAATATTTCTTTCGAGTTTCGACGAGTTCAAAAACACTTATCTTTTTCAATTGAATAGAGCAATATGGAATCAAAGAAAATGTTTAGTGTGACATGTTGAACTTTCGGAAACAACGAGTTCCCGGGTTCGATTCCCGCCTGAATCATTTCGGAAATTTAGAATTAATTTTATGAATTGGGCACGACAAATTAAGAAGGTAAGTACCTTAATGGTAAGATGTTGCATAGAAACATCGATCGTAGAAACTAATTAAGTGTACACCCTTCACACCTTTTGTACCCACTAAAACCCCGAGGAAGTTGTTCGACAAGGTCCTTTGCTGGTTTCCTTTGGTGGCTATTCTCTGCGTATATGTATGTATATTGTATACCTATGTAGAAGGCACCGATACGGAAGACACCCATGCGAAAAATCTTAACCTACCTAGGTTACCTTTTTTTTTTATTTTTTTTTTACGTGGTGGAAAGCTTTATGGCTACCCCCGTTCTTTGGGCAGAACGGGGGTTATGTGGGACTCCCCCTATTGGGTATACCCTAACTAAAACCACCACGGCTGTTCCCTCTCGCTGACTATGCTGGACGCCTGGGGAACCCGTTGTATACGTCCCAGGCATCTGTCAGCCGCCCCAGCCACCTGCCGGGGCTCCCGCGCTATACCTAGGTTACCTAGGCTTAGTAACTTGACTAGACTTTGTATCCTAGACCATGACCCATTGGGCTATTAAGGTCATAAACGTATTAGTGATAGAGGCTATATTAATTACTATAACTTGAACTGCAGCACGTTTACAGTATGGAAAACTTATTCATCAAATTGGTTACAACAAAGCGTACGGACGACCTCCACCACCCACGACTGAGGCACATGAGTAGATATCCCTACAGAGAGAAAGCTTCATACAAGCGGCCCGCTATAGGCACACTCACACATAGCGCAGCTCACGCACACATGAGCTCTCACCAACGGTTCACGGACGCTCCGCTGGGGCTCAGTTAGGAAGCAAACGACAAGTGTGGCTCGTGCGCATTAAATTAATACTGAGAATAAAGTGTTTGGCGAGAGTTTAAGAGATTGTGTAAAATAGTGTAAATTATTTAAAAAATTAGACTTAAGTTTTGTGTTTAGAAAATAAAAACCTAATTGTTGTACAGTTAACAGCATGTTTAAGTTCATATGCAACAGGTGACAAACTGACAACCCTATGAAATTAGGTATAAATTTTGGACGTTGTTAAAAAGCTTCCCCTCTGCAGGGATATCTACTCATGTGACTGAGGTGAATCAATCACTTCAAGGTCTGGTTCCCAGTAAAAGGTGCGACCAGCTTTAGGAGCCAGCCAGACCCGTTTCCGCAAACATTTTGTGAGAACTGAGGGATTATATTGTACTGGATAGGTAGGTAGAGTAGACGATTTGCATGGTGTAACTTTACAAGTCATACTTAATTATGTAAGGATATGGTAGTAAGTGCAATATGGGGCAATTGTAGCAGTAATTAGACTGAAAAGTTCAAGCTTAATTTGAAGATAGGTCCTATACTCACCTATTTGAGGGCAAAGCGTCTTTTCACAGATAAAACGCTTTATCCTCGATATGGAAGATTAATCAAGATAAATATTTTCCCTTCAAGGTGTCTATAGTACAACACCTCCGCCACTTCATCAAGGGAATTTAGGAACTAGAAGGACAGCGCTATATGTAAACCGAATATTAAAAAATATATATAACCCTATATGAAAACCGGAGAATATAATATATAATATGTTACAGCCAAAGTAATAAATAAGGATATTATGTATACTATCCAGCCATTATAAATATTATCAACTCAATTTGGATAAAGTAATAATTGACACAGAATTATTAAAATTATCTAGCTATTATAAATAATATTCAGCTATTTTATATAATATCTTGCAAGACTTGGATAAAGTAACAAAACAAGGACTTACGTTTAACTGATCACCAGATATTGTAAAATATAACGTCAAATAAACAGTTTATACCACCCAAAAACATAGTTACTTCTGCAACAGCTTCGGCGCTGGGGGAAGTGCAGCCCCATCGCCCAGGTTACGTAGCAAAGCCCAGGCACCCACGCTCACCACCGCAGCTTCGGCTTGCTGGACCTGCCTCATCCGCTACGGCTCGCGCGGGTGCCTGCGATTTTCTACGGCGGGCGGGGGCGCGTATTTACATAATATACATAGCCAGAATGTACCCATAGGATTCTGCTTATGTATACATTGTAATGCAGTTTTCAAATTTTGTACTACAAAGTATACACGAATTTTGTGTACTACTAGTATATATTTTGTAACGTGGACGCGCGCGTGCATCGTTCCAATATATACAAGGACAAAACGCAACCATACGATTTTTTTTTTTTTTCAAAATTAATTAGGTAACTGTTTGAACTTAACCGACTTATTGCTTTGGGTTGGGGTGCTCAGATTTTGTTTTGGACCACATTCTACCTAGGATCCAATAGAACCTAAGTGCCCGGCCTGCGGCCGGGCACCTCAATATTTATGTTCTAACCTAACCTAACCTAGCTTCTGTAAGTGGCACGCATCCACTAGTTCAATAATAATACTTATTTTCGTGAGGTACTTATCTTCTGAGGTGTCTCCGGAGAAATTACAACAGCTATGCATATAATGTTTCTATCATCAGCTTTGGCACGGTCTACATCAGGAATTTTAGGCTAGGTTAGGTTAGGTTAGTATACGAGTAGGTATAGGTAGTTTAGATTACGAGATCGTGGTGATCACGCCACACCACAAAGGAATGAGATGCGGGAGGGGAAGCAAGGCGGGCCGTATTTATCATTTTGACCAACGTTCATCTGCTATTATGAATAATGTCTGGTTTGACATGATATTATGAATAATATCTGGACAATTTAGATATTATTAATAATTGCCAGTCATTATGAATAAAAGCTAATTAATTACTTTGGCTGTAACATATACATACATACATAATACTTAAGTACTAGGCTAACCTACTTCTACGCTGTAGACGATGATTGGCGGGCAACCCTTCATTACATGGAAAATACTACACATCAGCAGAAAAAGAACTTTCTAAAGTTCTTTTTCTGCTGATGTGTAGTGTTTATCAACTACGTAAAAAGCGTAAAACGTTAACTCTAGAGTCTTTAGACTCTAGAGTTAACCCTTTTATGCCAACCGCCAGTATACCCACACCAACTATTTCCAATTACATACCTAGTACGTCGTATTTAAAAAAAGTAATGCATGTATTTTAGGAACCATACTGAGATTGCCTAAGCTCAAAATAAAAAGCCCTGACCCTAAAGCTTATTTATTAGTGTCAAGGTTACATACAAAAATTATGCACCGATCGAGCACAAATTGTTCTATACGGCATAAATATTGCCCAATACAACTTTGCACCCTATTATTACACACAATAAAGATAACAATAGCCTAATCATTTTACGGAGCTGGTGTCTCCATGTGTGGTTTATTGTACTCCTTTCACATCGAATGAAATCATCTCCTTTAGTCACAATATTGCTTAGGCCTTAGAGGTTTCAAATCTAGATTTGTACTCGCATAGTATATAGAATAGAATAGAATAGAAAAGTTTTTTATTCAAATAAACTTTTACAAGTAGGTACTTTTGAATCGTTAATTGAATCTACCACAGGTTCGGAATGCAGTTCCAGCCGAGAAGAACCTGCAAGTAACTCGGCTGTTGCTCTTTTTTAAAAATAACATAACAATTATTATAATGTTATAATAAAAATAACATAACAATAATTATATATTATAATAAAAATAACATATTATATATATATTATAATAAAAATAACATATTACAATATATATATATTATAATAAAAATAACATAACAATAATTATAATGTACATGATTGAAATGCCGTCTCGCGCATTGCTGGAACGAGTTAAATCCAAGCTTTTTTATCGTTTATATAATCTTCAATTGTATAATAAGCTTTTTTATGAGCATACTTTTAATAGAGTTCTTAAACGTGTGTAAAGGCAAGTCTAAGACATATTTTTTACTAGCGGACCTGGCAGACGTCGTCCTGCCCGGTGACGTACCGACATCAGCGCCACCTACCGTGTACACGACACCCACAGACCCAGCGACTAACCCAGTAGGTTACCTGTACCTACCCGGTAATTGTGATTTCAAACTATCCAGGAACCCATTGAAATATACACACAAAATTTCATCCAAATTTATCCAGCCGTTTAGGAGGAGTTAGGTGACAAACACACATACAGAAGAATTATATAGATACGGGTGAGAGAGTTTACCGTATTGACGGGATGAACATTAAATGTTTGACAGTTGCCAAACCAATGAACATTTTGTATGGGAAAATGTTTTTTCTTTTATTTTAATTTTTCGTCAATTTTTCAATGTTTTTAATACTTATTCTGCAGTTCTGCTATTCGGGACGATCCCAAATATAACAAATCAAAAACCATGAAAATCGGTCCAGCCGTTCTCGATTTATAAGTGTTCGAACAAATACGACTTTGTTTTATATTAATTTTTCGTCTATTTTTCAGTGTTTTTAGTAGTTGTTCTGCTATTTGGGATGGTCCCAAATATAACAAATCAAAAACCATTAAAATCGGTCCAGCCGTTCTCAGAGTTATAAGTGTTCGAACAAACACAACTTTGTTTTATATATTAAGATTCAGATAAACTTTTACAAGTGATTTTGAATCGACAAATGAATCTACCACTGGTTCGGAATGGTGCTTACAATTCTACACGTTAAGAAGGGCAGACAAAAGTAGCCCCATTTCCGACGGCGGCACCCGTTCACGAGCATGACGCATGATCCAGCCATTGCTTCGCTCAACCATATTTGAGGGAACGTAACAACCCGCACCACACGACACCACCACAGAAATGTTTAAAGAGAGCGTGACATACTTAGGCTACCCATGATTAAAGCATCGAATTGAACACCAATAATCGAATATACTCCTCAAGTTATAATAGCGTATAAAGCGAATAAATTAAATCCATGCTTTTTTATCATTTATATAATCTTCAATTGTATAATATGCTTTTTTCATGAGCACACTTTTAATAGAATTCTTAAACTTGTGTAAAGGCAAATCTAAGATTTATCTATAATATAATAAAACTGTAACAGATCCAATTCTGTACATTGAAGATATTTTCAAAATTTTTATTGGAGGGCACTCTATAATCGATACTGAAGCCAAAACTGCAATTTTTTTCATTTTTGTCTGTCTGTCTGTCTGTCTGTCTGTCTGTCTGTCTGTCTGTCTGTATCTTGGCCGCGCATCACGCCGAAACTACTGAATGGATTCGAATGAAACTTGGTACGATTTGAGTTCATACTCCGAGGTAGGACATAGGATACTTTTTATCCCGAAATTCAGCACGGTTCCCTTGGGAGAGGGGATGAAAGTTAAAACGTGTATTTAGCTGTAATTCATTAACGCGTTGTTCGATTTCACTCATTCTTTTTTTGTTAGAAAGGTAGTACTTTATATATTGTCCCGTAAATATTTCAAGGTCATAGATTTTTTAGTTCAGAAATGACAGACATTTATTGGGTTCAAATAACTTGTAGCGGATCTTTGTACGTACGGCTTATTTTAAACTGGCGTGCGTTTAAATTTATGTTTATCCGTCTGTCTATTTGTTTCAACTAATCTCTGAAACGGCTGGACCGATTTTAATGGAACTTTCAATGGCAGATAGGTGATGTTATAAGGAGTAACTTAGGCTACATTTAGTTTTGGTACATAAAAGAATTATGGGATCCGTTCCGATCCTATATAAAACCTATAAACACGCGAACGAAGTTGCGGGGGTCGGCTAGTATAATTATATAATTATAATTAACGTGTTTTCACAGCTTGTTATATCAATGTCAAAATAACGATAGTCAATTACAGCTAATCAAGTGCAATGTCCAGTGTACCTACTTGTATGATATGACGGTACCTACCTACTACATGACCACTGCCCAGGTGTACTGACTACTGAAGGTGTACTAGAGGTGTATCTAATACCAGGGCTAATTCATTCTTTGATGGAAAAATAAAATCCAGATCCACATCTTTTCATCCTTTGCGTTTTTATTAAATGGTGTTAGCGCATACCTACTTTTGGCAACGTTTATATGCCCTTTTTATTATTTGACTAGATGATGCCCACGGCTTCGCCCGTGTGGATTTAGGTTTTTAAAAATCCCGTGGGAACTTTTGATTTTACAGAACAAAAAGTAGCTTATCTGTAGAAACCCGTCCCCAAAACGGAAAAATCCCGTGGGATCCCCACGATTTCGGAATACAATTCCTTACAGCATCAGGGTTGAGGAGTTGGATATGTACCTACTCGAGTTCATTCAACGATAAAGTCTTTAATTGGTATCCCCAATATCAATTTAAATAACCGAAAGTTTCTAAAACCCATTAGTTTTGGGGATTAGGTCCCCTACAGCATCAGGATTGAGGAGTTGGAATCCAAATTTTTTATAGAACAGGGTCGCAATGTTTCTCTATCGATTAAAAAAAAAATTACGCAAATCGGTTCAGAAATCTCGGAGATATCGGTGTACATAGGTAGAAAAACACAACTCCTCCTTTTTTGAAAGTCGGTTAAAAAAGTAGCCTATGTTACTCCCTGGTTAATTCTCTACTTGTATGTGAAGGTCCCGTCAAAATCGGTTCAGCCGTTCCGAAGATTAGCCCGTTCAAACAGACAGACAGACAGACAGACAGACAGACAGACAGACAGACAGACAGACAGACAGACAGACAAAAATTTTAAAAACGTGTGATTCGGTTATGGTAGCGTTCAAATAACCATATGAGCTTAATATGAGGTAGTTATTTCGATATTACAGACAGACACTTCAATTTTATTTATTAGTATAGATTATGACATCGCTTCTCGAAATAAATCTCTTATCTATTGACTTCACAACATAAGTTCCCATCTCGACCAGAATTGTAAAATTAGTACCTAAGTACTACTTCCATAAGTTTACTGTCAATACATTTTTTTGCGTTCTACACTAATTCAGTAAAATTACCGACATGAGATTAGATTCAATCACCGCAATTGAGATTGTAGCAACGATTAATGCAGCTTATACGGCCAAAATTGAGGGTCAAACAGCGATACATAATATTATGTATTTCCCATCTGTTAGCCCTAAACCCTACACGTCACCAAATCATTCACGATCGGTTAGAGCCATGTTAGAGCGATACCGAGTTCAGCCATTACAACTTTTATCAGGGACACTTCGCCCCGTGTTAACCTGCGTTGAATATTTATATTGCCCCATATTGTCCGGACTTAGGGTTGACACTCAAATCTATACTCATAAAACTGTACCGTGACTAATTAACTGACTGACAAATATCGCAAGCACTAAACCAGTGGATATAGAAGATAGTGGAGCTAGAAGAGATTTGAAATTTGGAGGAAATATTCCTTGAGTACCATTAAATTCCATCCCTAAAGTGGTGAAAAGGGGAGGTAAAGTTTGTATGAAGAAACATTTTTAAAGCTAAATTCACGCGGACGAAGTCGTGGGCACAGCTAGTAGGTAGCTGTAATTTTTAAAGCAAAAAGAACTAGGCGCTCCGTAATTTGTATTATTTCATCCAAAAAAATCCCTATTATTGAGTAATTTCATAAAAGTCTCGTATATTTTTTCAAAAATGGTTGCAACCCTACCGCGTCCCTTTCCTATCCCTACAAAGACTATGCGTGTTGTAATCTGTTTGCAGTAAAAAACATCCTTCGCCACTCTATCGATCGGTTTTTGTTTAATTTTTTTTACTTTGGAACTATAAAAATATGGTAGGTAGATAGTTAGATACGTATCTATCTATGCTATGTATGTGCATACAAAAATATTACTTATTAACTATGTTTTAAAAGAAAATTTAGAATAAAAGAACAAGTACTTACTCAAAGTTCGTAAACTAAAACCTGACTACGCTTAGTAATTTAATAATAATTTAGTGGGAAAAAAGCGCGGGGCAAGCAGCACGTGGCGCCGTCTGTTATGCGCCTATCCAAAACTAATTTTATAATCTAGAAAGCCGCGCAAAGGTCACTTGACACTTCTCTATGTTTTTCGCATTGGTTTTTCGTAAATAAAATGTAAGTAGCCTATGTCACCCGGACCATAACAACGAATCAAAAGACACCTACCTCATTTATCAAAATCGATCCAGTAGTTTAGACGCTACGGCGCGGTGGTACACACAGAATCTCATACAAAAATTGGCCACAAACATAGGTACATACATACATACATACATACATAGACTGCTAATATCACAACCCTTCCTTTTGGCTTTGCCGTAGTTGGGTAAAAAGAATTGACACTACGGTATCTGTTCTAGAGCGAAAGACGCAGACCAGTACCTGAGTGATCTGTGACGTGTGTCTAGAGCTGATTGTGGTCCTGTGGCTGCCTATAATACAATAATAGGACATCAAAGTAAGTACCTATTTATCGGCACGTGTGCATGTAGGATAATTTTGTGGCAAATGGCAATGAACAATAAACTGGCCAAGTGCACGTTGAAGCGCACATGAAGGGTTCCGTACCATCATACAAGATTTAACGGTACCTATAGGCTATAACTCCCGGCACGTAAGTCGAGCGGTGACCTTCAAGTGTGCGCAGCGTCGTGCGAGTGAGCGGGACACAATACGATTGGAGAGCCAATCAGCGCTTACGAGGGATCCGCGAGAGCTAATCAGTTCGTACGAACGATCCCCACGCCCTCCCCGCGACCCCCTCACACCCCGAGATACCTCTTTTTCGACTTCTGCGCATTGAAGGTCAACGCTAGACTTATTTGCCATGACTTGTATAGATCGACCAGAATCTCATGAAAAATAGGGAAATGAAATTCCAAGGTTAGCAACACTACGGCTGCCCTAGCGATAAACAAAATAACTGACATTTTTTGTGAAATTGACTTTTTGCATTAACAAATTTTTTATGTCGAGTAGTTTTTTACCACAGTTTAATATTTCAAATAACTTGAACCGTTTACTGAAATTTAATTTGCCCAAACAAAGTAACTGCACTCACTAACCCGGAATATAAATGCAAAAACCAAGTAAACAACAAGCACAACACAAAAACAAAGTAATTGGATGTTGATTACTTTGTTTTTGTATTTAAAATGCAGTTGCTTGATTTTTCGTTTCGTGAAACGATCCCAGGTAAGGTGTTCTGAATGTAATTACTTTGTTTATCACTAGGCCAGCCGAGTTAACCTAGTGTTGCTTACTACAAAATTTAATTTCCCTATTTTTCATGAGATTCTGGTCGATCTATACTATATTTTAACCAGAGTGGCTAATTATATTTTGTATGATGGCTAATAATATTTTGTATGAGGGCCTTTATTTTATTTTTATTATAGGGTAAAACCCGGATAGACGCCCCACTTTTTGAAATGGCCTCATAACTTTTAAAATATTAATTTATCACAAATAATATTTATGAATATAGCTAGTTTAATCTTTTGGGTTCCATTATGACTTGTTTTTGTTGTCCTAACGATTACAGATTTTGCAGAATTTAACTTTTCGCAGACCCTTTTTTTTGGGGATAGATGCCTACCTGTGTGGATAGATGCCCCACTATGAAAATACTAAAAAGGATAGATGCCCTATGAAAAAAATAAGCAAAATACATAGTTTCATAACGTTTTATTATCTAAATATATAAAAGGAAAAGGTGACTGACTGACTGACTGCCTGACTGATCTATCAACGCACAGCTCAAACCACTGGACAGATCGGGCTGAAAGAGATAGATGCCCCGAAGTACTTATATTAAAACTATCAGGAATTTATTGAAAAAAGAAATAAAAATATAAAAGAACATTAAAAATATTAAAAAAATACTTGATATATCTATAGGTATATTAGGGTATAGATGCCTCTAAGGGCACCTATACCTCGAAAAATCGAGGCAACTATCCTTTTTGATATGGATAGATGCCCTTTTATTTATTAAATAAACTAAAAACTAAAGAGCGATTATTTACACTTAGGTGTACACTTATTGAACCAGTGTATTGACATAATAAAAAATATAACAGAATCTTCTACTACTTCAAAAGTTATACAACGGCAAATAATCGCCTCTAAAACTTTGAAGGATTTGCCGCGTTCGCTGCGGAAATAATCACACGCACAAGCGAAACAAATTGTTTTAATACAAATGTATGTAGGGGCCTGAGGTTTGGGGGGCCTGCGCTTCTTATTTAAACTATCAATTTTTAGTCGCGAGTTTGGGAAGTCAGGTTTTTTGACACTGAGGCATCTATCCAACTGCGGCATCTATCCGGGTTTTACCCTAGGTTGCTCAACTATAACTCTTTAACTTGTAAGTCCTACTTAGCTGTGTTTTTCTTTTAATTTTATTATAATGCAATGAATTTTTTTCAAGAAGGTACTTATATTTATTACATTTAGCTGGTAGAGGGGGGGGGGGGGACACTTGACTCTAACAAAACACAAACCAATAACGCCTATCACAAACCAATCCATGAATCAAAAAATGATGATTCCACACCCGTAATATTTTTGAAAGATCTATCTAAAGACACACTACACTATGGGATAGATGAGGAAAAAAAAACCCACTTTACATGTAGGGTAGGGGTCTGGGGTACTCTAAATAGTTTTTTTTTTCAAGATATTATTTTACCACTTTGGTGTCGTATTTAATAATATTATGTATAGTGTAAGTATACTGTATACCCATACCAAATTACAGCTTTCTAGTACTAATAGTCTCGAGCTAGCTGCGGACAGACAGACGCAGACAGACGGACATGGCGAAACTATAAGTACTCCTAGTTGATTACTGAACCCTAAAAAGCGCAATAAACCGAGCTTGCACCGAACACGCCCGCGCCACCTGTCTCCTGGCCAACCACCTGTCTGTACGAGGTTGGGTTTTGTTCTAAGTTTAATAATATAGGTAGGTATACCTATCTACCTAAGTACAAACTTACTTAAAATAATTAAATTGTTTAAAAAATTAAGGTAAAATTACTCGTATTTTACCCACAGTCTACTATATAACAAGTGTAAATTGAAAATTTAAAAAACCCCCGACATTCGCCATTTAGTGGCGGCGGCCATCTTGAATTTGCAATAGTGCTATTCTACTAGTCAAGCCCTTTCATTTGATACCCATATCAAGGGAGTTGTGAAAAAATATATCATCCGCCATTTTGTAGCGGCGGCCATCTTGGACCGATTTTCATCAAACATAGCTAAGAACACTCTCGACTAATTCACCTTTCAAACAAAAAAAACCGCATTCAAATCGGTCCACCCGTTTGAGCGCCACAGGGGAACAGACAGACACACACACACACACACACACACACACACACACACAGACACGTCAAACTTATAACACCCCGTCGTTTTTGCGTCGGGGGTTAAAAATAAGTCGGGTTTTCCTTCCTGACGCTATAACTCCAGAACGCACGAACCGATTTCCACGGATTTGCATTCGTTGGAAACGTCTCGGGCTCCGTGAGGTTTATAGCAAAGAAAAACACGCGAACGATGTCGCGGGGGTCAGCTAGTAATTGATAAAATCGATAAGTCCTCAGGCCTTACGGTTTTGAGAACATAACTCCAACAGTATAAGGACGCCAGCTGTAACCTGTAACCAGCTGAAAGCTGGAACCTGTAGCAGTGTATATAGCTACATTACATAGCTTTATAAATTAGGTACATAACTTTAGCTAAGCCCAAAGCCTTTTACATTACATAGCTGTTATGTAAAAGGCATCGATGTGTAAAAGGTACTTACTTAGTTACCTAACTGTTGTTACTAAAACTAAAATCGTGTGCGAACAGCGATAAGTTCCATAATAATCGGTTTAGCATTAATACCCACTATTACCCACCTACCTTATTACAAAATCAGATTCAGATTTCTTTATTTGAATATTAATTAATCAATTTTATACTATGCCTATGTAGATACAAAAATGAATCTAAAATGAAAAGTTTAATTTTTTTTAAAGAAGTAGCAATAATAATCGGCATTGGGATTTAGGTTGGGTGGCGGTAAATTTTGGCAGATCAAAGAGGTTCAATGCCAGATTTATCGCATTAAATCGGCCACACCTACGGTTATCGCTATGTTCAAAGGCATATCTCGTAGATTGTGGCCGCTAGGTTCATCAGTCTTTTTAAAGTAAACAAGCTATAATTTAAAAATTAAAAAAACCCGACTGCCATGCTAAAAAATTAATAAACTACCACCGTACCACTTACAGTGTAGTTGTTATTTATTTTGTTTTTCATGATTTGTCACTCCAAATTGATTTAAAACATATAGATTGTATACATTTTCGTACTCGCCTTTTAAAGCCCTTTATTTTGATACCCCACTCGAGGGTCTTGAAGAAAAAAATTTTTTTCAGCCCGCACATTAAAGTGCATAACATTCGCCATTTTGATTTTTTATGAATTTTATGTACCCAGTAACATTTGCGCCATCAAGACAAATCTAATGACGTATAATTTATCAAAATTGGTTGAGCCGTTAAGTAGTTACGAACTGACATAGGAAACGGTCATTTTCTACGATTTATCACTCCAAATTGTTTCCAAATATATAAATTTATACATTTTCGTATTTGCCTTTTGAATCCCTTTATTTTGATACCCCACTCGAGGGTCTTGAAGAAAAATTTTTTTTTCAGCTCGCACATTAAAGCGCATAAAGTTCGCCATTTTGATTTTTTTTTTAATTTAGGTACCCTATAACACTCGCGTCATTGAGACAAATCTAATGACGTATCATTTATCAAAATCCGTTGAGCCGTTGATTAGTTACAAGCGGACATAGGAATGGACATACATACACACAGGTGAAACACATATACCCAGTCGGGTAAAAAAATGGTCTCAACTCTCACGCGACGCGACAAGAAAATAAAACATGACTATTCAACGCAACACAACAGCTGCTAAGTTATTGACGTGAAAAAAATTATCGCTGCACTGCAATGAATTCAGTGTGCTTAGTCTAAAGCGGAGCACTTGAAAACGAACTCGAAAACTATTGATCGATTTCAGAGTAAAATAGACCTAAAATGGCTTGTATTAAGGTTTGAGTTCGCCAATACATTCAGCATTCGAACAATGCTGAATGTATTGGCGAACTCAAACCTTAATACAAGCCATTTTAGGTCTATTTTACTCTGAAATCGATCAATAGTTTTCGAGTTCGTTTTCGAGTGCTCTGCTTTAGACTAAGCACACAGTGTACCTACAGCGGGCCGCTTGTAGAAGCTTCCCCTCTATACCTATTTACTCGTGTGATAATAACTAGAAGAAAACTTTTTTAAGGTTTTTGCATGGTTTTTGGCTATTTTTGAGTAGGTATAGATACTATAGATAGGTAAGTAAGTATCGTACAAGTCCGTGCCGGCAGCCAATAAGTGCATTTTTGAAACATCTTCATCTGTAACCTTTGAGAAATTATTATATCACTTAAGTAGGTACCTACTTAGATATTAGGGATATTGTCTACTCATGTGATTATACTACATAATAATTAAATGTGTTTAACGGTAGCTATACTTTAACCGCTCATTTACAAATGGCATTAACTTTAATCAATACTTATAATTATTTCTGAAAATATATTGAAAAATCACGTTGTGGTAACTATTATAATATTTTCCCTCAATGCTCGTTTTCACTCATTGAGCTTCAATGACTGCCACCAATGACTACGTAGGTATCACTACATAAATTAAACCGAGAGTTCATACAGATTAATACGTCATTAATACGTTATCCAAATACGAGTAAACCATACAAAAACCAACTCCATTCCATAAAGTAAAGGTTTTATTTCCCACGTACGAGCGTAAGAGCGAAACCTCCGAAATTCCACATAATCATAAATTAAACTTTAAAGGGCAGAAAATAAAGTCGAATTTGTAGACTGGGAGTGTAGAGGCCATTGCCACAAACACATGGTGGCGTTGCATGACCAGGTTAAATGGCCTACCTCGCCTGCCTTGCTGTATCAGGATTGTTGATGTAAGGTGCTTTGTGGAGCGAAGTGAGGGTCACGTTGGCTGGACGGGGTTATATGAGCCAGGGCCCAGGCCGGGGGGCGTAGGAACGGAATCAATGAACTCGCTCGACTCGACCGACAAAAGGACGTTTCGACTGGCAGGTAGGTAATTAACTTAATATCAATCCTTTTTTTCTCTAAAACATGAAGACTTTTAGATGGATGGTTTAATTTCTCTCACACCCGGTCTAGAAATTTCCATAGACTTTGAACTTATAATCCTATAGATACCTACCTAGAACTACGCTATATATCTTATTAAAATCATTTTTTTACTGATACCCGCGAATCTGTCCGCGTGAATTTAGATTGTTTTAATTTTTTTGTCCTTAGAATTTAGATTTTTACAAATCCCGCGGAACTTTGATTTTCCGGGAAAAACAGTTGCCAAAACACGGTTAAGATAGAGTCAGAAAGAGAATGTCACTTCACACCAACAATCACGACTTTGGGTCGTGGTCTATTGAGTTTACCTCAGTACGCGTTGTACATGTTTTGGAAGATACTCCAACGAATATCGGCTCAATAAGCGAATTCGGTCTTTGAACCTAATGCCTACCATTCTACCTTTCACGGGCGTACCAATCCACCGGATTTGTCGCTGGCGACAAGTCCGCGGACATCTGCGTGTGAATGGTAGGGTTCGCGGTTCGCAATGAGGCTCGTGGATACCATTCACATGCTTTGTCCGCGGACTTGTCGCCAGCTTGACTTGACAAATCCGGCGGATTGGTGCGCCCGTGAATGATAGGCATAAAGGCGCCTCTACACGTTGGCCAACATGATGGCGGATATGTTGGAAGGTGTTGGGCGAGGAGTTTGTGTTCGCGTCCACACGTTGGAAGGTCGTTCAGTATGCTCCGGGCCAACCTGCGGGCCAACTTGCGGGCCATCGTTCCAATACCTTCCAACTCCCGCTCTACACGTTGGGCTAACATAATATTGGGCCATAAGATGGGCCAGCATGTTGGCGAACGTGTGGATGAGCAGTAACACAATAATTTATAGCCTCAATAGCGCAGCGGTCGTCACTCGTCGGGCGCGGATCAAAAAACCCCAAGGTCGACGGTTCAAACCCCACCCGGTACACTATTGTCGTACGTATTCACTCCTAGCACAAGTTTTAACTTAATTGGAGAGGAAAAGGGAATATTAGTCATGTTCATCATGGCGTATTCTTTAAAAAAAAATTGATTGTCTGTAAAAAAAATTATTTTACGTAATAACGTCGAAAATATTGCCTCCCTATTGCTTGTTCCGCGCTCTCGCTTGCACGCGCCCGCGGTGCGTGACAATGAGTCATGCTTTTTCGTGCGTACGGCTGGCGTTCATTTATATAAGACGTTATCACGTCAAAATAATAATAATAATTTTATTATGAGGTGCACGCACTTGAGTGGTAGGTTCTTAAGTTTGCAAGGAAAACTCAAAAGAGCGTATAGTTTAGTTCGTTAATTCGAAGGGAATTCCAAACTAAACGATACGACTATAAATTACGCGAGATTAAATTGCTCCAGATAGGGGACGACACGAATTTGACCTAGAAAGATGAGAAACGGGATTGAAACACGAAAAAAATGGCGTCCTGATTCTCGAATATTGACAAAAACACCGTTTTTACCGACGAAGTAATAGTGTTTTAATTTGATTTCAGACAGATGTTTTAGGTGCCACTGAATATGTATAATAAATAACACTGTTTTAGCTCCCTTGCACTTGCTCTATGTGTGTCCTTGAAATATTATTATTAATAATTATTATTAACAAGTGGAAACCCGCGACTTCGTTCGCGTGGATATTGATTTTTAAAACTCCCGTGAGAATCATTTTGTCTTTCCTAAGCTCTTTTGAGCTCATATCTTGCTAAAAACTGTTAAAAGTTCACTGGCGGATGTTTAGGTAGATCAAAATGTAAACATCCACCAGTGAAAGTCCCATCAAAATCGGTCCAGCCTTTCAGAGATTAGCCAGTAATCTTTGAAGTATTTCCTTTCTAACAAAAAAAAGAATGAATGAAATCGGACCACCCGTTAACGAATTACAGCTAACTGCTAAGTACACATTTTGACTTTCATCCCCCCCTCCCAAGGGAACCGTGCTGAATTTCGGGATAAAAAGTATCCTATATGTTACTCCGTAGTATGAACTTAAAGTATGCCGAGTTTCATTTCAATCCATTCAGTAGTTTTTGCGTGATGCGCGCACAAACATACAGACAAACAGATAAACAGACAAACCGACCAACAGACAAACAGACAAAAATTTCAAAAATAGCTTTTTTATGTTCCATTACTTATCCCTAACACCCCCAGTTATTATTTTGCAAAAATCTTTAATGTACAGATACGGCAATTCTACGATTTTATTATATCGCACCTCTAGATAAAAAGTCCACTAAGTCAAAATGTGCGTATTTTGAGTTCGTGGCATTTTCAAACTCCTGGCTCGAATACCTACACGGCAATATAACTCACGTAACTATACCTTCAACCGTTATCGAATAATGGCGCGAAATGTTGCTTTACTTGAATGACCCTCCCCCCATCGCTGCAAACACTACTCCATTATTTTTAGTAGTGTCCCGGACGACGAAGGTGGAGCACGTTTGTATAGTGGCTTATTTTGAGTTGCAAGAGTTTACGTGAAATTTTCTTATGTAAGTCATCAATAAATTCATTTTTATTTAGAGTTAAGTGCGTTTTACTGAAATTTTATTTAAAATAACTATTGTTCATTTTGAGTTGCGTTGTTTTGATGATATTTTATTGCAATATTTTTGTTTTAATTTCAAACTACTCTGATTTATATGAAAGTAAAAGTAAATTCCGATTTACGGTAGTTTTGTTGAAAGAAAGTTTAACTTCGTTTATCTTTATCTTGGTCAAACATGTACTTTTCATAGATAAAAAAGGTTGTATTGTGTCATTTAGAATTAGTTTTTTATTCATTATAAAGTTTCGAAAAGCGGTACGTGATATTTTTGGATTTTTTGAGTTGGTTGACTTTACTTGATTGTTTATTTTTAGGACAATGAAAAGTAGAGGAAAACTCATGTTACAAGTAATAAACACAAAAAAAGAGGATTCTGACCAGCTATCAGCATTGGATGACTGAAGAACTCTTTTATCCCATGGTATAGAAGTGCTGAATAGAGTACATGCACCTGAGTTGCCAATACCATTGGATGCTGCAAGAAATCTTCCATCCCCTCATATGGAAGTGCTCAAAAGATATGAGTCTAAGTTGTCAGCTGAAGGAAAGTTATTTTCACCACCGAGCATTTTGGTATCTTCGTTAAATCTTGAAGAGTAGTCTAAAAACGCTGACGGACGACCGAGAGTTCCTAAACGTCAGTATGTTGTTTCACCAGTCCACAGTGGCGATGAATGAAAATAGCACTACCAACCCCAACCACGAGAATCACATCTGGCTCCAAATACAGCTCCAAGTGTTGAAACTCTAGCGCAAGAACAAATAATCCAGGATAAGAAGAAACTAAGGAAACATTTCTTTTTTTAATGAAACTATGCAAATACCAATTTTATGTTACGAACAAACCATCTTAATAATAATAATTAGTGATTAAGTTAAATTTTGTTCTTAATTACTCATTCAGAAAAGAATTAATAATTTTATTTTTGGATTTGCAATTATTATTGTTTTATTTCAACTATTTTAATTAAGGTGCGTTAGGGTAAGATCGGAGGTGGGTTAAGACCCCGTGTGGGGTTGCTGGTCCCCCATCGGGCGCGTCCCCCCGGTGGCGGATGGGGGAACGCCTCCCAGATATGGGAGGTACCGGGGAAACCCGGCGCGGACCAAAACCAGCAGGGGGTTGCCGCTTGGAGGATCCTGGTACTTCTCTGTTCATCAGAGTGGACTGTGGAGACTCCGGGCGGCGACATTTGGGGGGGAGGCTTTCGGGCCGGGAGGAAGAAAACCTCGTTAAAAAATTACAGGAGGGGGTGGAAACGCCCTGCGCGGCGGGTCCGCTGGTCTTTATGGCCGGTGGGCGCTGGCTTCGGCCACCGTCGGGCAACCCGTAATCCGCACTGAGCGGAACCGGGGGCCCCACGCACTGAGCGAGGGGCCGCGAGGAAGAAAACCTCTATAAAAAATTACACGAGGGGTGAACCTCTTGAGGGTCGCCTGCGGGTGTGGCCCTCTTGAGGGTTGCCTCTAGCGAGGAACTCCGGGTGATGGAATGGTGTATCCGTCGCCCGTTGAGACGCCTCGGGTCGGGGGGCGCACCATTATGTTCCTGGTGCGCCTCAGACGGTGTTAGGGGGCCTTTAGGTCCCCCGGTGGAGGGTCTGCCTCGGCGGACGGCGCCGGCTGGGTCGCGGATGATTGCGCAAGTGTACCCGTAACCCAGCCACCAGGCGACACGGAGGAACATCGCTGGGTTTTAGTGGGTATTCTGGCCACTTCTTGGCCTGCCTGAGTCCCACACTACCTTCCGGAAGCGTCGCAGTCCGCTGCGCTACTTCCGAAAGGTGTGCGTAAATGCATTTCCCAGCGTAAAAAAAAAAAAAAAAAAAAAAAAAAAAAGGTGGGTTAAGACCGTATGACTCAAATTTCGGACGAATTAGGGCATATTTTTAAATGCGGGCAATATTGTGTATTAGGCCATTTAATTGGGCCCCGGCCTGTGGTTCCCGTAAATCGCTCCATCAAGTCTGACGTGTGCTATGCGCCATTAAACAAAACAAGGTAATTTTCGTAATTTTTTCGTCAATCCGGTCTTCAACTTTTACTTTTATCTGTCTTTTTTAGCGAAGATAGAGCTTTTTTTGTAATTATTTTGCCTGGATAGTTAGTTTTATGATGCCACAAAGAGATAAATTTGATCCAAATAGAGCTAACGTTGATGTTGGCGAAGATCCGGTGTACCCCCTCGCAAGTGAAGATCGGATGAAAATTTTCCGATCTTTGCAAGTTTCAAATAAGGCAGTGATAGTCAAACTTTTATTAAGTAATCATAAATGTTTCTGCCGTACGAGGTTTCTTTCGCTATTGCTTTTACTGAGATTACTCAGTAAAAGCAATCTAAAACAGAAATAAAAAAAAAAAAAATAAATAAATAAATAAAAAAAGATTCTAAAACGGATTAACAGTAAGATTAATTAATCGGAGTAATAGTAAGATTCCAAACTAGAGTTAAAACACAAATTTTGTGCCTTAATAGCTCAATCTGGTACGAGTACTTTTCATAGATCGTTAATAACAAGATACATTATGTGACAATTTAAAAAAAAAGTTTATTGAAAGTTGGTTACTTACTATAATTACTTATCTTACAAGCATGAACTAGGCTAATAAGTACCATTAATGAAAAAAAATGAATTTTACATTGCTAATCACTTCTTAGTTTTTATAGTTGCCTAAAGTTTTATCCAAAGGCAAACCAGGGACCTTACGTATTAAGTAGTAATTCAGTTTCCTTTTCCAAATATCTGATATCCTGGTCCACTTAGTCACATTTGCTTTACTTCATCAAGTTCTATACCTTTATTCCGATTCTAATCGACTCTTTTATGCCTATTCCCTTCCTGTTTATAATAAGACACGCGCCTGCTACACGTACATGAACTTGTACACACAATAAATTTAACAATTGAGTAGGTACTTACTACACTAGGCTTCCCCACTGGGCACCGGTAAATGCATCCGATCTTTACCGTTTTACTTACTTTGTGGCATGCCAAAGTTTGAGAACCACAAAATCACAATTTTTTTACATCAGGGGTAAGTTCGAATGGCATAAAACCAAAAATGAAAGAATCGATTGGAACATTTTTGTTTCTAGTCATTTATAATTCATATTCAAATATGTTTTAGAATAGGAAAGACCGAATGTATTCCTTATTAAGACTTTGTTCTCCAAGCACTAGAAGTGACTTTAAATTTATGTCCGGTCATACCCCTTGGTGGCCAATTCTTAATCATGGTCATAAAAAAAATTGTGTTGACTTTGCGTACGTATAAATCAAAAACCGTTGAGTTTACATAAACAAACTATTTTCAGAGCTAAACTACGTTTAACCATTAACCGTTTACGATATATTACATTAATATAAGATGTATGGATTTCGAGAAAAAAATTTTTTTGCGACACTCTTCCAACTAGTCGAAAATCCGTCCGGTATTACCCCAACGCACCTTATAGTGCATTGACATAAAAATAAAAAACTAATTACCCGTTCATAGCATAACTCAAATTCCCCAACAAAAAGTTATCTTAATTGTGAGGTGAAAAGTAATATAACTCATTTTTATGTCAGATAAAGTAAGCTAATTCTACTTACTGCACAAAAAAGTTGCTTATTCCCACTGCAAAACTAGTGTAACTAAAAAATCTCGATTTTTTCGGGTTTTTAACAGACAACATACAAATAAGTTAGTTGAAGAAGCTTTAGGAAATGTTACTTTTATGAATGTATTATTAGATTTTCCATATCTTTTATAGATATCCTAAAATCAGTTTTTCGCCATTTCTGAAAATTTTAGTTTTTTGAGTTACCAGAGTTTTCATCTAGGGGTGCGATATGTATAGAAAGATATTTAAGTAGATAGAAAAAAAGTAGGCCTATCTACTTCGGCCATATTATGAGAAACACCAAATATGACCTCCTGCAGCTCATAATTCAGGGGAAAATAGCCGGAAGAAGACCACCTGGCCGTAGAACGTCCTCCTGGCTGAAGAATTTACGCCAATGGTACGGGAAAAGTACCCGATCTCTGTTCCGTGCAGCAGATTCAAATAGCACTAATGATTGCCAACCTCCGATAGGGGACGGCACTACAAGAAGATAAAAAAGATAGTAAAACGATTAAAAGATAATAATATCCTCCCTACGGTTACGGACGGATGTCAACGGAGTCGCAGAAGATAGGTATTATAGTGTAGGTACAAGTGTGAGCACCCTATTCCGACCGATAGACTGATGGGACGGCAAACCAAACACGGCCGGGCCGCGGCCGGTGTGAGATCAGGCGCGGGACCAACGGCTCTCTTCTACGTACTCTTCGAGGCAAGGGAGTGTGATACCGCTGACTTTCCAACTCACCTCTGCTATTGAGAATTTCTTGAAAAATAAATCAGTGACCATTTATTTATTATTTATTTATTTTATTCTATTTACATCTATAGAACGGCAGCACCACTTAGGCTAGGCGTATGCTGAGACGCAGGCGACACAGGTCCACGCAGGGCAGATCAGAGCAGATTTTGTAAAGCATGGAATGTCATTGGGGCCTGTCACACTATCAATACCGTATCACGATCCACGGATCGCGGATTTCAAGACCATCCGGAAATCCATCAGTGTTGACGCAAAAAAGCGGCCAAACCATCAATAATTGGATCGCGTATCGCGGATCGCGTGATAATACTGATAGTGTAACACCCCCCATTGAACTACGTACGCTGCGGCCACACGAGTAGATATTATACAGAGAGAAAGCTACCTACAAGCGGCCCGCTGTAAGTACACTCACACATAGCGCCGCTCACGCACACACGAGCTCTCACTAACGGTTCACGTACGCTCCGCTGGTAGGACAGTTGGTAAACAAACGACAGGGCTGTGGGTCGTGCGCACTTTTCCAACTTCTTTTTTTGTGTACTCTAGAGATCAAGTGAAGTAAGTATACCTACCTTTACATATAGTATATACAATAAAATTAATGAAATGAAATTAATTGAAATTACATGAATTTATTTATTGTAGTATATTGTAGTGTATAGTAGTTTGTAGTATATTGTATTGTATTTGTATGTGCCACTTATGATACTATGTCAAGACTCTACTACTGGTTCGGAAAGCAGATTCTACTGAATAGAATTGAGTAATAACATTGCCAGGTACAACCCGTTTACTAAAAGATTGACGGACCTGGCGTCGATGACGTCACTGCGACGCATGGGTACGATGTGCAAAAAAGCATCATTAAGAATATTTAGGTATTGTATGAAACTTAAATGTTTGTGAAAAACTCTGGGTATGCTGTGTTAGTATTGTCTTGCGAGCGAGCGAGTCAAAGCAACTTGTCAGCGAGGTCCTATATTTTAGTAAACGGATTGTAAGTTAAAATGTGTTATAGATCCTCTATGCAATGGGCCATCGCGATGGGCCTATCTAAGGTACCTATCTAAATAAATAATTAAATAAATACTCACACATACACACACGGCCGTCTATTCCTAAAATAGGCAACTTCATGCCTGTGTTATAGGTAATAGCCAACTGATAGACATATTTACATATATATATATATATATATATATTTTATATAAAGGTATATATACATTCATAATATTATAAATACACCCAGACTCGGGGCGGGAATCGAACCCGCGACCCCGGAGCGGAAGGCTCTGCCAACCGCGCTAACGGGTCATTCTAAGTAACTAGGTACTTAATTCATTCAATTTACTAAAGTAAGTAAGTATCTAGATTCTAGGTACTGTCACTAGGGATATCTACGCATGTGCTATTACACTGACTTTTAGCAGGTACCTACTACCTACCTAAGTAACTAGGTACTTAATTGATTCATTTTACTAAAGAATCTAGTTATCTATGCATGTGCTATCACACTTAGTTTTAGTAAGTACCTACTACATACCTAAGTAACTAGGTACTTAATTTACAAAAGTAAGTAAGTATGTAGGTACTATTGCTAGGGATATCTACGCATGTGCTATTACATATACTTTTAGTAGGTACCTACTACCTACCTATTTTTACCCATAATTTTTCACATGCAACAGGTGACAACCCTATCAGAATAGGTATAAATTTTGGACGTTCTTAGGTAGCTTTTCCTCTGTATAATATCTACTCGTGTGCTGCGGCGCAGGCACATGCGACGCAGACATGTGTCTGTCCTGCTCTGCGTCTCGTTGTACTGCCGGCACAGAATTCTGGGCGACGCGTACACGTCGAGACGTGTTTATTAACAACTAGCTGACCCCCGCGACTTCGTTCGCGTGTTAATAGGTTTTATATAGGATCGGAACGGATCCCATAGTTCTTTTATGTACTTAAACTAAATATAGCCTAAGTTACTCCTTATAACAACACCTATCTGCCATTGAAAGTTCCATTAAAATCGATCCAGCCGTTTCTGAGATTAGTTGAAACAAATAGACAGACCGACAAACATAAATTTAAACGCACGCCAGTTTAAAATAAGCCGTACGTACAAAGATCCGGGTCCCATGTTATTTGAACCCAATAAATGTCTTTCATTTCTGAACTAAAAAACCTATGACCTTGAAATATTTACGGGACAATATATAAAGTACTACCTTTCTAACAAAGAAAGAATGAGTGAAATCGAACAACGCGTTAATGAATTACAGCTTAATACATGTTTTAACTTTCTTCCCCTCTCCCAAGGGAACCGTGCTGAATTTCGGGATAAAAAGTATCCTATGTCCTACCTCGGAGTATAAACTCAAATCGTACCAAGTTTCATTTGAATCCATTCAGTAGTTTCGGCGTGATGCGCGGCCAAGATACAGACAGACAGACAGACAGACAGACAGACAGACAGACAGACAGACAGACAGACAGACAAAAATGAAACAAATTACAGTTTTGGCTTCAGTATCGATTATAGAATGCCCTCCAAAAGAAATTTTCAAAATATCTTCAATGTACAGAATTGGATCTGTTACAGTTTTATTATATTATAGATATTTTATAATTTTGTTGCAATGACAGAACATTTTTAATTGAATTAGTTCGTTCTGAACCTTGTTTGTATGATACAAATCATCCAGACAATTCAAAAAAGACATTGAAAGAGTTATTATGGGTGAGAACTAGCTAAGATGCAAATTTCAGCTGCGTCGTAGCATGCGAAGTTGGCACATGTCTGCCTCAGCCCGCCCTCAACTGCCCTGCCCTGCACTGTGCTGTACTGTGCTGCGTCGCCTGCTTCTCAGCATACGCCTAGCCTTACACTAACAGATAGTCTTTAATAAATTTTAAATTAATACAATACATAATATTTATTAGCCATTGCGGAACCAACTTCCATGCGGTGTTAGGAACCTCAAACTATAACTACTAATACTCGACAGGGTTTTATTCAAGACTAGCTGACCCCCGCGACTTCGTCCGCGTGGTTATATAGGTTTATATATAGGATCGGATTGGATCCCATAATCCTTTTTTGTACCTAAATGTAGCCTAAGTTACTCCTTGTAACATCACCTATCTGCCATTGAAAGTTTCTTCAAAATCGATCCAGCCGTTTCGAAGATTAGCTGGAGCAAATTGACAGGCCGACAAACATAAATTTAAACGCACGCCAATTTAAAATAAGCCATACGTACAAAAATCCGGGTCCCAAGTTATTTGAACCCAATAAATGTCTGTCATTTTTGAACTAAAAAACCTACGACCTTGAAATATTTACGGGACAATAATTAAAGTACTACCTTTCTAACAAAAAAAGAATGAGTTAAATCGAACCACGCGTTAATGAATTACAGCTAAATACATGTTTTAACTTTCTTCCCCTCTCCCATGGGAACCATGTTGAATTTCGGGATAGAAAGTATCCTATGTCCTACCTCGGAGTATAAACTCAAATCGTACCAAGTTTCATTGAAATCCATTCAGTAGTTTCGGCGTGATGCGCGGCCAAGATACAGACAGACAGACAGACAGACAGACAAAAATGAAAGAAATTGTAGTTTTGGCTTCAGTATCGATTATAGAGTGCCCTCCAATAAAAAATTTCAAAATATCTTCAATGTACAGAATTGGATCTGTTCATAGAGATAATAATAATAAATAGAGTTGGCATAATGTCCTATAGAAATTAGTGGATCGGAAAATAGCTCAAGCTTATCAAAATTTTCATAAGTGTGAAAGAGACAACATTACATTTTTGACATAATAATAAAACAGTTTGCGGCAGACTCGTGACTTAAGATGGCCTCCCTAAAATGTATACATGAACACTCACACACGCACAACTTGAGACATCACAATGAACACGCGCCATTTTATGTCTTCGGATTGTGCGTGTGTGAGTGTATTTTTGGCACGTTTTTAAGGTAGGTATGCCAACTCTATTTATTATTATTATCTCTATGGATCTGTTACAGTTTTATTATATTACTAGCTGACACCCGCGACTTCGTTCGCGTGTTTATAGGTTTTATATAGGATCGGATCGGATCCCATAATTCTTTTATGTACCTAAACTAAATGTAGCCTGTTACTCCTTGTAACATTGAAAGTTCCATTAAAATCGATCCAGCCGTTTCGGAGATTAGCTGAAACAAATAGACAGAACGACAAACATAAATCTAAACGCACGCCAGTTTAAAATAAGCCGTACGTACAAAGATCCGGGGCCCACGTCAATGGAACCCAATAAATGTCTGTCATTTCTGAACTAAAATCCTATGACCTTGAAATATTTACGGAACAATACTTAAAGTACTACCTTTCTAACAAAAAAAGAATGAGTGAAATCGAACTACGCGTTAGTGAATTACAGCTAAATACACGTTTTAACTTTCTTCCCCTCTCCCAAGGGAACCATGCTGAATTTCGGGATAAAAAGTATCCTATGTCCTACCTCGGAGTATAAACTCAAATCGTACCAAGTTTCATTCGAATCCATTCGGTAGTTTCGGCGTGATGCGCGGCCAAGATACAGACAGACAGACAGACAGACAGACAGACAGACAGACAAAAATGAAAAAAATTACAGTTTTGGCTTCAGTATCGATTAGAGTGCCCTCCAAAAGAAATTTTCAAAATATCTTCAATGTACAGAATTGGATCTGTTACAGTTTTATTATATTAATAGATAGACTAGTTATATTATAGATAGACAAGCAAGGATCGAATTAACAGTTCTCATGCTGCGTTTATGGGCAAAGAAATATACGTATACCTAACATCGGGTGATTCTGCTGTAATGTTTGCTATTTACAACCTCTTTGCAATCTACCAACTGAAAACTTTTTATTAAGTTTATCATTTATTTTTTGTTTATTTTGAAGTCAGTTTTGAATTTTTCAGTTCTTTTGAACACAAGCCACTTTTATTTTCATCGTACGTGATTACAAGTTATTAAAATTAATCAGTGTGCTCATCATATTATTGTGTTAATAGCGTTACGTTTTAGTGATCAACGCAAGTACAGACCGTCCTTCAAATAGAAGAATTTGATAAATAAAATAAAACGACAAGAAAAACGGCCATTGGATTCCTTAATGAAATACATAATGAAGCCACGCGCGTACTCGCCTAGTTCTGCGACTTCTTGTTCGTCGTCTTGTTCCGGTAGAACAGTCTACAAGAGAAACTATGAAGCCAGCCAGATCAGGGCAGGCTTGAAGAAGTCCGTTCCGGCGGCGATAGTTATCTGGGCGTTTCACAAGCTGCCCGCGACCAACGGCCTGTCGTCCCGAAGAGTTATAGGGTTCCTGAAGAAGCATTACAAAGTCGCGAACGATCCGCGCCGAACGGGACGGGCGTTCGGCAAAATGCTACGGTTCGCGGTCGAGTTTGGAGTGTTGCGCAAACGAGGAGACAAATACTTCCTGGCGGAAGACTATTAGCTTACGAGTAGATAGGTACAGAGGGGAAGCTTCAAACAAACGGCCCGCTGTAGGTACACTCACACAAACACACTCACCAACGGTTCACTTGGTTCACTGACGCCCGCGTCTGACCTCCAACCGGCTCAGTTGGATGACAAACGTGCGCATATGTGTGAGTGTACCTACAGCAGGCCGCTTGTAGAAGCTTCCCCTCTGTACCTATCTACTCGTGTACTATTAGTTTTGGCACAAATTTCGGTTCGATTTTATCACAGACCAGCAAGACCTAGGCTTACTGGTCTGTGCAGGATTCTATCATTCTATGCATACTTTTTACGCGCAGACGACGCAATACAAACGCGAATAAAACGCTCGTCAGTCAGCACGCGTTTGTATAAATAGGCCTAGCGCACACCAAGAGCAGAGCAGAGCAGAGCATTTTCTGAGAACATTGAATAATTAACTTTATGACTATTGATATAGAGCAAAATTGAATGTAGGTCCAAAACGCGACGCTCGACCATGATTTATATCGAGTTTTGAAGTACATTCAATTTTGCACTCTATGTCATTAGTTGGAAAGTTAATGATATAGTATTCTCAGAAAATGCTCTGCTCTGCGTTGCTTAGTGTGCGCTGGGTGGCGCTAGGCCATACAGTGCACGCACAGGCGTGATCTTCCTGCGCTCCACTCCAACGCAATGCTTGCGTCTTTGTCGATACAAATGCAAAAATCTGCTTTTTGGACGGAAAAGGCGCCAGACATGGGCGCGCTCGGAGAGGCTGCGCGCAGCCGCACGTCATTTCGCCTGAGAGCTCTTATTGGCTCGACTCAAGGAAATAATGCTCTCCGCCGTGCTTCCAGCGGTGTGCGCCGCGCCTTTAACGCACGTCGCCTGCGCATAGAAAATAAAATACGCCCTGTGCATAGGCTCCTAGTGAGCCTGTACCTACATCGAAATAAAATCACAATTCCATCAATAATATTTTTATGTAATATATCATTTCACCAACTTGTATTCACAACATACTTGTTTAACATAATCTAAATACATATATATATCGAACAATACTTCAAAGGCAATTAAATACTTTATTGGAAGTAACATCCGTATACTATTTTTAGTTCTTGATATCAAGGATGAATTATGCTAGACCGTGGCGTGAAACGGAGGCACGAATTTAAAACCTTATGAACATACTAATAATGATTTTATTATAATAGGAAGCAGTTCATGCTACGTGCCAGAAGAGTCTCGGTCGTGCTTTATGCCACATCTATAGCATGAACTGCTTCATATTAATTGTTGGTCAAGCTTGTTAATCTGTGGCCCGTTCGCATCCCCTACGGGGCATGGCTTGCGCCCGCCACGGTCTAGCATAAAGCAACCTTTAGGGTGTTTTAGTAAGAAATTGAATTTTTGAAACGCGTGCCATTTCCGACTGCCTTGGTTACGCGGTCAGTTGTTTAATTTGAACATTGAGGCTATTAACACATCTCCGCCGCGAAATCGCTGAAATATAATACACAAGTCATTACGGAGATTTAGCGGTTCCGCGGCGCAGGTCTGCTACAGGTCTTACAATTTGAACATAGTTCATTTAATCTTATTTTATAAATAAAAAGGTGTGCGTACTCCCAGCGGAATGTTGTCGAATTTCTTGATTTTAAGTATGCAGATATTTAGTGTGTTAAGACGTGTAAATGTGTGTGATAGTTTCAAATTTGTGCGTCCAACCGTTTTTGAAAAATTCGCCAAAAACACTTTCCGCCAGGAGAACGTTCTCCCAGCGGCATGTTTTTTTTCTAACGTGCGCACGAAAAAAAAAAATTGGTGCAATAATTAGTGCGTAGCTACAGGTAAATGTGTGTGTATAAATGGAATTTGTGTGTCTCAAGACTCCGGAGATATTCAAGATTCCGCTGGGGGAACGTTTCGCTGTTTGCTAGATCTCGTAAACGGCTAAGCGTGTAGATGTGATTTTTTTTACACATGTTGCTATGAATTTGTGTGTAATGTTTGTGAAAACAGAATTAGAAAAATAATTGCTGTTCAGAAATTATGTGTATTAAAGTGAAATCCGGTTATTAGGTCCTAACACTTCGAATAAGAGTTCTAAAGTTTAATTTCTAAAACTAATTTGTTCTTTATGACTGTTTACAATGCCTTGTTAAGTTTCATTGGTCTACAGTAGGTAATACTCAAGTTATGATCAAATATTATTATAACTTAGCCACTATTTTGTTCGACATTCGATTAGACGAGTTTTTTATGGGTTGGCGAATGAAAAAGTATTCCAATAATTAGTGTGTCGGTTCAACTATCTATTTGCAAAATTTTAACTTAATAGGCTTAATAATTAAAGAGATATAATTAAAAAACCAGAAAAAAATGCAATAGTGACATAAACCGACCAAGTTTGAATGGTAACAAAAAAGCGGCCTTGTCATATATGGTGCTAACTTACCGAAATTGACAGCATAATAACGTTATTGGTATTGTACAATCGCGTACACAATAATTAGTGAAAATTTTATTTATTTATTTTATTTATTAGGTTCACAAACAGTCACAATATATTTTTAAATCTATACCAATTAAAAAAATAATAAAGGTAGGTAGGAGGTTTTTAAATAATTAGTGAAAATAAAAATAACTGATACTATGAATAATTTGTTTTAATTCGCAAATGAACATTCTTACAAATTAATACCTACTGTATTATACACTGTACAGTGTACAGGGTAGAAGGGGATCGCTCTCAAAAACTTAGCACTGTTATTATACTACCTAAACACCATTTAATACCAATAAGTAGTATTAGCGGTTTACCAACCATTTTGATATTTTTCAAACCCGCAATAATCGCAAAACGTTTTTTTGTGATATCTTGTCAGTAATAATTACTAGAATCACCTGTCTTCGTTTCCGAGAGCGGTTACCTTACACACGTTAAAAATTATAATAATGACTCATTTGGACGTAACACCTCTTATTAAATAGGTTATTAACTTATTAGTGAAATCATAGATCTTAGTTATTATATCAGTAATAACAATAATTGACTTGTATTAAAGCGCGTTTTAAGTACATGAGTAATAAATATTGTCACTTATAATACTGATTATTAACCCCCGACGCAAAAACGACGGGGTGTTATAAGTTTGACGTGTCTGTGTGTGTGTGTGCGTGTGTGTGTGTGTGTGTGTGTGTGTGTGTGTGTGTGTGTGTGTGTGTGTGTGTGTGTGTGTCTGTCTGTTCCCCTGTGGCGTTCAAACGGGTGGACCGATTTGAATGCGGTTTTTTTTGTTTGAAAGGTAAATTAGTCGAGAGTGTTGTTAGCTATGTTTGATGAAAATCGATCCAAGATGGCCGCCGCTACAAAATGGCGGATTACATATATTTTCACAACTCCCTTAATATGGGTATCTAATGAAAGGGCTTGACTAGTAGAATAGCACTATTGCAAATCCAAGATGGCCGCTGCCACAAAATGGCGAATGTCGGGGGTTTTTTAAATTTCTAATTTATACTTGTTATTATTGTTATTAAGTAATATCAAAAAAACTATGATAGAGCGTAGGTTTTATTTTTCATACATATGACAATGTTTCAATGTAATGTCACATTCGAGTTTGCAATAGATAGGTATTCCTAGTTTTTTCCTCATGCGTAGTGATGAAAAATAGTGTGTCGCTCGGGGCCTAAATATTTTGTTCTCGGTTGACGTTCATAGAATTCCTCGCTACGTTCAGGTTTCTTCTTTAGAATCTTTTGTTTTGCTCTGAATTCAAAATAACCCCCTCTAGGAACAAACACTTTGACCCCTTGTAACAAATAACTATTGCAGTTTTTTCTTTTGTGTGCGAAAATAATGCTAAAATGCTGGCTGTGTTAAGATGCATATAAATCGAGTTCAGATGGAATAACTGAATAATGCTAATTCTTAAATTTCAGATTTAGCTCGGTTACTTAATATATCACACAAGTATTACACACCTAAATATTATTAAAATGTACCTAATAAAAATATAAGTTAAGAACTGTGTTCGCGATTGTACAAAATCACTAAAAATATTAAAATGATATAGTATCAATTTCGGTAGGTCAGCACCATATACGACAAGGCCGCTTTTTTGTTACCATTCAAACTTGGTCGGTTTATGTCACTATTGCATTTTTTTCTGGTTTTTTAATTATATCTCTTTAATTATTAAGCCTATTAAGTTAAAATTTTGCAAATAGATAGTTGAACCGACACACTAATTATTGGAATACTTTTTCATTCGCCAACCCATAAAAAACTCGTCTAATCGAATGTCGAACAAAATAGTGGCTAAGTTATAGTAATATTTGATCATAACTTGAGTATTACCTACTGTAGACCAATGAAACTTAACAAGGCATTGTAAACAGTCATAAAGAACAAATTAGTGTTAGAAATTAAACTTTAGAACTCTTATTCGAAGTGTTAGGACCTAATAACCGGATTTCACTTTAATACACATGATTTCTGAACAGCAATTATTTTTCTAATTCTGTTTTCACAAACATTACACACAAATTCATAGCAACATGTGTAAAAAAAATCACATCTACACGCTTAGCCGTTTACGAGATCTAGCAAACAGCGAAACGTTCCCCCAGCGGAATCTTGAATATCTCCGGAGTCTTGAGACACACAAATTCCATTTATACACACACATTTACCTGTAGCTACGCACTAATTATTGCACCAATTTTTTTTTTCGTGCGCACGTTAGAAAAAAAACATGCCGCTGGGAGAACGTTCTCCTGGCGGAAAGTGTTTTTGGCGAATTTTTCAAAAACGGTTGGACGCACAAATTTGAAACTATCACACACATTTACACGTCTTAACACACTAAATATCTGCATACTTAAAATCAAGAAATTCGACAACATTCCGCTGGGAGTACGCACACAATAAAAAGCAAATTAAAATGTCTATTTTCATTTTTTATTTTTACACTTAAAAGTAAACTGCTGGAATGCTTACATTTATGACGGTAGATAACTACTGAAAAAAAAAACTGAAGCGTATCTTTTGAATATAAACCGTAACGCAAAGATAATAAGTTATAGTTTCAAGCGGACAACAATGGCATTATAATTATGTACAGATTTATGAACACTGTAATATCATTTTACTTACGCAGTCAAAATGTGAAGCCTTCGAGAAATAAATTACAAATTAATATTGCAAATATTGGTTCAAATGTTGGATCAAAAATAAAAATATTTTTTTATTGCACTCGAGAGTAGACTTTGTAAAATATAATAATTGTGATAGTAAAATAGCATAAAATTGCATTTAAACAGTGCAGGTTAATAGCAAAACCTAGAAATAATGGATCAAACATTAACTAGACCTTCAATATTCATTTATCAATGAAAATCGCTTTTCCATAACAAAAAAAAAATACTGTAGGATAATTTTGTGCAGGCCCAATACTATATGGATATTGGATCAAACATTGGTTTCAATCTACTCCAATCTCTGATATTACACGTACTACCTATTCATATTTAGACGCTATCAGCATTATCACTCACAGCAATTTGATTAATAATAGCAGAATATTATATGTAATACGCGCGACTGATATCAAATCAGCGTAGAAGGAATTCAAGCAATATGAATGATGTTGATCAAACATTCACTCCAATCAAATCAAATGAATCAAAGATTGGCTCCAACCTGATTATTAAGAATCAAAGATTGGCTCCAATCTTATTATTAAGAATCGAAGATTGGCTCCAATCTGATAATTATGGATCAAACATTGGCTCCAATTTGACAGCTCACTACTAACAGGTTAAATACAAGGTGTACGGCGTTTGTGTCTAGAAGAGCAAGTCTTCGTCGCCCTCGTCGAGTAAGTTGGCGATGTCGCGCACGTCCCGGCCCGCTTCGATCATTAGTAGTTTTCTCTGTAAAAAAAAATTGTATTTTTTTTAACTTCCGACGCAAAAACGACGGGGTGTTATAAGTTTGACGTGTCTCTGTGTGTGTGTGTGTATGTGTGTGTGTGTCTGTCTGTTCCTCTGTGGCGCTCGAATGGGTGGACCGATTTGAATGCGGTTTTTATTGTTTGAAAGGTGAATTAGTCGAGTGTTGTTAGCTATGTTTGAAAAAAATCGGTCGAAGATGGCCGCCGCTACAAAATGGCGGATTACATATTTTTTCACAGCTCCCTTAATATGGGTATCAAATGAAAGGGCTTGACTTGTGACTTGTAGAATAGCACTATTGCAAATCCAAGATGGCCGCTGCCACAAAATATACTTGTTCACCCCTGTTCCATATGTTGGTCCCAAAGTTAGCCCTGTTAATGATAATAAATGTTCGCACGACGTGTGAAATGACAAAATATTAGCCTCAATACTGTCCGGTGTCCATTGGTAAAACGCCAATACTCGCGATGCATCCATTTGTTGAAGCAACTTTTTTTTTTAACCCCCGACGCAAAAACGACGGGGTGTTATAAGTTTGACGTGTCTGTGTGTGTGTGTGTGTGTTCCTCCGTGGCGCTCGAACGGGTGGACCGATTTGAATGCGGTTTTTTTGTTTGAAAGGTGAATTAGTCGAGTGTTGTTAGCTATGTTTGAAAAAAATCGGTCGAAGATGGCCGCCGCTACAAAATGGCGGATTAGGTACATATTTTTTCACAGCTCCCTTAATATGGGTATCAAATGAAAGGGCTTGACTAGTAGAATAGCACTATTGAAAATGCAAGATGGCCGCTGCCAGTTGCCACAAAATGGCGAATGTCGGGGGTTTTTTAAATTTTTAATTTATACTTGTTCACCCCTGTTCCATATGTTGGTCCCAAAGTTAGCCTTGTTAATGATAATGTTCGCACGACGTGTGAAATGACAAAATATTGGCCTCAATATTGTCCGGTGTCCATTGGTGAAACGCCAATACTCGCGATGCATCCACTTGTTGGGGCAAACCTTTTTTTTTTATAGGAATAGCGGGCAACCGAGTAAGCGGGTCACCTGATGTTAAGTGATCACCCATCAACCGCCGCCCATGAACATTATCAGCACCTGAGGAACCACTAATGCGTTGCCGGCTTTTGAGGAAGGGGACTGGCTCTTCAGCTCGCTGCCGGAACACACGGATGCTTTGCGGCAGATTACGGCTGAAGTGTGGTCGCTAGCCACACTGTGGCGGATTCGGGGTAGAATCCTACTCCAAAGCGGTGTAACCAACCCGATTAAGTTGTGTGGTATCAGGCACAACGACCCGTAGAGGGGACTGAGAGCGTCAGGGCCTCGTTAGCACATTGGCAGGGTGCACCGCGCGCAGGTGAGGTTGACTTTGGCCACATAGGTGGAATTTGGGCCAATTACACCCCACGTACGTTACGTATTACGCAGCTAACCCTTCAGATTCCATTATGATGGCACAACCCATTAACTTCTAATATGTACGCTGAACAAATAAACGACGTGAATTTGATTATTGCTATTTGGCGGTGATTGCGAAGAGAAGTGACGTGAAGGTACTTGGAACAAATGTTAATTGTGATAAATTATTGTATGATGAGGTGCTTTAAAAAAGAACTGTAATTGTGTATGTCACAACCAGTCTACACAATACTTGTAATAAGGTTGGTGATGCAACTCACCGCTTCCGCCTTCTGTTTGATGATCTTCTTCTTGTCCTGGATCTTCTTGAGCCGGTAGAACTCCTCGCGCTCCAGCTCGTCCAGCTCCGAGATGATGTAAGCCAGCGTGCGCTCCAGGCGGGGGATGATCACTGTTCACATACAACAAATCAAGTTGAAGCTAAGATGTCTTGTTGAAAGTTGGAGGAGACCAAAATAATGCCTGAAGTGTGAATTGCAGATATTTATCAGTTCACTCTTTCCAACACCTCACCTCTTTCCATATTTCGCTCACTCATTCTTGCATTCATTCACTATAGTCCGATTTTTAATTCTGTGGAATGCTGACGTTTCTTAACCTTTAAGTACCGACGTGTGGTCTGACAGACACCTCGAGAGGTCGAAAAGTCTGATTACCTATGTTAGCGAAAAAATATCCTACTGTGCTTCTCTCTACCCCTCGGGAAGTCGCCCAGCAGCGTTCCTGCAGAGTGGCAGCGTCGGCGCGTACGATTTCGGTAAGTTTTGATTTTTATAAGATCACGAGTGGTCTGTCAGACCACTCGTCGGTACTTATGTAACTTTTTTTGGATGCGACTTTTTTCAGATTATATTGTTTTCTCTTTTATTTTCAGTCATTTATAACAATGGATTAGCCAGGTTCTTCAGACATGAAACGGGCAGCCATAAATAAAAATAAAAGTGTTCCTGTAGGTGAGAAAAGATATCAAACACTGCTACAATATAAAGACCACCAAGAACATTTAGTGGAATAGCTAAATGAGAGTTCAGAGTCCGAATCTAAGAATATCTACCCAAATTTTACTGCTGGAGAGTGACCATAATTTAGCACCTGAACAGACTGTGATACTTGTATGAAACACGTGTGCCTACAATGCAGTAAGCCTATGCAAAGACTGTTTGTAAACTTTGATAGTTCCTGCAATTTGATACCCTGTGATTTTTGAGAAAACGGTTGGTTATTAAGGTTTTTTATTTTTTTATTATTTACTAGAGAATGCCCGCGGCTTCGCCCGCGTGAATTTTGGTTTTTCACAAATCCCGAGGGAGTCGTGGATTTCCGGTTCCCATTCCCGCTCCCTTTTCTAACCTTTACACCTACTTTCAAGGAAGTTTGCTATAGTAATCTACCTATAGTTGTAGCTAGAGATTTCGGTTTTTTTCAAAATCCCGTGGGAACTGTGGATTTTTCCGGGATAAAAAGTAGCCTATGTTTTAAGTCAGGGTATAATCTATCTCCTTTCAAAATTTCAGCCAAATCGGTTTAGTAATTGCGGCGTGATTGAGTAACAAACATCCAAACATCCAAACATCTAAACATCCAAACATCCACACTTTCACATTTATGATATTAGTAGGATAGTAGGAGGATTAGTAGGATTAGTAGGATAGTAGGATTAGTAGGATTGGTATTGTGATTATGTGTGATAGCTTCTGCCCGCAGCTTCGCTCGCGTAAATTTCGGTTTTGAACAAATCCCGAGGGAATCGTTGATTCCCGGTTCCCGTTCCCGATCCCTTTTCCAACCTTTATACTTTCTATCAAGGAAGTTCGCTATAATAATCTACCTATAGTTGTAGATATAGACTTCGGGTTTTTCAAAATCCCATGGGAACTGTGCATTTTTTCCAGGATAAAAAGTAGCCTATGTGTTGCCAATGCATGCAACACAGCAAACTATTGCAATAATGTGTTATGTGAACGTGATTTACCTAAGAACAGTCAGCGCCCTCTATGGCGTTTTTGGAAGATTATATCTATTTTAGTCCCACAGGAATACTTTTCCGGGATAAAAAGTAGCCTATGTTTTAAGTCAGGGCATAAGCTATCTCCATTCAAAATTTCAGCCAAATCGGTTCAGTAGTTGCGGCGTGATTGAGTAACAAACATCCAAACATACAAACATACAAACATCTAAACATCCAAACATCCACACTTTCACATTTATAATATTAGTAGGATGTAGCTATTAATCTTTAAGAAAAAATTGTGTTTAAGAAAAAATAATAGTATTACTGATACATATGAATTATTAAGATAAAAGTTAATTTTTTCAAACGAAGAATCTATGAATGCTATATTAATGCTTATAATCAGTAATAAATGTGAAAACTTCTACATTTTGTTTTACTTATACAATAAGTAGATATTTAACAATACATAGAAACATTTTTTTTAGAAGAATAATAAGAAACACAAAAGTTTTCGATTGGAAAACTATGGTGGTCTGGCAGACCTCACGTCGGTACTTATGTGACTAAAATAGTACGTCGGTACTTAAAGGTTAATGTTACCTGTTACCACAGATAAAACAGTTTCCACAAAACAGATAGTAAATTCAAAACATATATATTATTATGGCTTATGGTTTTTTTATGTTGACAGAGACTATTTATAGTTGTTTGGGGTAAAATTGAACTTCAGGTGGTAACCCTGTTTTACATACAAATAACTCATCCAATGTACATAAACTGTCAAAATTCTACCTGAATTAAAAAATAAGACTACAAGCATATTTTACAGTTACCATGAAAAATTATTGTATTAAAAGAAATAATGACTACATAATTAAATAAAATATTAGAATAGAATAGAAAAGTTTTTTATTCAAATAAACTTTTACAAGTACTTTTGAATCATCAAATTGAATCTACCACTGGCAATAGGAAATTAGTAATACTATTATTTAGTAAGTAATATGTGTATTATAAGTATGTAGTATAAGATCAGAGAATAAAGGCTATTTTTTAAATTGTATTAAAGTGTGTCCTAAGTAAAGTTATATCAGGCAGAGTTTTTTCTTTTTTTTTATATAAATCTGGGAATCACTTACCATGCTCGATAGCATTGACACGTCGGTTAGTGATCTTAATGACCTCATCTAGGGTCACAAACGAGGTTTGTAGCGACGCCAACTCAACTAACAGCTTGACTGCACTCTGGAAGTTCTTTTTGAGTTTAGTCAACTGTTGGCCACCTCTGGCTAGACCAGCTAGCTCATACGTATCTGAACCATCTTGGTATGACTCGAAAATTGGCAGTGTAACACCTGAAATTATTGAAACGAGATAAAAATGATAGTGTTTTCTAATCAAACTTACTGTAGTATAGATTAATTATATAGTCTTCACATAAAGTCTTTAATTTGTTGTTTGAAACAGCAGGTTTTATTTTTGCGATTTTTTTTGACACAGAATAAAGGCAGGACTTTTACTCATAGATGCAGATTTAATGGTAGTAATTCTATTTAACACAATCTCAAACCTGAACTAAATTAACAGGTGCAAAAATATAGCTATCCTATCCATAAAGATCCTTGCGGAAAAGGATAGCATTAGATTTAGAGCTGTCATATTAGTTTACTTTAGAGATCATGCACAACAGAATTAGTGATTTATAAGACATTATAAAAATAAAAAAATAACACAAAAAAGATACAAAAAAAGTTAGTAAAAAAAGATATTAAAAAAAAGTTAGTAAAAAAATCATTTTTAAGGAAGGATTATCTATTAAGTTACATACCAGCCACATTGTCTTTCTTGGAGCGAATCTTGATTTGTGCCTTGGTGACATTCTGTAGTACCACCTGGTTAAAGTCACCTGTTGTGAACTTGGCCTCTGCAAGGGAGAATGCAGCCTCCTTCATCACCTCGCCCATAAGGGTTTTAGTCTGAAATTAAATCCCTACTCATATTATAAACGCAAAAGTGTGCCTGTATGTTACCGTTCCACAGCCTAGAGGCTAACAGGTCTTGACAAAATCGGACACATAAATAGCTTGCATTTTGGCTACTTTTTGTTGCAGGAAATGAAAGAAACCAATGGGATTTCAAAAACCAAAATCCATGTGGCCAAAATTGTATCTAGTTATACATAAGTATATAAATAATGTCTTTTGAATCACGAGAGCTTATCAGTATAACTTAACAAAATTCTGCACAAAATCCACATAAAAGTGCACTGCATAAATTCACTCAAAAATGAATTATTAGAATATTAATTAGTAGTGGTCAAATGACAGAAAAGAGAAAGAGATGCATGTACATTACAGCTACATAATAAATCACCGCCATTTATACGCGGGCGTGCGAGTGAGATAGCGAGATATTAATTCCACCACACCCCTATTCTTTTGCATGCTTTCATTTTAAAAACAATTTACTTATATTCTGTTTTCGCATAAAGGTTTTTTAAATTATATTTATTGGTGCGATACACTAATGATAAAAACAAAGATAAAAATCAAACAAGCGCTCTTGAGGACTGAGGTTTCACATTGGTTTTAGAAACTGGGTCAGAATTTATAACTCATTATTTTTGTATTGGTTATTGATGTGATATTGCTATTTGATGTGATATGATATGATATTAGAAACAAAGCAGGCAGTAAGTAGGGATATAAATTGCGATCAACTTAGAGGTATCGTTTAATAATGCGACGCACAAACGTCATATTGGAACTGCAACTTACCTCGATAATTTTGCTCAAAATCATACGGAATCTGACTTGTAAGGCATCTGCTTTCTTCTTCAGCAACCCGTGACCTTTAACTGCGCCAGCCAGACGGGCTTTTATTAACATTTGAGCACTAAAAACCAAATTATGGGTGTTAAAAGTACACAGCTTCCTTGCTTATTTTACACCACCTAAATCTATGTAGAAGATTGAACTTACCCCCGAGATGGGAAAATCGCTAGTTTTTCTTTCCCAGACATATTATTTTAGGAAAATATTGACTTTTAAACCCAATTTCAGGACTTCTATTCCCTACTTCTATCACCTGATGACAGAAGACAAGTTATTGATAAAAATGTGTCTATGGTTAGTCTTGTGATGTGATCTCGTCACTCGTCAGTCCCGCCAAAATTATGGTACAAGTATCCAAACTATATATTCGTGAATTGTGTCATCTCCGCTTAATTTTACTCTATGGTTTGACACCAATGCTGAGTTATAAATCTGTGGTTGACAGATTGACTAATTCTGAAAAATAGTGCTATCCTTTTCCGCAGGAAGCATTTTATAAGAGACAGGAATAGATTGGACCTGTCAAGTGTCAATTGTCATTTTAGTTGAGATGATGTAAAATTGTATAATTTTTGTAATTTGTTGATAAACAGGAATTTGTGTAAAAATTAAAATTTCGTTGACAAATTAATTAAACTGAATAACAGATTGATATTATAAAAACCTAATGAGACACACAGGAATACAGGATGTCTCAAACTCGAAGAATTTATTCACACAATGAAAATAGTATTCTAAGTTTGTGTAGAATATGCCTTGAAGATGGGGCTAGAATTCCAATTTTCGAAGTAGATGACGAAGAAAACTACGATACTCTAACAAAACTATCATTATGTTTCAAAGAAAAGGTATTTATGATTAAGTTTACTAATGTTTTCACTGATCATATTTTTGAATCATTAAAATATATATTTTTTTACTTATTTAACAAGATTTTCTTAATTTAAATTATTTTTATTATGGAACTTTATTTAACTATTACTTATATATATAAAAACTTAAATTAATTTTGCAGATAGAAGATGTAGAGGGTTATCCTCGTTTCATATGTAACTTATGCAGTGACATCCTAGATAGTGCGTACAACTTCATAAATAAATACAAAAACACATGTAAAATATTACAAAGTGGCATTGATATAGTTAAACAGGAAACTGAAGAAATTGAAGTACCCATTGAGAACAGGTTGGAAAGTGGAATTGTGGAGGGAGACATTGAAGTAGACTTTATCAAAAATGAAGTTCAAGATTCTAGAAGTTATAATAGCGATGATGGATTTAGCGACGAGGACAAAGAGTTTCTGGTACCTTTAAAACTAAACACTAAGTTAAAAGAAGATAAAGAACCAAAACCGGTCAGGAAAACAAGAAATAACACCTCCACTAATACAAAGCAGGTGACAAATAAGATAGCATCCTCCATATTAGAGGGCCAATTTGCATGGAATGGTGACAAATGGTGGTAATATTATTTAATTTTGTAATTGATTTAATAGTTCACTTGGTGATGACTGCAACTTAGTATTGAGGATTTAAAAATGCATTGTGAATCTTTGTTTGGGACCGAAAGTATCATAATGAATTAACTCATCCTCCAGAATGCAAGGTAACTCTGTGCTAAATTTCATCAAGATTGATTTGAGCCATAAAAAAGGTAATAGACGTACACTTTGGCATTTCTCATATTACTCATAGTAGTATGGATTTGTAATATTACTAATTTGTTATTTGATTAAGAACATAAGTAGAAAGTTTTAAATACTGGGTTAATTGCTGATTTTGTAATCATTATTTATTTTTCTTTTTCAGTTTAAATCCATCAGACACATTCAAACTGGCGAAACAAAAACTCAAACTACTAACCGAAATAAAAGCTGAGCCTGTTAGGAAAAAAAGAATAAAAATTGAGGTACCAAAAGTAAAAGTAAGGAAACCAGATCCTACCAAACTATGCGACATATGCGGTGAAGTGTTCAAAAATCAGGAAAAGTTGTGGCTACATAAGAAAAAAGCCCATTTGAAAAGTGCGATCCCATGCCCACAATGTGGGAAAATGTTGGCATCTCAGTATTATTTGAACAGGCATCTAAAGAGGAAACATCAGGACAATAAAGAATTTATTTGCGCAAAATGCGGAAGCGGTTTTGCTTATAAAGCTGAGTTGCGCAATCATAATAGAAGTGTGCACGAAAAACATTTGCTACCAAAAAAACAGTACAAGTGTAAACTGTGTCCTAAAACGTATAAGTGTGCTAAATCTGTTGTGGTGCATGAGAGATCTGTTCACACAGGTAATAAATTTATTACATTAATGTACCCCAATTCATTTAGCAGCGTGAGCTGCATCTGAGCCGTCGACAAATCCGTCATCGCCCACAGGGGCCTGTCACACTATCAATACCGTATCGCGATCCACGGATCGCGGATTTCAAGACCATCCGGAAATCCATCAGTATTGACGCAAAAAAGCGGCCAAACCATCAATAATTGGATCGCGTATCGCGGATCGCGTGATTATACTGATAGTGTAACACCCCCCACACACTACGCGAGCGCGTCAGTCGCTTGTGAACTGTGGCCAGCCTCGCACGTATCTCTGCTGCTTGTTGACACCGCGCGCGAACCGTACCGCGCGACCGTATGTCAATAGTCTTAAAGTTAATTATTATTCAGTGTGCGCCGGGCCTCGAGTTCGCGGACCAATCTACCGCGCGCCCATACACGCATAGATTGGTCGGACTCGGCGCGGGTCCGACCAATCTATGTCCGATTTGTCCGCGGCGGCGGCTCACCGCTCGCCCCGCCGCGGACAAATCCGCGATCATGACGAACCGCGAAACATACCATTCACACGAAGATTGGTCCGCGGCCAATCTCGCGGATTGGTGCGCCCGTGAATGGGAGGCCTAAAGGCAGGTTTTCATTGATCTAGTGACTGGCGCCAGTCACGTTTGTCAGCGAAGATTGTTGATTGGATCGTGTTGTTTTTAGTCTTATTCTTGTGTTGTCTACATGTATGGCATGCTATAAAATTAATTTGGGATAAAATCACTGCATTTTAAGAAATGTATCAAAAAAATATCTGCACTGAGGAGCTAATTGATATTTTGGAAAACTTAATTAACTTTCTTAATTCAGAGTTAAGCAAGAGAAAACTTAAATTTATAATACACTAGCTTCTGCCCGCGGTTTCGCCCGCGTGAATTTCGGTTTTTCACTAGATTCTGAGGGAATCGTGGAATTCGAAGGAAATCGTTTCCGGTTCCCGTTCCCTTTTCCCGCGTAAGTTTGTTATAATAATCTACCTACAACTGTATTTCCAGATTTTCTGAACTTAGAACTGATTTTCCAGAATAAAAAGTAGCCTATGTGTTAAGTCAGGGCATAATCTATCTCCATTCAAAATTTCAGCCAAATCGGTTCAGTAGTTGCGGCGTTAAAGAGTAACAAACATACACACACACACACACACAAACATTCGCCTTTATAATATTAGTATGATTAATTTTTCAGGTCAAAGACCAGCTGTGTGCTCTGTATGCGATAGCAGTTTCTACCACGAAGACTATCTGAGGGATCACATGAGACTTCACACCGGGGAGACTCCGTTCAAATGCCCCGTGTGCGGGCGGGGCTATGCGCAGCGCTGCAACATGAAGAGCCACCTCAGGATACACCGCGTCTCCGAGCTCGACGCCAACACTCTGAGTAAACTTAGACCAAACTATTTGAGACTACTTAAGGCTTAGGTATGTTAAATCTCATATATGTACATATTATAATAATTATTATTTTATTCCTACAATTATATTTACAGGATAAAGAAATTTGGTGCAAAAATTATTATTTTTAAGAAAAAAAATTTTTTGTTCAATGAAAAATGAAAAGAATATACTTATTGTTTATTTCAAAAATATTATAATATTGAATTGATTATTATGATTATTTATTATTGATTATAATAATATTATATATTAATATCTCAGCAATACATAGACTGTGCAGTTATTGTAATGTATAGTAGCTCAAGAAAAGTTTCAATATATTATTATATTGTTGATTTTATCCAATTTTAAAATGTTTCTCGTAAATAAAACTCTTTTTTATAAACCGTCTTTAATTTAATATTTTTTCTACATGACATTATGAAATCTTGTGCTGCCATTTTTTGTCCATTCCACTAATCTGAAACAATAGAAAAACATCATAGTGCTGATTTAAAACATGTGGTAGGCGAGCCGAGGATGCTAAATGTGGATTTACTCGAGCGTAAACCTCGAGTAAACCTCGTCGGGACCTCTTCTTCTGGGCAGCTGTCTATACTTAAACCATATTAGGTATGTTGTGCATAATCGTCGGGACCTATTACATTTTGTAGATTAGTTGATAGGAAGAATAAAAGGTTATATAAGGTTTTCCATTTAAGTGGTGGGGGAAGGTTCTAGCTACACCCTCTCATCTTCAATAACGATTTTTATAACTTCGCCTTGTGGAAATCGGCTGATTATATTTTTTTTGTTATTTTTGCATCATTTCCTTCAAAACAGAAAAAAATTTAACCACCTTCGAGATTCGAGAAGGTCAACATAACGTTTTTTTTTGCAGCTTTGTAACGCTCCCACTCTCGTACGTTACGTTCAAATAGTCTATCCACCATATCTTAAATCTGACGTTTCTGTCCATCATTTTTTTATTTTGCGCGCGGCTCTATATAAAGGGCTTATATATGGTAGAGGGTACTCAGCAGGATGCAAGATGCCTCCCTTAACTTAATATGACGCGCTCGAGTAAATCCAAAAATCCCCTCTTGGGCTCCCCTAGTAATGGTAATTATCCATGGGTGGTAGGTAAACAACTGGCATGCAATGGAAAACGTATATTGCTATCACTTACTCTTTCAATGATGCAGCTATCTCAGTCATACACTTGAGTTTCTGCTCTTCCAGTTGTGTCAAATAGTTGACTCTGCTAACTTCAGTCTCTTGCAGTTTTAGTTCATCTGCTTTTAATTTCAACTCTAGTCTTTTGATGTATTCTTTCCTTTTCTAGAGTGAGTCGCGCTTTCGCTTTGTAATCTTCAAATTTTTTTGACTCTTTCTCTGGTAAGGTTTACAAGAAAATTAGTTTATTGCCTTTAGGGAGATGCCACACAGCGCGTTCAGGCGCCGCAACATAGTGATTTTATCGGATTGTATGCCACAGTACTGTGACATACCACATATTTTTCTACATAAGATGTTGCAGTGTAGTGTGTGTCTCCATGGATTTTTCTATACATATAGTCTATTGGTGCTTAATACTTACTGCATTGTAGAGAATCGCTGAACTAATTTGAAAGATATAGCATCTTTAGAACTGTCGATAGTTGAGATTGTGGACAACAGAACAGAAGGCACATATTTTGTTAAAAGTTGGCAGGAGCTTGATAGCTATTAATAATTTTAAGCGATTTAGTTACTGATTTTGGATGATAAATAGACTATTTTTTATCCCAGGAAAACAAAGGGTACCAACAGGATTTTTGAAAAGCCTACATTAAAAAAACAAGTAAATATGCAATATTACCTTCGACATTTATGTTAATTCCTTCTGAGAACGTTTTGTCGTTATCTGTAATAGAATTTTTTCATCAGTATATTAAAATTCGAACCGAGTCCTATTTTTGTAAACCACTTCTACAAATTCAAACCAACAACACATTGCTGTATTGGTTATAGTATGTATGCTGTTGTAACACAACTAAAGGCACTCTAACCCCTCGTCCTAATTGGCTAACAATCCTATGATCGACGAAATCCATCGTATTGATGGATTTCGTCGCACGATGAAAATTAGTAAGTACTGCGATCGTGCGAAGACTTACAGGCTTCAATTAGGATACAATTAGTATAGGATATTAGGGGATTCATATGTTTGATTAGATCGTGCGACGAAATCGATCGTATTGCTCGTACGATCGTTAGCCAATCAGAACGACGCCTGACGCTTGGCGGCGTTAATCAGATTGTGTTGAGAGTGAAACACCACAATACATTAATGTATCTGCAGCCTTCAGGCAGCATTTTTAACGAGAAACTGTTATGAATTTTGTAATTTCACTTAACATAGTTTGATACCACTTTATATGCTAAATACTAACCAAATATGTCAGAACCATAACTGGAGTCTTTCTTATCTTGGACTCCAAGACTAATAAATACCTTATTGTTCTCATTAAATCCATCTGTGCTATCATTACTTTCAGTTGAATCAAAGTCTTTATTAAGTACTAGATGATGCCCACGGCTTCGCCCGTGTGGATTTAGGTTTTTAAAAATCCCGTGGGAACTTTTGATATTCCAGAACAAAAAGTAGCTTATTTGTTAAGTAACCCGTCCCCAAAACGGAAAAATCCCGTGGAATCCCCACGATTTCGGAATGCAATTCCTTACAGCATCAGGGTTGAGGAGTTGGATATGTACCTAATCGAGTTCATTCAACGATAAAGTCTTTAATTGGTACCGCAATATCAATTTAAATAACCGAAAGTTTCTAAATCCCATTAGTTTTGGGGATCAGGTCCTCTACAGCATCAGGACTGAGGAGTTGGAATCCAAAAAAAAAAGGAACAAAAGCAATTTTACACAACAGGGTCGCAAAGTTTTTCTATCGATTAAAAAAAGAATTACTAAAATCGGTTTAGAAATCTCGGAGATATCGGTGTACATAGGTAGAAAAACACAACACCTCCTTTTTTGAAAGTCGGTTAAAAAAGTAGCCTATGTTACTCCCTGGTTAATTCTCTACTTGTATGTGAAAGTCCCGTCAAAATCGGTTCAGCCGTTCCGAAGATTAGCCCGTTCAAACAGACAGACAGACAGACAGACAAGACAGACAAAAATTTTATAAACGTGTGATTCGGTTATGGTACAGTTCAAATAACCGTATGAGCTTAATATGAGGTAGTTATTTCGAAATTACAGACAGACACTTCAATTTTATTTATTAGTATAGATTAATTTGTCAGTTTCTGTATCTGTTTCATTACAAGCCTGAAACTAAAAAATATACATATATATGTAACTACAATACACATTCTGAATTTACATGCTCAGTGGAATTAAATTTATCAGCACTCAACATTTCACATTCACATGTATTTATTGAAATTGGCCAGTTATATTTTAGGGTCAGAGCATACTAGCACAGAGTTGAAGTACAACGAAGTGTTAAACAAGCTATAATTTAAAAATTAAAAAAACCCGACTGCCATGCTAAAAAACGAACTAAAAAATTAATAAACTACCACCGTACCACTTACAGTGTAGTTGTTATTTATTTTGTTTTTCATGATTTGTCACTCCAAATTGATTTAAAACATATAGATTGTATACATTTTCGTACTTGCCTTTTAAAGCCCTTTATTTTGATACCCCACTCGAGGGTCTTGAAGAAAAAAATTTTTTTCAGCCCGCACATTAAAGTGCATTACATTCGCCATTTTGATTTTTTATGAATTTTATGTACCCAGTAACATTTGCGCCGTCAAGACAAATCTAATGACGTATAATTTATCAAAATAGGTTGAGCCGTTAAGTAGTTACGAACTGACATAGGAAACGGTCATTTTCTACGATTTATCACTCCAAGTTGTTTCCAAATATATAAATTTATACATTTTCGTATTTGCCTTTTGAATCCCTTTATTTTGATACCCCACTCGAGGGTCTTGAAGAAAAAATTTTTTTTCAGCTCGCACATTAAAGCGCATAAAGTCCGCCATTTTAATTTTTTTTTAAATTTAGGTACCCTATAACACTCGCGTCATGAAGACAAATCTAATGACGTATCATTTATCAAAATCCGTTGAGCCGTTGATTAGTTACACGCGGACATAGGAATGGACATACATACACACAGGTGAAACACATATACCCAGTCGGGTAAAAAAAAAGAGATGAGTGACAATTATGCCATGAATGTTTTTTGGTTGAGTATCCCCGACCCTTTAAACCCTCAGCTACAGCTCAGGTATTGAAGTTTGTCTCCATTATAGTTAACAACTTAAACAATTAGTATAAATTAAAAATTTAAAAAAACCCCGACATTCGCCATTTTGTGGCGGCGGCCATCTTGGATTTGCAATAGTGCTATTCTAGTAGTCAAACCCTTTCATTTGATACCCATATTAAGTGAGTTGTGAAAAAATATGTAATCCGCCATTTTGTAGCGGCGGCCATCTTGGACCGATTTTCATCAAACATAGCTAACAACACTCTCGACTAATTTACCTTTCAAACAAAAAAAACCGCATTCAAATCGGTTCACCCGTTTGAGCGCCACAGGGGAACAGACAGACGCACACACACACTGAAATTCTACACCTACCTTCAGTAGGCTGAAGGTAGGTGCAGAATTTTAGATACCTACCGGTTAGATACCTACATGACAGAGCGTTTTTGGTTTTGGTGTCGTTACTGGAATTTGGTAAAATTAAACATAAAGAAAGTAAAGGTAATATCAAACATAGACAAGTTTTACCTGGGATCGTTTAACGAAACGAAAAATCAACCAACTGCATTTTAAATACAAAAACAAAGTAATCAACATCCAATTACTTTGTTTTTGTGTTGTGCTTATTGTTTACTTGGTTTTTGCATTTATAGGTATTCCGGGTTAGTGTGTGCAGTTACTTTGTTTGGGCAATTCAAATTTCAGTAAACGGTTCAAGTTATTTGAAATATTAAACTGTGGTAAAAAACTACTCGATGTAGGGGTTGCCTTGCGCTGGTCTAGGATGAATGCTAGAAGGTCGGAGAGAGGGTGAACCTTGATGGTGAAATGAATAAGCACACTGCACTGGTAGGTATATCTGTTTAATAGACGCGCGACCCGTTAGCGTCGTCGCTTGCGAGACACTGAAGTGTAAGTAGGTACATAGTGCATAAGACGCTGGCGAGTAAATACATAGTACATAAGCGGCATGCGTAATCCCCACAATATTCCCCCCTTAACAAAAAATTTTGGAAATACATCAAAAATGGTACAGCAATTTACATACTCATAGTTGAAAACGTCTTTAACAAATTAAATAATTGCACCTATGGTACATGTAGGTACGAACCGATGCCGTTGTTATGATAATGCGAAACGCTGAATTCGCAAGCGAGTTCATTATAATAACACTGAACAATATTTGAAATGTGACACTGCATTACGACTTATTCTAGCAAATAGTTATAAAACTAACGCTATAGAATGAAACAATAATTAGTAAAATACAGAAAACGTGTTTTTTTTTTTTTTTTTTACAAAAAAAAATGATCCTTACAGCTTACATATAAGTTGTACTCTGTCCGTTAGTTGGTTGAGCTTTCTCCATTTGTGAAACAATGTCTTTTACAAAAGCTTCCTTGGTGTGTTTCCCAAACCGCTTGCAGGCGATCGCACAAATTATAGCTCCGATACAGCACATAATTAATATGGTAATGAGGGCAAAAATTTCCACTTTGTACTCTAAATTTGCCATGACTTCGGCATTGTTTGCACCATTTTGGGCAATAATCACTTCTTTATTTTCTACTTCCTTACTATAGGATTTTCCCATGTTTATAGGAATAAAATGAACAATGGTTGTTATAACGAAAGAACCACTTTGAAAATTGTGTGTAATAATGAGTATAAAGATGTAAAACACTGTATATATAATAATAAAAATGCTTACAAAGTAATATCTTAGCCTACTTTATTTTAGAGCTAAGTCTGATGTCACATCGCTACGCGATGCGAGGTTTGATTTCCGTGAGCATGCGTAGCTAATTTATGTCGCATCGCCTAGCGATATCATCGCTTGCATTGGACGCCTAGTTTCCCTAATGTAAAAATCTCACCGTGTCTTAATAACTAAAAGTCTTACGAAAGATTGGCAAAAGTAATTGCGCTAAATCAACTTAGATGTTACCAACGTATGCAACCAACAATTGATTACTAGCTATACCTACTTAAGAAAGATCATAAAATTAAAGATCAGCAAAACGAACTGGCCTCTTTACAATGCGGCCTGATTTGGTGGTTTTATTGATAAGCGTTGGCGATTTTGAAACGCTACCGCGCGTATCAATAATTTTTGAGCTACTAGGACATCCTCTAGGTTCATCCGAGTGCTCCTCGTTCAACACGTATGCGGGTTTCAGCCTATCTATTGAAATTCGAGCTTGACGATTCGGAAATTGAATTAAAAATACTTTTGAATTACGTTCTATTACCCGAAACGGTCCATCGTAAGGTGGTTTCAACGCTCTATGAACTGCGTCGTCCTTAACGAAAACATAGTCACAATGCTCTAAATCTGCGAAAACAAACATATTACGATTTGATCTTAGTGTTTGCCTGACTGGACGATAATTGTTAATCGTCTGCCGTATCTTTTCCACGAGGCTATGAGGGTCGGATGCGTCCTTTTCCGACGTGACGTCAAAAAAATCACTCGGTAACCGCATGGGTTTACCAAAGGTTAACTCGGCGGCACTCACTCCGCTATCGCTGCGACTAGCGGCACGTAAGCCTAACATGGCTGTGGGCAATTCATCTACCCAAGATTTATCGGTTAACCTTGTTGTTAAGGCTACTTTAAACGAACGATGCCACCTTTCCACCGCACCATTACTTTGTGGGTGGTAAGGCGTAGTACGTAGCTTCCGAATACCTAATAATTGCGTTAATTTCGTGAAAAGACTGGACTGAAATTGAGCTCCCAAATCACTCGATAAGCGGATCGGGTTTCCGTAGCGAGTTATCCAATTTTCGTAAATAACTTTAGCCACGACATCTGCAGTAATCTCCTTGACCGCAACAGCTTCCGGCCAGCGAGTTACCCTATCGATAATTGTTACGCAGTACCTAAATCCTTGTGGAGAAGTCGGTAATGGACCTACAATATCCACGTGGATGTGCTCAAAACGACCTGCATTTTCGTACTGACCAAACTCTGACTTAACATGTCTACTAATCTTCGTTTTCTGACAAGGGATGCACGCTTTTGCCCATTGGCCTACTTCTTTGCTCATGCCTGGCCAAAAAAATTTTTCACTAACCATTTTACGTGACGTACGCACCCCTGGGTGGCTTAAATTATGCACGCTGTTAAATGCCAATTTTCTAAAATCTTGTGTTAAATATGGTCGAACCGTTTTTGATGACACTTCGCAATAAATTGGTTTATTACAAGTAGGTATAATTATTTTCTTTAAGTTATAACTCGCGTTATTGTGACCGTTTTCCGGTGATTGCATCATTTGCAACAACGACTCGTCTTTCATTTGCGAGTCAGCAAGTTGTTCGTAATCTAGCGTAGTCGGGCAAAAAATTGTTTCCACGCGTGATAATGTGTCCGCGACCACATTATCGTTGCCACATACATACCTAATATCCGTGGTATACTCGCTAATAAATGCTAACTGACGAATACGTCTTGGGGTTTCCTTCTCGCATCTCGTCTTCGTGAACGCAAAAATTAATGGTCTATGGTCAGTATAGATAACTAACTCACGACCCTCTATTAGGTCCTTAAAGTATCGAACTGCTAGGAATATTGCTAAAAGCTCTCTATCATACGTGGAGTAACGTTTTTGTGTATCGCTAATCTTTTGTGAAAAATAGCCTAACGGTTTCCAATTACCGTCTATAAACTGTTGCAAAACTGCTCCTACGCTCGTATTCGATGCATCAGACATAAGTGCGATAGGTACATTACTGCGCGGATGCGATAATGTTACAGCGTTTTGCAGTCTAAGCTTGCATTGTGCGAACGCTTCGTCAGCCTCAGGTGTCCAGGTTATACATGTCTTATCACGTTTCTTTGCGTTGTGCAAATAAGAATTTAAAATGATCTGCTGTTCGACAGCCTTAGGTATATGTGCACGGTAAAAGTTCAACATTCCTAAAAATCTACGTAATTCTTCCACTGTTTTAGGTTTCGGAAAGTTTTTTATAGCTTGAACTTTACTCTCTAAAGGTCGAATACCGTCTTTCGATACTTCATACCCCAAAAATTCTAATTTAGATTCGCCAAAACAACATTTACTTAAATTTATAGCAATACCGTATTCATTAAATCTCTGAAAAACTATATCTAGATGTTTCTTATGCTCCTCAGGGGATGAGCTTGCTATAATGACGTCATCAACATAGGTAAATAAAAAGTCTAAGCCTTGTAGAACTGTTTGATCCATGAAACGCTGGTAGGTTTGCGCAGCGTTACGTAACCCAAAAGTCATCCTAGGGAACTCGAACAACCCAAAAGGTGTCGTTATGGCAGTTTTTTCGATGTCTTCCGGGAAAACTGGGATACAATGATATGCGCGTATAACATCGAGCCGTGACATGATCGTCTTACCGTCTAGCATGTACGTAAAGTCGCGCAACCGCGGTAAAGAGTATCTATCTGGTTTAGTAACTGCGTTCAACCGTCTGTAGTCTCCACATGGTCGAATTTCCCCATTTTTCTTGGGTACCACGGGTAACACGTAACGGGCTAGACCACGGACTTTTCGAAGGCCGACAGATACCTACTTCCTGCATAGCCTGAAACTCGTTTTTAACCTTTTTGTACTTATCTGGCGGTAATTGACGTGCTCGCGCATGTAAAGGAGGACCAGTCGTTTCTATATAGTGAAATATATTATGCTTAGGTGTATCCTTATAATTAACAGGTTTTGTAATATCCGGGTACTTACTTATTACGTCCCAATAAGGGTGATTCTTATCTAATGTACAAATTGAATGGTCGCTATATTTACTGATAGATGCAACAACATTTAGGTTAGTGAGTGTATCCACCAATCTGCGTGACCTTAAATCAACTAATAGTCCAAAATGGCTAAGAAAATCAGCTCCTAAAATTGGCTGTGTGACGTCGGCTATTATAAAGTCCCATCTAAATGAACGGCGTAAACTCAAATCTAGAACCATTGTCTTTACACCAAAAGTTTTTATTTCGGCTCCATTGGCCGCGTATAGTTTATAGTCTGTACACTGTGCACTAGAAAATTTTTTTGGTACCGGGATCACTGAAACGTTAGCACCTGTGTCCACCAAAAACTTAAGTCCTGTACTCACATCTGTAACACGTAGGCGGTGCGTTGCTGCAATAGCACAGGTATCCGCCTCTCCTACCTGTACAACTTCTAGTTTTCCTGTTTCTTCCAAGCGCATGGCTCCACGCACTTCCGTGCCTTGTTGCGGAAACGATGATGGTAAAAGCACAGCCAACCCGGTGAATCTGGTGTCCGCCGCGGTGCTGAAGGGTCGCGGTTACGGTTCCGGGATGCGGAACGTGAACGGCTGTTCCAGCGTTGGCGGAACCGTGGACGTGCTCTTTCCAAATTGGCAACCTTCACGCTGAGCTTTGCTATTTCCGCTATGATTATGTCTGTGTCCTTGGATGTAGCCGGCTGTTGGGATACTTCACTAATCTGAGCGCTGCGGGTGGTCTCGAACACGTTGTCCGCAATCGTTGATAAGTGTTCTAGCTCCTTCGTTTCTGAGACGGCTAGAACCGCACGTACTGCGCTGGGCAAATGACCCTGCCAAAGGATTCGCAATGTATCATCCGGTATTTTGTCTTTGGCCAGCTCCCTCATGCGCCGCAAGAGCTGGGAGGGTTTTTGGTCGCCCAAGTCCATTTCGCTAATTAGCTTTTGTAGTTGCCTGTTTTTGGACTCTTCATATATAGTTAGCAAGCGTGCCTTCAAAGAGTCGAATTTCTTCGTGGCTGGCGGTTCTATCAGGAGATCAGAGACCTGTTGTATGGCCTCTTTGTTCAATTTTGACACCACTATATCGTACCTTGCCTCGTCAGACAGCTTCTGCGGTGCCAGCATGGCCTCCGTCCTTATAAACCAAACCCTAGGCTGGTCAGTCCAAAAATCGGGTATTTTAGACGTGAGGGTGATCGCTGCCAACTCCGTCGAGGCTGCCGATGGTGCCACGGGTACATGTGCCGGAGATGTAGCCATCTTGATGTTCACTATATATGTTAGTCCGGGGTCACCAATTTGTTGGGGATGCCTTGCGCTGGTCTAGGATGAATGCTAGAAGGTCGGAGAGAGGGTGAACCTTGATGGTGAAATGAATAAGCACACTGCACTGGTAGGTATATCTGTTTAATAGACGCGCGACCCGTTAGCGTCGTCGCTTGCGAGACACTGAAGTGTAAGTAGGTACATAGTGCATAAGACGCTGGCGAGTAAATACATAGTACATAAGCGGCATGCGTAATCCCCACACTCGACATAAAACTTTTGTTAATGCAAAAAAGTTAATTTCACAAAAAATGTCAGTTACTTTTTTATCGCTAGGGCAGCCGCAGTGTTGCTAATTTCCGTATTTTTCATGCGATCCAAAATTTCCATTTTTTTAGTAGATTTTCACCTCCACAAGCAGTAGATTCATCAAATAAAATCTGGTCACACTGCCCAAACGTCAAAACCGATTACCGATTTTCAGTCTAAGATAAAGTATAAGTACCTCCTCTTCTTCCTAGATGGCGTGTATTTGAGTCCTATAGAAACAAAACCAGCAATCTGTCGTTTTTACTCAAAAATAGTTTTAGATGCGGCAACATTAACCTACTAAAATTGATTATACTTATTTATCAATTTACTATCAAAAACAGCAATGTTCAATAGAAAATCAACTTGTAAAAACCATATTAATAACAAATACAGCAATCTGCAAATGATCAGTTTCAAAAACAGCAAACTGCAAGTCCCGGCCAATCACAAGCGTTCATTTGATCACGTGTCAAAATGGCGTCTGCATAGTTTTTGTCTTAAGATTTGTGTGCGTATTTTGATAATTTATTATAAAACTAAGAACAAAAAGTTTGTTTGAAGGTGAAAAAACTAAAAATGAATATTAATCCTACACATGTAAATAATAAATATGCCCGAAGAAAGAAAAGAACTCCCGAAAATTGGAAAGTAAATATTAAGAAAAAGTTGAGGTAGGTAATGAATTATAATACCATTACAGGGTTGTCACAACATAGCCTACCTAGTTCTATACCTGTAGCAAACAGTCGATCTCTGTCGCGCTTACGGGATTTACGGCAGACCTGAGTCTTATTATTATTGACGTTCGGGCAGCGACTGTTTGCTACAGGTATTTATAATAATATAATATGTAATAAATAGATTATTGTAAATTGTTTAATAATTTTGAAAGAAACAAAAAACTAGTTCTATTTTAAACTGTATGCTTGTGTCTTTCTCCGCGTAGATAAAGTTTTTGTATTCTCGCGGAACTCCCTAAATTTTCCAATTTCTATTAATCAATTATTTATTATCATACTATTATTATAAATGCGAAAGTGTGTTTGTTGGTTTGTCCGACAATCAAGCCGCAACAGAGCAGCGGATTGACATGAAATTTTGCATGGGTATAGTTGAGGACCTGGAAAGTGACATAGACTAATTTTTATCCTGGAAAATCAAAGAGTTCCCGAGGGATTTTAAAAACTAAATCCACACGGACGAAGTCACGGGCATCGTCTAGTCAAGACATATCTAAAAAAGATAGCATTCTACAAATAAGTTAACATATTTTTCTTCTTTCTTTGATTTTTCGTCTTTCTTTACAGATATTCCTCAAAAAGCTTACCTACTCGAGTATGTAAGCATAACACAAAAGCATTGCAATGTGCAACACTGTCAATGAATGATCTACAAAGCATAAATCACAAATTTTATAAGAATTCTAATAAACACGACCAGGACATTATGCTTTTTAAATTGTGTTCCATACAAGAAACAAAAATAAGGCCGAATTTTAAGGGGAAGAAAAAATTTAAAACAAATTATTCTGTATTTATAAACAAAAAGAGAGTACCAATTTGTCAAAAATTCTTTCTGGAAATTTTTGGCATAACAAAGTATAGGGTCGAATATTTAATGAAAAAGTTTTATGAAACTGGTGAGTTTCCTCAGGAAGCTCGTGGAGGCGACCGTAAGACCAAATTGTATGCTGCAAAGAAAGAATCGGTCCAGCGTTTTATAGAAAGTCTGAAATGTATAGAGTCGCATTACTGTCGGAAAAGCAAATACTCGGAAAGAAAATATTTAAGTTGTGAATTAAATATTACAAAACTTTATCGGATGTATAAAAATGACCCACAAAATGCACAACTTGGAGTAAAATTATCGTATTTCCGAAACATTTTCAATAGTGAATACAATATAGGGTTTGGCATACCACAAACAGATGTTTGCTCAAAATGTTTGGAACTTAGAGAAAAGATAAAAAGGGAGCAAGACGAAAATAAAAAAAAAGTTTTGATGACAGAAAAAAAGGTCCATTCTATGCGGGCAAAATCATTTTTCGAGAATCTAAGAGATACAACACCAGGTTTGAAAATAATATCTTTTGATTTTCAAAAAAATTTACCACTACCCAAAGTACCCGATCAGTCATGTTATTATAGCCGACAGTTATACTTCTATAATTTTGCAGCTGTAGAGGGATCTTCAAAATTACCGTTATGTAAAGAAATTTCCTACTATTGTACGGAAAACGAATTTGCGAAAAATGCAAACTTAGTGGCATCTGCCGTTTATGACCGCCTTTGTAAAACTGATAAAACAGGCATTACAAAAATACGTTTAGTTGCTGATGGGTGCGGCGGGCAAAATAAAAACTGCATTTTAATAGGAATGTGCTGCAAATGGCTCTTGGAAAATCTTAACATTAAAGTTTTAGAAGTTATATTTCCCATAACTGGTCACTCTTTTATGCCCGCCGACCGTCTTTTTGGAGTAATTGAAAAAAAATTGCGCTTGATCGAAGTTATGCTGCATCCAACAGAAATAACAAGTGTTATAGCGGAAAATGCAACATTATTAAGATTCGGTGATGACTGCACAGTTTATGACTGGAAGACAACCGTCAAAGATGTGGTAAAACCAACTACAAGTTGGAATGTTAAATTTAATGAGTGCAAAAGATTCATATTGCGTCGTTCAAAAAAAGTGATAATGTACTTGTGAAGGGCGAAATATATTATAAAAGCGATATCGCCACTCCACAGAACATTTGTAGGCCAAGAAAAACTATTGGTATGATTAATCCAATAATACTGCCCAGTACTGTGGCAGTTAATAAAAATAAATTAAATAACGTGAGCAAATTACTAAGCAAACATTTTGGTGCGGAATGGCAAGACTTACATGATTTAAACTTTTATAAAGAAATACTGTCAAGTCAGGAAGCTTTTCAAGAAGCATCTCATGAAGATACTAATTATTGTGATGAGGGAGTCGAGGAACCAGACGTACTTCGTGTCTAATTTTTTTTTTTGATAAATTTTTGTATCTTTATTTTTGTACTTAAAACTATTTTAGTCAGTAAGTATAAGTAATGAAAACTTAATAGAAAAATAATATGAAAAAATTCAAGTTTATGTTTTGTACAACCCTGTTTATATTCCAACATGGCAAGAATCAAAAGCAGCAATCTTCGAATAAGACAAGAAACAAAACTAGCAATCTGACATTCGTTTAGAAACATATCCAGCAATGTTTAAAAATTAGTATCAAAAACAGCAATCTACAAAATTAAAAATTCGTTATTACTTTATTTTAAACATTTTACTAAGAACAAATAAGTTTAATTGATTTCAAAATCTCTTACAAATTCAATAATGTACAGATGTAGTAATTTTATAAACTATTCATGAACGAAAATAACTTTTCTTATTTACCACAGATTAGGAAGACGTCAGTTTGCTGGTTTTGTTTCTATATGACTCATTTAAGACGAAGAAATAGTTATTATATCTTTCGTTTTTACTTATGTCAATATGCACTGTCAAAAAAAAGATCGCAATATAATTTCAGTGTCATCTTGAAATACAGATTGTGAATAATTTTGTATTTTGCTAACCGTCTGGTGATAGGGTGGATGCTCCTAAAGCCGCCCAGCAAAAGTCGGCACTCAGTTCTATGTTTGTAAATATTAACATTTTGGGTGCCGCTTAGGCACACTGAGTATTTTATGTGTACATATAGCTTGCTTTAATGGGAAAATAGTTTTAGAATAAGGCAGCATTTTTTTGCATCCCTATCCCTCAATTATCGCTTAGAACGAGTGCAAGTGCATAAATCGCTTAATTTCTTATAAAATTTCTGCTTTCCGAGCGTCGTTTGACAAGATATAAATTACGTATGAATAATATTTAAGACTTGTTGTTGCAATTTAATTTGTTATAATATTTGATGTCTTGTAATAGTAGTATAACACGATTATTTTACGTATTTAAAGAAAAAACAAGGGTGGTGGACTTAGGAAAACCAGTAATATGAGGTACCTGGGGTCGGCAGGGGGTGCCACCTTTTAGAATTTGGGTTATTTCTAAGGTATCCTATTGTGAGGTATCCTGTTTATCCTATTGGATAAACTTGATGTTGTCTATACAAAAAAATTGTCTGTTGAAAAAAATTCTATCCATTTCTTCAAAAGTTCTATTAATTTTGGAGAAGGGTATTTATTTGGCGGGAAAATAAAATAAAATGAAAAGGAGAAAAGAGTTCCTATAAATATTAAGAAAAACATTAATTTACGCGGACGAAGTCGCAGGTAAAATATGATTTTCTTTCAGACACGTGAGGGCCGACTTTGAGGACACAAATGCTGCAAAAAGGCACAAAGGTGCCGAGCTTAGGCAAATTAGTACTTATTTTTTAAATAAATTGAAAATTACTTCTTTATACAAAAAGCAAATACTATAAGTTGACTCAAAAAGTCAAAAGAATCAAGTATTAGAAGAAAAAATATTGTACTGAAATTACTTCGTTTGACATGTCTACGAATTTTTAAACGTGACACAGACGTTAAACTGCTGACTTATAGAGCATCCACATAACTAAGTCAAATTACGTTATTTTGTAATTTTTTAAGTTCTAAGTGCTTTGTTGTGCGAAATTTTTTATCTGACAATCCCTTTATTAATTAGTCACGGTTTATGCAGCTTCGCTGTAAAAGTCGAATAGGTGTATTATGAGAGAATAACACGCGGTTAAGGTTCACTAATGCTCAAACGCGATATGATTCTATTAAAGACTACTTCTCAGACACGTTATAATTCATCATCATCATTATCAACGCCTTAACGGCCCACTACAGGGCACGAATCTCGTCTCAGAATGAGAGGTTTATGCCGTAGTACACCATGCTGACCAAGTGTGGATTGGTCGCCTTTGAGAACATTATGGAGAGTCTCAGGCATGCAGGTTTTTCTTCACTGTTACAGCAAATGATGGCTATCACCGCTTTTTAATTAGTACATGTTATAGTTAGTACCTACAAATAGGCATATGGATATTTATTATACGGTAATCTTATATTTAAAAGCATTTAAGGTAGTGCAAATAAACTATAGAATATGAAAGTAACATAAAATAACATAAACAACAAATAAAAATGTGAAAGCTAGTGCTATTTTGTAATTTACTTAGTAATATACTACTGTTAATAACTGATATCGATTTTAAAATTATCTTAAGGGGGTCGTTAATACTTGCCGTTTACCCTACGAGAAATTGACAGTCAACTGGACGTAGCTTAGTAGAAATGACCCAACCCATAAAAAGTTATTCTGAGTAATCGAGGTTTGAAGTTTGGATGGTAATTGCTGCAATGATATTGTCTTTGGAATAGTTGAAAATATTGTCAAATATGGGCAAAAATACTAATATTTTTACTGTACTTCAAAGACTGACGTATCTTACGGTTATCGGGGAAAATTTGGGTTTGAGTCGTTTCTGCTAAATTGGTTTTAACACTACGGCGTATTTTTCTTAATGCTCAGAAAGGAACTAAAAACAAAACTTTCTAAACAAATTGATATTTTTAAATAAAAATGATTTATTTCGGAATGTTTAGGCCCTTAGGGGGAAGCGAGCGCAGAAACTCTGCCAGCGGAGCTAGAGCCCAAGGGCTTGAAAAAAATCGGGGAGAACATCGTCTTAAGGGCGTCTCCTGTGAGTCTCGAAACTCGGCTTACGTGACGTTGGAATGCTAGTTTTGCAATAGACTAATCCATACGTCCCCGTAACAGAGGAAGGGATTCACGTCAAAGTATGGCGGGCAGCTTTCTCAAGGTAATTCTTTGAAAACTGCTTAAAGTGTTGGGCTAGAACAGGGAGATCGAGATCTTGGAGATCAATATTGCGCACAAACCACGGGGCACCCATTGCCGTGTGCAGAAACTTATTCTGCAGTGTTTGCAAAACTACCTAGTCTGCTTTAATCGAGAAGGGAGGGATATGTGCAAATACTATGCATGTGCAGGACACTATTGAGCGAATACAGGTTCTTTGCTCGATCACAATGCACAACTTGAGCACAAATGCTGCCTTTATTGGGGCTTTACGTCTTTGAGCGGCAAAGTTCATCTTATCGTCTAAGTTCACACCTAGATATTTGGCTTTGTCTTGCCAGGGGAAAAGAACGCCGTATAGAAATTATTTCGGCACGTTTGCCGGAGTACTTGCTACCACGCTTTCCTGTAAAAAGCACAGTTCCGTTTTTTCACCGTTGACCTCTATCCTCCAGCGGCGGAACCAGTCGCCTAGACCCTAGATGTTAGCCGTAACTTGGAGTCGAGATCGAATGACCGAGAATTGGTTATGGGTCGTATATGTCATCTTATCGTCCGCAAACTAGGCTAACATAACATCTGGGGTGCAATGTATGTCGCTGGTAAATAGCGCATACAAGAGAGGAAACAGCACTGCCGGGGGACTCAAGCACCAAGTGGTCTCGGAGATGATAAGATGCCGTCCAGGCCAAATTGATAAAATTATGAATTTTATCAAATCTCTAGGGGGGCAGATGTCTATCTGCTCCCGCTTGGCACTTGCTACATGAGGCAGTTGATTTTTATAACACTAAGTTTTGATTTTTTTATCTCTTTTGTGAGAATTGTTTTATCTCTGGTAACATTACGAAACGTCAGATTTCCACCGAATTAAAAATCAGAGTATAGCCAAATGCAAACAAAGTCCTAAATTCACTCACTTTACTTATAATTAATAACTATTTTCACGTCTTCCAAATAAAAGCTGTGCCTTTTTGCTGCCTAGTGGTTAGGGCAACCGACTTCTAATCGGAGGTCGTGGGTTCGATCCCGGGGCACGCACCTCTAACTTTTCGGAGTTATGTGCGTTTTAAAAGTATTTAAATATCACTTGCTTTATCGGTGAAGGACAACATCGTGAGGAAACCTGCATGCCTGAGAGTTCTCTCCATAACGTTCTCAAAGGTGTGTGAAGTCTGCCAATCCGCTTGGCCAGCGTGGTAGACTATGGCCAAAACCCTTCTCACTCTGAGAGGAGACCCGTGCTCTGTAGTGAGCCGGTAATGGGTTGATCATGATGATGATGATGATGATTTTCACGTCAATTCAAGAACTTGTAATACTTGCTTTACACCTTCATAACCTCTCGACTGGACCTAAAATTCATTTTTCTTTCCATCCTCCGTATATATTATTAATCTAGTCCCCCCCTTTGTCCATCAGCTGGTGACGCTCTTGGTCCAGGCGGTAACGGAAGGTATGATTTATAAGAAATTCTCGTAGCAAACATACGAGTTTATTAGGCACCCCCAAACGCCCAACGCACACATAATTTCATACATAACATAAAAAACCATGATAACATTGTAGGATCAGGGATCTTTTTTTCTGAGTGAAAGAAACAACCTTTAGGATCTCTTTGAATAGGTGTATGCGAAACGCTCTCGAAAACGAAGATAGGTGATAGTACTGATGAGTACTGATCTTCTTCTTCGTTTCACTCTTAACAGAGCGGTCGTGGTCATCCAGAAGTGACGTCTTTAAGGGCAGATTTATGCGCCACACGAGTGTTCGCCACTTCTCCCTGCTGGCCGACAGCCTGGTGCAATCGTGCAAGGAACCGCCCACAGCTGATTTGATTTGGTCGGTCCATCGCATAGGCGACCTTCCTCGCCCTCTGGTGCCCTCTATTTTGCCCTGTACGACAAGTCGCTCTATGGAGTCATTCTCACGTTGGGAGACGTGTCCAAAGATTACTGATAAGATATTATTTAAAAAAATGTGAAAAAAGTCGTTTTTACAAAAAATGCATTTTTTGTGCAATTCCCGTTTTTGGGGAATAAAAAAAATATTGCCTGTATTTTTTAAAAGTTAAAAGTAATCCAAATAAAATCAGCTGACGCTGGAGGACAGCGTACTTTGCGTTACCTTGACCTCGCGCAGTCACGTTGTTGCGCGTGATACCTACGCTATAAGGTTATTGCGGTTATACTGGATTGTGTTTAGGTAGTCTAATAATAGCGACAAGTTTTCGGAAGCGGTCTCCTTATACCCTGTATAACTCATTTTTACCATTTTGTGGATTGGGTCCTTTCTGCTAAACTACATCCACGGTTGAACTACGTCAGACTCTAGGAAAAAGTGGTTATTTTTGTTTAAAGTAGGACAACTGATAGTAGCAGACTTCTCTTTCTTTCTTATGCTTAAAATCGGTACGAGTGAGTGAGTCAAAGAGATGTTTGATTTCGTCTAAAATATTTCGGTTCCATAGATACTTGTTCCTAGTTTTCAGTCATAGAGAAGAGTATGTTTTCAGTGTGTACTTATTGGTCTGTGGTAAAGTATATATAATGTACTCTGTGGTCTGTGGTGTGTACATAATTATCAGTTCTGTTTTTGGCGGGAAACGAGAAGCGCGCTTTTTCAATTGAAAATTTTTAAAATAAATTTTTAAGTGTTAATAGTACAAATAGAGTATTTGTAAATAAATTAAAATGCCGTCGGATAGTGACGGCGGTGATGTAGAGCCAGCAGCGGGCAAAAAGAGGAGGAAAGTACAGACAGAGAAACCCTCTGAAAGTGATAGTGCAAAATACAAACCATATATGAAACCAGGATATCGACGGGCGTACGGCGATACTAGCACCAACACGGAGTTCCCTGTGTTTGTGGAAAGTACAGAGGATATCAAATTGGGAAACAAAAATCCCTTGGTGGTATCCAAATATTTTAAACAAGTAAAAGGTGTTAGCGAAAGTAGGCGTATAAATGCTACTAAAATTATGCTTGTCTTTAAACAAGCTACAGCAGCTAATGACTTTCTTAATCACGAGTGCCTTTCTGTATATAAACTTCGAGCGTTCATCCCGGCGTCCTCTGTGGAAAGGGTAGGAGTTGTTAGGTTTATACCAAAAGAATCTAGCAATCACGAACTATTCAATAAACTATCCTCAGACAGTGAAGTGATAGGAGTAAGGAGGTTTATGAAAAAAGTTGGAGAGGAGCTAATTCCTCTCTCAACTATTAGCGTAATCTTCAGCGGTACTAGTCTACCGCAGTATATTTATTTAGACAACTGGAGATACAAAGTTTTCACATATGTACCACCTTTGATGCAATGTTTTCGGTGCATGAAATTTAACCATTATGCGAAAATCTGTAAAAATCAGCAAATATGCTCACGGTGTGCTGGTGAGCACAATTACAAGGACTGCACGGCGGATATGCTGAAGTGCAGTAATTGTGGGGGTGCACATCTGGCAATATCAAAAACTTGTCCTGTAAAGGCAGCGAGAATGGAGAGAAACAAAAAAGAAACCTACTCAAAAGTAGTACAAATAAGTAGTGCGAGTTTCCCTCCACTCCCAAAGCCTCAGATATATCAAAAGAACCAACCTACATACTCACAGCCTAAGCAAACTACACAGACAAAGACGGAAATTTCACACAGTGATATTGTAAATAACTCTAAGCTTTTAGGAGCCATAATAAACACTTTGGTTACAATAGGAAACTCTAATAATATTAAGACTACTAATCAAATCAAAGAAACGTTTTTAGAGCATTTAAATAAAATATAATGGATTCTCACCTATCTATTGTGCAGCATAATATCCAAAGTATTAACAATAAGAAACCCTTAGTTAAAACATTTTTGGAACAACATAATATTGATATTTTGCTATTAAATGAGACCTGGCAAAAAAATACAAGTAATCCTATTAGATTTTCAGGATATAATTTTGTAGGAAAAAATGCAAACAATGAGCATGGTGGAGTAGGCATTTTATTAAAAAATACATTTAAATATAAAATATTGCCAACAAAATTTTATCAAGATGTCCAGTCCATAGCAATTTCTCTAGAAACTAATATTGGTGCTGTGTCGATTCTATGTGTTTATTGTCCACCTAAAAATAAAAATAACAATTATTGTAGAATTAATAAACTTAAAAATATTATTGCTGGCTTACCAAAACCTTGTATAGTCTCAGGAGACTTTAACGCGCATCATATTGCTTTTGGGTGCAATTGTACAAATTCAAGAGGCAAAACATTGTTTGAAATTTTTGATGAACATGACTTATGCCTGTTAAACACAGGTGTATCTACTACAGTACAAAGACCTAATGCAAATAGCTCTGCCATTGATGTCACAGGGGTGAGTCCCATACTTGCACCTCTATGTGAATGGTCAGTAGGTGACGATCCTTTGGGTAGTTACCACTATCCAACATTTACAAAATTAAGCTTAGTTCCATCTAAATATTCTGTCAATGACAAAGTAGAGAAATTTTTATTTCATAAAGCAGATTGGACTAAATATTATGCAAAATCAGAGGAGTACTTTAAAGCTATAACTTTTGATGAAAAAGATCCTTCACAGTCATATGATAATTTCTGTGAAGTTTTAAATATACTTAAAAAAGAGTTTGTTCCTCATGTAAAAATTGACGGTCCTAGACTTTTTAAAACTCCTGCTCCTTGGTGGGATGAAAACTGTGAAGTTGCTGTTAAAAATTCGAGAGAAGCTTTACAGTTATATAAGAGAGATGGGTTGATGGAAAATTACATTAATTATAAACAATTGGATGCACAAAAAAAATTAATAATTAAGGATGCTAAGAAAAATAGTTGGTATAAGTTATGTTCAACATTCAATAGATATACTCCTATTACTCAAGTATGGAATTATATGAAAATGTTTAAACGTATTAAAATCCCACCACAGCATAAAAATGACGAATGGATTCCCAATTTTATTTCAAAGTTTAAACAGGATAACAATAACACAACGTTAAATTCCTCTGTTTTTGAATGTAATAATGATTCTGACAAGTATATGTTACTTTTAAAGCCTTTCACTTTTGCAGAATTTAATATAGCACTCAAATCAAGAAAAAACTCTACACCTGGCTTAGATAATATCCCGTATATAATGATTAAAAATTTGCATAAATTAGGTCAATTAGCTTTACTTGATATATTTAATAGACTATGGGATAATCAATGTGTTCCAGAGAGTTGGAAAATCCAATGTATAATACCAATTTTAAAACCTGATAAATCTTCATCTGATTGTAATTCATACAGACCAATATCACTAACATCATGCATAGGAAAATTATTTGAACAAATGCTAAAACTAAGATTAGATTATTTTACAGAAAAAAATAATTTATTACCAACATTCCAATACGGTTTCCGCAAAGGAAGAAGTACTACTGAGAGTTTGTCATCATTTGTATCAGATTTAAGAAGCTGTAAGTCATCAAAAGCTACTGCAGTATGTGTGTTTTTAGATATAGAAGGTGCTTATGATAATGTAGATTTAAACCAGCTCATTACTTCTCTTCATGAAATTGACATTCCTGGAAAAATGTTAAAATGGTTATCAAATTTTTTAAATAATAGAAAGTTTTATGTTAAGTATAATAATATACTTCATGGACCTAACTCAACAAGTAAAGGCCTTATGCAAGGTGCATCACTATCTCCAATTTTATACAATTTATATACCTCTCAAATTGAGAAATATGTATGTACAAAGGATGTTAAAATTTTACAATTTGCAGATGACTTGTTATTATATAGTGTAAATAGAAATGTAGAAATAGCTCTAAATACTGTTAATTCAGCATTGGTTCAGTTGCAAAGTTATTACAAAAACACTTTAAAATTAAGTATTAATACCTCTAAAAGTTCATGCATGGTATTTGGTGAACCAGTAGATCTAAACATTAAATATAATAACTTAGATATTCCAATTGTAAGAAATAAGAAGTTCTTAGGAGTAATATTTGATACAAAACTAAAATTCGATGTTCACATTAATTACATTTGTAAAAATGCATTGAAAAGCATTAATTTCATTAGATGTTTAGCTGGTACGTTTTGGGGTTCTGATCCCAAAATTTTAACATTGTTGTACAATAGTATGGTTAGAAGTCATTTCGATTATAGTTGCCTTGCATACATGCAAGCGAATTCATCATTGTTGAAAAAATTGGATGTTATTCAAAATATAGGTTTGAGAATAATAAGTGGAGCAATGCGGTCTACACCTGTTAATTCAATGGAAGTAGAAACATGTATCCCTCCTTTGCCGGTGAGACGTGTTTATTTGGCTGAAAAGTTTTGTTTGAAGCAACTGTTCGCTAACTCTAACTTAGTAAAAAAATTATTACTACCACAGGATTTATTAAAAGTCACTGAATCATCAATAGAAACTCTACAACCTACGGCAAAAGCACTTCTTTCCGGAAAGGGACCTACCATGTCAATGATCATGACTTATATGAAGAGTATTGCTAGTAAGATCAATGTGAATGACGTTTGGCCTATGTATGATTGCCATTATGATGTAATAAACCTCGGAAATAGAATACACATCGCTGATATTAAATCCAACTTAGACTTCTTATTGTTCATTGAAGAAAATTGTAAAAATCATTATAGGATATACTCGGATGGTTCTAGAAATGAGAAATTTGTAAGTGCTGCTTTTTATGATTCACATTTAAAAAAATGTAGATCATATAAGTTAAACTCTGACTGCAGTGTGTTTACTGCTGAATGCGTTGCCCTGTTCAAGGCATTGGAATATATTAAAGAAGAATTAATGTTTCAAGTTAATAACTATGTGTTAATAACAGACTCGAAAAGTGTTCTTTTAGCTATAAATAATTTTAATTTTAGTAATTATAAGTTAGTTTATATTATTTTCCAAATTAAAAATATACTACTTATTTTAAAACAAAGGGGAATTAACGTAGAATTTGTTTGGGTACCCTCCCACAGATGCATAACAGGAAATGAAGTGGTTGATTCAGCTACAAGAAGAAGTAATTTTTATGAAGATTGTTCAAGTAGCATCAGAGTGCCATTTACGGATTTATACAATACAATTAAAATAAGACAAAAGAAATTGTGGAGTGACGTGTGGAATGTGACTAATAAAAATAAAGGAAAATGGTATGCGGAAATTCAAAAGGAAATACCAGTACAACCATGGTATTTCAAAATGAAGTGTGAATCTAGAAAATTTATATCAATAATGAATAGACTGAGATTTGGACACTGTCTGGTGCCAACACACCTGCATAAAATAAAAATTCTAAAGAGTAAAAAATGCAACTATTGTGAATATGAGGAGGCGGATGTTAATCATATCATACTCAATTGTACAGCTTTTGGTATACAAAGGCTAATATTAGCAAGTGATATAAACGCAATAAATATAGAAAAAAAACAAAAAATGAATTTTCCCCGCCATATAAAAGAATTGTTAAATAATACTTCATATTTTAAGCCTATTTTTAATTATATATGTAATACTGTAGATAAAATGTAATAACTTTAGATTAATAATTAGATTAAGCAATTTTGTATCGAATTTGTAAATTTTTAGAAAGGCCTTAAAGGACTGACATCCAGGGCCGTTAAATAAATATAAAAAAAAAAAAAAAAAACATAATTATCAAATCGAGTGTCCACTTCATTGACCCACGCCGCGCTCGTAATCACCCCGCCCTGCCCCCTCTGTATTGATGCCTACCGGCCGCGCGCAACCGCGCGGCTCGGTTCTCATAAAAGCGTTCATTATGACTCAACTTGTTATTTTGATGCTGTCAAGTGTTGTTTTTTACGTTTACTAGGAATGAAACTATAGAATACAGTCTTTTGTTTTTCGAAATGCGACTCTGGTGTAACATTACGATGCGATAAATCTTGAGATAGCGCGTTTCGGAGGGCCACTTTTATTTAAAAATCAATCCTTCTAAATTAAAGCGGTGACCTAGGGGGTTTAACCTCAAATTACGTTAATTAGATACTAGGCAATAGGGAAATAAATAAAAATATACACTTGTCTATACAAAAATATTTATTTACATCACTTTGAATAGGTAGAATAATCTGGCGCCGCCAGGCGTAATTTGTTTTAAACTTAAAGTGTCTAAGATTCACAAATATCCGTTCTAGGTCTAGTTTGTATGTGTTAAAATACAACTAGTCTAATATTCTTACAAAGTTAGCAAAAATCTTGGCAATAGCATCCACCAATAACTAGAAATATGAAAATTAGTGCAACAGTTCCTATTTACACAATGATATCATTTTCGCTTATCTGATTTTTTTGTTCTACATGCTATACAATACAACATCAAAAATTACTATACATTAAAGTAAATTTAATGCCCTTTCCAAAAATGTGGCACACTTGTACATTGTAACGTATAAAAACATAGGACCAACAAGAAACAAAAAATCTATCGCCAGATGTTGGGCGTAAAGGGTGGGTACACACCGAGTGCGTGATCCAGATATTACTCTACTGTTCGTAGTCACAATTACGGCCGAGCCGGTGACTTAAAAGCTATTTTTATCTTTTGAGGTGATTCTACAAACGATTTGAAAAAAAAATCCCATATCATTATAATATTCCATATAAAACAATATAATTATAAGTTTGACGTGTGTGTGTGTGTGTCTGGCTGTCTGTCTGTTCCCTTGTAGCACTCAAACGGGTGAACCGATTTGAATGCGGTTAAGTCGAGAGTGTTGTTAGCTATGTTTGATAAAAATCGATCCAAGATGGCCGCCACTCCAAAATGGCGGATTACATATTTTATCACAACTCCCTCAATATGGGTAACAAATGAAAGGGCTTGACTAGTACAATACAAACTATGTAAATCCAATACAAACTAGACCTAGAACGGATATAATAGCACTATGTAAATCCAAGATGGCTGTCACCACAAAATGGCGAATGTTGGAGGTTTTTTAAATTTTTAATTTATACTTGTTTAATTCTGACTTAAACTGTTTCGTAGTCTTCGAAAGAAACGACCTATTTGCACAAATCCTATTCGCTTAGCAAGAAGCCGGTCGTTCGAGTCGCTGTGGCTCGACGGGTTGTGTCTTGCACTCCCGAACGAATATACTCTCAGCTCGATTTCTTCTTCACGTGATGGAGAGTTGGTCTTTTGAGACGCCCATCGAAGAGGCTTCGACAATCTAAAACAGGTACAAGTATAAATTGAAAATTAAAAAAAACTCCCAACATTCGCCATTTTGTTGTGGCAGCCAGCTTGGGTTTGCAATAGTGCTATTCTAATAGTCAAGCCCTTTCATTTGATACCCATATTAAGGGAGTTGTGAAAAAATATGTAATCCGCCATTTTTTAGCGGCGGCCATTTTGGATCGATTTTCATCAAACATAGCTAACAACACTCTCGACTAATTCACCTTTCAAACAACAAGTATAAATTAAAAATTTAAAAAACCCCCGACATTTACCATTTTATGGCAGTAGCCATCTTAGATTTGCAATAGTGCTATTCTACTAGTCAAGCCCTTTCATTTGATACCCATATTATGGCAGTTGTGAAAAAATATGTAATCCGCCATTTTGTAGCGGCGGACATCTTGGATCGATTTTGATCAAACATAGCTAACAACACGTTTGACTAATTCACCTTTCAAACAAAAAAAACCGCATTCAAATCGGTCCACCCGTTTGAGCGCCACAGGGGAACAGACACACACACACACACACACACACACACACACACACACACACACACACACACACACACAGAGACACGTCAAACTTATAACACCCCGTCGTTTTTGCGTCAAGGGTTAAAAAAAACTGCATTCAAATCGGTCCACCCGTTTGAACGCGACAGACACAGACAGACACACACATACACACACACAGACACGTCAAACTTATAACACCCCGTCGATTTGTGTCGGGGGTTAAAAATATATTATTTGTATGTACATACGTTGCAGGAGGAAAGTCCAGCTCGCGAGCACTGCGCGGTTTGCGTCCTTTTCCAGGAACACGAGATGCCATTTTAATGAGCACTAATTTTCCAAGCCTGTAACAAAAATTAAAAGAATTGCACCATCTACCACGAAAGCATAAAAAAAAACATGCGAAATGTTACATATAAAAGTTGACAATTAGCTAGGTCCGAAATTCCAGATCACGCAGTGTACCACCAGCCTAACACGAAACCGACCGTTACGTAACAGATGAGTCTGTTTAAAATTCGGAATCCTTACTTGATTAACCGTATTTTGCTAATTTTATTTCTGATTCCGATTGATTAATAGTTAATGTAGCTTATTAATTTCGAATATTAAGATAGTACAGTAAAAAAGTATTAAAACTGAAGTCAAACATTCGATTTCAAACTACCAAAATATGTTAGGCGAACATTTTGGTCTTCGAAAACAGTTAAATGTTGTTTTCTATGGTGAAATCTTTATAAAAACATATTAATTGTTTACTTACCTCGTTAAATTAACAAATAAATCGTTAAATACAGCGATAATTATTTTTTACACCAGCAGCAACTTCCACCAAGTACATAATCGATCCACAGCGAATTGTCACTTGCAAAGTTTTTTTTTTAATTTTTTGCCATAGAGACCTATGTTTTTTTTTTCGCTCAGACTAATAGGAAATTTAACGTAGAAGCGAGATGATATAATTATAAACGCCTGAGTGTAAGAGGACTAGGTATATTTTTGATATGCCCGCGCCCGGCGCAGACTAAAGGCAATGTCTAGAATAATGGACACGGGGCATTTCAGAGTCCGCTAAAACAGTCTCGATTCTTAGACAAGGGCAATTCATTGGTTATTATTTTTCTATTTAAACGTACCTACTGTTGGAAAAATAAGAATTGAGAATCTAATAATTAAGTATTTCGATACAATCTGTTAGTTGTGGATAGTACATTAAAAATGCTGCGTACAAAAATACATATAGCATTAAGTGCCGTTGGTACATTATTAGGTATCTCTGCATTTATATGTTTTTGCATTGTTTACGCAAATATCGAGGCTGGGATGTGGGCGTTATTGTCCGGTAAGAGTTTTGACTTTCACTTTAACAATAAAACTAATTTGTTCTATAACGTATGACGTCAAATATCTTAAATCATCAAATAGCCTAGTATGTATGCTATTTATTTGGACGCATTTATACAAATACTAGCGTTTGCCGCGACTTCGTCCGCGTAATAGGTTTTTTAAAAAGTCTGCGGGAACCCCAGGTGCGGATTTTCCCGGGCATAAATTTTTTATCCTAGATTCGGTCTCTCCAGGTCCCGTCCATCAACCATGCAAAAAATCTGCTCCATAGCTCTGCGGCGTACCTAATTGAAGAACAAAACGAAAAACATACTTTCGCATTACAATATTAGTAGTGATTCTAACTAAAAAAGCAAAATATGTAGTTTAACATTATCTTGTTTTGGATAGGACAAAGGACTTGCACTTACACACATTTGAAACATGTTATGAAATAGAATATCAATCCATTAACACAAAGAAATAATTACCTGATCTAATTTGGGCTTCTATATGATAAGAGTTCAAAAAAGAGTTATTTCATGGTGAACCAATTTTGTCAAAACACATGTAGTAGAAGATTTAATATTATAGGGAGTGATTTAGGGCATTTTTTGATCCAGAAATATTTAGGTAATACTTGTAACTAAAATGAGTAGAACAAGTAATAACTAAAATGAATAAAAGACAACAAGTCAAATGAAAAGTTGATATTAGGGACAATACATTGGCACTGCTTAACCGCTGAACTGATCTTGACAATATTTGGCACAGACATAGCTTGTATCCTGGAGATGGACTTAACATTAGGTTTTCAAAATGCTCACAGGATTTTTAAAAACCTATAACCTGGAATTGTGGGGTTCAGCTAGTAAATAAATAAGAGAGAGCAACTTTTTACTCAAAATCTCTAAATTAGAATTTTATGTATGTATGTATAATTATTCTTTATTGTCACGACAGAAATGAATACATACTTTTACAGATTCTAGGTAGGCACAATAACATGGTCCTAATGCTTAAGAGCAATATATCTCTTTGAGACAATCTTAAGGTAATTTTATATCTAACTAGAATCTAGATGATGTCCACAACTTTGTCCGCGTGGACTGAGATTTTTGGTTCCCGCTGTTTACTCTTTAGTTTTCCGGGATAATATAGCCTATCTGTGAATAGGGTGTAATCTATCTCAGTTCGAAATTGCAGCCAAATCCATTTAATGGTTTTTGCGTGAAAGAATAACAAATATCGACACATCCTTACAAACTTTCGTGTTTATAATATTTATTGTCTAATACATTTTTTTCTATAGGTATACATGCTGGACTAACTCTGATGCTTCACTTCCACTACTTGAAAGAGTCGCTGCATGTGAACTTTTCCAGAAAAGCGCTCCAGTACCTTGGCGACTTTGGCATGGTGGGCTTTGTGGCCGGCACAGCCCTAACATTGTTCTATTTATTTCTGGAAATCTATTACAAAGCTGGTAAGTTTGTTTGTTTTATGCTCTTTATGGGTTTGTATATTGCTCATACAATTGAGCTGAAACTTGGCACAGACATATTTTGCACAGACATTTTTTGCAGGTTTCTAGATAGGTACTTTTTTTAGCTACACTGTAAACTAAGCATAAGCTCTGCTGCTTCTTTTCTTAGTTGCATGTAAGCATGTAACGTTGTATGATAATAATTATAAAGCTAAGCTAAGTTTATAGGCATGCATACAGCATCCTCAGGGTTTCCCAATATGTTTCCTTATAAGATGGAGGCTATGATTTTATTGATTAAATTTTTTTATGATATTTTGTTTTACAATTTACCTACACTAATAATTATTATGTGTAATACATCATATTTTAGGTACACAAAATTAAACAGCCCTTGTTTTAGGTATACAAAACATTATAATATTATTTTTTTCAAACAAAGTGTGCTATTATTCTTATTTTACACATTATCTTAGTACTGTATGTACGTATACTATTTATGTGCAATACACCTTGTTGATGAATCAGCCAGATTATCTATTTTATAGGTACAAAGCAGAGTACATATTGTTTTTGCAAGATAACCTATCATTAAATTTATAACTAGCTGATGTTGGCGACTTCCGCTACGTAGATTAGGTTTTTTTAAAAATCCGATACTCTTTCATTTTCCATGATAAAAAGTAAAAGGTTTTATTTTTTACACAACAATCCTAAATATTTCTGGCATAAAAAGTAACCTAGATCACTCCTTGTATTATCCTCAACCTGCCAGTGAAAGTCTTGTCAGAATCGGTTTAGCCATTCTGAAGATTAGCTCAGACAAAAAGATATAAAAAATGTGTGTTTGGGTTATACTACAATAATTAATAATAATCATATGAGTTCATTAGATAAGAGGCACATGTTTTGAAATCGCAGACAGCTACTTCAATTTTAATTGTTTGAACAGATACTGTTGAACTCATGAACAGATACAAACAGTAACTGCCTCGTTCGTTTAGTGTTTAGCATTGTCGACTGCAGATTATGAGGTCCCGGGATTGATGCCCCGGGCATCAATCCCGGGACCTCATAATCTGCAGCTAATCTGGCAAATTATATTGTTAGGTATTGGGTTTCTCTGTCAAGAAATTCTCAATGCCAGCTTGGAGTTGGTAGTTGGTGGTATTTCACCCCCTGCTTCTAAGAGCATGTTAAGCAGTCGGTCCCGGTTATTATCACTTATGTAACACTCTCCTATGAGGAGGCCTGTACTCAACAGTGGGACGTTAAAAGGCTGTAGTAGTGGTGGTGTTTGCACATGACAGGTGGTTTCCAAATTCTTAGCTGTAAAGTGAACGTGTTAGAAAAGAATAAAGTTGTGGTATAGCTGGTCTAAGATCCCGCTATACAACGACCTTCACCAAGATGTTTATTTGATGAAACGTATTATATATTATATATAAACAACTGGAATTTGTTAGGCAACCCATATACAATATATTTATTGACGTATTAAATTAAATATAAAATACGTTTCATCAAATAACCATCTCGGTGAAGGTCGTTGTATGGCGGGATCCTATACTAAGCGTTACATACCCATTATGCAGGAACAGGTCTTCTATGAGAGAGGAGGCCTGTGCCCAGCAGTGGGACATAAAAAGGCTGTAGTAGTGGTGGTGGTGGTGGTAGATTTAAAAAATTGATGTATTACTAAAATAACATTTAATGTCAACAGATATTACGCCCATACAAACAAGCATAATCATCCGGATGATATGGTCATTCATGATGCTGAAATGGGGTCTCCTGCTGTACATGGCCACGAAGAAGTATCTTCGCACCTACAACGACCACCAGCTGTTCTCTGAAAACCCGAACATTGAAGAGACATAAATATTTTTTAAATCTGATAAAATATAAAATTTAAGTAAGTTCCAGCAAAAACATTTTGTAAGTATGATAGATATTATTTAGTTGTTTTGTATCTGTAATGCTGATCGCACATTGCGTATAAGACGCAAAGGTCGCACGCGTCGTACGCACCACAAAAATGTGTTGCGTACTGACGATAATAATGACATTCAGACAGAGTTTTGGCCACGGCAGCCAATGTCGATGGAGGCGGAGACCAGCCGTGAGCCAAGTACGCAAGATATAGTGCAAAAATGTGCAACCACAGGTACATCTCTATTCCTTCACTCATAGTCCGACGCTAATTCCGCACGGCCTGAGAGATTAGCGCGCAAGGCCGACAGCTTTACGTGCTTTCCAAGGCACGTGGATGTATCTAACACCAAACTAGACGACACGATCAATCGCGAATGTCAATGTTACGTGCCGGATGCTTTTTTTTAGTCAACTACAAATTAGCCCTTGACTGCAATCTCACCTGATGGTAAGTGATGATGCAGTCTAAGATGGAAGCGGGCTAACTTGGAAGAGGTATACATCTGATCGGTTTCTACACGGCATCGTACCGGAACGCTAGATCGCTTGGTGGCACCTTTGCCGGTAGGGTGGTAACCAGCCACGGCTAAAGACTCCCACCAGACCAGACCAGAGACTATTTAGAAATTATAAAATCCCAAATTGCCCTTGCCGGGAATCGAATCCGGGACCTTCCACTTATAAGACCACAGGGCTCACCACTGCGCCAGCTCCAATCAATGTTACGTGACTGATGTTCATTGTCAATGCCGATTGATCACTAAATTTGCGAAATTAGCAGCACGACTAGCGCCACAAAACGCGCAGAATAAATGCGATACGAGCTAATGACGTCATCGACATTTATTTGGTGCGTCCGATGGATTGCGGCATTGAAAAATGAATTGCATTTAACATGTGCAGATCGACGTAATGTGCGAACAGCAGGGCACCCGCAAACTACTATAACCCGCGCCACGTACATCGAACGCTGGACGAAACTGAGAGGAGGGGATAGCTACGTATGGGAACTGTCACGCACGTAATACAATAGCTTACCCCCTCCACTTTCCTTCAGTGTTTGATGTACGTGCCGATGTTTATAACTAATGATCGGCCGAAAGTTTAATATTGCTTATTAGGTATTATTCCCAGGAAAGGGCAAATTCAATATAATTTATCGACTCTGTTCCCATATCAATTTTAAAATCTTCAACTATCGGCCGATTGTTTTACCCCGATAGTAGCCTGCAGAGACGGTTATTAAAATTTATTAACTATGTAATATCAAGTGTTAATATCAGTGTAATTTCTGTAGTTCAAACTTAAGAAAAGTACCTATCTATTTTACTAAAAATATCAAGATATATTTCGGTTATTCGTTAATAGCAAATAAATTGATTTAGTTGAAGATATTTACTTTAAAAATTGTGAGAAATTTTAATTGAAATGAGGAAAGTTATATGCTAAGACAGAAGTTGATCGTGTTGAAATCAATGTTCATTTATAATAATTTAAAAAAAATGCGAATTATCTATGTTCATGATTTTGCATCTTGCAATGATTTCGAGAATACAATAATGTATTATGTAAATTAAAAATTGAATTAGCTCTCAAATAATTTTTTGAATGAACTATAATTACTATAATTTTAATGAAAAATATATATTATGTGATAAACCATTGATTACTTTGCATACAAATTAGACTGAAAATGGGAGAAGTGACGGTATTAAATTAAGCTTTACATTTATTTAATTTTCAAATTGAAAAGTGGTATAAAACTATAGGGTTGGGTTGGGTTTAAAATAAATAAGTAGTAGTATAATATGTATGCATGACTGAAATTATTTTTAAGTAAATGTAGAAACCTTTGTGTATTAAAATAGAATTGATTTTAAATATTGTACCTAATTTTAAATTTTAAAACTTATAATTTAAACTAAAGACCAGGGTACATTAATGCGTTATTAAATTCTTTACCTACTAAAAGAAGTTAGTGATTGTCGCAAAGTGAAATATTTTTAAAGTAGTATTGTTAATTATAAGAGTTTTATCTATTTATAATTTTTAATGTGAAATTAGAAATATAATAAAGGTGTTTTTATAAATAGTTGTGTAATTTGAAAAAACATATTTTTATCCAATTTAAGTAGCTAGGTATCATAAAAAAGATGTCTTTGGCATTTGAACAATGTATAGTAAGCATCTAGTGATGTGCTGAATTAAAATTCGAGACAGAAAAATGCAGTTTAAAATGAGTTTAAAACAACCTACTAAGGGTTTGGAAAATCGTCGCTGATCCAGAAAAAGACATTTTAAAGCGTTCTGTAACAGTTTAAGACCTGAAATATCCCACCAGACTAGATCAGAGATGATAATTTAGAAATTATAAAATCTCAAATTGCCTCTGCCGGGAATCGAACCTGTGACCTCGCACATCCACAGCGCTAAGACGCTCGCGCGGAATGCGAATTTTCGCAGTGCGGACTAGGCACTGCGAAATTTATACGCATTTCGCGTGATTTATTTTCACTATTTTAATTTTTTTTGTGAATTTAAATCGCAAGTGCGTGCAGCTTCATACATTTCACCATTCACCGAATTCTGCGAAAAAAATCGCGTAAATAAACGCAGTGCGAGCTAAGCCTATAAGGGTATGAAAAAGATAGCTCAAAACCTTCAATCGATGAGGAAACTGGGAAATCTCAGAAAATCGTCTTTATCAATACTTAACCCGCGTGAGCGCATCCCGTTAATGTTGTTAGCACTTAGCGGCACAACCTTGCTATGCTTTGAGTTGGAAAATATCAGTAGAAAGACTAGCGCGCATCGCGCCGCACGTTGTTGCCACATTCTTATTTACATACACGCGGGAAAACATGTTTAGGACTTAGTGGTGTTCCTTTTCACCGTTCGGACAAAATTTTAAAAACTTTGTGACTTTTTTATGCATTTTCGTCGATGTGGATTATTTAGTAGCTAGCCAGTGGTAAGTTGTGTTTTGATTATTTTTTGTTTTATTATTCTATTGGGCGTTTAATAAAAATGTTTTTTTTTTTAAATTTGATCAAAATATTACTATTTTTAGCCGACTTCATAAAAGGAGGAGTTTCTGAATTCGGTGCGTATTTTTTTTGCATGTATGTACACCGATTACTGAACCGATTTACGTGATTATTTCTTAATCGACAAAAGAATTTCGCGAAATGGTCCCACAAATTTTTTTTTTTCGCTTATACGATCAGGATTAATTCATTTCTATTTATTATTAGAAGAATAATTTTCATTTAAGTATAGGTGTCTGATAAAATATTTTTTAAATTTGAATACTTAGATTGTTTTTTCTACGAATTTATAACTAACGATATGCATTTGTACTGCTAGGAAAACAAAGGTTTTTTGTCAGATTAAATATCTAAAATTGAATTACCATGTTCTAATACCTAGGTAGATACTTAATGAAAATGAATTAATTTTCATTACCTAGGTAGGTGCATAGTACATACCTAAGTATGTAAGTAATTGTATCCTATAATAAACACCTAGTGTAATATTTCTATGTCTGGAAAGTCAGAATTCGAATTTAGGTAGGAACCTATCGATACTTAGGTACCACCTATCCTTTTGAACTTTAGGAGCAGTCGACACCTCGACTACTAATTGATTAATTAGATTAATCTAAGCCTTCAAATATATTAAATTTAATAACTAATAAATCTTTATGTTATTTAAAACTTAATATTGTAAACTTCCGTACAACTTCCGTTAAGAGGGCACTGACAGCTGTAAAAGTACAGCAGTAAGTAGTTAATTGAAATTAATTCACGTTTTTTCGTCACATTCCTCGGAACGTCTTGTATTAATTTGAAACTTCATACGAGCTTCATTAGGTATTCTTAGTGGATGCAAGTGAATGGGAACTTGAAGGAAAAAACCTACTCATAACATTAGAAGGGTGACCGAAGACGTTTTTTTAACCCCCGACGCAAAAACGACGGGGTGTTATAAGTTTGACGTGTCTGTGTGTGTGTGTGTCTGTCTGTTCCCCTGTGGCGCTCAAACGGATGGACCGATTTGAATGCGGTTTTCTTTGTTTGAAAGGTGATTTAGTCGAGAGTGTTGTTAGCTATGTTTGATGAAAATCGGTCCAAGATGGCCGCCGCTACAAATGGCGGATTACATATTATTTTTTCACAACTCCCTTAATATGGGTATCATATGAAAGGACTTGACTAGTAGAATTGCATTATTGCAAATCCAAGATGGCCGCCGCCACAAAATGGCGAATGTCGGAGGTTTTTTTAATTTTTAATTTATACTTGTTAAACACTGGGAACGGCGTAGAACGCTAACTAGTGGTTGGTTCTTTACCTTTTGACAAATTCAAAGAGTTCTATATGTTTTGAATTCCTTTTTATTTACACTTTTGTTTAATTATTATATTTTATTAAAATTATTTGGTTTAAATACATCTAACTATACATTTATGTATTGGGTTGACTTGTCTGTCAAGTAATTCTCAGCCTAGAGTTGCTAGTCAGCAGCAATGATTTTTTATTAATGTTAATAAAAAATCATTGGTCGGCAGTAGATACGTATATATCCCTCTCTTCTACTAGAGAGCATACCTGTGTCCAGCTGTGACGTCAAAGGTCGTAAGGTCAGAGTGGGTGTGGAGTGTGGACGTATGCTGTAGGTACCTACTTATATCATCGCTTTTAAATCACCTCATCAAATATAAAACAAAAAGCGCGGCGGTCATTTGAAAGCAACAGAGATTACCCGTAAAGAACCTAATGTAAGGGACATTCGTTCCGCTGTCAGCATCGACAGGTCTATCGTTATTCACGCAGATGCGGGAAGAGGAAACTATAAAGTATCTACCAAAGAATTCCATCATCTACTTAGATTCTAATAACAAATTGAGGCCTATGGCATAGTTTTTGTGTGCTGTGGTCTTTATAAGCGGGTGGCCCCGGCTTTGATTATCGGCTTGATCAATTTGGGAAATGACCTTTATAAAATGTTCATTATTAAGTTTGTAAGTATTGGGTTTTCTGTCAAGAAATTCTTAGTGCCAGCTCGGAGTTGGTAGTTGGCAGTGTTTCACCCCGGTGCCCCGGAGAGCGCGTTAAGCAGTCGGTCCCGGTAATTATTACCCGACTGGGTTATGTGTTTCACCTGTGTGTATGTATGTCCATTCCTATGTCCGCGTGTAACTAATCAACGGCTCAACGGATTTTGATAAATGATACGTCGTTAGATTTGTCTTCATGACGCGAGTGTTATAGGGTACCTAAATTTAAAAAAAAATTAAAATGGCGGACTTTATGCGCTTTAATGTGCGAGCTGAAAAAAAATTTTTTCTTCAAGACCCTCGAGTGGGGTATCAAAATGAAGGGATTTAAAAGGCAAATACAAAAATGTATACAATTATATATTTGAAAGTAAGTTGGAGTGATAAATCACAGAAAATGACCGTTTCCTATGTCAGTTCGTAACTACTCAACGACTCAACCTATTTTGATAAATGATACGTCATTAGATTTGTCTTAACAGCGCAAATGTTACTGGGTACATAAAATTAATAAAAATTCAAAATGGCGGATTTTATGCACTTTAATGGGGCCTGTCACACTATCAATACCGTATCGCGATCCATGGATCGCGGATTTCAAGACCATCCGGAAATCCATCAGTATTGACGCAAAAAAGCGGCCAAACCATCAATAATTGGATCGCGTATCGCGGATCGCGTGATAATACTGATAGTGTAACACCCCCCAATGTGCGAGCTGAAAAATTTTTTTTTCCTCTAGACCCTCGAGTGGGGTATCAAAATAAAGGGCTTTAAAAGGCAAATACGAAAATATATACAATCTATATGTTTGTAATCAGTTTGGAGTGACAAATCATAGAAAACAAAATAAATAACAACTACACTGTGAGTAAATTGGTGGTAATTTATTTGAGATCCCTTCCCACTCCACTCTACTATATTCCACATAATCCCCCCTACAACTCCCCCCTTCCCATCAATTATTGTAACACTAATAATTTAACCTTAAATCGCCAAACACTAAAATAATACAATAATATTATGAAGGACCTTATTAAAGTTTCCAGTGTTCAACAGATGGCGCTAATAGTGGTCTTAAACGCGCTATACTTTAATACATGAACATCCACTGAACATCAATATAGACTGCGACTTATGGGCTCGCGCTTTATTGAGAAATTGATTGATTGATTAATCGTTCTGTCGATGTCTTTCGTAGTTCGGGTTACTAAATTTGCTTGAAGTAAAAGGTTCATTAGCTATTAATTACTAATTATTACTTAATACTTATTATATTATATTTTTTGTATTCTTACATTAATTCGTTTCGGTGGCAAACCGCAAAAGTCGGCAGAACTGCCTAGTGCCTAAACTTGTAGAAAATAATCTACTTTTTCAGTTACCTAAATAGTTTCTAGAAACTTTCTTCGCTAATTGGTAATTTTATGTTGAATTAGACATAGGCTATATTTTATATACGAAAAAAATCGAGAAGCGACGTCCAAGCGGCAAAAGTAAAATATTATTTAGTTTCGGATAGACATAATAGATGGCGCCACTAGCTGCTTGCCCCGCGTTCTGCACACTAAATTATTATTTTATATTAAATTAAATGACTAAGCGTAGTCCTAATCGAGTTTTAGTTTACGAACTTTATCTCTTGTAAAAATATGCATCTAAAAATTTTGCATAGTTTTGCACTAAAAACCAAGAAATAAATTACGTAATTAAAAAACTAAAAACCCGACTGCGTAAAACAAACTAGTTCTGGTTACTGAAAAGCAAAAAACAAGCTTTGTACTTTATAAACTAGAATTTGATAAGATCATAAACATAATTAATGTTAGAAAATGTATGGCAGGCGGGGGCATTACTTAGCCAACTACTCAGGACTATTAGTTCGCCCCCGCATGCCATACATTTTCTAACATTAATTATGTTTATGATCCTATCAAATTCTAGTTTATAAAGTACAAAGCTTGTTTTTTGCTTTTCAGTAACCAGAACTAGTTTGTTTTACGCAGTCGGGTTTTTAGTTTTTTAATTACGTAATTTATCACTATCATTATTTTGACAATAGTCTTTAAAGCCCACCAACTCGCATTGGAGCAGCGTGGCTGGTCTAAACTCTAAATCCTTTCCTATGAGAGAGCAGGCCTGTGCCCAGCTGTGGGACAATAAAAAGGCTGTAGTGGTGGTATACCTTTATTATACCGTGGTTCTTGTTTAATCTACCACCTGTTCGGAGGCAGTTCTCTTTTCAAAACACAAAAAGCAATTCATTACGAAATCTCCCGCGCTTGCACTAGGTAGGACCTATATGTACCTACTTACATAGGTCTTACCACTGTAGTACTTAGGTATTTTTATGTAGACAGCATTCATTTATTTTAATCGTAAAATAATAAAAATCCACGTAGGTTTACCTGCAACTGCAGACTGATTGGTCTTTTAAGTATTTTCTTCATTGCCCACCTAATTATTATTATAAAATCCGCAGTAAAACTGACGGCAGTCGTAACTGCCTATAATTCCGTTTGAAATATTTATATTGCCGCGGCGCAAAGCACCGGCTTTCGTAGAAATGGTTAAAGCGTTCAAGCCAAGAGTTTATTAACCATCAATCATGCAGCGATTGCTATCAATATGACTTCCAGAAATAGACGATTGTATGGACATGTATGGATACATAAATACACCTATGACCAAGGGCCTCTCTGAAAACCGGTCAATTTCGAGTGAAACTCGTGCACCCAAGGTTTCCATAACTTGGAAAGAATAAATAAAACAATAGTAGGTAGTTCTATTAAGTATATTTTGGTAAAATCCGTTTTGTTCCGAACCGCAAAACTAAGTTTGTTTGTAAACGGTTACTCGTGATTTCTAAAAAACTGCACTAGTTAGAGACATCGTTTTTAGGGTTCCGTAGTAAACAAGAAACTCTTATAGTTTCGCCATGTCCGTCCGTCTGTCTGTCTGTCCGTCCGTCCGTCCGTCCTCGGTTAATCTCAGAGACTATTAGTGCTAGAAATCTGTAATTTGGCATGGGTATAAATATTAATCACGCCAACAAAGTGGTGAAATAAAATTTTGATAAATATTTTTTTTAGGGTAGCTCCCCTACATGTAAAGTGGAGATGAATATTTTTTTTCTCGTCTACCCCATAGTGTGAGGTATCGTCGAATAGGTCTTTTAAAAATACTATGGGTGTGGGAACATCATTTTTCGATTTCTAGATCCGTTTGTAAAATATGATGTTTTAAAGTGCTAATTTTTATTAGAGTCGAGTGTCCCCCCCCCTCTATCAGCCAAATGGCAGTATATAGGAACTTGAAAAAATTCACAGCAGTAGTATATATTATAATCAATTTTAAAGGAAAACTATCATGGCTAAGTAGGGTTCACAGGTTAAGGAGTTATATCTGTTTTTCGAGGATTGTGACTACGGAACCCTACACTGCGCGTGGCCCGCCACGCACTTGGCCGGTTTTATTTTTAACTTGGGTACTTAAAATCAGTACCTAGTGAATAGCCTATACTTACCTAATACAGGGTCAAAAAAACTAGATAGTAAAAGTCGAGGCTCGTTCAGACTTTCAGAAAGTATCATAGCTCTAAAACTCTGTGTTCTCTTATTTTAAAGCCACCCAGAATATCTCCGGGCTTTTATGAAATTACTAGACGTTAAATAATATATATCGCCGCAATGAAATTAAATCTATTGATAGATTTTATCTATTCATAGATTTATTTCATTGTATATCGCCTAGCAAATTTTTAGTGCTCATTTCTATATAGCCGCAAGCTAAAAGATGAAACATAGCACGACCACCCTATTAGACTAGAGCTGGCTTGTGTAGGGCTTTGTTTATTTATTATTTACCTGTCGATTTTTTAGAAATTGCCACATAAAGCACCAGATATGAAAAAAAATAGATGATGCCATGCCAAAAGTTCAAAATCAAGCCGTTAATGTTTTCTAGTGTTTTCATTGTGTCCAGCTCCAGTTTCAAGAAAAGACGTGTAATATAATGTAGATAGTGACGTGTAGTGCAACGTCGAAGAACGTTGTATTTAGTTTTAGTTCGTTCTTCAACAATATTTTTAATTTACTCTTAGTCTGGACCTTATTCAAGTATAATAAAATACAAAATACAAATTTCGACTAGTTTTTATAATAAATATATTATTATCTTTAAATTATTTATTGTTTATTAGTTTTAATTACATTATGTATCATGTTTTATAAATAAATACTCTATCTATTAAAAAAAATACAAAAGAAAGAAGAAGTCAGGAATATTTACTCATTATATTTAACCTACCTAATACTAACGAACTAAAAATATTGTTCAGGTAATGAGTAAAGAGGCTAAAGTTGGTAAAGAGGATAGCCCTGCAACACAATGTAAGATGGTCGGGCCCAACAATAGTATCAATACAATAGCCACTTTGTAAGTAGGTACGCTGATACGTACCAACCTACCCGATCGCCGGATATTTTGCAAGGCCCTAACGTGTATGCCCGGCTTAATTACCTAACTTTAATAATTACTAACCTCGCGGCTCGATTTTAAAGGCGCAAATGACTTTGTAATTCAGTTTCAGCCATAAATTGTAGTGTTAATTATTTACTGTGGCGGTAAATTAATCGCGAAACAGTATGGGTTTAAGAGAACATCCGGTCTTGCATTATTTTGTACCTACTTAGTACCTAAGTTAATAGTAAACTTAATGTAGGTAGTAAGTACCTGAGTAAGTTAACCTAAGTAAGGTAACCTAGGGTGACTTATTGTTAGATTAGATGTACCTAACTTAAAGTTTTGCAAGGTGGAAAAAAATAAAATGAATAAGAATTGCCATACAAAATAAGCGATACCTCATACCTACTCGTACTTAGGTAGGTACTTAGTAAAAATTTTGAAAATTTTGCAATTATTTATACATAATATAATATATTTGCCGTTTTCAAGTTTTAGGTAGTAATTACGCATTGTGAGCAGTTTTTCCCTCATTGAGCGATACCTAAAGGAACCATTTAAACATTAACCAAACAAAAGTTTCCTCAAGAAAAATAGAGTAAGTAGGTATTACGTGACAAACGCTACTTTAATATTGTGTAACACTCGACGATCTGTCAACTATGAAGAGTAAATAAAACGTGTGAGAGTACCTCAGAAAAGAGGTATACTTGCTAAATCTATACATCTATCTATAATATAATAAAACTGTAACAGATCCAATTCTGTACATTGAAGATATTTTGAAAATTTTTGTTGGAGGGCATTCTATAATCGATACTGAAGCCAAAACTGCAATTTGTTTCATTTTTGTCTGTCTGTCTGTCTGTCTGTCTGTCTGTCTGTCTGTATCTTGGCCGCGCATCACGCCGAAACTACTGAATGGATTCGAATAAAACTTGGTACGATTTGAGTTTATACTCCGAGGTAGGTTATAGGATACTTTTTATCCGAAATTCAGCACGGTTCCCTAGGGAGAGGGGAAGAAAGTTAAAACATGTATTTAGCTGTAATTCATTAACGCGTAGTTCGATTTAACTCATTCTTTTTTTGTTAGAAAGGTAGTACTTTAAGTATTGTCCCGTAAATATTTCAAGGTCATAGGTTTATTAGTTCAGAAATGACAGACATTTATTGGGTTCAAATAACTTGGGACCCGGATCTTTGAACGTACGGCTTATTTTAAACTGGTGTGCGTTTAAATTTATGTTTGTCGATCTGTCTATTTGTTCCAGCTAATTACCGAAACGGCTGGATCAATTTTGATGGATCCAATCCGATCCTGTATAAAACCTATATCCAGGCGGACGAAGTCGCAGGGGTCGGCTAGTAATATAATAAGACTGTAACAGATCCAATTCTGTACATTGAAGATATTTTGAAAATTTTTATTGGAGGGCACTATAATATAATCGATACTGAAGCCAAAACTGTAATTTTTTTCATTTTTGTCTGTCTGTCTGTCTGTCTGTCTGTCTGTCTGTATCTTGGCCGCGCATCACGCCGAAACTACTGAACGGATTCGAATGAAACTTGGTACGATTTGAGTTTATACTCCGAGGTAGGACATAGAATACTTTTTATCCCGAAATTCAGCACGGTTCCCTTGGGAGAGGGGATGAAAGTTAAAACGTGTATTTAGCTGTAATTCATTAACGCGTTGTTCGATTTCACTCATTCTTTTTTTGTTAGAAAGGTAATACTTTATGTATTGTCCCGTAAATATTTCAAGGTCATAGGTTTTTTAGTTCAGGAATGACAGACATTTATTGGGTTCAAATAACTTGGGACCCGGATCTTTGAACGTACGGCTTATTTTAAACTGGTGTGCGTTTAAATTTATGTTTGTCGATCTGTCTATTTGTTCCAGCTAATTTCCGAAACGGCTGGATCGATTTTGACGGAACTTTCAATGGCAGATAGGTGATGTTATAAGGAGTAACTTAGGCTACATTTAGTTTAGGTACAAAAAAGGATTATGGAATCCAATCCGATCCTATATAAAACCTATATCCAGGCGGACGAAGTCGCGGGGGTCGGCTAGTATTATTATAAAATCGTAGACTTGCCGTATCTGTACATTAAAGATTTTTGCAAAATAATAACTGGGGGATGTTAGGGATAAGTAATAGAACGTATAAAAGCTTTTTTTGAAATTTTTGTCTGTTTGTCTGTATGTTTGTGCGCGCATCACGCAAAAACTACTGAATAGATTGAAATGAAACTTGGCATGATTTAAGTTCACACTACGGAGTAACATACAAGGGCGTCGCCAGGTAGGGGCAGGGGGGGCAGCTGCCCCCCCCTAGAGATTTGAGAAAATATAAATATGCTATAGTTTGAAAAGAAAATTCAGATTTTTTTAATATGTTGTTAGGACCACTACCAGTAGTCTCCAATTTTGCAGTTTCGGAAGACATTTTGCAGCACTTGAAAAATATGACTGGCCTATTTACACTTTTCGCATACTATAATATCATCAACTTGCCCCCCCCTTGGCCAGCGGCTGGCGACGCCCTTGGTAACATATATAGGATACTTTTTATCCTGAAAAGCATGGTTCCCTTGGGAAAGGGTATGAAAGTCAAAATGTGTACTTCAGTTCGCTGTAATTCATTAACGCGTGGTCTTCATTCATTCTTTTCTTGTTAGAAAAGAGATACGTTAAAGATTATCCTGTACATATTTCAAGGTCATCGGTTTTGTAGTTCAGAAATCACACCCATCACAACCCTCAGTAAGTATTCCATATAACTTGGAACCGCGATTGCATAGGAATCTTTGAACGTCCGAAGTATCATCTATGGTGCATTAAAATTTGTGTTTGTCTGTCTCTGAAATGCTAGACCGATTTTGATGGGTTTTTCATTGGGAAAACTTTAGTGATAGGAAAGAGCTATTAAAAAATTAATACTCATTACTTTAGTTCCATTTTAATGCGCGACTTTTAACAGTATGAGCTCAAAGGAGCTTAGGAAAAACAAAGAGTTCTCGCGGGATTTTTAAATGCCTAAGTCCACGCGGACGAAGTCGCGGGCATCAGTGGGTAGATAATAAAGACTTTACCAAAAATCTGATATCAAAATAAAACACAGTAGGTATATCCAAGTCGAATAGGTGCTAAAATAACCAAGTAGGTAAATGGGTGTCAAAATAAAAATTTTGAAAGGTATGTAAGTATTTGTGCCCGGCACTGATCTCCATCCACTGATGATATTATTACAAAGTAAGTAAATTAAGCACTGCATTAATTGAAAGTTTCGTCACAATCCACAACTCCAAAATGTTACAAAATGAGGAGTTTGTTGAAATTCTGAACACGCATGCCGACGAGGCCATCCACTTTGTCCTTCGAAAACAATCCATTCTAAGTAGATTTTGTAGCATATTTACAATACCTTGCAGATTTTTGTCAAATTACAAGTACCTACCATAAACTAACAATCTTTTTCATGGGGTACTGTACGATTATATAGGACTAGGGTTGCCAACCTTTTTTGGACTATTTAATTTATAGTTTCAGAAAACTAATATAGTTTTCTGAAACTATAAAAATAAGTTAAATTGAAGTGTCTGTCTGTGACTTGGCAATATTTGCCTCTATTAAGCTATCTCATAATTATATCATTATTTAAATGATACGGATTAATGAATCAGAATTGTGATAATTTGATGGAAATTCTAAACAATAGTACTTACCTATAGGTACTTAGCTGGTGATTAGTACACAATCAAGAACACAACTTACGTGGAACATTTACAAATTCAAAATAAGTAGGTTCAATAAAGTCTACTTTCTAGAGTACATCTTGAATTTAAATCTGTTCTTACGTGATTTTTTGCAAAAAGTACCGCATTCGGATTACATTGTTATCGGTAATCGGATTTGTGCAATCGTTTTGCATTTATTTAGACACTTTTGCCTTTGCTTCTTCAAGTGTTGCTGCAGTAGGTACGATAGCTCTGTTTATTCTTCACACTTGGCAACGAGGGTTATCAAATTACAAGATTCCAAGCAGATATACTTAGCTTTACTTTCGCATTTATAATGTTAATATGGATTCGCATTCCTTACACTCCTGGTTGTGTTAACCAACTTACAATGTTTAGCCCGTAGCATTGCCACCCCCGTAGATATTCCCAGGGTTCTATCAAGTTTTGTAATCATTTCTATTTTCTAATATAATATTCTGCACAGTGTTCAATTTATGCTCCTTGTTAGGGAAGCTTTTTTAAAGAAAGTTGACGTTGCGTTAGTGTGGGAAGCTGAACTTTAGTAAAGTCAGCTCTAAATAGTGACCCGGTGCTTCTATTAAACTACTAGCGAAAACTAGGACTTTCTTCTATTTACCACGCGTCTTTTGCCTTGTAAGGATAAATAACTTTAGACCAGGAATATGGCCCAGATACTCCAATTTTCTAATTGTTTCAACCCGTAATATTGAGACGTAGGTAAGTACTCGTAGATACAAATACCGAAAACACTCAAATTGATGCTCAACGTCTTGCATGTTCGATATCTAGGAATGAAATGTGTAATTGCATACGTGAGTGCATTGGCTGTAAGTAAATCTTATTGAAAGGAAATGCAGGTCCAGCAATGGATGCGCTCCGACGCGTACTTTCATTGCATCTCTTACGCAATCGAACATATAAATCTTATAAGAAGCATGCGCCTGCGGCTTCTTAAAGTGAGCATCTTTTAAAGCACTAGTTGACCCGCCCCCGCCCCCGCTCCATCAATTCTGCTGTTAAAGTTAAATAATAATTTAATAACCTGTGTAACTAAAATGTAAGCACGGTATCATCAGTTAATTGCTGCTGTAAGACGATAATAATTAACATTAATCATTAATTCATTACAATTAAAAATGTTAGTAAAACCAACGATGCACGAACGAAGATTAGGTATATATACTGCAGGGAAAGAGGACATTCAGCTCGTGTTTTATTATTGTCTAAAACATAGGTACTGTAGTACAGTAACTGTACATCATAAGTAATTAAAGTACCTATTATAATCTACTGATAATAGATAATAATAGATACTGTGATTATAGTGAATTTGCAGCACTTCGATACAATGCAAGCTAGATACAAAATAATTATATTTTCCCAAAGAGCTCTATGTTTAAACTCAAAGTTTTTTCAGTTTTTTTTTGCAAAATATTTGTTCATTTATAAAAAAAAATATTGTTCAAAGAAAATTTGGTCGTAAAGAAAAATATCCAGAATGTAGATAGGTACTTATAGTCCGTTTCAATAGAGTTGAACTAAAATGTAAACCAACACATCTTTTTGCTAAAAACTACAGAATGGATTGAAATGAAACTTGGAACGATTTAAGTTTGTAGGTAGTAGGTATAAACTTAAATCGTGCCAAGTTTCATTTCAATCCATTCTTTAGTTTTTTAGCAAAAAGGTGTGTTGGTTTACATTTTAGCTCAACTCTATTGAAACGGACCATAGTTACGTAGATTCGAACGTCGAAAACTCGAAAGTCCGTGGTCCGGGTACACACTCGAACCTACATTTGAATTTTCCTTAGGCGGTAAGAGTGTAAGACAGTTCAATGTGTATTGTTTAGAGTGGTGAGGAGGAGATAATTGTCTTCGGAATGCATCTGAGCGCTGCATAGCTAACGGTGCCCTATTTACCACTTCACCATGCCACGCCCGCGCCCAGTGTCGGAATGCGAGCTGCGCTATGTTGGAAAATTCTAGATATTTTGTTCCGTTGTTGTTAGAACTTTTTAAGCTTAGATGTAGCATCCATTGAGAATATAACCTGCGTAGAGTTTATTACCGCTTCCACTCTGTATAGAAAGCAAATGTGCTCTATAAAGTTGCGATATTTACGCTCGCTGCGCTTTCGCTTATTTTGTCGCTGATATATTTTGTAAACATTAAACACCGATCAAATAAAATGATTGAATTTAAATTGTGCGTTCGCTATGCTTGCGCCTTTTGTTCAAGGGGCGAATCAACAGATTATCCTTTAAAGCCGGCAACGCATCAGCGGTCTGTCAGGTGCTGCAAACGTTCATGGGCGGTGGTAATCACTTAACATCAAGTGACCCCGCTTTCTCGTTTGCTCGCAATTCATATTAAAAAAATCGCAGGAAATTAAAAAGCTCGTTTAATTTCCTTATTGTATTGTAGTTAGCAGGCAAACCAAAAAACCCTTAATTAAATGCAAAAATAGAATTTTGGTGGGTGAGTCTTAATTCTTTATTAGGTGCTGATTTTAATTCAATAAAATACTAGTCCATGGCACAGATATGCAAAGTTTATTCAAAAACCGGTCGTTTCGACCTCCATAAATTAATTTTATGTTTTAATAATGTCACAAAACATGTCCTAGAAAGATAAATTAATTCCCAACCTGTTCTCTTTGAATCCGATAGCGCCATCAAACAATTATTTATTAGACAGAAACATAGATATAAAAACTCAAGATAACTACTTACCTACAGTGCAAAAAAAATCTAGAAAAAAGCACTTAGCACTAATTATTTAAAAGTCAGCAGCATCAATCACTATACACTAATAAACAGGTAGACTTATATTCCATAAAGAGACTTCATATTTTGGCATATATTTGGAGAATAACAAAATTATTAAATAATTTTATTATTCTCTTTATTGTCTATCTTTACCTGAGTCATGCTTAAAAATTTTAACAACACCCATATCTATCTATCACAATAGAAAATCATGGTATTTTTTAAATTTTTTCTATGGTCAAATTTTTAAGTACGGATCTTTAAAAAAATAAAAGTATTTTAAGAGCTTAAAAGCAAATTACATCAGCCAGATTCTAACAGAATCTTAACATAGTGAACAATAATATTTTTTAGTTAAGAAATGTTCAATAATTTAGGTACAAATTCTCAAGGAACTAGAATTAGGTACCTACTCCCTTTTTACTAATGAGTATAGTATAGAGTATAGACTATAGAGTAATTGGATAAATAAACTGGTTTATTTTTGTCAGACGATAAAATAATAAACACCGTGTATGTGAGAATCTTTGGATTCTAGATCAATGGTTAGAAAGCTATAAAATATAAGCTCCGATTTATAAGCCGCTATCTGCTTCGTGCATCCAGCGAATACTAACAGCTTTAACTGGACCTCGGGGGCTCGGGATCAGGACGCCGATACCCTGCCAGAGCTAGGATAAAGCTAAATGCACACTGCATACGAATTACAATTATTAAGGTAGGTATCTTTTTTAACCCCCGACGCAAAAACGCATGGGGTGTTATAAATTTGACGTGTCTGTGTGTGTGTGTGTGTCTGTCTGTTCCCCTGTAGCGCTCAAACGGGTGAACCGATTTGAATGCGGTTTTTTTGTTTGAATGGTGAATTAGTCGAGAGTGTTGTTAGCTATGTTTGATGAAAATCGATCCAAGATGGCCGCCGCTATAAAATGGCGGATTTACATATTTTTTCACAACTCCTTTAATATGGGTATCAAATGAAAGGGCTTGACTAGTAGAATAGCATTATGCAAATCCAAGATGGCCATGACCACAAAATGGCGAATGTCGGGGGTTTTTTAAATTTTCAATTTATTTAACTACAAGTTAGCCCTTGACGGCGACGTGAACTCTTGCTCTATAAGTGACGATGCAGTCTAAGATGAAAGCGGGATAACTTGGAAGAGGTATGCATACCCCTGATCGGTTTCTAGTTTCTACATGGCATCGTACCGGAACACTATCAATTAGTGGCTTTGCCGATAACAAGCCACGGCAAGCTCCCGGAAGCCTCATACCAAACCAGACCTGAGACAATTTTTTTTTTTGACAATTTTGAAATTATAAAATCCCAAATTGCCCCTGCCGAGAATCGAACCCGGGATCTCCTAGTTTATGAGACCACAGCGATTAACACTGCTCCAAGAAGAAGAGAGATATCTACATAACCATAATCAACACATTAACGGCCCAATACAGTGTGCTTAGTCTAAAGCGGAGCACTCGAAAACGAACTCGAAAACTATTGATCGATTTCAGAGTAAAATAGACCTAAAATGGCTTGTATTAAGGTTTGAGTTCGCCAATACATTCAGCATTCGAACAATGCTGAATGTATTGGCGAACTCAAACCTTAATACAAGACATTTTAGGTCTATTTTACTCTGAAATCGATCAATAGTTTTCGAGTTCGTTTTCGAGTGCTCCGCTTTAGACTAAGCACACAGTGTGCTTAGTCTAAGATCGGAGCACTCGAAAACGAACTCGAAAACTATTGATCGATTTCAGAATAAAATAGACCTAAAATGTCTTGTATTAAGGTTTGAGTTCGCCAATACATTCAGCATTCGAACACAACGAGCGCCCCAAGCAGAAATGTTGTAAAATACATATTCGAACTATGGAATTACGACTTTAAAATACGAGTATTTGAGTTCATTTTGCTCTGAATTCACTTGTGATTCGATCAATAGTTTTCGAGTTCGTTTTCGAGTGCTCCGATCTTAGACTCTGGGCACTTGTCCTCTCAGAATGAGAAGGTTTAGGCCGTAGTCCACCCGCGCTGGCCAAGTGCGGGTAACAGTTTAAGAACGAGACTAGACGCACGGAAGTAATAATTATAGTGTACAATATAGGTACCTACTTCGCAAGATTAGTGCAAGGAATAGAGCAGACGAAAATATCCTATCTTTTTATTCATTGATTCTCTGATTTGAGCAAAAATATTTGTTGAATATTTTTAAGGTACCTAACTCCCCTATCCCATTATCTAAGAACCTATTATACATCAAAATTACGGTAATGTTTTACTTACATACGCGCTTTCTACTAACTGTTGCTAGAGCTTGCTAGAGCTTATTACTTGTTAGAGCGCGATAGGTCTATCGAATCGAGTTTGTCTATCGAAGTTTTCGTTAAGATATTTTTTTTGTTGTAATTGTAATGGTAGGTACAAGCGGATACCCGCGACTTCGTTCGCGTGGATATCGGTTTTTAAAAATCCCGCGGGAACTTTTTGTTTTTCTTAAGCTCTTTTGAGCTCATACCTTGCTAAAAACTGTTAAAAGTTCACTGGCGGATGTTCAGGTAGATAAAAATGTAAACATCCACCATTGAAATTCTCATCAAAATCGATCCAGCCTTTCAGATTACCCGGAGATTACCCGGTAATCTTTAAACTATCTCCTTTCTAACAAAAAAAGAATGAATGAAATCGAACCACGGGTTAATGAATTACAGCTAAGTACACATTTTGACTTTTATCCCCTCTCCCAAGGGAACCGTGCTGAATTTCGGGATAAAAAGTATCCTATATGTTACTCCGTAGTATGAACTTAAATCATGCCAAGTTTCATTTCAATCCGTTCAGTAGTTTTTGCGTGATGCGCGCACAAACATACAGACAAACAGATAAACAGACAAACAGACAAAAAATTCAAAATAGCTTTTTTACGTTCTATTACTTATCCCTAACATCCCCCAGTTATTATTTTGCAAAAATCTTTAATGTACAGATACGGCAAGTCTACGATTTTATTATAATTATTATTATTATGTATATTATATAGATTTTCTACCATTCTACCAATAGACGTGCGACATATCGTGTAGGTATTTAATTTGAAAAAGGAATAAGGACCAACAGTCCCTTTCACTCTTATATGTCCCAAGAGGTTTAATTTTATTTCCGTTTCGTCTGAACGAACAATAAGCAAGCTCATGTGGTTAGTCCTTACTTAGGTAAGTACTTACTTCCTGGGAGGCGGCGGCGCGACGCTAGGTGGATGGGTAGGTAGGTACTTTATCTGCAGAACAATGAAGTTCAGGTTGATTGCACTTGACTGCGAACACAACGTGTAGGCCGTGTTCTTCCGCGGGTTATATCACGCGAGTTCAGCTCGCAGTAATGGCCGCATTAAACGTGAGATATTTTATCGTACTTACGATAGGTAGGTAGGTAGGTACTATGTATTTATTAACCAACTTCAAAACAGTAGGAGGTTCTCAATTCATCGGAATCTTTTTTTAACCCCCGACGCAAAAACCGACGGGGTGTTATAAGTTTGACGTGTCTGTGTGTGTGTGTGTATATGTGTGTGTGTGTGTGTGTGCCTGTCTGTTCCCCTGTGGCGCTCAAACGGGTGAACCGATTTGAATGCGGTTTTTTTCGTTTGAAAGGTGAATTAGTCGAGAGTGTTGTTAGCTATGTTTGATGAAAATCGATCCAATATGTTATATGGCCGCCGCTTCAACATGGCGGATTACATATTTTTTCACAACTCCCTTAATATGGGTATCAAATGAAAGGGCTTGACTAGTAGAATAGCACTATGCAAATCCAAGATGGCCGCCGCCACAAAATGGCGAATGTCGGGGGTTTTTTAATTTATACTTGTTTATGTATGTTCCTCGATTACTCAACGACGCTTGGACCGATTTGAAAAATTCTTCTTTTCTTTGAAGGGGTATGTGCTTTTCAGATGGTCCCATGGTCAGGATCTGATGATAAGATCCTAGAGAAATCGAGGGAACTCTTCAAATATGGTATATTGAAGTCGATTTAATTTTTCCTAAAATATAACTTGTTTCATTGTTGTTTGTGCTATGTCTTTGGTCACGCTAATAACTAGTGTTAATCTACATTTCGATCAGACTGTGAAAACTTGCCATCGTCAACGTCATTATAAATTACATTACAAAACTCAACTTGTCAGATAAATCAGTGGCTCATTCATCATGTCAATATGAAAATATAGTCGCATCTAGCGGATTCTTGTCGGACAACCGCCTGCCATGTAGCATCATAGAGCAATAAATGTCGGTTCTGAGTCTATCGCGATCGGTCTATCGCGCCGCGTGATATCAAATTACCACGTCAAGAAAAGAAACACGTCTAAGAGTGGACATAGCGAACTTGTCCATCTTTGCCGTCTTGGCTATCAGGATATTTAGGAGCTCAAAAGCTAAATTACATTTTAATGCACCACATATTATAATGTATAGGCATATATTTAATATTATTTATATTTATGAAGTAAAAAACGCCCGATGCTTGATCCTATCTGATAGTTAAACAAATAACATCAGCGACGATAGTATAATATTTAGTGGAACAAATTTGTAGTGTGTCTTCCCATAAGTAGGTATACATCTATCTTCTATCTTCTATAATATAATAAAACTGTAACAGATCCAATTCTGTACATTGAAGATATTTTGAAAATTTCTTTTGCAGGGCACTCTATAATCGATACTGAAGCCAAAACTGCAATTTTTTTCATTTTTGTCTGTCTGTCTGTCTGTCTGTCTGTCTGTCTGTCTGTCTGTCTGTCTGTCTGTATCTTGGCCGCGCATCACGCCGAAACTACTGAATGGATTCGAATGAAACTTGGTACGATTTGAGTTTATACTCCGAGGTAGGTTATAGGATACTTTTTATCCCGAAATTCAGCACGGTTCCCTTGGGAGAGGGGATGAAAGTTGAAACGTGTATTTAGCTGTAATTCATTAACGCGTTGTTTGATTTTACTCATTCTTTTTTTGTTAGAAAGATAGTACTTTATATATTATTCCATAAATATTTCAAGGTCATAGGTTTTTTAGTTCCGAAATGACAGGCATTTATTGGGTTCAAATAACTTGGGACCCGGATCTTTGAACGTACGGCTTATTTTAAACTGGTGTGCGTTTAAATTTATGTTTGTCGATCTGTCTATTTGTTCCAGCTAATTTCCGAAATGGCTGGATCGATTTTGATGGAACTTTCTGGTGATGTTATAAGGAATAACTTAGGCTACATTTAGTTTAGGTACAAAAAAGGATTATGGGATCCAATCCGATCCTATATAAAAACCTATATCTACGCGAACGAAGTTGCGGGGGTCAGCTAGTTCCTTATAATATTGTGTTCTTGTGTTCTTGATAGTTTGTAGATGTTTTGTTATGCATCAAAACTCAAGTTCCGATAAAAAGTAACACGTAAGCAATCTATGAATGCCAAGCCCGAGAAAATAAAAGACCACATCAAGAATACCTAAATTAAAACGTATAGGTACTTGTTGACCCATCGGTCCGATTTTGCATAGGGTTTGGCAAGGTCCTATAGCTTCTTTCCCTCACAGGGAAGGGCCGCGTTGCTTTTTCAAGTAGGTACCAGTGCAGCGTGATCTTCCGCAGGGCTGGCCTAACGGGATGTCTATCTTAAAGATATTTATTAGACTATTAAGGCAACAGTTACTCTCAAATTATTTCATTCAAAAAGAGAAGTAGGCACCTAAATATACCCAGGTTTTTTGCTTTGGTAATCATTGAAGATATCTAGGAATCTCTTAGTGAGGTTTATAAGCCGTTACTTATGTATCTGTGTAGGGTACAGTACACCTATAGTGTTTTGAATTGGATAGGTTTTCAATGAAACGTTTTGTTATCATATTTTGAGAAAATAGACTGGACGAGAGAAAACATGTAGTTATTAAGATTAGGTTTAGAAGGTTGGACAGTTTCAGTCATTATAAGTACTTTGATAACTATCTCAGTAAGTAGGTATACCGTTCAAAAGATTGTTGAAACTTTTCTTGAAAAAATCCAATACTCAGCAATGCCAAAAACTCCACTCATCGACTAGTAATCTATTCTCTAATCTAAGAGAATCTCAGAGATCTTGTGAGCTATAACAAAGGACTGCTTTTGAGTAATGGACATAAATATACAGCGTGCGAAGCCTTATGCAATAGAAAATCTATCTATCTATACATATAATAAAATCGTAGACATGCCGTATCTGTACATTAAAGATTTTTGCAAAATAATAACTGTGGAATGTTAGGGATAAGTAATAGAACGTAAAAAAGCTATTTTTGAAATTTTTGTCTGTTTGTCTGTATGTTTGTGCACGCATCACGCAAAAACTACTGAATGGATTGAAATGAAACTTGGTATAATTTAAGTTCATACTACAGAGTAACATATAGGATACTTTTTATCCCGAAATTCAGCACGGTTCCTTTGGGAGAGGGGATGAAAGTTAAAAAGTGTACTTAGCTGTAACTCCTGTGTCATTAACGCGTGGTCCGATTTCATTCATTCTTTTTTGTTAGAAAGGAGATACTTTAAGGATAAGCTAATCTTAGAAAGGCTGGATCGATTTTGATGGGACTTTTACTGGCGGATGTTTACATTTTGATCTACCTAAACATCCGCCAGTGAACTTTTAACAGTTTTTAGCAAGGTATGAGCTCAAAGGAGCTTAGGAAAACAAAATGATTCCCACGGGATTTTTAAAAACCAATATCCACGCGAACGAAGTCGTGGGTGTCCGCTTGTCTCCAATATATGATTACTGGCCATTAAAACGATCCATAGGTACTGTATGGTTGGTATACCTATATGTCATGTATTGCACCGTTGCAATTTGCGCTCCTGTTTCGAAATTACTAAGGAAATGTTAGAAAGCCCACGCGCGTAGGGCACGCTATGATTTGCCCATGTTCCACTTTGAATAACGGTAGTGCATTCACCTTCCCTTAGGCATAGAATGTTACCTATGGAATATTCCACAAAGAAACTCTTGAATTTCTCCAGATTGTATACACTATAGTATAGTTTAGGCTATAGAATATTTGTTCCTTGTTCAAAGCAAGTAACCAATCTCGATAAAATGCGGAGGACAGCGCAGATTCTGGAGCTGGGCCGCGTATAAGAAGGCTATTATCTCATATCTCGAACTTCAATACAAAGAAAAGCAAAAGATTAGAGGTACTTACTTAATAAAATCAGCCAAGTGCGAGTCGGGCCTCGCTCTTTCAGGGTTCCGTACATAATTATGAACAATATAATATTTTGGGTCTAAGAAATATTTAATTTTCGAGCTAGACATCGCAACAAACCGTGAAAGAAAAACCCAAAAAAATGTTCGTTTATTTTGGTCACAGCTTATAAACTATTTAATAAATCGTTGTTTTCAGTATTTGTTGTTTAAATAGAGCATATAGTACATAATATACTGAAATATCATATTCCCAACTAGTTTAGTTTTTGAGATAGCCCCCGTCACAAAAATGGTCTAAAACTGACAACTTTGATGGCCTCCCATTCCCTTATTTTTTGAGATAAAAATTAAAAAATATATATTTGTACTCTACTTAATGAGCTCTAAACAATGATACCCCACAAGCTAGGGTAAAGAAAAAAATTTTTTTTCCTTTTTCATGTATGGGAGCCCCCCTGAAAAATAATTTAATTCAATTTCTAATTCAATATTTGATTTTGGGTTAACGTTTTACACTAAATACCAAAATTTCAGGTTTGTAACTCATTTCGTCTGCGAGCTAGAGACCTGTGACCGGCGGACAGACGGACAGACAGCCGAGTGACATTAATAGGGCTCCGTTTTTTACCCTTCGGGTACGGAACCCTAAAAATGAACTTAATATTTTGCTTTTCCTTGTTGTTAGTTTCGAGATATAGAGGCTCTCTAAAATGCACATAATAAAATTTCAGTTTTGAAAGACAAACCAACAAAGAAACACACTTTCGCATATTTTATAATATTAGTAAGTAGGTAAGTATAAGAATTATATTCTAGAAATACAAGATGATGCCCGCGACTTCGTATGGAATTTGTATTTTTACAATTTTCTGTTTTCCGTAACAAAAAGTAATGTTCGTCTCTATGCAATGCATGTAGGTAAGTTGGTAGGTGCATCAAAATCGTCTATATGGAGTTAACAAACAGACAAAAATCGCTGTTAGATATAACATGGATCTATTTTTTGGGTAAATTACCTATTAGTAATTTCGATGGGTAAATAATGTACTTGTTTATCACGCTTTGTAACATACGGAAAACCGACACAACAACATTCCTTGAACACCATAAGGAGATACCAGGTATAGGTTGACGAACTAGTTCCTAGACGATACCGTAGTATGCAAAGACAAGTTCAAGATCTAACGGAATGTCTGCAGTTTGACCCACATCAGGGCTAGCATTACATCACTACACGTGTTAACTGACAGGTTTACTTTTTTAATGCATAGTTGATAGTATTTGCTACGCTTGATAGGTATAAACGTCTGGGATTTTTTCTCCGATCTTCCAGCAATCTTTGGCCTATCAGTTTTCAAATAACTTAAGTATACTTAGGTAAACCAAGGAAAACTATCCTAGATCAAACAGATCAAATAGTTCTTTTAATTCTAATTAACCTATGCCTAGAGTTTTCTATGATAGACTAGCTAGTGTAGATTAAGGCTTTTAAAAATACCGATTTTGCATAACACAAACATGTACGTTTTTAATACCAATGTTATTGATTGAACAACACGTATATACGTTACGTTTTAAAATGTTTGTCTGTCCGTCTGTTTGTTCGGACAAATGTTCGGAACAGCAGAACCGATTTGGCGGGACATTCACGGCTAAATAAAGATTAATATATGAAGTGACCTAAGCTAGTTTTATCCCGGGAAATCAAAGATTTGAATTAAAGATTGCCACGGGGTTTTAAAAACCTATCCAAGCGGGGAAACTAGTGATTCATAAAGTAACATTGACCTTGCCTTGTCATAAAGGTCAGAATCGGATGACAAATGATCGCTCGGCCACACAACTCGGCTTAGGTAATATTGATAATATTAGAATAGTAACAGCAGGAAGAGCAAGTCATCGTTTGAGCGGTCACGGTCAAGTAACGGTGAGCTATGCCCCAGAAAAGGGTCCGGCGAGCTTTGCCAGCGCTTGCTTTTATTTTAATGACTCCAAAGATTGACGGCCATTGTGATTTGTGAAGCACATAGAACGTGACGAAACCTTTGAGATTTGACTATATTTTACATTACACGTACATTTTTGAATCTTTCTTCTAACTACGTAAGAATCATTGACGTTGTCGTTTGAATGATAGACGTCTACAACTGGACGTAGGTCTCTTGAAACATCGCCACAGAAGTGCTGCCTTTTCATTTCCACTTCAGTTTCGCGATTATCATACTAATCAAAATTAAAATAAGATTAGATATGTAGGTCATATAGACGACATCAAACGAGTCGCAGGAAGCCGCTGGATTGAAAGGGCGCAAGACCAAGGCGCGTAGCAGTACATACAAGAGCCCTGCAGTGGACATCGAGGTTGACGAAGAACAAGAAGAAATCATCATCCAAGTGGCCGTTGCTACGAGTTGCCCCAGAACGCTCGTAGATACCTTTTTGAATGCTCAGCCTGATATGCTAACCGATGTATCAAGGTCTAACTGTCAGCCTTCCGGTCACCTTACAAAGTGGTCGACAGATCTTTAAAAACTAATCTCCTTCTTGTTTACTTTTTGTGCAGGAGTGTTTTATGCGCGATGTGCCGCTACACGGATGATCAGTAACTTTTGTCTATGGCCTTGCCTTGCTATAAAGGTCCTTCTTGGATCGCTGCACCACTGATGCAATAAATACTTAAGTACATTAAATCCTATGGTAAAATTTTAGTAACAATTTAACGAAGAACGAATTTAGCAATAGCTATCTATGGCAATAGCCTTTTAATATGTGGCGTGATTTAATATGTGATGACTTACGGATCTGAGACATGGTCGCTAACAATGGGCCTCATAAGAAGGCTCAGGGTCACTCAGCGGGCGATGGAGAGAGCTATGCTCGGAGTATCCCTGCGGGATCAAATCAGAAATGAGGAGATCCGCAGGAGAACCAGAGTTACCGACATAGCTCATCGAGTCGCGAAGCTGAAGTGGCAATGGGCGGGGCACATTGCTCGAAGAACCGATGGACGTTGGGGTCCCAAGGTGCTTGACTGGCGACCTCGCACCAGCAAACGAAGCGTGGGAAGACCCCCCACTAGATGGACAGACGATCTCAAGCGAATCTCTGGCAGCCGCTGGAAACAAGTGGCGCAAGATCGTGTTCTGTGGCGATCCTTGCAAGAGACCTATGTCCAGCAGTGGACGTCTATTGGTTGAGACGACGATGTGGCGTAGCTATTACCTATTATCCTAACCAAATGTTAGGATAATAGGGAATTTTCTCGCTGACGTAACTGTATAGTGGTCATTATTGTATTGTATAGCTCCGATTTATCGGAAGAATGAAAAAAGGTGAATTAACTCATCGGTTTCGTGCTATGAGACACTTTAATGCAAGAATGGCGTGCGTTGAATGCAAACGCTACGTGGGCCAAGGACCACTGGGGTCGGGGATCCAATTCTCACGCGACCAATACAAATACAAATATCTCGCTTGTCTGACGTTGTTTGATGAATGTATCGAGATTCCATACAAGTACCCTTGTACTTACCTACTACCCTACCTGAAAGACCCTGCTTTTGAGCGATTTTGTATTTTGGTAGATACGAATTACCAGCGCGCGTAGAAATCGGAAGCTGTGAGCCTAGTGGTTAGGACGACCAACATCTAATCGGAGGTCGTGGGTTCGATCCCGGGCACGTCTAACTTTTCGGAGTTATGTGCGTTTTAAATATCACTTGCTTTAACGGTGAAGGAAAACATCGTGAGGAAACCTGCATGCCTGAGAGTTCTCCATAACGTTCTCAAAGGTGTGTGAAGTCTGCCAATCCGCTTGGCCAGCGTGGTAGACTATGGCCAAAACCCTTCTCACTCTGAGAGGAGACCCGTGCTCTGTAGTGAGCCGGTAATGGGTTGATCATGTATTATAGAAATCGATTAGGGATATTGGGATATCTAAACTTAATTTAAGCCCATAAGTAGGTATAAGTATAATACTAGCATAAACGCTAACTTGTCATTGAATAAAAAGCTCAACAGCCTATTATCAAATAAGGAAGGACCTTCCTTCCATCCTCCGATCGTACTACAGCAGAAAAATTAGTAAACAATTTACGAGTTTCATTTCATCTTTTTTGAAAAATTTTAATTCTAGAATCTTGTCACACTGATTGCAACACTTGTAAAGGTGCGTCCAGACTTGAACATTTCACCGAACCGAACAGCGAACATTTCGGCGAAACTTTCGCCGAACTGTTACGCAGTAACCCATCTCAAGCGCTCCAAGCGCGCCGTCCACATTGAGCGTAACAAGTTCGCCGAAATGTTCGCTGTTCGGTTCGGTGAAATGTTCAAGTCTGGACGCACCTTTACGTGTTTCGAAAGATTATTTCCAACAAATTATTATATTGGTACCAATTTATATTAAGGTCGTATCTTCAGCTTTAGATTAATGGCGTTGATAAATCGATTAGTTATAGTTACAAACATCTTTAATTACATTCACGTCCGATATAAATACATAACCCGGCTATACCTACAATCGGTTAAGATTATCTAAGCCAATTACGATCTTTCACGACTTTCACGAAACCAAAAGTCAAGGTTCTGTAGGTCATAGGCACAAGGGGTCAGCAGTCAGCGCGAGGAAACCATACTGATCGGTCTCGTACTACATTTTCCGACGGCAACTTTATAACTCAATTTTGATTTCTGTTCTAGAGTATTTAAGTCCAATTTTTATTGTGTTCGTTCACAAATAGTGGAACTCCAGACGTGACAAGGATTGAAATTCAATAATTATGCATCGTAGTCGCCTAGCGGGACCGCTTGCTTTGACGTGTACTAATTTCTATTCGGGGCTCGAAGATTTTTTTAAATAGTTTTTATTACTTGTTCAAATCTGTGGTGTTTGGTGGCATGCATAGATAAGTAAGTACATAGGTTAGGTAGACGTAGGAAGGATTTTTACTCAGTAGAAGATGCATAGGTACCTACACTTCGTCCGTGAGGTTTAAATTATCTTAAAAATCCTGTCAGAATTCTTCGATTGCCCAAGATAAACAGCAGCTATATCCGTTTCCGAAACGCACGCTATCTCTGTGCCAAATTTTGTCAAGATCGGCGCGGTTGGGCCGCACCCGCGCGTTGTCCGTAATAGCAAGTGTTTGTATTTTTCAATATCCAAAAATATTTAAGGTTCCTTCGTAAAAAATACATGAATGAAATGAAATGAAATGTAGCCTTTTACACACCTTTTATAATCCTCTGCCTGCCTGTGAAAATCCCGTCAAAATCGGTTCAGCCGTTCAGAAGATTTGCCTATACAAACAACTACCTTCATAATGCATAGGTACTATCTTTTCCTCAGAAACGATTTAAGGTACTTGGTATTATTACCAAGTTCAAAAATATACCATTCCCCCCCTTACTTCCGAAGTTTGTAAGTAAAGCGAAAAATCAAATACCTAATTAAAGTTGACAGGTTTATCTAAAGAATACGTTTCTACAGAATAAATAAAAGCGATGGTATTTAGGTACGTATCTAAATTAATAAGCAAACTTATAGGTAAACTTATAAACCTATAAGTAATATGCTGTCCTAAAACAAAAGGGATTGTTTTCTGAGGGGAGAGTCTGACTCGCACTTGCCCAGCTTTTTGTGACTGTATCATTTTAATCAATACTATAAAATGCATTCCGAGTTCCCACTCTATCCGGCAGGTGGATGCGAACTTAATTACGTTGCAATTATCAAAATAAAAAAAACATTTCTATGAGCTTATCGCGAAGCGAGAATTATTTAAGTATTTGTTTGGAAAGTGAGCACCAAGTACCAATTTATTTTTGTAAGCTATCCATCTCCAGGAAAAATCATCAGACCCTAGTCACCAAGTATAACAAGTATAAATTAAAAAACCTCCGACATTCGCCATTTTGTGGTGGCGGCCATCTTGGATTTGCATAATGCTATTCTACTAGTCAAGCCCTTTCATTTGATACCCATATTGAGGGTGTTGTGGTAAAATATGTAATCCGCCATTTTGTAGCGGCGGCCATCTTGGACCGATTTTCTTCAAACATAGCTAACAACACTCTCTACTACTTCACCTTTCAAACAAAAAAAACCGCATCCAAATCGGTTCACCCGTTTGAGCGCTACAGGGGAACAGACAGACACTGGACACACACAGACACGTCAAACTTATAACACCCCGTCGTTTTTACGTCGGGGGTTAAAAAGTAAACAAACCAAAAGAGCTTAAACTCGAGGGGTTTAAACTTTAGAAGTCATTGAAGAATTCCACTCCTGATCCTCCACATCCACAGCCCTGATTCCATCATCAGATGAGCTCGATGGAACCAAATTATTGTATTGTCAATTGTCATCGGTTTTACATACATTTGCAAAGTTTCAAATTGATACGACATTTGTTACTTGGTTAAATTCAACTTCCAAGATTTGTTTACTGGAACATTAATTATTACCAGGTGAAGCTAATAAAAGCGTGTTAATATGTGTTACGACTAACAGTATTACAATTATATTTATCACGCAACATAATTTATGCCGAATTAAGTAGGGTTATGGGAAATTCAAAACCGTGCTCAAATGAAACAGTTATTTAAATAAATAAACTTCTTTACTCAGAAAAGCAGTGGAGGATCTAAATCATCTAATTATGCATTACTTGTATAATACTTAGGTCTTAGGTACTTATAAAAATATTATATACTAGATGATGCCCACGGCTTCGCCCGTGTGGATTTAGGTTTTTAAAAATCCCGTGGGAACTTTTGATTTTCCAGAACAAAAAGTAGCTTATCTGTAGTAACCCGTCCCCAAAACGGAAAAATCCCGTGGAATCCCCACGATTTCGGAAAACAATTCCTTACAGCATCAGGGTTGAGGAGTTGGATATGTACCTACTCGAGTTCATTCAACGATAAAGTCTTTAATTGGTACCCCCAATATCAATTTAAATAACCAAAAGTTTCTAGAACCCATTAGTTTTGGGGATCAGGTCCCCTACAGCATCAGGATTGAGGAGTTGGAATCCAAATTTTTTTTAGAACAGGGTCGCAATGTTTCTCTATCGATTAAAAAAAAAATTACGCAAATCGGTTCATAAATCTCGGAGATATCGTGGTACATAGGTAGAAAAACACAACTCCTCCTTTTTTGAAAGTCGGTTAAAAAAGTAAAAGGTAGCCTATGTTACTCCCTGGTTAATTCTCTACTTGTATGTGAAGGTCCCGTCAAAATCGGTTCAGCCGTTCCGAAGATTAGCCCGTTCAAACAGACAGACAGACAGACAGACAGACAGACAGACAGACAGACAGACAGACAGACAGACAGACAGACAAAAATTTTAAAAACGTGTGATTCGGTTATGGTAGCGTTCAAATAACCATATGAGCTTAATATGAGGTAGTTATTTCGATATTACAGACAGACACTTCAATTTTATTTATTAGTATAGATTTTTCGCGTACATTTGCATATTTTGAGATTTCGTAAGTAGGTAATTTGGGGTTTTATTAGCCATACGGCCGAATACATAAAGAAATGTATCTTATTGCTTGAGAGCGGCCTAAACGTGTGTGTTAAGTGACTCTTTTTGATATTATTTTGTTGTTCATCACAAACAAAAGTACAAAATAAAAGGCGTAGACTTTATTTTCAACCATTTCAAACTTTTGAGCCAAATAAGTACCTACCTCCATATTAACCTTCTAATTAATTTTCTCCAGTAACTGTCAAAGACAATGAACTTTGTTAAAGTAGGTAGGTACATACTTCCTCCCCCACTCCCTCCCACTGTCCACGTCATCTTCTTTCAACGTAAACTGAAAATATTTAAGTATAGGCTACCTTCGTTCTGTTCGCCTAAATCTTTTGCCTAAATATAATATTCTCTCGCCCCAAGACTTCATGAATAGCTATAAATCGCCGATGTTGTTCAATATTCACAAACTGCCCGATGGGAAAAGCAGCAATTTTGGCTCAAGTAATTGCAAAAACTCGGCAAAAAGCTCTCGTTCACATAATCCAAAGTGTAGGTACAAGATAAACATCTTATATCAGGAGAAACAGTCATATTAATGAACGGTTCTGTTTCGCTCGGTCTCGCTCGGCTGGGGCTGGGAAAGAAGAGCTTTATGACGACAAAGAGAACGTAACGGTTATCTAAACAAAATATTAAAATTTCTATTTTCATTAAAAAAATTATATCAGTCTTACGGCCTGTTTCACCACCTTCTGATTAGTGTCGGATAGCCTAAACGTAAGTTTTGTCACTAATTTCTTACTTTGTGTTAAGTGACAAAGACAAAAATTGTAGATAGCTATCTGGTACGTATCAGTAGGTAGTGAAACAGGCCCTTAGTTTCATGCTTTATGTTGGAGAAATAACTTGCCCTTCCAAGCGGCTTTTTATCATGAATTGAGAGTGGTGGTAGAGTTTTCCAACTGCGGTACAGATTGTAAAGAGATTTCAGTCTGAATGAATGAAAGCCGGCCGTATTCTTATTTTGATATAAGTAATTACTTACCTATATTCTAATATTCTCTAAAATGTTGAAAAACAGCCATTTAGTGAGTTCGTAAAATACTAAAAAAAAAATGATAAATTCGATAAGGAACCTAACCGAAATGTTCTCTTAAAACTCTCTTAAAAAATCTTTAAAAAAACTTCTGATAAAAAAAGCAATAGACGAGGGTTGTTGCTTCTGTTTCAACTCATATTATGTGCACCAATTATTATTAGTATTAATATGGTACTTAGATATAGATAGAACAACTCAGAACTAAGAGCTCAGAAGTTAAAAACGTGGACATGCTTACGTGTTGATCCACAAAAAATACAATTTATTTTGAAGATATTAATAATAACTGTTAACTAAAACAATGCATAATGTTTAAACTGACTCAAGAATCAAGGCCCCAGTTAGATAACAATCGTTTGAAGATGCTTCGAGGCTTGAAGTCGAGAGTGAAAGCGTTCCGGCGGATTCACATGTGATCTGCCATTCGGTTACGTCAAGTCTCAACTCTCAAGTGGTGAGTAGGTACGGCGCGGCTAGTTTTCGAAGATGAGATGCTGTTACTTATTCAGTATATTAGTATTCTTGTAAATTATTGTATTAAGGTGTGGGAGTAGGAATTTGAACGGGTGTTAGTTACACCCAGTCGTAAACAGATATGCTTTCACTTCACTATAAAATCTAAAACTGATGGATAATATCTAGTCTATGTATATATTATGTTGAAATGAGCTTTACTTAGGCCCTAGTGGCCATAGAAGATGTCTACTATCTCATGCTTTAATGTAACTCGTGTGTTCCACACTTTTAGCTGTTCATAGTTCATATCAGATCTAACGTTTAGCGCGAATTGATGGGATGTCAACCACATAAGAATGCTATCAACGTTTTTCTTCCTCAATTTTCCTTGATCGATTCTTATCTTTCGAAGATAAACTCGGGTTTTTAATGGTGGGAGGTTTCGATCGGTAAATTAGTAAAGTAAAAAGTACCGGCAAATCCAAACCATCAAGTGGTTAGTAAATGATTTTGAGAACCATTCTCTTCACCGTCGGCCGGAGCAAATTCGGTACTGTAGGTGAATAAATAATTGAAAAAAAATCGTACTTAGAAATACGTCCTCAGAATAGATCAAAAATGTTATTATTTTTCATCACTTTGCTCATCACTTAGCTATTAGCTAAACACTTTATTTTTTTATTCAAATACAAGCTAGCCCTTGACTGCAATCTCACCTGATAGTAAGTGATCATGCAGTCTAAGATGGAAACGGGCTAACTTGGAAAAGGTATGCATACCTACCCCTGATCGGTTTTTACACGGCATCGTACCGGAACGCTAAATTGGCGCGCCTCTGGGCTGTCCCTCCAGAGGCTCGCACCCTCCCGTAATTTTTTAACGAGATTTTCTTCCTCCCGCGATGGGCATCGCTGCCCCCCGCCCCGGGGTGTCTCACCCCCAGTTTCATCCGCAGTGCCCTCTGCTAATCAGAGGGACACGCAGAGAAACCGTCCTCCGCCAGGTCATTGGCCATGGCTAACAATATCCCCGTAGGAAAATTATTAACCATGTTACCGGGGCGCGCCGGCCCGAATACTGCTCTTCCCCTCGGACGTATCCAAGAGGACCAGCAGCACCCAGGCACACTTGGAGGTTACCTGGCTAGCACCCCCGCCTAACCTAACCTACTCATTCCCCTACCCTCGTCATGCCGCCCCTCAAAGTCTAACGCCCTAGAGACAGTTGCAAACACTGCCTAAATGGGTGGCCGGTACTGATTCTCTTCCTACAAAGTCTATGCAAGATAGAATATTACTTAAAAAATCTTCAAGAGAAAGTAATCAAAAGGTCTTCTCAAAACCTACTCATATGCGTATTACGTACCTATGTACACATGTATTTAGCGTAACAAAGGAGATTAATTTAGATGTTTAGACTGATTGGCAGCCGTCTTCGCTGCTCGGAGATCGCTCACAATAGCTCTTAAGTAAACGATGATTTTATCTTCTGTGACTTCGGTTACGTAAAATATTTGAACTCTGTCTACTTACTAACCTTTTACATACCTCGATATCAATGGAGCAGTGGTGGTTTTCCTTACATGCTTGCTCTGAATCTACTCTGAATATTCTGGTGGCAGTAACCTATCATTTTTATCACTCTATATAAGCCATATCGAAATTCTTCTGGAAAAGTATAATTATTCAGTGTGTGTCTGTCTGTTCCCCTGTAGCGCTCAAACGGGTGAACCGATTTAAACGCGGTTTTTTTTGTTTCAAAGGTGAATTAGTCGAGAGTGTTGTTAGCTAGTGTTTGATGAAAATCGATCCAAGATGGCCGCCGCTACAAAATGGCAGATTATATATTTTTTACAACGTAAAGAAAAGTAAAGTAAAGAAAAGTAGAAGAAAGAGTAAATAGAGTGTCAGCACGATACTTCGTGCTGACACTCTATGCAATTGCGGTTCAGAGCTGATCTAGAGGATAAGGGGAGGTTGTTTTAGTCCGTGCAAATCGGGCATGCCCTGCCGACAGAAGTCCGGAGGGATTACTTCCTCCCCGAAGAAAAAAAAGTATCGTTTAACTGTCATAAACCATGAGTACCTACTCCACTTACTTTAAATATCCAATGAATTTCTATAAATGAGGTGTCAGACAGTTTTGGCTGCGGTCCGCGTGTCATATAAAGTTTCATAGCATCACAATAAACCTAACGTGACCGATATGAATATGACACACAAAATACCCATAAAAATATTATAACAGCACATACTTAATATGCACTTGCATCTCTGTCTCTTAAAATATTAAATAACCTACCTATACATGCACAAGTTTGCAGTTACGATTTAGAAAGTCCAATGCATAAAACTTGGCCCCTGTTACGTGTATCCCAGTAACCCTTAAATAAACACCAGGTAACCCATTCAGTAGGGAACTGGTACGCAACCACGGCCAAGCTGGCCGTGGTTGTGTAAGTATAGTATAAGAGACAACCGCGAAATTTCTTACGTTATACTGAAGCAGACAGCTGATAATAATAATATAATAACCATGTCATGTTATAAATCATTGAACGTAAGCTACAACCTACGGTTTACGGAGTGGAAAAGAGCTTTTTGCTAAAAGTTTCTCAACTTTTTGCAAAAAGCTTTTTTTAAAATTTTTTATATTCGTACCTATAGTACGAACGAAAAATTATTATGAACATAAAACTCATGGACTCCATCCAGACATTATCTTATTTATTACTAGCGACCCGCCCCGGCTTCGCACGGGTAGTAGAGCATATTATGCGTAGGTAGGTACTACCCGCTCAGGGATTAGGCAGCGTTTACGATGAAAGCTCCCAGGCGGCTTGACTTTTTACGATATTTTCCACAATGAACTTACTATATCTCACCTTATACCCGAATTACTAATTCCGTTGAATTCTGACGTTTCATAATGTTACCAGAGATAAAACAATTCCCACCAAAAAGATACAAAATTCAAAACTTATGCAAATACAAATCAACTGCTGCATGTAGATATGACAAATGCCTGACAGGCACTTCATGGTGTTAATGTCATTCGACTTCCATTTTTGAATAAATGTTTTCAATGTGCTTCTTTTGTTTTCTATTGCTGTTAGTGTGCACTTTCTAGTTTCCATTCTTAGCAATTTCTATTTTAGGGCGAAACAATTAATATTTTTAAGCGGCTTAGAGCTTTATATGTTGACAGGGAATTAAAGTAGTTTGATTTTTTTCCATATGACTTCTAGTTTTGCCGGAAATCGAGATAAACCGTTTTTTACCCTTAAAACTCCCCCCCTTTTTTCCCGAGCTCAGATCGCCCGTAAATTATTTTTCCTTGTATTCTTATAATATCTCTCCTCCTTTTCCAATGGGTTTCATTCTACGTACTGTGATTTTTTTTTTGGTTTCAAAAATTATCGACACTGGGCTATAAGGAGAACCGCGGCCACCGACGCGCTTATAGGCACGCTCCCGCCGCCGCAATTTTTAAATCTGTAATATCTTCGAAAGTATTCATTTAAATCATATGCTGTAAAGGGCCATATGGATTTATATTAAATCAACAATGTATTTAAGGTATTTAATTAGATAAGGATTAATGCTGTATTGGTTGAAATCGCTTCGAAAATTAGCCATTATTTGTCGTATAAAGTAAATGACAAAAAAATGTTATTGTGGGATATCCATAAGAGATAGACATATACCATCGCGGACTTTTCTGTAGACCTTTTCAATGTGTACAGTACTTAGTACATTATTTTGATAAATCTCGTAGGGTTCAGCCTGCGTTTGCAATGTAAGCGGAAAAAATGTAATTATTTACGACATCACATTAGAAAACTCAAAAATAACAGTATTTCTCCACTATTTAATGGATGTTTTTATACATATAAACCTTCCTCTTGAATCACTCTATCTATTAAAAAAAACCGCATCAAAATCCGTTGCGTAGTTTTAAAGATTTAAGCATACATAGGGACATAGGGATATAGGGACGGAGAATGCGACTTTGTTTTATACTATGTAGTGATTACTCGACAGCGTTCAAAATAATATATGTAGGTAATATGTACACAATTATAAATAAATATTAAGCCAAGAATCTTATAAAAGATTTTTCCAATTAGTAGGAGTTTTTTTTCCAATTAATTGTGTTTTTGTTTATTACCTGACCCATATACGATCTTTGCGATTGCCTCTCAGACTAGAATGTTCTATGTGATCTAACAGTACCAAGGCAGTCTTTGCCGTTATCTGGTAATGAGTGAGTTGCTCTGTGGGACAACGGAAACCTGACATAATATGTGTTTTCTCATAAACAGTGTAACGGAGCTGAGTATGTAGGTGCCTAACAACTGTTTTCTATAAAAATCTACAAAACTGGAAAGCACCGAGCCGCCGTCGTGCTATAAGGCAAGGCTAAGTTTGCGGCTTGTTTCACTACCTCTGATAAGTGTCGGATAGCTTATTCACAACTTTTGTCTTTGTCACTTGACATAAAGTAAGAAAGTGACATAACTTACGATTAGGCTATCCGCAACTTATCAGAAGGTAATGAAACAGGCCTTTAGCATACAATAGGTACACTAAAATGATAGACCTATCTACTATTTTGGTGTCTACGAAGACCAACGTATCCATGTATATATCCCAAATCGGTTTAATATAGACGTGCTGCTACCTATAAGATTTCGTATGTAAATAGAGCCTTTTAACCTTAGTTAAACAGATAAAATTACTAAAAAACAAATACCTACTCAGAATTAAATTTCACATAGACAGACGGTTATTCGATGCAATGTCAATAAGATAAATGCGAAATCGGAAACCTTATTTGGAGTTATGAAAAAGTAATTAATCTATCGACTGTTTGTCTAGTTTCATCGAGAGTCCCATTTCATTAACTAATCATAAAGGAATTCGTAAGATATTGTATTATGTACGTTTACTCAGATTTTTCATCTTTATTTCCCCCAAGATTACAAACCTGCATACTTATAAACAAACATTTTCCTAAAATCATAATCCAGCCTACATTCTTCAGTCTATGGATTTAAAAGCTTTTCAAATAACGGTAGCCTCTCGAACTTTTGCAATAGATATTCTTGTGGTTCATAGTCAAGCTTTTTGTTCCTTATATAACACTTAGCAGAATGTTTTTCAACATTTCAATCTAACAATAAGATAAAGTATCTCTCTTCTTCTTACTATACTTGTTCTTAGATTTCAATAGATTCAATTGTTATTAATTCGCCAACATTCTGTCCTTCTTGTGGTTTCAAGTATCAGGTTTTCGTAGACTGCATGTAATTTTATTTTTTTATTTAGCTACCTTTAACGGGAGTAGTCCTACTTACGGATGGAATAGCAATGAACCAATTGCAATTTCCAATGCCATACTTATTGATGACAGAAAAAGGTGAAACTCATTGATTGTTGGAAACCCAGTCCTGAGAGAGCTCACAACAATGCCTGTGAAAAGGTATGAGTGTAGTGATTTGCTTTATGTTAAACATTTCTTTTTTGTTGTCATAATGATATGATGAACATGTCTTTGTGATATGAAAACAAGATACGTACAAATGAGGCGAAATAATACAGATGCTGTGTAAATTAATTAAGACATGATAATTCTTTACGTAAGACCAAAGATAAGTGAACCTTTTGGATCGTCGTCTTGGTCAGATACAGATAGTCGTCCCATTTCTGGATAAATGACTCTTGTAGGGACTTGCATAATAAGATTACAGCAGGTAAGTACTAAGAATCTAATCTGGAAAATGAAACGTCAGCTGAATGACTGATTAAAATCCAAAGTTCTATACCTGCAGAGAGTCGATTATCTAAAAATGATAACTACATTGTGATGATCGCATTCACCTCTGATTTACGGACACACTCTCGTTATTGGCTAAAATGCATTACTGAATAAGAATAGATAAATTCAGCCAATCGCTGCAATTGAGATTGTAGCTGCTGCACTGGAGCAGCTTAGCTAGCGCCTCGAACTTTTTGGAGTTACAAGGGGAAATATACATATTATATAAGTAAAAAGTCCGCAATAACCCTCAAATTAATAACAATTGAATATATGGAAATGTTGGAAAATATTCTGCTAAGTGTCATATAAGGAACAAAAAGCTTCACTATGAGCCACAAGAATATAATTACATATTGCAAAATTTCGAGAGACTGCTGTTCCTTGAAAAGCTTTTAAATCCATAGACTGAATAAGAAGGAAATAATTAAAAAAATATAAAGCACGAAGTCGATAGATCGAAATTCGCTGCGTATTGTATTAGGTATAAAAGCATAAAAACTGTTGAATACGTAGCCCGTAACTAGCTACGAGATAATGATGAGCATTAACTCAAGCGGGAGGCTTTCATGCACGTCAGGCATGTACAAAGTAATACATCGTGGAGAAAAATTATATAATAGGTACGTAGGTAACTTCTGTTAGGATGTGCAGATGATAGAGCAAGAGCCCACGACGCTTTCAGAAACTTTCAGCTTTTATAAAATAACGAAGGTCTGGCCGTCGTGGGCTCTTGGGCTATGATAATTACCTTTTACACCATAGAATTCGTCTTATTTTAGTTTCTATTGCCAATAAAGTTTAAAGGCTGAATGCATGTCATATTTTTATTGTTTTTGTAATTAATAATGAACGGTTTGTATAAGAAATTCTTACTGTGTTACTTTTTGAGAAGCATCGTTGCAAAAACTTTAATGTTTTTCACCGGTTTAAATTTAAACATGATCTTTTCGTAATTTAGGTATCTTGGATCTCCGACATAATTTGTATGAACGATGTTCACGACAAGGTAACGGTGTCGGCCATTACCATCGTTTTAGGTTAATGATAACCCGGACACATTTATTGCATTTGTGCCAAAATAAAGCTAATATTTTGTTGTGCTACATTACCTTTTTAGCATATTATAATGTAAAGGTTTAAAAAGTTACGTAAGTACCTACCTAGGTATTATGATTTACCTTTTGGGATCTTTTTTTTGACATTCAGCCATGTGTTCGATTGGTCGCATCAATGAGCAATATCGAATCGAATTTAAAAGATTCGATGGGCTTGGCTAGAAATGAAAACATACTGAAAAACTAAGTAGGTGAGTAGGTAACTAATCTTAAAATTACTTTTGGTGCTCGTTACACGAAGACACTTGCAAATAAACTAAGTTTCAACTCAAACTTAAAAAACTATACTTACTTATATACACTTAGGTATTTTTTCAAAAAAATAAAAGAGCTATTTCCTTTAGGTAATAGGCAATACTCTAAAGCCCACACTAATAATAGTAATTGAAGAAATTGGTAAATAAGTGTGAATCAAAATTAGATGCCATTGAACTTGTCTTGTACCCAGCGAGGTGAAAAGAAAAGCTATTATCTTCAGGAATGTTACCTATTACTTAATTACATACCTATGTATTAGGTACTCGTATATTGTAACTGAGTAATTTGAAATTAATAACAGCCAATTTTGTGACTTGCTAGGAAGTACCTAAGTAATATTCTGTCGAAAACCTCTATTCACTACTCACTAGTCTCTAGAAGCAAGTCACTCTTGTCGATGTTGAGAGCTTTGCCTCGTACAGAAAGTACCTACAGAAATTCAGTAGCTAACACAGAACCTAATAAGGTAAGTAGGTAGGTACCTACAATCTGTTTTTCCTAAAGGTGCGTCCAGACTTGAACATTTCACCGAACCGAACAGCGAACATTTCGGCGAACTTGTTACGCTCAATGTGGACGGCGCGCTTGGAGCGCTTGAGATGGGTTACTGCGTAACAGTTCGACGAAACTTTCGCCGAACTGTTACGCAGTAACCCATCTCAAGCGCTCTAAGCGCGCCGTCCACATTGAGCGTAACAAGTTCGCCGAAATGTTCGCTGTTCGGTTCGGTGAAATGTTCAAGTCTGGACGCACCTTTAGATAATCAAGAGCAAGACGTTGTTACAGCGAACTATCAATGAAGCTATTAGTGAGAATTCTAATACATGAACGTCTAAAGAACGTGAAAGAGCGTCGCTCAGGCGTTTTTACCCGACTAGGGCAAAGCTGAAAGGAAGGGTTATGATTTTAGCAGTCCATGTATGTATGTATAGTCTGTTCGTTTTCTTACGGTCGCCTTTTGTGTCTAGTCGCCTCCCCCGCGCGGTGTTTTGCCAAAGACACCGCCGTGACGTCAAAGCATGCCGCGCGGGGTGTACAGGCACAAGGGGTTTTGGCGTTTTATACCTACTCATATTTTTTCATTAAAATTCTCTTTCCTTTTTAATTTTTTTATATTCGTATTTTATTACAATATAACCATAAACATAAAATATAATATTCTCATGAACACGGGTCTTCTCTCAAAATGAGAAGGATTTTAACCATAGTGTACCACGCTGGCCAAGTGCGGATTGGCAGACTATTCGGAGATTCTGTTAGAATAGAAAAAAAATTACAAACAGAAAAAAAGTAATAAAAATAAAAGCAGAATACTAAGAGCACCTGCGCCTGTACCGACACTAAGTTACCGAACGAACTATATTTCAGAGATATTTTTTACGATTTGTTTAACTTTTAATACGGCTAAGGAAAATTAAATTTTACCTGAATGGTACTTACGTGCCTATAAAATGATTGCTTGGTGTTCTCATTCATCAAATTCTTGGCAAAACTAATGCAGTACCTACTTTCGGACATTGGCACGGTAACGGGCACTTTCATTGCTATAGCCTTATAGGTGTCCCGTTACACCCTACAAGTATCTACTAGGTACTTACCTACTATTCAATTAGACCAGTGAAAGTTTATATACTTACCGGCTACCATAATAGATACCTACTTATAGTTTAAATCGATATGAAACGCACTTTCAATAATGTCGACCTGTGTGATCCAGTTTTGTAAATGTTTGAATACCGCCTACTTATCTACTTAGTTATGATACAGTGTTGAGTGAAATAATACTAGCGAAAGTGATTACATTATAGATCACTGACTGACCTCTATAAATACAAATACGCTAATAGACGCTGTGGCAGTACAAAATGAGCTGATTCTTGTGCTATTCAATATTTAAAGCTGGATACATATTTTCACCATTTTGGTGAGAGAAACTACAGTCAACAGTTGTACAGCAAAATTAAACAATAATGTAGTCATATCATATCTAACTACATAAACAAAGACACATAATAGATACATACTTAGGTACTTATTAAAATAACGTGTCTATCCTACGATCTCAGAGGAAAAGGTAAACTTAAAAAATTAAGAGGTCCCAAAATATAAGACACATTTTTGAAATACCTACCTACACTTACCATTCACACGCAACTCGCAAGTAGTCAGAGGTTCATTTACTTCTAATTATGTCTAGTGATATATTACGCAACTCTACGTATAACTTACCTATACCTAGCTGCTTGCAGGTACCTACTTAAGTACCTTCCTACCTAGCTACAGAAATAGTTGCGTCCGTGTAAAAAGAAGCTGGGAGTATGGTATTTACCGCTATGGACAGTTATGATAAAAGCATAATGATTAGGAACGGAGCATGTTTTCCGCCTCGACTTTTCTTTCCGACATTTTTTAATTTGTTTACGCTCAACTGCGTCGATAATTATTTTTTTCCTTGATGCAATTACCTATCAGGTCTAGCTGTAACAGTTATCACGCCAATTGGTGAGGTGGATAAGTAACGTACCAATAAGTTATTTAACCCAAGCTTGTTAAAAGCAATGAAATTATAAGTTCGTTCGGTAACTTAGTGTCGGTACAGGCGCAGGTGCTCTTAGTATTCTGCTTTTATTTTTATTACTTTTTTTCTGTTTGTAATTTTTTTTCTATTCTAACAGAATCTCCGAATAGCCTGCCAATCCGCACTTGGCCAGCGTGGTAGACTATGGTTAAAATCCTTCTCATTTTGAGAGAAGACCCGTGTTCATGAGAATATTATATTTTATGTTTATGGTTATATTGTAATAAAATACGAGTATAAAAAAATATAAAAAGGAAAGAGAATTTTGAGTAGGTATAAAACGCCAAAACCCCTTGTGCCTGTACAACTTTGGCAAAACACCGCGCTGCGGAGGCGGCTAGACACAAAAGGCGACCGTAAGAAAACGAACAGACTATATCTCCACATCCAATGTTTTTGGTTAGTAAATACCTTATTTTAAGTTTTCATTTAAATGCAGGTAAATAGATCATACCTATTTGGAAATGTTTCGCTATTTTCAGTGATTTAACTTGTGGTAGGTAGTAGATACCTACTTACTTACTTACCTGAAAAAAAAACTACCATCGAATGAATGCTCCGCCGAATTCAATTATAAAAAAAAATATCATATCGATAATAATAGCATCAGATTGGAACAACGGATAGATAAATTCTTTATTTAGGCCCGTTCTATTAATTTTAAAACAATAGAACTCTAAATACCTAATGGCGAAAAATACTTAGAATGAATTGTATCGAAAAGGTACCGCTACATCACCAACTTCCGCTCCTTTCCTTGCGAACGATCTTTGATAACCCACTTTGATTAGGTGGTTTTGTAGTAGCACAATCAAACTGTTTATAATCGCTATCTTTCATCATCATCATCATCATGATCAACCCATTACCGGCTCACTACAGAGCACGGGTCTCCTCTCAGAGTGAGAAGGGTTTTGGCCATAGTCTACCACGCTGGCCAAGCGGATTGGCAGACTTCACACACCTTTGAGAACGTTATGGAGAACTCTCAGGCATGCAGGTTTCCTCACGATGTTTTCCTTCACCGTTAAAGCAAGTGATATTTAAATACTTAAAACGCACTTAACTCCGAAAAGTTAGAGGTGCGTGCCCGGGATCGAACCCACGACCTCCGATTAGAAGTCGGTCGTCCTAACCACTAGGCTATCACAGCTTTTTATCGCTATCTTTACTCGTGCTTAATCGCAGCTCATCACAAGCTTTCAGGTTAAGATCTATCGAGTTGAGATCACATCAATAAAATTAACTTTTATTGTTATTGTAATTGATTGAATAATTAATAATAATTAATCAATGGATTAAAAAGACCTTTTATTTGTGACTAGCTGAACCCCGCAACTTCGTTCGCGTAGATATAGGTTTTTATATAGGATCGGATCTGATCCCATTATTCTTTTATGTACCTAAACTAAATGTAGCCTAAGTTACTCCTTATAACATTGAAAGTTCCATTAAAATCGATCCAGCCATTTCGGAGATTAGCTGGAATAAATAGACAGACCGACAAACATAAATTTAAACGCACACCAGTTTAAAATAAGCCGTATGTTCAAAGATCCGGGTCCCAAGTTATTTGAACCCAATAAATGTCTGTCATTTCTGAACTAAAAAACCTATGACCTTGAAATATTTACGGGACAATACTTAAAGTACTACCTTTCTAACAAAAAAAGAATTAGTTAAATCGAACTACGCGTTAATGAATTACAGCTAAATACACATTTTAACTTTCATCCCCTCTCCCAAGGGAACCGTACTGAATTTCGGGATAAAAAGTATCCTATGTCCTACCTCGGAATATATACTCAAATCGTACCAAGTTTCATTCGAATCCATTCAGTAGTTTCGGCGTGATGCGCGGCCAAGATACAGACAGACAGACAGACAGACAAACAGACAGACAGACAGACAAAAATAAAAAAAATTGCAGTTTTGGTTTCCGTATCGATTATAGAGTGCCCTCCAATAACAATTTTCAAAATATCTTTAATGTACAGAATTGGATCTGTTACAGTTTTATTATATTATACTAGCTGACCCCCGCGACTTCGTCCGCATGGATATACGTTTTATATAGGATCGGATTGGATCCCATAATCCTTTTTTGTACCAAAACTAAATGTAGCCTAAGTTACTCCATATAACATCACTTATCTGCCATTGAAAGTTCCGTCAAAATCGATCCAGCCGTTTCGGAAATTAGCTGGAACAAATAGACAGATCGACAAACATAAATTTAATCGCACACCAGTTCAAAATAAGCAGTACGTTCAAAGACCCGCGACCCAAGTTATTTGAACTCAATAAATGTCTGTCATTTCTGAACTAAAAAACCTATGACCTTGAAATATTTACGGGACAATACTTAAAGTACTACCTTTCTAACAAAAAAAGAATGAGTTAAATCGAACTACGCGTTAATGAATTACAGCTAAATACACGTTTTAACTTTCTTCCCCTCTCCCAAGGGAACCATGCTGTATTTCGGGATAAAAAGTATCCTATAACCTACCTTGGAGTATAAACTCAAATCGTACCAAGTTTCATTTGAATCCATTCAGTAGTTTAGGCGTGATGCGCGGCCAAGATACAGACAGACAGACAGACAGACAGAAAGACAGACAGACAAAAATGAAAAAAATGCAGTTTTGGCTTCAGTATCGATTATAGAGTGCCCTCCAATAAAAAATTTCAAAATATCTTCAATGTACAGAATTGGATCTGTTACAGTTTTATTATATTACTAGCTGACCCCCGCAACTTCGTTCGCGTGTTTATAGGTTTTATATAGGATCGGATCGGATCCCATAATTCTTTTATGTACCTAAACTAAATGTAGCCTGTTACTCCTTATAACATTGAAAGTTCCATTAAAATCGATCCAGCCGTTTCGGAGATTAGCTGGAACAAATAGACAGAACGACAAACATAAATTTAAATGCACGCCAGTTTAAAATAAGCCGTACATACAAAGATCCGGGTCCCAAGTTATTGGAACCCAATAAATGTCTGTCATTTCTAAACTAAAAAACCTATGACCTTGAAATATTTACGGGGCAATACTTAAAGTACTACCTTTCTAACAAAAAAAGAATTAGTTAAATCGAACTACCCGTTAATGAATTACAGCTAAATACACGTTTTAACTTTCTTCCCCTCTCCCAAGGAAACCGTGCTGAATTTCGGGATAAAAAGTATCCTATTTCCTACCTCGGAGTATAAACTCAAATCGTACCAAGTTTCATTCGAATCCATTCAGTAGTTTCGGCGTGATGCGCGGCCAAGATACAGACAGACAGACAGACAGACAGACGGACAGACAGACAGACAAAAATGAAAAAAATTGCAGTTTTGGCTTCAGTATCGATTATAGTTAGCATATACGATATATAGTTAGCATATACGAACGCAGATCACGAGGTCCCAGGTTCGATTCCCGGGTCGGGCAAATAATTGTTAGGTATTGGGTTTTCCTGTCAAGAAATGCTCAGTGCCAGCCCGGAGTTGGAAGTTGGCGGTGTTTCACCTCCGTTCCTCGGAGAGCACGTTAAGCATTCGGTCCCGGTTATTATCATTATATCATGTGACAATAGTCGTTAAAGCCCGCCAACCCGCATTGGAGCAGCGTGGCGGGTCTAAGCTCTAAATTAATCTTTCCTATGAGAGAGGAGGCCTGTGCCCAGCAGTGGGACGTTAAAAGGCTGTAGTGGTGGTGGAGTAGGTAGGTACACAAAATGTCACACACCACAAGGACACATTTTCACACAATGTATATAATAGTGAGGTTGGTTCTTTGTACTTAATTATTGATTGATTTCTTGAATTATATTTCTCATTTGTCTGGTGGGAGGCTTCAGCCGTGGCTAGTCACCACCCTACCGGCAAAGCCATGCCGCCAAGCGATTTAGCGTTCCGGTACGATGCCGCATAGAAACCGATGAGGCGTATGGGTAATAAAAACTACCATACCTCTTCCATATTTAAACCCGCTTCCACCATAGACTGCATCATCACTTACCATCAGGTGAGATAGCAGTTAAGGGCTAACTTGTAGATAAAAAAAAAACATTGCACCATAAAGCGTAGTGTTGCTAGAGCCTAGACGCCTCAAGAGTAGGTGAGTACCTACCGTAGAGTGTGGTTTATCCCTATAAGAGATCGATACCTATCATTTGAGATGAATATTACGAAAATTATTAATCCCTTACCATAGTCTACATAAAATCATTTGGAATTGCTTTCATTTCCGCCGCTTTGACCGCAAATCTAACCGCAGCTTTTAGCAACGGTTCTAACTTCTAACATTACTTACTATCTATGTAAAGAGCCCTTTACATTTGGCTGGATTCAGTGCACTAAATGAAAAAGACTCTAGAGAAAGACAAGTGTAAAGGCATTCAGACAGTAAGACACACTAATTAGACAGTCAGAGTCGACACTGCAGTTAGCATGCTGAATCCAGCCAAGTGTAAAGCGATTTAGCCAAAAAAATACGTTCAGTTGTCCGCTGACCGCCACTCGGGGTGGAGTGCCCATACATCCAGTACCTATAATATCGCTTCATTAGTCGCCGAACGCAGCGCTTTTGAGGAGCGTTATCTATAATAATATACAGAGGCTTGTCTTGACTGACTGACTGACTTATTATCAACGCACTGCCTAAACCACTGAAGCTAGAAACTTGAAATTTTCACAGTAGCTTCTTTTTATGACGTAGGCGCACACTAAGAAAGGACTATTGCGAATTATACCCCTAAGGTGGTTAAATAGGGGATGAAAGTTTAAATGAAAGTCCGTCATTTATCAAGTTATGTCCATGAAAATCGGTTTTTGTACCTATTGTCAGTTAAAAATAAAGAATTACGTGTTTCTGGAATTTTGGAAATTCTACCCCCAAGTGGGTAGGGGGTGGTAAGGGCTCTGCGAGGACGTTATCTCGCAGAAGGAGGCCGCGGAACGGGCGCGCGAAGAGGCTCTCGACGCGCATCCGCTCCGGCGCAGACGGGGGGGAAGAAGGCGGCGGTTATTCGCCGCTCGCCAGCTTCCCTCGGGAGACGGCGGGTAGCTATTGGGCTAGCTATCCGCCACTAACAGTCTCCTCACTGTCTGAGGGGGGGATCACGCTGTCCCGATCCCCTCCTCTTTAGCGCGGGAGCCCCGGCAGGTGGCCGGGGCGGCTGACAGACGCCTGGGACGTATACAACGGGTCCCCCAGGCGTCCAGCACAGTCAGCGAGAGGGAACAGCCGTGGTGGTTTTAGTTAGGATATACCCATAGGGGGAGTCCCACATAACCCCCGTTCTGCCCAAAGAACGGGGGTAGCCATAAAGCTTTCCACCAAGTCAAAAAAAAAAAAAAAGAGGGGGTGGTAAGGGTAGAGGATGAAATTTATAAGAATCCAAGCGGACAAAGTCGCTGGCATCAGCTAGTGTTTACTACATTTACTTTTTGAGCAGCAATGTCGAAAGAAAAAATTTAATAAAATATAATATAATTCGTTGTAGATAGTTTTTGTCTTAAAAGCAAATATTTTTTTCATCCAACACTTCCTGCGCCTTTTTTTATTAATTAAAATCGAGATCGACGCAACCATAGCCAAGGCGAGCCCTATTCTTTGATATTTTGATGGTCCCATGAGAGCTCTATAAATACGTGCGACAGTTTCGGAATCCTTGGTTATACTGAGTTAGCTAGCTAATTAGATCAAGTGTAAAGAGCAAGCTCTAATTAGCCACGCTTAGTGTCTGAATTCAGTCACACTGAATCCAGCCAAATGTAAAGCCGGTTTAAGGTGGCCATTAGACGATTCTATGATCTTGGCCAGATTGATCGTGTATGTGTGAATTGATAGAAAACACCAACATAAATATAAAACACGCGTGGTTATAGTCAAGCGCAAGCAAAAAAGACAATTCTGATGAGATACCAAAATCTATCGAGAAAACGTAAGCGCTCGTACGCATTAGCGGTTGCGGTAGCGGCGCGGCTAGCCGCTTTTGTATTTGTTTTTATATGCAACCGCTCATTTTGTACGCACATAAACCGCGACGAAATTCCAACCGCGGCGGTTGAACGGCAGGCAGCGGCCCGCTTCGCGGCTGGCCGCCATGTTGCCTATACGCACTAGGCGGTTCAGTTCGCGGCGTGCCGCAGGTGTGTTGTCAAAAAAGAAAATAAGCAATATGGAATTGTGAAGCAGCAGATTATAAAAACAGAGACCTAAAATGAAAACAATGGAAAGAATTAGAAGATATTTTTGGAAAATATCTACTAATTATTTATTCGTTTATGATAGACTGAACGCTGTTGTCAGACTTCAAGCGGTCCAACCGCCTGACGCGGTTCAACAGCGGCTCGCCGCCGGTGGCGGTGAACCGCTGTTTCAACCGCGTCAGGCGGCAAGAACCGCCTGGGAGGCTGACCGCTAATGCGTATGAGCGCTTAGAGCGTTTGTCCACCGTCACCGTCACGGCGGCGGCACAGGGCGGCGGCGGTGACAGATGACGGCGCGGCGTTCGAGTGACGGGCGTGCGATGGACACACGGCCTAATCGGCGCCGTCTCATCTCGTTGTCGGTGACGTCCCGGTGACGGTGGCGGTGGACAAACGCTCTTACCGTGTAGATTATGAAAATATATTATGTATTAAGTAGGTATGTGTATTAGTGTAAAAAATATTCAAAATATACTTAATAGAATTAGGTACTTACTGTCGGATTTCAGTTTTGAATTTCATCTTGCTTTGTCCCCAGGGCGCGCCGAGATGTGGCGTGCACTTCTCGTACTTGTCGCGGTGGGCGTCCACGCGCGCCCGAACAAGGTCCGGGACGTGACCACGGCTTGCGACAAGGGCTCCATCACCATACACCTTGAAATGGAGCAGCCCTTCAAAGGACTGGTCTTCAGCAAGGATTTCTCTAGAGAATGTCGAGTTCAAGGTTAGTGTTAATCTATCTTGTGTGTTTGTGCGTGGCATCGTAGCGCACGAACGGAAGGTCCGATTTCAATGAGACTTTTTCATTCGAAGGTTGATGAAATCGGGGTGATTTTCGGCTATGTTTGGTGAAATTCTGTTCAGCCGTAACTATCTGGATTTAATTTTTTTCTTGACTTGCCTTTCCTAAACAAGTTTCAAAAATATAACGAAAGTAAAAAGCTAATAAAAAGCGCATTTAAACAGGTATTATACAATTTTATTGAAGACTAGATGATGCCCACGGCTTCGCCCGTGTGTATTTAGGTTTGTAAAAATCTCGTGGGAACTTTGATTTTCCAGAACAAAAAAGTAGCCTATCTGTAGTAAGTAGTAACCCGTCCACAAAACGGAAATTCCGGGATCCTTACGATTTCGGAATGCAATTCCTTACAGCATCAGGGTTGAGGAGTTGGACATGTACCTACTCGAGGTCATTCAACAATAAAGTCTTTAATTGGTATCCCCAATATCAATTTAAATAACCGACAGTGCCTAAATCCCGTTAGTTTTAGGGATCAGATCCCCTACAGCATCAGGATTGAGGAGTTGGAATCCAAATTTTTTGTAGGACAGTGTCGCAATGTTTCTCTATCGATTAAAAAAAAATTACGCAAATCGGTTCAGAAATCTCGGAGATATCGGTGTACATAGGTAGAAAAACACAACTCCTCCTTTTTTGAAAGTCGGTTAAAAAAGTAGCCTATGTTACTCCCTGGTTAATTCTCTACTTGTATGTGAAAGTCCCGTCAAAATCGGTTCAGCCGTTCCAAAGATTAGCCCGTTCAAACAGACAGACAGACAGACAGACAGACAGACAGACAGACAAAAATTTTAAAAACGTGTGATTCGGTTATAGTATCGTTCAAATAACCATATGAGCTTAATATGAGGTAGTTATTTCGATATTACAGACAGACACTTCAATTTTATTTATTACTAGATGATGCCCACGGCTTCGCCCGTGTGGTTTGTAAAAATCTCGTGGGAACTTTGATTTTCCAGAACAAAAAGTAGCCTATCTGTAGTAAGTAGTAACCCGTCCACAAAACGGAAAAATTCCGTGGGATCCTTACGATTTCGGAATGCAATTCCTTACAGCATCAGGGTTGAGGAGTTGGACATGTACCTACTCGAGGTCATTCAACAATAGTCTTTAATTGGTATCCCCAATATCAATTTAAATAAACGACAGTGTCTAAATCCCATTAGTGTTGGGGATCAGATCCCTACAGCATCAGGATTGAGGAGTTGGAATCCAAATTTTTTGTAGGGCAGTGTCGCAATGTTTTTCTATCGATTAAAAAAAAATTACGCAAATCGGTTCAGAAATCTCGGAGATATCGGTGTACATAGGTAGAAAAACACAACTTCTCCTTTTTTGAAAGTCGGTTATAAAAGTAGCCTATGTTACTCCCTGGTTAATTCTCTACTTGTATGTGAAAGTCCCGTCAAAATCGGTTCAGCCGTTCCAAAGATTAGCCCGTTCAAACAGACAGACAGACAGACAGACAGACAGACAGACAGACAGACAGACAAAAATTTTAAAAACGTGTGATTCGGTTATAGTATCGTTCAAATACCATATGAGCTTAATATGAGGTAGTTATTTCGATATTACAGACAGACACTTCAATTTTATTTATTAGTATAGACTAGCTTTTGCCCGCGGCTTCGCCCGCGTGAATTTCGGTTTTTCACAAATCCTGAGGGATAAGTAGATTTCTGGTCCACCCGCCCCCCGCCGCGCGGCGGCGTACCGCGGTACCGCGTACGGCGGGCGCAGGGCGCAGGGGCGTGCGGCGCGGCGCGGGGAGTTCCATGCAGCGCGAGCGTGCGTCAGCCGCCGCGCGCAGCGAAAATACCTATCAGGGCGTTTTTTACCGATTTCAACACAACTCCTTTTTTGAAAGTCGATTAAAAAAGTAGCCTATGTTACTCCTTGGTTAATCCTCTACTTGTCTGTGAAAGTCCCGTCAAAATCGGTTCAGGCGTTTCGAAGATTAGCCCGTTCAAACAGACAGACAGACAGACAAACATTTTAAAAACGTGTGATTCGGTTATGGTATCGTCCAAATAACCATATGAGCTTAATATGTGGTAGTTATTTCGAAATTACAGACAGACACTTCAATTTTATTTATTAGTATAGACTAGCTTTTGCCCGCGGCTTCGCCCGCGTGAATTTCGGTTTTTCACAAATCTTGAGGGATAAGTAGATTTCTGGTTCCCGTTCCCGCTCCCTTTTCCAACCTTTATACTAACTTAGGGCATTTTTTATCTCCATTCAAAATTTCAGCCAAATCTGTTCAGTAGTTTTGACTGGCCCGTTGGCGCGGTTGGCAGTGACCCTGCCTTCGACATACATACGACTAAAACAAACTAAAGAAATAAAAAACATCATAACCCCTAATAAAAACAAAATCTCCGATTCAAAATAAAAATTACGAAAACGCACGCAACAAACGCAGGACACATCCGCACGCATTAGCTCCCTCGTTCGAAATGGAGATTGGAATAATTGGATTGGAGCATGCACCCTCTTCACCGCACCCGGCCGCCGCGCGGCGGCGTACCGCGGTGCGCGCGGCGCGGCGCGGGGAGTTCGGCGCGTCGGCCGTCGAGCGCAGCGAAAATACCTATCAGTTTTTTAACATAGGTACTTACCGATTTCAACACAACTCCTTTTTTGAAAGTCGGTTAAAAAAGTAGCCTATGTTACTCCTTGGTTAATCCTCTACTTGTCTGTGAAAGTCCCGTCAAAATCGGTTCAGCCGTTCCGAAGATTAGCCCGTTCAAACAGACAGACAGACAGACAAAAATTTTAAAAACGTGTGATTCGGTTATGGTATCGTTCAAATAAGCATATGAGCTTAATATGTGGTGGTTATTTCGAAATTACAGACAGACACTTCAATTTTATTTATTACTAGACTAGACTAGATGATGCCCACGGCTTCGCCCGTGTGGATTTAGGTTTTTAAAAATCCCGTGGGAACTTTTGATTTTCCAGAACAAAAAGTAGCTTATCTGTAGAAACCCGTCCCCAAAACGGAAAAATCCCGTGGGATCCCCACGATTTCGGAATACAATTCCTTACAGCATCAGGGTTGAGGAGTTGGATATGTACCTACTCGAGTTCATTCAACGATAAAGTCTTTAATTGGTACCCCTAATATCAATTTAAATAACCGAAAGTTTCTAAAACCCATTAGTTTTGGGGATTAGGTCCCCTACAGCATCAGGATTGAGGAGTTGGAATCCAAATTTTTTATAGAACAGGGTCGCAATGTTTCTCTATCGATTAAAAAAAAAATTACGCAAATCGGGTCAGAAATCTCGGAGATATCGGTGTACATAGGTAGAAAAACACAACTCCTCCTTTTTTGAAAGTCGGTTAAAAAAGTAGCCTATGTTACTCCCTGGTTAATTCTCTACTTGTATATGAAGGTCCCGTCAAAATCGATTCAGCCGTTCCGAAGATTAGCCCGTTCAAACAGACAGACAGACAGACAGACAGACAGACAAAAATTTTAAAAACGTGTGATTCGGTTATGGTAGCGTTCAAATAACCATATGAGCTTAATATGAGGTAGTTATTTCGATATTACAGACAGACACTTCAATTTTATTTATTAGTAGTATAGACTAGATGATGCCCACGGCTTCGCCCGTGTGGATTTAGGTTTTTAAAAATCCCGTGGGAACTTTTGATTTTCCAGAACAAAAAGTAGCCTATCTTTAGTAACCCTTCCCCAAAACGGAAAATTTCCATGGGATCCCTACGATTTCGGAATGCAATTCCTCACAGCATCAGGGTTGAGGAGTTAGATATGTACCTACTTGAGTTCATTCAACGATAAAGTCTTTAATTGGCACCCCCAATATCAATATATAAATAACCGACAGTTCATAAATCCCATTAGTTTTGGGGATCAGGTTCCCTACAGCATCAGGACTGAGGAGTTGGAATCCAAATTTTGTAGGATAGTGTCACAATGTTTCTCTATCGATTAAAAAAAAATTTACGCAAATCGGTTCAGAAATCTCGGAGATATCGGTGTACATATACAGAAAAACACAACTCCTCCTTTTTTGAAAGTCGGTTAAAAAGTAGCCTAGGACAATGTCACAATATTTCTCTGGCGATTTAAAAAAAAATTACGCAAATCGGTTCAGAAATCTCGGAGATATCGGTGTACATAGGTAGAAAAACACAACTCCTCCTTTTTTGAAAGTCGGTTAAAAAAGTAGCCTATGTTACTCCCTGGTTAATTCTCTACTTGTATGTGAAAGTCCCGTCAAAATCGGTTCAGCCGTTCCGAAGATTAGCCCGTTCAAACAGACAGACAGACAGACAGACAGACAGACAGACAGACAGACAGACAGACAAAAATTTTAAAAACGTGTGATTCGGTTATGGTACCGTTCAAATAACCATATGAGCTTAATATGAGGTAGTTATTTCGAAATTACAGACAGACACTTCAATTTTATTTATTAGTATAGATTAAGTAGTAAGTATATGTCGGCTCGTTGATATTGTAGTGTGAATGGTCCTAGCGTTGCGCCATTACGTCATTCCCACTACCAACATTTTATTGTAAGAGAGAGAGAGCGGTGGCGCGTGTGACACATTCCGATCTGGGCTCTCGACGAGAGCGCTGCTTCGTTCGTGCGGTGTACTGTGTTATATAGGTTGTGTTGTACAAAATAGGTCGTATCGTGCGATGTGTGTCATGTAGCTTAGATTAGATTAGATTGGCTGGCGATGGTTCGGTAAAGGGGAGGTGGTGTACCGACTAGGTAGGTAGGGCAAAGTCAGTTAGTGTGTCAGTTAATGAGAAGGCTTTTCAATTAGGCCCGTACCCATGTGACGCCCACAGCAATGTAATTCGATCTACCCTGATAATGAATAATGATACTACTAGAATAGCCTTCTGATGTCGTCCGCTGGTCCATCTCTGCTCATCACTGGCGACATCAGAAGTGGGATTCGAAGGGCTGATTGATGAGCCGGAGGAGCCTTTAACTGCATTTGCGTTTGTCGGTCTCCTTCGTGGCACAAAAGTCTTGTAGAACCGGTGTTGTGTGCGCAACGCGGGTCGTTTTCATTTTGTTAAGATTTCGGTGCCGCGATACTTCTCGTTAACGAAAGTATTGCGAATAGGCTATCGGGTGTACGTTATAATAAAATTGAATTACCTGTATTGAGAATTCAAGTGTTAATAGTACCTTGCAAATTTTATGTGAAATTTTTAATTGATGGACACACCCACTTTACAAATTTTTGTTTCACGTTATATTAGATGAGTTTTTGCGTTAAGTCGTGATATTTTAAAGGCAGGTTGTGCAATGACTGCGGATACTTTTTCTATTTCAAAGTGTAAAATAGTTTTCGGATATTGATACGGATATACCAGATGAGGATAAACCGCGACTATTGTTATTGCTTAACGAAAACTCGGATTTCTCGATTAACGGATTACCGCGTTTACGGGTCACAACCGGAAAACTTAAGATTAGTTTACTTGAATCCTCGTAAAACGGTTTAGCGTCATATGCACCGCCTTTGATTTACGGCAGGTGGTTCGTGATAAAATTAGCGAGATGTTATATGCGGGTAACCGACCCAAATGGAAATGTGAATTCAATTGTTCACCTTTTTCTAGGAATTTTTAGTTAATAAAAAACGTGACGGTACTGAGCGATTGTGTGTGGATTTCCGAGAATTGATCAGCCACACTGTTACCGATTATATCAGATTAAATTGCGCGTTTATGTGGTGCTAACTATAACTAGTGTTTAGATTAGAAACCGGGATAGCTTCAGGGGCCTGGCGGGCCGCCTAAATTTTTGAGGGCTTTTTAAAGTGGGGCTGGTGATCTCTGATCTACCGATTGCTGAGGATAATTAATAGTCGCTCGAGGACGATCGAATGTCAGGGGTTGGCCGTGACGGCTGGCGAGTTTTATGTCGATAACAACTGACAGCGTTAAGATAGTAACAAAAACCAACAACCAAAAACCAAAAAAAAAAATCGTGATTAATTGAAAGTAAAGTTCTACAAATACTCGCAGAATAATAAAATACCCGCTATTGAGATGAATGATTCGTTTGACAAATGGTTTTGGTTGCTAACCGAATTCTATTGTCTAGGTACCTTCATCGATGTTGAAAAGTGATTAAGTTCGAAACGTGGTTGCGATAAAGGCGTAAAGAGGTTGTAGTTCGTAAAATGGTTTATTGAGATGATCATAAAATGAAATAAATGGTTTACATGATTGGAACTAAAGAAATAGGATTGCGTTTACGGGAAGTAGTTTTTGATCAGTTATGTTAGAAAGTTAGACGCCGCCGAGTTTCTTACTGGTTCTTCTCGCTAGGTTGCGGCATTCCGAACCAGTGGTAGATTCGTTTTAGTTTGAGTTGTTTAGTTGAGTTTAGGTAAGAGTAACTTTAACCGTGATATTTGATTGAGGGTTTGTGATAGCAATTGCACCCTAATCAGATGAGTGTTGCCATTTTCGGGACTTGGCAGGGAAAATGACGAGTGCGTGTGTGATGTAGTTAATTAAATGGACTGGCCTATATATGGGTCGACGTTCTTGAGCAGATCTTGAGCAGAGACTGTGATTATTATTTTGACTATGACAATGACTTTGGCCTTTGTTATTGGAGGGCGAGTGAATAGTCTAAGGAGCTGGCTCATGCGGGTTGAGGTTCCAGATCACTTCATTTACGGCAGTGTGTGAACGTGTGACGTTCGTTGTTGGTGTGAGCTAGGTGATGAGTGAATGGTCTAAGGAACTGACTCATGCGGGTCGAGGTTCCGGATCACTTCATTCGTGGCAGCGTGTAAACGTGTGTTACAAGTGGGAAGGGCGCTGACTAGTTGTGTGTGTTTCATGTTGTCTATCCTGGGTTTTGGTGGTGACATCCGGGTCATACACACTATTTGTGTTGATTGAAAGGATTCACTAGTGCCTCCCAGATGAGTTCCGGAGTCTATCCTGGTAAGAGTGTCGTCCGGGCCAGACTCGTAGGAGTTGGTTGAAGGGACACACTCCTTCCAGATGTTGTGTTATAGTAAGTTACTGAGTCTATCCTGGTAAGAGTGTCGTCCGGGCCAGACTCGTGGGAGTTGGTTGAAGGGACACACTCCTTCCAGATGTTGTGTTATAGTAAGTTCCTGAGTCGATCCTGGTAAGAGTGTCGTCCGGGCCAGGCTCAAGGGAGTTGGTTGAAAGGACACACTCCTTCCAGATGTGTATTGCGATTGACAGCTGAAGTGATGACTGACAATTGACAGATTGAAGTACTGACTGGTTGGGTGTTATATTAAGTTCCTGAGTCTATCCTGGTAAGGAAGTGTCGTCCGGGCCAGACTCAAGGGAGGTGGTTGAAAGGACACACTCCTTCCAGATGTGTATTGTGATTGACAGCTGAGGTGATGACTAGCAATTGACAGATGGTTGGGTTGGGTCTGTTGTACGTCATCACATGAGGTGGTGGTTGGTTGATGCGATTGACAGCTGGTGTGATGATTGACAATTGATGCATGACAGACGGAGGTGACCTAGAAGCAGTGAAGTGTCAGGGATGGGCGAGCGTATTTAGAGGTGTACTTCACCTGTGTGTTGTTCTTTGTAGACATCCTTGGACGCTGGCAGTCGCACGGGGACGTGCGAATGTCAGTATGGCCGTGTCGGCTCGTTGATATTGTAGTGTGAATGGTCCTAGCGTTGCGCCATTACGTCATTCCCACTACCAACATTTTATTGTAAGAGAGAGAGAGCGGTGGCGCGTGTGACACATTCCGATCTGGGCTCTCGACGAGAGCGCTGCTTCGTTCGTGCGGTGTACTGTGTTATATAGGTTGTGTTGTACAAAATAGGTCGTATCGTGCGATGTGTGTCATGTAGCTTAGATTAGATTAGATTGGCTGGCGATGGTTCGGTAAAGGGGAGGTGGTGTACCGACTAGGTAGGTAGGGCAAAGTCAGTTAGTGTGTCAGTTAATGAGAAGGCTTTTCAATTAGGCCCGTACCCATGTGACGCCCACAGCAATGTAATTCGATCTACCCTGATAATGAATAATGATACTACTAGAATAGCCTTCTGATGTCGTCCGCTGGTCCATCTCTGCTCATCACTGGCGACATATAGATTATATGAATGTGGCAATTAAAAGTAAATAGCATAAAGTTTATTTCTTATTTATAAATCTTTTCAATTCAATTCTAAATATATTAATGTTTTGAATGTTAAATTTTCAGGTCAGATGCAATCGAAGCTATCGCTGCAGTTGCCGACGAACGCGTGCGGCGTGCGCACGTCCACGCTCAACACGAGCGTGGCCGAGCCCGGCGACCACGACGACCTGTACTACACCGTGGAGCTGGTGGTGCAGATGGACAGGCAGCTGCAACAGTCCTCCGACCAGGATTTGATTGTGAGGTACACAATTCATGATCTTTTTGTAGACTTAGGATTGTTACTCACGGGCGCACCAATCCTCGAGATTTGTCGCTGGCGACAAGGCCGCGGACCAATCTTCGTTCACGCAACACCCGCGCGGCGCGGTAGATTTGTCAGCGAACTCGAGGCCCAGCGCATACTGAATAATTAACTTTACGACTATTGGCATACGGTCGCGCGGTACGGTACGCGCGCGGTCGGTGTTAGCAAGCAGCAGAGATCACTCGCTATACCCGTATTACTAATTCCCTGGAATTTTGACGTTTCGTAATGTTACCAGAGATAAAACAATTCCCACAAAAAAAATAAAAAATTCAAATCTTATGCAAATACAAATCAACTGCCGCATGTACATATGACAAATGCCTGACAGACACTTCATGGTGATAATGTCATTCGACATCCATTTTTGAATAAATTTTTTCAATGTGCTTCTTTTATTTTCTGTTGCTGTCAGTGTGCACTTTCTAGTTTCCACTCTTGGTATTTTCTATTTTAAGGCGAAACGAGTAATATTATTACGCGGCATATGGCTTTTTATGATGACAGGGAATTAAAGTAGTCTGGGGTAAAATCGTACTTCGTAGATGTTAACCCTGTTCTCCATACAAATAACTCATCTGTAAATGACAATGACAGCTGTCAGAATTCCGGGGAATTCGTAATACGGGTATACAGTTCACAAGCGACTGGCGCGCGTTTCCGTAGTGTGTGGGCGATGAAGGATTTGTCGACGGCTCGGGTGCGGCTCGCGGCGCGTAAGCGCGTTCAATAAATGGGGCACTTTACACGACTTACCTATGTACTTAATGGATCTAGATTTAAAAAAATGTTTCTTCATACAGATTTTGCCACCACCATTTTTTTTTTCATTCAATTTGTGGCAGTGGCTCTAATTGCGGCAGTAGGTGGTCTTGTAAGTCTCTAAGTGGTCTGGGGCTCTGGGCTATAACTTAGGTAGGATAAGTACTTAGTCTATATTTAAATGAGGTCACTATAAGGTTACTTTACGAAAATTCTCCAGTCACCAACCGTAATAACAATTTGTCTAAGTGTCTCGATCTAGTATTTCGTAATATCGTCAGCCTTGACATTTGCTAATACTTAACCAAAGGCGTGGTATGGCAAAAGCTCGATAGTAAATACATATTAAAATAGTCTACGCTGCCTGCTCGTGCACTGCAGTCGCTGGACTGTGCGAAATATCAATTTTGGTGGATGGGGTCACCAGTTTGGTGGATGGGGTTCACGCCACCAAGTTTATGTACGGATTATGATGGAGCCTCGAAGATGCTTCTGTCCACGTACCTGATACGCCACGAGTAGCGCTGTGTTCGTGAGTCTACAAGGTTGTGAAATGACACGCTTCAAACTTCAAATAATTAATATTTTACTTTGATTCTACATTAAACAAAGAAAGCTTAGGCTAGCGTACAACGGCGGGCAGGGAGCAACTGCGGTGCCGCGTGCAACGGCGGCTTATATAGCGACCCAATTTGAGAAATGCCTACGTCGGCACATGTCCCCTACATCAATCAATTACCTACTCATCTACTAAAGCAACAAAATATCCACTAACATTAAGATTTTTGCTGATTTTCTTTCAAATAAGTAGACTGTACTATGGTACTCGTACTTAGATAGGACACCGGTCAAAGACCTTCCCACACAGTTGCGTCTCTATCGATAGTTATTACAGAACTGGTAACAAAACTATTTATTAGAAATGGTAAAATAGTATATTTATTTAATAAACTCTTGTTTGCAGTCGATATAACACCGTTGCACCCACAAGTCGCACCGGATAGGTAGTCATTGCTATGTACTCACCGAGTTGCAAGCATATCAGTGCAACCAGCCAGCGTCGCGCGTCGGTACAAATTCAGTCGATTACCTCGTCGGACGATATAAAAGATTACGCCACAGAAAGAGAGGGCTTTATTGGTGAACATAAAATTTAGGCACTCATCGCTATGCGAGCTAAATTGTACTTTATTGCGTCATAGGAACAGTTTTTTAAATACCTGTTTGGAGCTTAAAGAAAATAGTAATATTCTTTGATTTGGAGTGAGTCTTCTGTACCTACCTCATACCTGTACTATTAACGTGTAACATGATAAATATCTCCGCTACAGGTGTAAGTTGCAGCCGCGTGCGGTCCGCATTATCAGTTCGGCGCTGGAGGGCGTCATTAAAACTAAACTACGAGAAATGACCGGACACGGACTCGACGGCAAGCGGATGAGGTAATATTGAAACTGTATCTTATGTTGGGAACACCAACAAATCATTTAAATCATTCAATCAATATAGTACATACCTAGTTCGATTATACTCGTTCGCTCTCTTGCCTCGAAACTGTCGTACATAACAGACGTGTTTTTATATCTATCATCATCATCATCATCATGATCAACCCATTACCGGCTCACTACAGAGCACGGGTCTCCTCTCAGAGTGAGAAGGGTTTTGGCCATAGTCTACCACGCTGGCCAAGCGGATTGGCAGACTTCACACACCTTTGAGAACGTTATGGAGAACTCTCAGGCGTGCAGGTTTCCTCACGATGTTTTCCTTCACCGTTAAAGCAAAAAATACTTAAAACGCACATAACTCCGAAAAGTTAGAGGTGCGTGCCCCGGGATCGAACCCACGACCTCCGATTAGAAGTCGGTCGTCCTAACCACTAGGCTATCACAGCTTTTTTTTATATCTATCGCTTCACAATAAATCTGCAATTTAGTGTGTGCCGCATAAAAGTATCTTTATTTTCCTTCACCCAAGAGCACCTGCGAACCAGCAGCAGTCTCCTACATCTTACACTGTCATGTACTTGTACAACCTGTACATAATTTCTCTATAGAGGAAACTAGGAAAAAAGCTAATTCAGCTAATTGCAAAGGATATGCAAATCACTATGCGATGATGAATCGAGGAGGAAGGGCTTGCGATTGCTAGGCGACTGTCGTGACTGGTGACAAGTCTAGCATTATGAATTATGAGCCGTAAGCCTAGCGAGGTGAGGATCTTTCTACTTCTATAAGTAAATAGAAAGATCTAAGTTAATTTCATAAATAGAATGTCTCTGTGCATAGGTACAGACTACAGATGAAAGAAAAATCCCAATTTATCATTATTTCCCTAGAGGTTCTGACCTCGAGACTAGCTCTCGCGTAAATGAGCATACTATCTAGCCGGTATCCCCTAAGTCCCGTGGATGCTTTGACATTTTTAGTTTGTGCTGGCAGTAAATCATACTCTGTCTTATTGAGATTCTAAAATCCTTTACTACTATAAATTTCATGTAAGTACTATAAATTTTCCAGGACCGGTCGCAATCGACATGGCTGGGACAATCCTGCCGAGATGGAACAGAGGCAATACTTGCTGGAGTCGGCTCGGGCGTGGATGGATCTGGCGCCGATAGTTGCTGGCACCGAACCCGCTACAGTGGAGGTCGGACAACCGACCAGGCTGCTCATACAATGCACTTTACCAGGTACAACTTGTCTTCTTCCTGATTTACATTGATGACAAGTTATTGTTTGAATACACAGCCTCAGTAATAGACAATCACATTATATCACAGTGTGGTTATACAAGCTTGAGATTCGAGTTTAAGAATTGACTCAAACATGAGATTCATGAAAAATCAAAAATCATTTCGCACAACTTCTCTAAAGTATGCGTCAATCGTAGTAGGTATGTTTCGCTCCCAATCTGCCGCTTGCAAAAATCATCATGTAAACGCTCAAGAATACTTGCGCAAAATTATTGGTCATGTATACTTGTCATGCTTCCACTTAGGCACCTAAAGATGGAAACGCACTCTTTTGTTGAAGGAGTGGCAGTATATTACCGTTTTCCACACGGTATCACAGGTGGTATGAATGTGCCCGAATAGCCGTGGCCCGTGGGTATGCCGAATTCTTCCACCAGACTAGACCTGAGCTAATTTAGAAACCCCAGGGTACTTTTCCATTAATAGAGTTACAGCGTACCCTTCCATGTCAGAATAGTTGTCATTATTCACTAATCCAGATAATGAATGGGATTAACGAGGAACCGACGGCAACTACTCATCTAAAATCTATCCACCTCAGATCTGAAGTACTTTCTATAATATTTCCAGTTGGAGTTGCTCTACGCGTAACCAACTGCGTAGCACACGACGGCTTGGGCGAAGCATCACAGAAACTCCTCGACGAAGCCGGCTGTCCAATCGACGAAACCATTTTCGACAAGCCGTCCGTGCATCGACACAAGCAACGAGAAATTGACTATTCCGAAAATCCAACCGATAACAATCGTGAAGAGGAAAGCTTGAAAATGAAAGACCCTGAATACATTTTCAAAAACATGATGACGTATCAGCATGCGGTAACCACATTCGCAGCATTCAAGTTTCCTGATAGAGCAAAACTGCACCTATCTTGTGGTGTCGAGTTGTGTAGAGGCGCGTGTCCTCAAGTCGACTGCGACGCTTTGCAGAAGCCTCAACAGACCAAGGATGGACTGGTGAGGAAGGCTCGCTTGGACAAGGAGGCGAAAGGGCTGGTTTTGGATAGGTTGGAAGTGTACAACAGTATAGAAGTGCTCGCGCCTAATATCGAGTTAGAAGACGAAGCTTCGATCAGAGGTAAATATTTGATTTTAATTTTCAACTACTGTAAAAACATGGCAGTTGTGTTGTGTAGGAGTGATGCTAATCTTCTTCTTAAGAAGAGTGATCTTCTTAAGAAATAACATGACTGAATCTAGATCTTACCAGTAAATAGAATAAAATATGATAATAACGCTATAATCACTTAGCGCCAAGACCAGTGTGAAAACATGGTTTCCTAGAACTGTGTTGGTAGACCCTCACGACGAACGTAGACTCGCATGATGAAGTCACAGGAATCAGATAGATGCAAACGACACAAGACCTTGGAGTGTGCAAATCCCTACAAAAGATCTGTCTAGCAGTAAACGTCCACTGGCTGAGACGACGACGAAGATATTTTCCAAATAGTCACTACAAGATTTCCTTAAATTATACTCGTACAAGGTAGAATAACTTTAAATCGTTTGTTTACAGGTTCCAGGAGAATAGAAAAAGAGGAAGATTTAGTACGCGGTTTCTCCCCTGGGGACAAGACAATTTGTTTGTCACCAGGGAAAATGGCTCTAGCATTCTGCGTGTTAGGAATCATTTTCCTTTGCGCTATTGCTGTGGCTTTCGCGTCCCTAGTGCGAGCGAGACGAAGGATACCTCGAGAACCAGTCCATACGTCCCTCTCATTCTACACTGGGAGCAAGAGTATGTTCTCTTCAAGCGGGAGCAGTAGTTCAGGCTTAAGTGGGAGTAAGCTGCTTCTGACTGATAGTCCTTATATGGACCACCATTCTTCTTCTAGCAATAACTGGCCGTACACTAGGGCATTCTGATTTGAAATTAAAACATTGTTTTATGTATATTATTTTCACAAAAAAATGACTGATTTTTAAAAAGTATTCTAAACGAAGTTTACATTAGTAGCGTAGGTATATTTTACACAAAAATACCTTAAAAAGCTCTCTGAAGTCTAAACCTAGTGTCCAATGGCAAGAAACTTACAAAATATCTTACAGAATAATACTTATGGGGTATTTTGCACTGAGTGAATTTCTTTATTGCAAGTCGTTTGCAGAAATGTGTGCAAGATAATTTGCTGCAAGATTCCTGCAATGGACCTGTACATTTAGTACCTACCTATAAATTTTCGCCTCACTGCCGGCTCTCAAAGTAACCTGTGTAAGCTGAAAATTTAATCTTCTAGAATCTACCTAGATGATATTTTGCTAAAGCAGGCGTCCTACCTACTGTTAACGATTTTTTAGATTTAAGTTTATCATTAAGATATTTAGACAAATGTGTCATTTGAGGAGGTGCTTTTGTGATTTCTACTGTCATTACTTTGCATCTTTTAACTATATTTTTAAATAGAAACCACTTAAGACTTAAAAGTAAGTATTTTCGATCAACGGTACACATAGGTACTTCCAAGACGTCTAGAGTAAGTGCATGCTATTTCAATCCTCATTTAGGAGCGGGACGTACCTACGTAGGTACCTAGTTACTCAAAAGCCAGCTGTAAGATTTGACAATAACAAAATTCAACTTTTGGTATTAAGTAGGTATAGCTACAACCTACTATTTTTGAGATTAAGCGAATTTTTCAAACTAATCTATTTAGAGTTGTAGTACTTGTACCTAACTACCTATATAGTACTTATCTAGTGGTCCAAAGGATCCAAAATAAAACTTGACAGAATCTTGTATCCGAGAATGTACCTAGCTACTTAGCTTCATTTTGTAACATTAGCACTATAACATTGACCTAGTGGCAAGCTTGTTCGGCTATGGATCATGAGATTCTTGGTTCAGTTCTGGGTCGGACCAAAAACAAGTTATTGTGGTTTTGTGCCAAGAAATTCTCAGTAGCAGGCAGGAGTTTGGAAGTTTGCGCCTTGCGGTGATGAAGATACACCCTTGTGAGTTGTGCACCTTGAAGATTTGTACCCTTGAAGATACACCGGAGAGCATGTAAAACCTTCGGTCTGGCGCCTGATCTCTCCGATCATGTCGCATTGGCGTCCCATCAGACTATGGGAGTGTGGAAACAGAGTGAACTTGTTTGCTATTCTACATAGTCTCTCGCTAGTCTCTGGTCGCCGTGGCCGAAATTAGGTCACGATTATAACATTAGCACTTCCTCGACGATTATTATTATTTAACAGTGCTACTTAATTATTATTATTTTAGGATAAGTATTTATAGGCAGGTACTTACCTACGCTTTATTAGTAAGGATATTTATTTTTAAATGGTAATGTGATCTTATTTAAATTGAAACATTTTACATTTTGTAATAAAGAAAACCAATACATAATTAATGTTGTTTTTTTATTTTTTTTAACTAAGTTAAACTCCCTCCCTAAATTACCTACATTTTAAGATGGAAAGAACTATCCATAGAGCTCATTTGGGCGCCTGGGCTATAGATGTAAATAAACCGATTTAAACAAAATTTTGCCATTGTAAACCTTATAAATATACCGTTTTAAACAAGTTTTAAATGGTTAAAAACTTTAGACTGGATAACTTAAATGCCTAGCGCCATCTCATATCGAAAGGCAGAGTTATTTCGTAAAACTTTAATAATATCTGAATAATTTAAATTATCTGAACAAATAATAAAAAGCCCCAACGCAAAAACGACGGGGTGTTATAAGTTTGACTTGTCTCTGTGTTTGTGTGCGTGTGTTTGTCTGTCTGTTCCACCGTAGCGCTCAAACGGGTGAACCGTTTGAGCGCTACGGTGGAACAGACAGACATACACACGCACACATATACACACATACAGACATTTTAAACTTATAATACTCCGTCATTTTTTGTGTCGGGGGTTGAAAACATAGTCATCAATACCAATCGTTTTAAACGGGTTTTTTCGTTTTAAACGGATTGGTTTAGTTGGTATTATACTGGCCTTACATAGACTATAGCCTGGGCCGCCGCACCTAAGAGAAATTATACCCCACCCCCTCTCGCCGCACCTTTATAGTGTGAGAATAGTTGACATCTTTGATAGGACTTGAGTAACTTGAAGACTATAGTTCAACTTTTAATTATCTGCAGTAATCTGACGTTTCCTAATGTCATTCCGTAAAATAATGTTGCCAACCCCATTTCTATAGTGATGTGATACGTTCAATTCATTCAATTTCATACTCAAAAGTTTCGTTCAAAGTTACTCTTTCATTAACATCATAATTTTATTTATCTACTAAGTAAATGGATGGCTCCTACGTATAAAAGCCAACTAATTTTGTCGTCTTGACTTTTTGTGGCAAACTTTTTTTTTTGTTAATTTGTGATTTTACTAACAAACAATGTGAAAGACTTTTTGTATAATTTTAGGTAATTTTATTGATTAAACTGTGATCTTTAAAAAAAAGCTTGCTTTTGTTAACTAGGTATTTCTTAAGAAAACACAATACGTTTTAAATACGGGTCCATAACTATACGTTTTAAAGAGTAAAGACTATAGAACTGAAAACCAGATCATAAATAATTTATATTTATTGTGTGAGATAACAACTTAATTTAACTTTCACTATATGATGAGTAAAAATATAAAAAAAATACATATTTTAACGGCCACTTTGGCACATTGGCCTTATTAGGTTGTTTTTGGAGTAAAATAAATATAATAATAAAAATCAGCCAAGTGCGAGTCGGGCCTCGCTCTTTCAGGGTTCCGTACATAATTATGAACAATATAATATTTTGGGTCTAAGAAATATTTAATTTCCGAGCTAGACATCGCAACAAACCGTGAAAGAAAAACCCAAAAAAATTTTCGTTTATTTTGGTCACAGCTTATAAACTATTTAATAAATCGTTGTTTTCAGTATTTGTTGTTTAAATAGAGCATATAGTACATAATATACTGAAATATCATATTCCCAACTAGTTTAGTTTTTGAGATAGCCCCCGTCACAAAAATGGTCTAAAACTGGCAACTTTGATGGCCTCCCATTCCCTTATTTTTTGAGATAAAAATTAAAAAAATACATATTTGTACTCTACTTAATGAGCTCTAAACAATGATACCCCACAAGCTAGGGTAAAGAAATTTTTTTTTTCCGGCTCCTTTTTCATGTATGGGAGCCCCCCTGAAAAATAATTTAATTCAATTTCTAATTCAATATTTGATTTTGGGTTAACGTTTTACACTAAATACCAAAATTTCAGGTTTGTAACTCATTTCGTCTGCGAGCTAGAGACCTGTGACCGGCGGACAGACGGACAGACAGACAGACAGACAGCCGAGTGACATTAATAGGGCTCCGTTTTTACCCTTCGGGTACGGAACCCTAAAAACTAATGTACAAAGGTTAAAGTGCAGTAAAAGAATAACTTAAATATATACAAATATAACACTATGTTGTAAATAAGGACGATATCTGTCATAGTTAACATGCTGCTGCCCCTTTATTTAAAAAAATGATATTTTTAAAAAAATACTTACTAGTTATTCAGAAAAAAATATATTGAACAGTAGTTACATATTTTTGGAATCTACTTATAATTTTCTAGATGATTTTGACCTTCCTGGTGCAGTGGTGAGCGCTTAGGTCTTATAAGTGGGAGTTTCCGAGTTCGATTCCCTGCAGGGGCAATTTGGGATTTTATAATTTCTAAATTGTTTTTGGTCTGGTCTGGTGGTAGGCTTTAGCCGTGACTGGTTAGCACCCTACTGGCAAAGCTGTGCCGGCCGGCTGCCAAGCGATTTAGCGTTCCGGTGTTCCGGTAGGATGCCGTGTAGAAACCGATCAGGGGTATGCATACCTCTTTCAAGTCTGCCCCCTTCCGTATTCGACTGCATCATCATTTACCATCAGGTGAGATTGCAGTCAAGGGCTAACTTGTAGTTGAATAAAAAAATAGATGATGATTATGAACTTAATCTGATTTTTGATAATTTTTTTTCAACTTTTGTCTTTAATGCGGAATCATGGTCACCCCATCATACGGGTGAAAGAGTTCCGTATCGACGGGATGAACATTCAATGTTTGACAGTTACGAAACCCATGAACATTTTGTATGGTAAAATGTTTTTTCTTTTATTTTTTCGTCAATTTTCCAATATTTTTAACAGTTATTCTGCTATTCGGGAAGGAGACAAATACAACAAATCAAAAACCATGAAAATCGGTCCAGCCGTTCTCGAGTTATAAGTGTTCTAACAAACCAGACTTTGTTTTATATATTAAAAATATATGTATTTATATATATACATATATATAGGTACACTTTGTACATAAAATATAATAATTACTTAAAATATAAACTTTAATTTGAATAAAATAATTGAATGATTCAAATCAATCAACTGTACCCCATCCCTATTTTATTTTCGTTAAAAAGTGACAACCCACGAAACTTCACATTAGTGCATACAATTAAAAGTCGAAGTATAGAGGTACTTATACTTTATCTTAGCTTGAAGAACAATTTTAAAACGATTAACACTTAACAGCGTAAATAATATTCTGTTTAAATGAGATTTTCTTGATTGTGACTAAACAACCTACATTTAAACATTTTGAATGCTATTTATTTACGCAATCACTCAAGCAAATGAGAGGAAACATTTGGTGTATAACGTTGATCCAAACCGAATATTGAATTAGAAATTCAATTAAATTAAGTTATGTTTATTTTCCCATACTAAAATGTACTTAAATCATTTTCTGCTGGTAAATAATTTTTCCCCACATTAAATTAACTCATTTTAAAATTGGCTCACAATGTTTCACACATTTCTTAAGTTACTCACCTTCGTCTCACCTTCAATATGCGTCATGTCTACTCCCTAGATGTCTATCGATGTCTATGGTCTGCTCTCTAATCTCTAAAAATATCTGTGGTCTGTTCTCTAGATGTCTGTGGTTTATGCCAATGACAACAGCAGCCATGACATCATGTGTCAAAGAAGAGTGTGAAAACAGAACTTTCATCTCCTTTTATAAACGCAAAAATGTCTCCTATTTTATAAACGTTTCTTTATTTATTTTTTTCAATTTTATATTTTTTTTAATTTTTCGTAGTTAGGTGTATTTAATTAATTTTTTTTTACTGTTTGGACTCCATTTATAAACTCCTAAAATAACTTGACCTCTTTTTATCTGGTATGTACCTACGGTCTGTGTATATTTTCATTATTTCAGGCTTTGAAAACAAAAAAAAATAGACAGACTGACGAACACAGTGCAAATCAAAATTCACCCAAGCAGACAGAACACCTAGCTTTGATATATTTAATCTGTTCTTCAAAAAATGTCTTTACCTTTAAGAATTCTATTCCGAGCATCACTTCTAATAGCTTTTGAGATCGTTAATGCTAAGAAATAATTACGGACGAGGAGACGATTATTATTATTTATTAATATTATTATAAATTAATTGGGTAGGTATTTTTTAAGGAACTTTTTTTTTTAAATAAAATAAATAAATAAAAAAATGACTTTCTAAGATGATTGACAGCCGTAGTTCCACTTTTCGCCATTTCACTGATTTTACAGTTAATTTGGTCGCACTTTACCATCTACACTGTAGCTTAGTCAATGACATGGGCGGAAAGGATGTTTGCTTGCGCGGCGATCTTTAGCCTTGCCTTTCCGAGCGCCGTGTTCGTACTCGTATTCACGGATGATATTCAGACTGTTTCTATATGAATGGTGATTATTTATAGGCGTCGATGATAAGAAGTGATCGGGTTATGATTTTAAGTTATAACGTAGAAAATTGTTAGTGAGACTGTATTTATTTGTTGTGTATTCTCGACCCGATATCGTGGAACAAGGTGATCCGTGATATTTTGTGAGTTCTACGTTTATGTGTGTCAACTGTGGTTTGAAGCGGTGCTTCTTAATTTTAAATTGAAGGTAAGATTTTTCTTTTCAAGGTTCAAATATTTGTGGAACCAATTGGATTCGATTCCGAATCGGTTGCCTCAAGAGGCCCAATTTTAGATAGGTTTCGCGTATGTAGTGATATTACATAGGTACTCGTTTTGCCCGGTTCATAAACATAATTTATTTTGTACTCAACGATTAGATACTGCAACAGTAAACATAAAAGCTTCAAAAAGTAACAGCGTTTCGGTAAGACGATTTGTAGAAGCCATATAAAGGGTATGGATGTAATTGCCATGGTAATTACTCATCATGCCTTTTCCAGGTTAGTGCACCATCATTTAATTAAGAATCAAGCGCAAGCTAGGAACAAGTACTTATACCTACTTGTTATACCAGAAGTTGTTATGAACATGTTGTCATTCCTGCTAAAAATCTTTGCTTAATTATTCTGAGAATACATTAATTAGCATGAGACTGGCACAGAAGCATACCAGCTACTTGAATATGCCAGCTAATTGGCATGTGTATTTCATGATGTCAAAAATATAGCACACCTTTATAAAAGCATAAATTTATGTGGACAAAGTCATGGGTAAAAGCTAGTATGCCAATAAATTCAAATTTTTTTTTAATAATATGAAAAACTTTGATTTTCAAATAAACTGAATCAATCAGCAAGCCTAGGTATGTCAAGTTGGAGTAAAGCTGGCATATGAATTTCATAGACATCATCAGTACATGGCATGTATGATGTAAGCAATAACATAGTTAGCAGATGTACACATAATATGTACGTCATTTGAAGATCTTAAAATTATTATATTATGAAAGTATATATATTCTAAATGCCTGGGTATTTTAAAATATCACTTCAATATGTAATCTACCACACCCAATGTATATGTGTTATCTTATATCAATAATGATATTGTACCTAAACTGGAGGGAATTTGCACCTACTTACAAGTCACAGCAAATAAGTCTAGCATTGACCTTCAATTCAGAAGTCGAAAATGAGGTATCTAGGGGTGTGAGGGGCTCGCCGGGAGGGTGTGGGGATTGTTCGTAAGCACTGATTAGCTCTCGCGGATCCCTCGTAAGAGCTGATTTATTATTTAACATTCAAACCTGCAAATGTGAAATGGCCATTTCATGTATGTAAATGCAAAAATGAGAGGGCAATTGCAGTACTTAATTTTATGCAAATATTATTGTTATATTTTATAATACATGTTACACATGTCAAAATACTTAATTTTTTGCTAAATTTTCAGATTTGAATGTTGTTTGGGTTTGAACGATGAATAGAATAGAAAAGTTTTTTTATTCAAATAAACTTTTACAAGTACTTTTGATGATATTATTTTACTTTGATTCTTTGCAACCAGATTTAAAACTGGTTAGGTAAGAACCCCCTCTCACCTCTGCCTCAAAAATAGAAGTTTTTAAGTTTTTATTTAATAAAAAACTGACTTTGGTTGTATTTTGAATTCCAGTTTATTTTATTGAAACTAGTTAATTAATAATTACGATAAGGAATATTGTTATAGAAAAAAGCTATAGTTAATCACAGTAATTGATGTCTAAACACATAATGTGGATAATTATAATTTGCTTGTGTTTATCAGCTAATTTGTAGCCAATGGATTGAAACTATCAAGTTGCTATGAGTCCCATTCTGTATGTAACCATTGATCAATAATGTACTAGATAAGTTGTCAATTGCCAAAAAGTGTTGTAAAATTATTCCTCACCCACAATTAGGAACCTATTTTTCTTAGTTCCCCAGTGAGAATACTGATGTAAATACAACACCTGATGCTGTAGTATGTTTTTAAAAGTTGGAAAAATACAAACACAATTGTACTGCTTAATTATTAATTGATTTGTTTGATGACTTTCCATAACCCAAGAATCTTCGTCGATGAATCGATTCAATGAATCAATGATTTTATGGTTTGTTGTGAAGGAAGTCTGCTAAATAATATATCTTGGTAGAAATCCTAGAACTAAATATTATGACAAATCTGCTAATAATAACTCGCACATTATTTTTTCATATGATGCATCAAACAAGTGCATGTTTCAAAGTGCTTTATTGAAGCTTATTGTTTAGTGTTCTGTGATTGTGTAGAAAAGGTATTTTTCTTACAGATTAGAAAATTCCTAAGCTTTATTATTAATTTGGTAATGTTATCAAATTCTAATTAAGTGGTAACATAATATTGTGGCCAATTCTGTTGTACACAATCTCTAAACTTAAACTAAATTGACAGGTTTAAAAATAGTGTTATCCTTTTCTGCAGGGAGCATTGTGAAAGAGATAGCAATAGATTTAGACCTGTCATTTTAGTTTAGATTTAGAGATTGTGTACAACAGAATTAGCCACATTGTATAATTGCTTGTTTGTTAAAATTTTATTATTTTGATATGATAAGCGACGTTTAGTCATGGCCGCTATGCAGCAGATGGCTGATCGGATTCAGTGAAAATATAATAAGAATGATAATGCATGCATGCCACATAAAGGCATTGTGGAATGAATCAATAATTAAGTAGGGTATTTGTTTCAATACAGTGTATTGATGTACAGTTATATTGCGAGAAATATTTGTAGTCAAGTGGGTTTGTTATAATTTTGTGACAGTAGGTTTAACAGTAGGGCATTGGTCACATCAGAGTGGCCGTCAGGCGTCCAATGGGAGCCTAATGGGAACTTCAATATTTTTTAAACAGAGTAGCCCTTCTGAAAATTACTAATGACCTTTCCTTCCAACGTAAAGCTTGTGTTAGGAGTATATACAATTATACAACAATGGTGCAACGGGTGGGATTGTGGGATTTGAATCGTCAACCTCACAGTTTTCAGTCCACTCTCTGACTGTTGCGCTGTTGAGGCTTGAATGAGGATTGGAAGTCAAAGACAAAATATGTAATTTGTATCCAATGACTAGTTAAACCTCGACTGTGATCTCACCTGGTGGTGATGATTAGTAAAATGTATAACACGGGTATACGATAACTATTATTGCAGACAATGGTACTAAATTGGATTGTTCACATAACATGAACTAGTCGAAGAACTACAAATTATGGCAGTTTATTTCTATGTACTTAATATATGTATCTCTAAAATCAGAATGTTAATAAGCATCTTCTAATCTAAGCAAACGTGTTCCATCTTAGGCCGCATCCTCACTTTCCTTCAGGTGTGATTGTAGTCAAGCGTGTCAATAATGTGTATAAAAAATATTTTATAGGTAACATTTACAGACAAGTTCATTGTTACATCTACCTATATCCCGTCCCTGTATGGACATAACAACAATTCACGAGTTGGATTGGGAAAAAGGGATGGGATTTGAAAGGCATAGACAAGGTCACATAAAACAGAATGAGAAAATTATGTATATTGTTATTATGTGATTGTGTATTGTAAATTATGTGTATTGCTACCTTGGGTACCTATCTACTTTGCATAATTTTTATCACTCCTTATTTCAAAGTCTGATAGTTAAAGATGTTTTTGTAGTGGTGACATTTTGATTTCTTTTGAAATTAAACATTATTTAAAGTCAAGTTTCCCAGCTTTCATCCTGTAACCTAATTGAATTGCTAATGTAAATAATGAAAATCTCCCTAACTACTAATTAATTAAATAATTTTGGCGTAAACGTAATTATAGCGGGTTGCAGATTTATTATTGTCGGTAAATTTTAAAATCAGAGATTGAAATCATTTTAAAATCAAACCCTTCAAAGGGTACGGTGAAAGCTATTTCAAAGAGTTTTTAAACAAATATTACTAAAAAAATGTAATAATGTTCAACAGTCACGCCATTTAATTCGCGGTGTCCAAAGGGTGAAGTGGGGTGGCAAATGGCAATACAGTGGGAGGGGCGCGGCGGGCGCGTGTACCAGGGATATGCGGACCGCCGGCGCCAGGAGTTCCGATCGATATTGCGGGCTCGCGGGCCGCGGCTCACTCCGACGAAAGTGTGTCGCGACGCGCTCGTGCGTCGGCCGCGACCCCTCGCGTGTTCAAACAGTTGATTCACTGAAAAAACTGTGTGCAGTGTTCCTTTATTGGATTGGATATTATGAGATAATCCTCGATTATTCACTGGTACGTACTCTAAGTTTACCCCCGAAAATTCTTGGGAAAGCCCTTACTCCAGGAGATCAATAGTGTGACGAATACATGCAGTGTTCAATTTATCAGATCGGATATGAGATTTTCGTTGGTTTTACACTGGTACGTACCACATGGATACCTTGAAAACTCTCGAGAAGACTCATAAAATTCCCTGCGAAGATCAATAGTTCAATGGATACACTGTTCAGTGTTGTTTTATCAGTATCACCTATGAGATAGTTCACGTCTGCTACGGCCACATACAATTTGTGCCGTAGATCCTTAGTTTGACGAATGACATGATGCCATAAGTTCACAGCTAATTGGGAAGTGTGTGGGTGTGAGATAATGTTTTAAATCAAACTTGATGCTAAAACATACTTGAGTCGTTTGAGACGGCAATTTACTTCGTGTTTTCGGCTAATCTTAATCTAAATTCGTGTATTTCGAGCCAATACACGTCTTAGTTGTTGCCTTAATCCTGTAACAGGTTTTCATCCCATTACGTACACCGGATTTTCCGCATTTACTGGGCAATTTAATTTGTTGTCTCTTTTTCCACGCCCCTACGTGACCTAGAAAGCCGGGGAAAATAGGTGCAAAGAGCAGGCGCGCGCCTGGGCCCAGCTCCAGACTGATAAATCGGTCTGGAAAAATTATATGATCCCATTCGGGTCACAGTATGTTTGAACGTTGCTCATCGCCCCGAATGTTTGTCCAATTAAAAGGTCAATTAATGTGATCTAATACGCGAAGACTGTTTATTAAGACATCGTCTAGGCTTAAAATATGTATGTGCTGTGACAAATACGTGATAACTGGTAAGTATTTGTAAGATTGTGTTATCTGTCCATAGGTGATAATTTTCTGTTCAATCATCAATGCTTAGAAGGAATCCTTCATTATTCAGTGGAACTTAACTTAAGTGCCTTTGGAACCATTATTTGATTATCGAGTAAAAGTAGGAATAGTATTTTAATGAGGCTCTTTTCTTATCAGCAGTCAATGAGGACAATTCTGTTGTACACAATCTCTAAATCTAAACTAAAATGACAGGTTTAAAAATAGTGCTATCCCCTTCAGCAGGGAGGATTGTGAAAGAGACAGGAATATATTTAGACCTGTCATTTTAGTTTAGATTTAGAGATTGTGTACAACAGAATCGCCCACAATATTTACTATACAGCATCATGAGTTCACGACTTACATAATGAGTAACATTGTACTAGTAACAATGAGAAATATTACGTAACCTGTTCTAATTAGTAAGTGATCTAATTGTTTATGTGAAGCTTAATTTCTGCCAAATCGTAGAATGAATTAAATAATAGCAAACCAATTTTTAAAAACCATTTTCTATACATAATATCAATGTTGTTTTAACTAACATTAGTTTTGTTATTAATTTCTGTAGAAATGGAAGGCTTCATTATTTTATCCGACACTTTAATCAGGGACGGAGTAAAATTATAATAAAAAATGTATTACTAATATCTAACAACATCAAAACACCCAATCGAATACTAGTTAATTAATAATTCTCACACCAAATCTTCAAATCTAAAAATCAGTGTTTGTCTGTTGTATGTCCTCTATGCACTGCTAAACTATTCATCCAATGATGAAACTTTGGCGAATTGAACATACGTCCGCGAGGTTTCTGGTTCAAGAAATCTATATAAAAATGAATGTTTGTTTGTCTTCTGCGTTCCTAAAGTATACTTTACGTGGCATTGCGAGTTGCGACGCATGCCGGGAACAGCGGTGCTATTCTATAATTTAGTTAGCAACAGAAAATGGTCGCCAACGAATTAGTTCGATATACATCGCTGTTTTAATGTGTGAAATGAAATCACTGTTTATATTTCACACAGTAAAGCAGGAATGTATATCGAACTTATTCGTTGGCAAACATTTTCAATTGGTAACTAAGTTAGAGAATAGCCCCACAGATAGTTGTTAATATTCGCCTCCCACATATTGAGGTCACACGCATATGGACGCCATAAGACGTCGACAGTCGACACTGAATAGCATTCTTGTGTTGGATTATGATTTGATGATTTGGTACTTTTATTTTGAGTGCCGTAAAGCAATCCGGTTTGAGATGCCAAAGAAACGAGATGCGACTGCGGTTTAAAATCGTTGTACATTAAATTATTGTTTGATGTTGTTCATCTAATGTCTGTATTTTATATCGGAGTGGCCATAGAATGCATGTAAAACTAGGAGAATTAAAATAAATATAGTCATTTTAGGTATTCCTTGTATTTCATTATTTATCTCTTTAATACGTGGGCATTTGTTACTTGTTAGACTTAGGCAAAGGTTGCCAATTGTCATCTCAGAATTTCGGGAAGTTAACCTATTTAGTAGCAAACTCTAATTTGAGCATCGAAATAAAAAACTTTACACCCTTACTCTACTACTCTACTCTACTACTTCTTTACAATGGAGAAGGAACCTTTCGAATAATATGTCATTATGAGCATCGTGATAGCTACTAAGCTTCTAATTCATAGTTTCTAATAACTTTAGCTGTGCACTGTTGCATTTAAATAATTGGGTTCATTTTCGGACACGCCCTGCAATATGCAATTACCCGATTCTTATCATTGCAAACATTAATTCAACATTCGGATAACTCATACCAATTCCAATTAAACTGCTGATTACTGATGATAATAATAATCACAGCGAAGCACTCGACCATCTCATCCTTGATGATGTCATACAACAGTGCATTTGCTTTCAATGCTACAGCTGATGTCACTAGTGTCTGCCTTTTATCGCCCACTTGAATGTGAATTTATTTGATGAACTAGTAATTGTACACCTGATACGTATTCAGCCAAAAAATGGCTAAAAAATAGTTTAATGGAATTTAAACATACATATCTAAAAAGTAGCCAGTTAGTAATCTCATATTGGAGTTTGACACAGTTTTGACGGTTAAAAACTTGCTACTTTCAATGGCTTTCCGAGTTGAATTCTCTGAATGCTCCAAGAGTGGGCCAAGGGGCTTTGTATTAGGTACACCAATTTGAACCATCAAAGAAAGATGGGTAATGGGTATCCATCGAATATCGTAAGTAATGGGTACATCGATTTCTGAAAAACATGCCAGAAGGCCTGAAAAATTTATAGTGCTTAGAGGTCACAACTCACATGTGTCAAAGAAGAAACGTATCCAATTGCTTTACACAACATAATATTTACTTAACGACATACTCTTTAGAGAGGCGTGTCCCACATCTAGCGTCCTTCTACAACAATTCTACAATACCATTCACACATACACAAAGCTCGTGTTTCATTAAGCTAACTGTAGTTAATTACTATTACTAATTTGTTGCATGGGTGTGTAGCTAAAAAGCGGAATGTGTTACGCAATGGAGAGCTTACGAGTTACGATTGCAAATAGTAAATATACGCTGGCTTATACGTTATTCTGGTTTAAATGCAGCAAAAAAGAGCACAGTAATTCTATTCCTCTAATTTGAGTGAGTCAAGTAGTTACTACGTTTACAGACGTCTGCTAATCGTAAAAAATAACATGTGATATCATCGCTACATTCAAAGTTTAAACTCGACGACTGTTCTGCTCAAAACAAGACTGTAACGGTCGCATAATAAATTGTTGCAAGTCCGGTCTCACCTGCATTACCGAAATTGGGAGAGGGTCCGGCAAACCTGGATTCGACTCGTTTTGCCTTAAAAACGAGTGGTTTTAACAAATAGTTTTAAAACAAGCATTTGCAAGGTTTTCATCTGCTGTTGTAGAGTTTATTTTAGCTGTCAGCTCAATTCTTCATACGACTGGTCACTGGAGTTTTCGAAGCCATTGAAAGTTTACCTTTCTATACGAGCTGTGTTGTGTTATTACTTACCATTTAAGAGTAAATAATAAGTATTTTTTCTTTCTAATGATCTTCAATTCAACTACTATTGAACTTACAATAATATGTGCTGGCTGTAGTTACAACACTAGATACACTATCGGGCAATCGTGATATTGTCTTGTCATGAAAATATTATTTCTGATTAGTTTATGTACTGATTACTATGTACTTTGATTTTATTTATAGCATATAGACAACCTAACATGTAGCAAAATGTATAATTCTCGTTAACGACTAGTTGTAAATAAGCACCTGTTTCTTGCTTAAAGTGTCACTATGACCTTATCGGCGTCTTGCGCAATTGTGTGCGCAATGCATTTTTATTTGATTTTAATACGAGAATATATGTATAATGTATATATATATATATATTATGTATTTTCTGAGTCACACGATTGGTTACGTAATGTGTTCTTTACTCAACTTATTTGTTTCGATTTTGTTATCAATAAGAAATTCGGCGGCCGGGTTATCGGGTTATCTTATATTATTTGACATTTAAACTGACTGATACACTATTTGACTGACAATGCAATTACAATTTACGAACATAATATAATTATGGTTACGGTTTCATCCCAAGATCTATTATGACGATTAACTTGATTTCATTTTGTTTCAGGTAACGTTTCTTTGCTTTTCTTTCTGGGATATGATTCACAGTTTTGAAAACGTTGAATGAAGTGCCAGGATAGAAGAAAACTGGGTGAGCCCACATTTCAATAACGTCTAAAGTCCTAATGGACAAATATATTTTGATAAACTTTCATTCCGATGTTACTCAGTAGGACTTCTGGAATCTTCTTGTAATAGAAATCCAAAAATACATTTGGGCTAGCGAGTAGCGTTAATAGCGTGAATTTAATTTAAGGGCTAAACTTTAAAACCATGTTTACAAAAAGTATAAACTATGTGATATTAGTTATTTTGTACATTATTATGTATTATCCTCAAATGTGCATAATCCATAGGTACTTTCCGAAATAAATATAAATATGATCTCAAAATGCTAAATCTTGCCATGAAAATTAACTCGCAATGGCAGTTTGTTTAGAAAGTGGAAATTTTATTTCAATACGGATTTGCCCACAAGCTAGTAATGCTTTTAAGTCGTAAATTGAAAGTACGTACTACTTAAGTAGTACCTTTGGGCAAATCGTCTAAAGATATCTGACCTTCCTTCCGGCTATTATTGATATGGATGTAGATTGGGTAATGCTACTACGGAAATTCGCTAGGGGGCCACACCAAACAGCGCATATTGAAATACTGTAGACAGTTAGTAAATACGACTAATTTATAAACAGGCGAAGTAAATGGATAGTAGCTAATATGACGTGCTAAAATAATGTTGCCATGTAGAGTAATAGTGATATGATGTAGGTCTTTTTTTATCATTGTGAATGAATCGATGAATTAAAAACTATGACGGATAATAATCGAACCAACGACGGCCCACCGAACACAGTCACTAATCTTGATAGATCGACTAGTCAGTCTAAAACTCTAAAGTTATGAAAAATAGTTCTTCAGCTTAGTTTGAATAAAAATACTATTAAGCATACTATGGAGCAATGACTAGTGAGCCCATTATGTCTGAGCAACCAAAACGTTTGTGCTAACAAAGGTAAAGGGCCGCGCACGTAGACTTTCTAAAGTACTCTTACTGCAACGATGCCATTGTGCGCGATCGCTGCTTCGTATATAACACGAAACTTGTTTTTGACTCGAGCTTTATTGCTTGCTTTCTTTTGTGAAGTTGCTTCGTGGTTTGATATAAACTTAGATTCAAAGTATAGAAATAACGAGAATGGATACGTCTATTTAGAATATGAATACGACGACTAAGCTGGCATGAACGTGTTAAAATAAAACTAATCTCTAGGTCAAACCATTTGTGATTTGGACAGTTTTAGACTAAAAAAAATTAATATCTGATAAGTATATTAATAATTTAGATTTTTTCCCTATGCCGTGCACTTAACGCAGCACCCCCTTTTACACAATTTGGCATGCAATTCCAAATCAAAATCGATTTTTTTGTGATTGTGATTACTGAAGCTGTGATAGCCTAGTGGTTAGGACGACCGACTTCTAATCGGAGGTCGTGGGTTCGATCCCGGGCACGCACCTCTAACTTTTCGGAGTTATGTGCGTTTTAAGTATTTAAATATCACTTGCTTTAACGGTGAAGGAAATCATCGTGAGGAAACCTGCATGCCTGAGAGTTCTCCATAACGTTCTCACGCGGTGTGTGAAGTCTGCCAATCCTCTTGGCCAGCGTGGTAGACTATGGCCAAAACCCTTCTCACTCTGAGAGGAGACCCGTGCTCTGTAGTGAGCCGGTAATGGGTTGATCATGATGATTACTGATGATTCACAAGTGATATTAATTAATCATTTGAGATAAAAATATTGCATTATTAACGAGTTTCGGAAAACAGGACGACGTATTGTCTTTTGAAAGAAGGAAAACAATAATGACGTTTGTAATTGCAGATGCGTTGCATTAATTAATTAGTCTTTGTTGTTTTCCTCCTTTTATTTTTCTTTTGATGCGGGTAGTTAAAAGTTCGCGGAAGGCAATCGAAATTTTAAATCAGCCCGGTGTTTAAATTTCTTGTTTGTTATTCCGCCGGGAGTCCTGAGTCCCATTCTATCGGGGTCGACGAACTTGAATCCAGTCCACGTCTTGCACTCGCCGCCTCACGTAACAACCGCTTTCTGTACATATTCGCCTATAACATAAATACGTGTATCTACCAATATCTATATGTATAGGTGCCACGTGCTAGTTGGTTCCATATTATGTCGAAGACGAGAAAGTCTTGGTGTGTTTGTGTGATACAACTTCAGTAGGGCTATTCACTAAAATACCATCTCGATATCGAAGCTCACTCAAGTGAGATAACTCGCTTCGAAAGCAAACTCACTTCACCTTGGTTTGATATTCTGTAAACATCTGCTACGCACTTGCGAAGTGAAGTGAGTTTGAGTGAGAAGACCTGTACTATCGAGTTTTACAGAGTACAAATTAGCAAACTCATCTCGAATTCACTCTCTATAATTCGAAAATGGCTTTACAGAATAGCCCTGCAGTAGAGTAGATAAAACGTCAAATGCGACCCTGGCGGCGCGGCGCGGCGTTTAAAGTACTGATCTCGCAGACCCAAAAACACTGAGGCCTAAGATACTACTATTCTGGACTGGTTGTGTCATTATAAAAATTTTGACCATATTCACCAATACATGGTATGTACAATATATTATGTCGTGGATGATGAGTTGCAACTTGAATATCGCCACTTTGGCGTTGGTTGCTAATCGTAGTAAGAGCGAAGGTCCACGGAACTAATGTGAATTGTGATAAACTGTATTGGTAAATATGGTCAGTAATTTTATAGTGACACAACCAGTCCAGAATACCTAATAGGTATCATACAGGTCAGAAAACCAAAATTAAAAACGAAGATTTCTATGAAAAAAAATATGTTGATACACGTTTTAGAGTGATTGTATGAAATTACAAAATGCTTTGTATTCTTATTTCGGCGTGTAACCATTCACACGCTATACCTACAACGGGTGTTAGTAAGGCCGATTTTAAATAACTTTTGTTGATACTGTCTGAATTTTTGGTACTCTTGCTAATTTTAAACTGTGATCAAATCGCTTAGTCGGTTTCTAATATGGGAGGAAAAATGTAAAATTATTTTAGTTGAAATTTTGTACATAAATCTATCTGTCTATATATATATTATTACATAAATTGTACATCAGTGCATCCTTTTCAAGTGCTGAGTACATTATTTCGAACACAAAAATGAGTAAATAGCCAGTCAACTTGACGTTGAATGGAGCATTCAATCCACAAGAACAGTTTGTCGGTTGTTAGGCACAATTTGTGGCAATCAAGCCAGCTTACGGTCATCTTCCCATGCTAGTACTAGCCGTGATATCACCTTATATGAATGAACTGTGATGCAACGTTTAAACTGTACTGTTGACATCCACTGTAACTAGATTACCAGGCTGGATTTAATACCCTCAAAGATCAAAAACTCTGTTTATAACATTAATGAGTTTTAACTCTATAATGTCATTAACGTTGCCTGGAAACTCTTTGATACGGTACATAATAACCCTTTCTAAATAACTAAATATAAAAATTTAATTAAAGTGCCTTTTCGTATATAAAACGATCAAAGCGCTTCGTGTTTCCCCCACATGAGGATCATCTACGCGGAAACCTTTTAAATGCGCGATCTTTTTATCGTCGTGTTACCCCTTTAGTTGACTCATATCCAAATTACGAAAGAATACCATAAACCTAGTTATTTACACACTTTCAACAACTTGTTTCTCCTTCTTACATTTCCTGATACATTTTTAACTAAATCGAAGAGATAACGTTGCTCAACGTTAAAAATGTTGAGCAACTTTATCTCTTAGATTTTGAAGAAACTATGTATATTTTCTATGTTCTTCACTGTTGAAGTGCCGAACTATATTCAATTTTTCATCGATAAATATTATAGTACTTTCATCTCGAATACATTGAGTCCTTTTAAATGTCCCTCTGTATACAGGGTGACTGGTAACAGGATACATTCCTTGCAGGGGCTTAAAGTAGAGCTCATTTGCAGCAATTTTTTTCATATAATGTCCTATCCGAAACTTAGTCGTTTCCGAGTTATTGAAGATTTAAGGTTTTTAGCAAAAAATTCCAGTTTTAAAGTTAAAATTAGTTGCTGAAGAAAATCATACCCGGTTTTGTTGGTTTTTTTGTAGTTTTCTGATAGAAAAACGTTCAGAAACTCAATCAAAATCAAAATAAGCTAGAAAATACCGTTAACTTTTCAGTTAAAGCCTAAAAACCACGTATTATTTTTAAGAAAAAAATCGAATTTGATGAAAAGCAATAGTATTTCTAAAAAAAAATGTATGGAACGTTACGTACACATTACTGAAATAACTTCCTTGATTCATTAGCTATCCAAAAAGGTACAGATGTCTACGACTTTTTTCAAAACCTCGATTTTATTAACAAAATTCTGAGGACTGACGAGTTTCAATTTGACTGGGATGGAATCACAAAGTATCATAATTTACATTATTGGGCGGCAAAAGGAGAAAACCTAAAAAAGAAAAAGAAAGGGCACATCAACGGAGGTATTCTGTAAAAGTATGGATAGGATTAATCAATTAGACATCTAATTGGCCCGCATTTTTCCCTCAGAATTTAAAAAATACGAATTAGGTGAAAAGAATATTATTTCTAAAAAAAAAAATGTATGGAATGTTACGTAAAAATTACTGAATTACCTTCTTTGATTCATTAGCTATCCAACGAGGTAAAGATCTTTACAAAAAACTGCAAGAACGATTTTTAATTCAATTTGAAACTTGTAGTAGTTTAATGACTAATTGATTAATTTTAGGAATAAGAATAAACTAACTAATAATTATTAGTAATTACATATTTTAGGTTCGCAAAAGAAAAACTAGTTATGATTTTAATCTAAATTTTAATCTTTATTTTATTCTAAAGCTTAGTGTTAGTCTTAATCTTAATCTAAATCTAATTTTAAACTTGCTCTAAATGTGAACCTCTTTGTCTGATACAAGCCCAAAGCCTTTTTCGTATTTCCGTTTTAGTTACTCTTGTTGGCTAATTCTTACGCATTTCATGAGCTGCACGAAGAGTCCTCGCGAAGCTCATCTGTGATCATGGGGTAAGCGTACATCAAATCATTCATGTGGCCCCAAAGATAAAAATTTCAAGGCGTTAAATCTGGACAAGGAATAGGTTCACCTATCGTTATTGCAGTTTTTTGTAGACATCTTTACCTCTTTGGATAGATAATGAATCAAAGAAGGTAATTCAGTAATTTTTACGTAACGTTCCATACATTTTTTTTTTATAAATAATATTCTTTTCACCTAATTCGTATTTTTTAAATTCTGAAGAAAAAATGCGGGCCAATTAGATGTCTAATTGATTAATCCTATCCATACTTTTACATAATACCTCCGTTGATGTGCCCTTTCTTTTTCTTCTTTAGGTTTTCTCCTTTTGCCGCCCAATAATGTAAATTATGATACTTTGTGATTCCATCCCGGTCAAATTGAGACTCGTCAGTCCTTAGAATTTTATTAATAAAATCAAGATTTTGGAAAAAGTTGTAGACATCTGTACCTTTTTGGATAGCTAATGAATCAAGGAAGTTATTTCAGTAATTTGTACGTAACGTTCCATACATTTTTTTTTAGAAATACTATTGCTTTTCATCAAATTCGATTTTTTCCTTAAAAATAATACGTGGTTTTTAGGCCTTAACTGAAAAGTTAACGGTATTTTCTAGCTTATTTTGATTTTGATTGAGTTTCTGAACGTTTTTCTATCAGAAAACTACAAAAAAACCAACAAAACCGGGTATGATTTTCTTCAGCAACTAATTTTAACTTTAAAACTGGAATTTTTTGCTAAAAACCTTAAATCTTCAATAACTCGGAAACGACTAAGTTTCGGATAGGACATTATATGAAAAAAATTGCTGCAAATGAGCTCTACTTTAAGCCCCTGCAAGGAATGTATCCTGTTACCAGTCACCCTGTATACACGGTGAAGTTTTTATGGGCCGCTCTTGATCGACGATGCAAATTACACCGTGTATATGCTACTACTAAAATTATATTGCTTACTCAACCTTTAACCTCACTTGAGTTATTGTCTGTAATACTGTTTGCATTATACTCCCACCATCACAAATAACAGCGGCATCGAGGTCGGAAGCTTAATGGCATGCACTCATAGGCCTTGGCGCTTTATTAAACATGAAACAAACAGTTCTTTTTGCCTCTCCGAGCAATGTGCTTGACCCATTTTATTTCCAGGGGACTGTTAAATGTTCATCTCATCTCGGGGCATATTTAAACTAACCAACCTGTTCTATATCCCCCAGCGTTTTATTGTACACAAACAGAGATGTATATACTATACAGACTATAAAGGATAGAGCGGTTAATTAGTTTGAAGTTTTATTATAGAGCGATGCCACAGGCTGGTGCAGCGTCGTGCTCGAGACAAATTCTGTGGCGTTTTGTTACACCGTAGATTTGTCTATGTAGCACGCCACAGCGATGCAAAGTATTACGGTGCCGCATTGCACTGTGTGACGTAGCACGAATTTTCCTATGTAATGTCTGATGCCGCGCCGCAGCGGCTTCGTCGTTTTACGTTGCTCCTAGTAATGTCGGAAGTCGGTCTTGGATCATGTGCTTGGGGGTCGCGCACGTCACCCGGCACGCGTGACTGTATATTTCCATCGCCTAGGAGAAGACATTATGAGAGCTTATAGACTTTGGCAGGAGGAACAATGCTACAGTTTTCTCCTCGTGCGATCTTTTGGTCTCATGCTCCTGGGTGACTGTAGCTTTTTAAATACTAGTTGACTATTGATATGAAGCAAAAAGTACTCCAAATGATCTATTTCTTTACTTGACCCAGCCTGACTGTAAGACTAAACTAAACTTTTGTCAATATCATGTACATAAACTTCGTTGCTGTCATATCTGTTGCTGAGAGAGTAGCGTCTATTTTCTTTACTGAAAGTTCGACATGTAGGCGGAATGGAGCACAGGAGATTATTAGTCTCCTTTTGCTTTGGAGTGGTCCATGTAATATACATCGCATATTTTCTGTCACTGATGTAATGTTTAATTTTGTACTCCGTAATATTTAAAACTACTAGCGTCAAGGCTGGCATTAGTTATGCAGATAACGTTCATATTGTTTTGTTGTTAGTGTATTGCATGAGGCCATATTAATCAGTGAATCTATCAATTTGCCTGCGGATGGCATAACAGCGCCCCTCGATGTATTTTTTTGTATCTGATAATGATGCTGTTTACATTTTTATCATCTGCTTGATGTGTGTTGAGTAGGTAAGTATTAAGTATATGTATTCCAAAACTCATCACCAGTGACTCGTCGTCACAAAACTCGTCACTTCACGAATCACGAATGAACTTCCGGACGTTGGGATTTGTTAAATCAAGACTTTCATTAATTAGAACTTCACTCAAAACTTCGTTATGCATTTTTACATTAATTGTGCAAGCAACATTTTTACATTAATTGTGAGTGAAGTTACCGCGAAGTGTCAAGATGTTAGCATGTAAATAAGGTAATGCATACTTGCATTTTTCACGAACTTCAATGAAGAACTTATCATGTGATACTTAATGCAATCTTTGCCAAACTCAAATAACTGCTTCTGTACTATCAATTCTACTATCTATCTATTCTACTATCTACAGAAGCAGTTATTCTACTATCTATTCTGTACTGTCAAATAAATCCAAACAAAAACATTTCATGTGAATAATAAGGCCAACTTCCTATCAAAAAGTTTCGGCCATTAAAAGTACTGATATCAAAAATTATGACCAAGTCCTTTGCTAGGCTCGATAAATGAAACCATACAGTTTTAGAAGGTATATCTTCTTCGATCACCCTCAAGCTGTCATACCATTTCTAATGATCCTGTTAAAATATTTTTAAATAATTTATGTCTTACTAATAACACTATAATATGAAGCTCATTTGGGACTGAGAATAGTTTTATTGTTTTCAACTTGACAACATTTTTGTACTCCTTTGAATTTGTTTAATTTAAAAAATGTTGCCAAGTTGAAAACAATAAAACTATTCTCAGTCCCAAATGAGCTTCATATTATAGTGTTATTAGTAAGACATAAATTATTTAAAAATATTTTAACAGGATCATTAGAAATGGTATGACAGCTTGAGGGTGATCGAAGAAGATATACCTTCTAAAACTGTATGGTTTCATTTATCGAGCCTAGCAAAGGACTTGGTCATAATTTTTGATATCAGTACTTTTAATGGCCGAAACTTTTTGATAGGAAGTTGGCCTTATTATTCACATGAAATGTTTTTGTTTGGATCTCACTCCTTTTTTCTAAGTATTTCAAAATTAATGCAATAAGTATAATGAAGTTGTGATGGCTTATAATCGAGTCTTTTTTCTCTCTTACGCTTCAGTATAATTAGGAATAGAACCCTATCACATTTTACGGTCTGATTAGATGTGGTTTAATCTTCAATACATAGTATAAAACATTTAAAACAAACTACTCTCAATCTCAAAATAAAACCGAATAACCAATTTCTCACACCTTAAAATTTAAATTAAAGATAAATTCCCTAAATAACCAATTTCAAATCAAACAATCACCTAAATAATCAATTTTATCATTTATCAATTTATCAATAATTATATAGCGTTTCAGCCTTCAAATGAATTACACGTAATCACATTAAAGGCATGAACGTATTATAAGTAATGCAAATTGTAGCAAGTTATAGCGCGTTCTAAATCATTCTTAACTCCATCTAGTGACAGATAGTAGAACTTTAAATCCAGTAGTAATTTGTTAGAACTTGCGGTAATTTTAAATCCAAACGATATTCTCTGTGTCTCTGAGTCTAATTGGATGAATTTTTATTTTGTTCGTCTGTCTGTCAAAATCACAGATAACAGAAACTCCACTCCAGAGTATTTCCACTATGTGGTCAGTTTCAGAACTTAGAACCATACGGCTTAACTAAGAGAAGATTTTGAGTATTTGACTCTCATTATGTTTAATGAATAGTATTAGATATTAGTGATACCTAGTAGCCGGAATCAACAGGACACCAAAGTCTCCTCCAAACCTCCAAAGTCGGCCACCCATCCATTTCCTGACTTGGGTCAAGGTTGCTTATCAAAATTATTAAGAAAATCGCGCTTCTGGTTTTATTGGCAAAGACGAATCTCAAACTACTGGAAGGAACGGGCTTAGGCACACAGATAGCTATTAATGTGGCGTACGACATCCGCAAAGAAAGGATTTTTGAAAATTCAACCCCTTAGTTAGGGGGTAATATAGGGGTTTGAAATTTGTGTAGTCCACGCCGACGAAGTCGCGCCCGCGACTTCGATAAAAAAATATACCTCTTGGCGTTTTATTATTTACCTACACTTTACTTTTTATTAGAACTTAAGAACCAGTAAGATTGACCCCTTGCTAGAAAACTTAAAAAGTCACATCTCCCTAAATAGTGCACCGATTTCGATGAAACAAGAACCATATATAGCTTCGAATAAAGTAAAATACATTTATTAAAACAAAATGAAAATTTGTTCAGTATTTTTTGTGTGATGTGGGAACAGACAGATTTTTATATATCTTTGAATTGGTCAGTGTCTGATGCAACTTTTGGACATTTTTCGATTTTTCCCTTCATATACACACTAAGACTCATCTTCTTACCAAATTTCAACATTCCAAATACACGGGAAGTGCGTCATAATTTTGATCAGTCAGTGAGTAGGTCTTGTTTTATGTGATTTTCAAACCTCTGTATCTCAGAAACGGTTCAACTTGAAAATTTGAAACTTTCAATTTATCATCACATCCACGAGTTTAACTTATATTTCAAATTTCGTAGGATTACTATCCCGCGAACCAGAGTTATGAGGGGGGTCAAAACAGCTCGAAATGGATCGTGTAAATAACACACTCATGCGACAAGGCCGTAGGAACTTGGCCTGGCGCACTTCGTGCGCCTAGATACTTGTCACGAAATTCCACATTTTCGGTCGCTACACTATAATATTACTTATGGTATAGTAAATTATAGACACACATTATAGATGAGTTCCATAAGTTAATTTAAACCAATAATTTATGAAAACATCTGCGGGAATGAAATGCAGAGTTTCACCCGCGTCGCGTCTAGTCGTCAGGCCGCGCGCCCGTAAATAATTCATATCCCGCGAATGTTTGCAGCACACTTTTGATTTGTAAGTACATCACTCAACTTTAGCTAAGTAACTTGGTATATACTTTAATTTTTTACATGTCGCCCACTTTTAGGGCTTCTTACTTAATCAGAATCCTTACAAATTGTAACACGTCTGGTCGTAGCAAGAAATTGATATCGTTTTATACCGCTCTAAACCCTTTCTTTTCTACACAATAGTGTTAGTAATAGTTAGCCAACTGCTTATTTTCCTATTTTAGTTCGCGAGAATAGTCACATAGTTTACTTGAAGTTGTTGGTAATTCTTAAAATTACCTTACTGGTTGTCGACCTAGACATCGTTAATCGTTATAGGCTGAATGAATGCAAAACTTGCTCGGCACCTTTGCCATACAAAAATTACAATTTGACAGACTGTCAAATTGTTTGTATATACTATATAAAGCTGTGATAGCCTAGTGGTTAGGACAACCGACTTCTAATTGGAGGTCGTGGGTTCGATCCCGGGGCACGCACCTCTAACTTTTCGGAGTTATGTGCGTTTTAAAAGTATTTAAATATCACTCGCTTTAACGGTGAAGGAAAACATCGTGAGGAAACCTGCATGCCTGAGAGTTCTCCATAACGTTCTCAAAGGTGTATGAAGTCTACCAATCCGCTTGGCCAGCGTGGTAGACTATGGCCAAAACCCTTCTCACTCTGAGAGGAGACCCGTGCTCTGTAGTGAGCCGGTAATGGGTTGATCATGATGATGATGATATAAAAATAAGTCGGGTTTTCCTTCCTGACGCTATAACTCTAGAACGCACGAACCGATTTCCACGGTTTTGCATTCGTTGGAAAGGTCTCGGGCTCCGTGAGGTTTATAGCAAAGAAAATTCAGGAAAAATTTCAACAGAAAAGCGGGAAAATCTTTTTTACAAAAATACATACAATCCTAAATTTTCACCCTTCTACGATCAACCCTTATTTTTTAATTGCGATATTAGTACTTTGATGACCGGGTAGGTTGCACTGATGTCAGACGACGTCTGCCGGGTCCGCTAGTTGTTGTATGAAAATTATTGCGTGACATCGTCGATGTTATAGACTTTCGCTAAATGTAAAAAGGACATTATGGAATAACTTCCCTGATAGTTTTTAAGCCTTGAATGGGTCCTATTATACTCTACTTTGAAAAGTGCGCAACAAAACAGTTTTTTTTTCAACAACGCGACGTCAGATACAAAATTGCCTCTGTTTGCATATTTTTATGGACGTGTGTTAGTTATATTGACCCAAATAGGCGGATTGCGCCATCGACATGTAGCTAAGCGGACAGCGGACTGGGCGTGGCCACTGCACCCGCGTCTCGAAGCGAACCTGATTACGATAAGACCAGCTGCCATTTCCTCCGAGGGAAATTGTAATTTCACTGAGCGCCCATTTCCTGAATGATTGATAGAGATGTTAGGTAATGGACATGACTTTTGATTTCCGCAAAGCACCATGAAAATATAATTTAAACTCTCGTGAGTGGTTGTCATTATAAATGTGAATAATAGCTTATATTGCATGATGTTTTGGTCAATGTATGTCCGACTAGTTTCAAAATCGTCGCTTAACAATCCTTTCCTTTATTCATAACCTTGAACGTAATCTCATGATTACTCTAATGACGGAAACCTTGCTGCAGATCTTACTAACTGTGACCAGTTAATAAGATCTGCATTTTTAGTTGAACATAACACACAATGAGCACTATTCGTCATAGATTGTAAGCAATTGCCTAATTGCACAATGGGTTACGAGTGGGACATTTACTACAATTTTGTCACACAACGGCAAAGTTGTACCTACCTACCGTACCTTCAAGCGACATAACGTTGCGGTACAATATCCGTGTAAAAGCTAATGAGAGTCATTTCCTGCATGATAAAAGTCTTGTGAGCAGAGTACAGGAGCTCTACCGTAGAAACTAATATAGCATTTGTAGGTATGCTTGGTGAGTGTCTCGCATGAATTACTTATTAATTAATCTTTATTTTACATGCTAGCTTATAATTATGCTAGTAGTATAGCATTAACAATTAAATATCACTTGCTTTAACGGTGAAGGAAAATATCGTGAGGAAATCTGCATGAGTTCTACTACATAATTTTCTCAAAGGCATGTGAAATCTACCAATCTGCACTTGGCCAGCGTAGTGCACTATGGCCTTTACCCTTCTCATTCTAAGAGGAGACCCGTGTATTGGGCCAGTAATGGGTTGATAATGATGATGGTGATGATGATGAGTATAGCGTTACTCTTAACAATCATCATTGTTGTTATCCTCTCTAAATAAACAAAATGAAACATCTGAACCGAATTTCGCTAGTTTGCGTTTGCCATCGCAATTTTTCTCCGCCAGATTGTTCAGACGATACATTTGGATGTGGACTGTGGTGTGAGCGTTTCAACGTAAACTCTCGTGTCTCGCTACAAAACCGGTCAGACGCTAACAACGCCGGCCTTCGCCACACTGCGGAGAGCCGACGCCCGGTGACGTCACCGCGCTTATGTCATATTATTATCATCGGCTATATTATTATGCCACTGTGCCGAACGAACCTGTGAATCTTTAAGTATTCCTTATGTGGAAAAGTGCGATCGGAATCAATCTATGTATCTGCTGGATGGGATTACTAACATTTCTATACACGTAGATATCAAGAGTCCCCCTCTTGAGAATTTATGCGATCTTTGGTAAGCCATAAATTGAAATCTATAAAGACAATAAATATGTTTAAATATACTTACCTATGCTTTTCTCTAAGTTCGCTTTGAAATAGAAAAAGGATACAATTTTCCCGATAGAATTTTTCCAAAAACTGCTCCAAGGTTTTGTGTTTTTAGTTTTAATTTAAAAATTTAATTTTTTGAGAATGTATATATTAATATATATATAGCTGTTCGTTCTGATTCACTGACTCATTCATCGCCTCTCCTGTAAAATTTTGTATGAAAAATTTTTTTTTCAATAATGGTGTCGTATAGAGGACAAAAATTCATGAAGAGGAAAAATATGGAGAGAGCTGATGATTGAGGATTTCAGAGACGAGCGACGGGCACGCTTAAGGTATTGAAGATAGGTGGGGGGTGCTCGAGCAAATGTCACTCGAAACGTCATCCAATTGGCAGTCAGCTGAAAAAAAATTCAAAATGGCGAAAAAAAGATGGCCACCATACAAATTTCGTCAGTGTCCATCTCGGAGGGTATAAAAGATGGAAAAGTGATTTCTTAGCAAAAGATGATCAGGATCCAGAGGTCTACCCGATGAATAGAAAAAAAATTCAAAATGGCGGAATTTATTTTTCCATAGAAAATGTATGGCGAATATTGAGAGAGAGTATAAAGTTGTGAACTAGGTATGCAAGGCGATTGATGCGGTTCTTTGGAGAAATCTCAAAGAAAAATATGGGAAGACATGATGATTGAGGGTTTGGAAGATGATTGATGAGCCCGGGCAGAGTTTTGTAGATAGATGGGGGCTGCTCAAACAAAAAATACTCAGAACCTCATCCAATTGGCACTGAGGTGAAAAAAAAAACCAAAATGGCGGATTCAAGATGGCGGCTATACAAATTTCGTCGGTGTCTATCTCACCAAGTATAAAAGATGGAAGAGTGGTTTCTTTGAAAAATATGATCAAGAACTAAAAAACAAGATGGCGGAATTTATTTTTCTACACAAAAAAAATTTTTGATGGTTTCGTGTAGAAAACAAAAATTCATGCGGAGGAAAAATACGGAAAGAGCTGATGATCGAAGACTTTGGAGACGGATGAAGAGCACGGCGAGGGTATTGAAGATAGGTGGGACGTGCTCAAACAAAAACTACTCGAATCCTCGCGGTCCGCTTGCGGGCCGCGCACCCACGCGCCGTACTAGTAATATATATATTTGTATTTTTATACTTGGGTTTTCACCTCAATTAAGAAATTTATTATTATTATTATTATTATTTAATCGGAAACGGAAATTAAGTTTTGTCTTTTGTTTCATTGTGTGTGTGTGTTCCTAAAAATTTAGTTTCGTTGTAGCTCCTTAAACCGTTATATGGGAGCACCTAGTAAGTGACAAGTCACATTCTAATAACTTAATGGTAAAACTAATAAAATTATGTATGGGAACATTAATTTGACGATTATAGGTAGCGATTTGCTCTTAATCCTAAACATTTCAGTGCTATAAACTTTTTAGTTTGAATGTTCTTCCGCAGTAAATCCTATAACTATTAATTACTTCACTGTCAATAACTTTACTGATATTAACAGTTATCTAGAAATACGCTCTTTTCACACATTCACGCTTGAATTGAGAGCACGATTTTCTTAGAAGTTTAGAAGATTCGTTCCGCACGATTGCCTGTTAGAGAATTACCATGAAAATATAGAAGCGAAAACGCTGTAGCATGGGAACTGGCGTATTATAACTAAAACGTAGTCATGAACAATTCCCTTAACCACGATAGGCAAATTATCCCAAGAATGGCACTCGGGAACATGTTGACAAGTGGTCGTGATTAGGGGAATCACGAACATTTGTTAAGAATTAAATCTACGAATCTGAAGAAAAATTTGAATATTTTATATATCCCTATTAAATACTTTTGGGATATTGCGCAAATGTACTGCATACGAAGTTTGTATTGAGGATATCAAGAATGTGAGCATTTGCTAATATTGCAGCAACATTCAAAAAATCTTTGCCTTTAAATGCGAAAGTTGAGGAACAACCACTACTTAATACTAGATATCGTATTATACAAGTTCGAAGACGGAGGAAAAATTAGGTATTCCTAAAGTTCTTAGCCTAGACACAACGCTTATGTTGAGGTCATCACGCAAATGACTGGAATTGCCTAATGAATCTGCTCCTACTAAAATTATCCTTGTCCTTCAATTCAGAGCTTGAGGACCAAGTAAACAAATTGTAAGCGCCTACTTAAACAAGGCGAGGTATAACCAGTTGGTTACTCGTACGTAGCAACTAATGAAACTCATCCTGTGTAGCCAGTCCAAGTAGAGTTCAGTGCCGACGCCCACGCGCGCTCTCATTGACTTGTAATTCACCCGTACGGTATGAGGAGTCAGATGCTGCAACCGTGAACAATGACGACTGTTCTATTTGAATGGATGACGGACTCGCTCATTGAAGAATTCAATTTATGTGCGATACTCAATGACGTTTTGATCAAAGATTTCAGTCTTATCCAAAAACTTTTAACAAATTGGTAGGAGTTAAGTGTCTAGTATGGGTCTTCAAGTTAAGATACAACCCCATAATATAGAGGATCCATGTGGTTTTTGACAGATTAAAAACCCTGTTGTCCTGTTTGCTTTCAGTAAAAGTTACTCACTCAATCACTGCTCATTGTGCTTAGGTAACTGCTGTAGAATCAACATTCCGTAAAATTCAACTAACATCTAATATGCTGTAGAATCACAACCATCAAAATATAGACTTATGATGTTTTGAATACCCTTTGTAAAGGTCTACTCGAATATGGTATATTTTGAATTTTAAAATGATGCTAATGACGTTGCAGTAGCCATAAACGAATTCATTGGCCTCGTTGCGAGCAATTCCAACACAACATCGCGAGCGACTGTTGTACCTACGCGAATTTAAAAATAAAAGCGCCGGGTTTATTCGTGAAAATCATCTACCAAAATAAATTGTCGGGAAAATATAGTGATATATCCGTCCGATAAGTGACGATAGATTGTATTGTCACTAGATTGATGGAGGGGGAGGCGAGACTCCCTTTAGGCTGGGAGTGGGAAAATCACGCTGAACCATCCGGCACGAGAGCTACAGTGTGTTAATGTACACATACATTCATTTATGTACGTCGGGCTTTCCATACTGATTTCTCATGATCTAGTCATGTTTGACTGAATACAAAATTTTTCCGACATTTCCACATAAGCTTTTCGGATAAATAGAATGACGATGGTTTGTCATCTTGTATACATTGGTGAAAGATGTTTTATGCTCCTGCAAAATCGATGAAATTCTGTTTTTCGATTAAGGACAGAACGAAATGTGTTTATTGACTATTCTAATTCTAATTATTAATGAGGCATTCCATTTAGTTCGATTTAGGGTAGGATTTCGCTTTGTTTAGTTTTGTTTATCTTCTTTAGAAAACTTAGCTGCTTTAGATTGTGGAGTTCTAGAGTAGATATAAGTTTGTATTTAGTTTTATTCAATCGGTGTGTTATTAGTCGGGATTTCTCAAAATAAAATTGACATTTCTCACTCATGAGAAGTTCTCGTGCAAGAAAACTGCTCCGATTTGATATTTTAAAGTGCGATGGTCAATGCCACCCTCACACCTCTAACACATTTCCCGTCTTATTTACTCGACCCGTGCGGCGAACGTTGGAAAGAGACGGATCAGTTTACTGTAGCTAGGCAAGGCTTCGGGCGCGGTCTATATTTGGGTTAATGGATACGTCCGTACACCGCAACCAGCATGGGAAGTACCTGTTTGTTCGTCCGCTAATTCGTTCTAACCTCTCCTCGGCCAGATTGTTTAGACCTTTGCTACTTAAAAATTAAAACGTCCACTTGTCTTATCGGAAACGTCAGTGTGGACTGGCATTCCTGCAAGGGGGTTATTTTAGCACTTCCTTCTTTGATGTTTTTTTTTTCATACAATTTTGGCATATTTTCTGAAGAATCCACTTACTAGGATACTCACTAAAAAGGTATTTTTGATAAACGAGACGCCAGTTTTGTCTGTTCTATCATCTCTTGCCAAATCTGATGATTCAGTTCCTCCCTCACTGATATTAGTTTATTCAGACGATGCTTCTATAGAATATGTTGTGTATTATAGCAATTTGATAACTATCTAAAATCATGAATAATTCAGTATACATATACAATTTCCTATACAGAGAATTATCGTCCATCTAAAATGTAAATTTCTTAAAGAAAAGACCAACAAAGTCAAGAAGATCGTTTCTCTAATGGCTCTATATTTAGCGGTGGCTGATGTCAACATTCATTGAATGCTGGGTATCGCGCCGGCTCACTTCATTAATCACCTAACTTCGCGAAATCTTTATTATCGTGGGAATACATCTATAATATAATAAAACTGTAACAGATCCAATTCTGTACATTGAAGATATTTTGAAAATTTTTTTTGGAGGGCACTCTATAATCGATACTGAAGCCAAAACTGCAATTTGTTTCATTTTTGTCTGTCTGTCTGTCTGTCTGTCTGTCTTTCTGTCTGTCTGTCTGTCTGTCTGTATCTTGGCCGCGCATCACGCCGAAACTACTGAACGGATTCAAATGAAATTTGGTACGTTTTGAGTTTATACTCCGAGGTAGGACATAGGATACTTTTTATCCCGAAATTCAGCACGGTTCCCTTGGGAGAGGGGAAGAAAGTTAAAACATGTATTTAGCTGTAATTCATTAACGCGTAGTTCGATTTAACTCATTCTTTTTTTGTTAGAAAGATAGTACTTCAAGTATTGTCCCGTAAATATTTCAAGGTCATAGGTTTATTAGTTCAGAAATGACAGACATTTATTGGGTTCAAATAACTTGGGACGCGGATGTTTGTACGTACGGCTTATTTTAAACTGGCGTGCGTTTAAATTTATGTTTGTCGGCCTGTCTATTTGTTCCAGCTAATCTCCGAAACGGCTGGATCGATTTTGATGGAACTTTCAATGGCAGATAGGTGGAAAGGAGTAACTTAGGATACATTTAGTTTAGGTACAAAAATAATTATGGGGTCCGATCCGATTCTATATAAAAACCTATATCCATGCGAACGAAGTCGCGGGGGTCGGCTAGTCTATAATATAATAAAACTGTAACAGATCCAAATCTGTACATTGAAGATATTTTGAAAATTTTTATTGCAGGGCACTCTATAATCGATACTGAAGCCAAAACTGCAATTTTTTTCATTTTTGTCTGTCTGTCTGTCTGTCTGTCTGTCTTTCTGTCTGTCTGTCTGTCTGTCTGTCTGTCTGTATCTTGGCCGCGCATCACGCCGAAACTACTGAATGGATTCGAATGAAACTTGGTACGATTTGAGTTTATCCTCCGAGGTAGGACATAGGATACTTTTTATCCCAAAATTTAGCACGGTTCCCTTGGGAGAGGGGATGAAATTTAAAACGTGTATTTAGCTGTAATTCATTAACGCGTTGTTCGATTTCACTCATTCTTTTTTTGTTAGAAAGATAGTACTTTACATATTGTCCCGTAAATATTTCAAGGTCATAGGTTTTTTAGTTTAGAAATGACAGACATTACAACCCTCATTATTGGGTTCAAATAACTTGGGACCCGGATCTTTGAACATACGGCTTATTTTAAACTGGTGTGCATTTGAATTTATTTTTGTCGGTCTGTCTATTTGTTCCAGCTAATCTCCGAAACGGCTGGATCGATTTTAATGGAACTTTCAATGTTATAAGGAGTAACTTAGGCTACATTTAGTTTAGGTACATAAAAGAATTATGGGATCCGATCCGATCCTATATAAAATCTATAAACACGCGAACGAAGTCGCGGGGGTCAGCTAGTTTTTTATATAGAATGTTGCCAAGTAGTAGCATCGCTTGCATTTTAATTTGACTTTAAAATTATTTAGCCTCGAGACTTTTGTAACGTTATTAGATATTGTTAAGTACTGTGAAAAGATAAATACTCTTTGCTGATGCGTGAATTAGCTTTGCTGGAACTTGGAAGCTATCCGAGAATTATTTTCCATTGGACAAAGAAACTAATAGTCATTAGCTGAAACTGATGATTGCAATCAGTGTAAAAAGCTAGATAGGATAGAAAGGAGAGATAGAAAGAATGTATTTAGATAGTTGTTGTGAATGAAAAGATATATTTTTTATTTTTCTGAAATCCCATGTGTACACCGCATTAGTGATGACTGACGTTGTACATTTTCTTTCGACGCATGCTAGTATAATGGCCTAAGGTTGATTACGAAAACAAACAAAACAAAGATCGGAGTGCGGTTAAAATGCAGACACGGTTAGGCTGCTGTCGGCGAGCACGCGGTGTACTGTGACGAACCGTAAATAACTAGGTTCTGCATCCGCAGGAACAGTTACACGAGAGTAACTAGCTACTCCACAAAATGTACTCTAACACACAGTAATAAGGACCGTGGTGGGGATGTTCTCACCTTTAATGAGGGGTACTTGTGATTAAAATCGCATTGCTTCCTGCGGTTTTGAATGGAACGGGACCGCATGCGCTTAATATTATAGTAATGACGCGTCATTGTTTTCCGTGATGTTTAGTAAGCTCACGTTTGTGACTGTGACATGCCTATACGGATTTTGACTCATTCATGTTTTGTGTGGGTGCGAGTCTATTTGTTTCTAAAATGTTTTTTTTTTGTTACATGATACATAGTAAAATGCAAGTTGTACGAAGCTGTTTACATGTAATATCATTATTCATCATTGTTTATTTTGCTAACTTGTTTGACGTTCCATTAAAGATGTAAAGTTGAGATTATTCTTAAAGCTTATGGTCCTGTGTAAGTTATCTAGATTGCAGATTGTAATTTCCATTTCTGCGAAGTATTTCTCAATATATTTTTCTGGATCTATGTCTCAGTCCATTACTCAATTACGGAGTACAACACGGAGCAGCGGTTGTTTTAACTTTTTACGATTTACGTAACTGAACTCTTTTTAAGTTTTTACACTTAAACTAAACTAAATTGTTACGTCGAAAAAAACCAAGCTATGCTCTTGCATGGAGAACATTGAGAAATTGATCTTTTAGTTTAGTCAATTTTGTTGTATTATTAAATCTGAGAGTTAAATAGGCGGTTATTAATAGAAGCATAAACGCAAATACCACTGGCCTCATTTGAGTTATTTTGGAATGCAGGAAATCTTGATTTCATCAATGGTTAACACATCGATGAGTCATTCTTTTTGGGTATTACTCTCAGTATAGCGTTATCCCGGTAAACGAAAATTGCTTATTATTTTAAGATCCTATATTTTATATTGGATATTGTTGTTATTGTTTTGTCACGAAGCATTTTCCATGTGTCCTCGCCCTTCGACAATAAATTAAGGTAATTTCTTCTTATTATTTCTATCTTTAGGTGGGTTTTGGTGAATAAACATTTACTTCTTGGTATAAGTTTTTGCTGACAGAAATCATACATACACCTACTTATCTTTGCTAAAGCTATCTGAACGCGATATTAAGTCCGTGGTAGAAGCAGGATTTCCGTTTTCCTAACCGGAATGCACAGGAGACCGTACTATTGCCAGATGTTTATACGATTCCGATCCTTATGGCACATCGGTTAACGGTAAAAATCGGTGGTTGCGCCGTTGTTACGATGAGAAGCCTCCGTATATTAAGTCCCCTCGTGGTTCGTGACGTGATAGCATGACGACTAGTCGTTCAGTGGACGGGGAAAGCTTGAGGGAGGGACCATGAGCAAAATTACGTTGAAACTTCACACGTTTGCGAACACGTAAACGATGCATTTTGCTTTATAATAGTATTTTCTTCATCGTAACTCGTGCCACATACATTACGAACAAATCTCAATATATTATTTAAATGGATTTCATAAAGATGTGACGTTCATTACGTTCATGTGACCACGCAGAACAGAACAAGTTATCTGGTGAAATAAAGAGAAGAACCTGTATAACATGGGGGACCGGGGACGATCACTTTTAGCATGGAATACTAACTGTGCGTAAAGAAGCGAAATTCACTCCTGCCAAATAGTCGTCCGTTGTCGCTCGCTACGCACAAGTAGGTATGTACCTAACCTAGTACCTAGTACTCTGTCACCAATCACCATTCCCGACATGGACGCTTTTACTTAGAAATTAATAGTGGGTAGTAATGAAAAGTGAGAATAATATTAGAGTCTATCCTTTATTCATTGCACTGATATACCTATTGCGATTTCAAATATGTATGTATGACGTTATTAGCATATCTTCATTGCCTTGAGACATGTGAATAAGTGTTGGTTTGTGTGTGTGCATGTTCAATTAAACCTCTCTAAACGATATTTTCCTCAGAAAAATGATTGCTAGAACACATTTTAAAGAAGTTTAATCCAGTAGTAATAATACGGTTATGGTATAACCATTTTCTTTCTTGTAGTAAGTAGTGAATTTTATTTATTAGTGAAAATAAATTGACTAACCCAGAAAGAGTGATTTCCCTTGGCTCGCTATTCATGATTTTGTAGTAATCAATAAAATTGTAACTATTTATTATTAAAAATAATATATGTATGGGATACATGATTCAACACATAAGATTTGAAGTGAAGTGAAAAAGTGAAGAGTAGTTTCTGTTTATAATTAATGCAATAACCTAGTTACCTGGAAGACCGGCTTTGACGGGAACCGGCACAATATGTTAGAAATGCCATATCCCAGTTTTAGACTGGAAATCCCGGTCAAACTGGAATGTAATGGTTGTCCATTTTTGTTATACGTTGTCATCAGTATGCCAGTACGAGTGACATAGTTACCTGGAAGACCGGCTTTGACGGGAACCGGCACAATATGTTAGAAATGCCATATCCCAGTTTTAGACTGGAAATCCCGGTCAAACTGGAATGTAATGGTTGTCCATTTTTGTTATACGTTGTCATCAGTATGCCAGTACGAGTGACACTTTCGCATAAAACGGGACGGAAATAGACGGAAAAGATAGTTCAAAGTTTAGATAAGTAGATCATTTTAGTTTTAAGATTATCCAGTAACATAGACTGGTTGGTTATTAACATTTGTCTTCACTAAAAACTTGACATCATTTAACATCAACTTATGCTCGTTTAGCTTGTTTTTTTTTTTGCAAAATAAAAACGTGCATCACAAGTTTAATGAATATTATTTGTTGGCTAACATCAATTTATCTGAATGTCAAGTCAATTATGATTTATGATTCACTCGGTATACCATTCACTTGGAGGATAATATATTTATTACCTATTTAAGTTTAGAACAATGCCCAATCGTAACTTGCATTTAGTAGCCGGCTCTATTCGTTTGGAAACGAAAATAGCGACTGCGTAATATTTAGTGTTCAATACGTGTAGTGAAAAACTTTTGGAATCACCTCGATGTCTGTCTGACAATGTCGTTTCATTCAGAAACTATTTTGGAGCATAATTAATGTTCCGTAGCTCAACATTGTCTCTACTTTAATTATCAATTTTTAAAATTTTATTTTTTATTCCAATTTTGAAAAATAAATAAATGTGATATTTATCGCTCTTTTAATTTTCCTTGGATGTTCAAGTTTCTTCAATCAGTAATTTGTCCGGTTGTATAAGGTTTCCTCCTTCTCAGGTGTGCTCTTCACCGCAGTCGTGAATAATGTGAAGTATTCCGGTAGATTAGTCATTACATGATCTTCATCGATCTTGTCACCGAGGTTGCTCAATCTTAATGACAATTCTTCATGTTTACCTACTAACGGTTGAAATTAATAAACTTACTCTTTTCCTTTGACCTTTTGTCTATGGATTTTGAGTTAGATAGGTTATGGATTTCGGGCATAGGTTTTTGTTCAGACTCTAGAATGCTAAGTTTGCTTCACTTTGCTACGTACGTATATCAGTCGAAGTTATTTCAAATGACCGTAGGGCATTGCCAGTAAATGTATGGTGGGCTTTTTAATAGTAGTCCATGGTGTGCCGACGCCATGTCTGCCTCCACGGGTTAACGGCCCCACCGCCTTGTCTATTGAACACGCAAGCTTTGTCCCGTACATTTGTGCCTTGAAACGGAGACAAATTAAGACGCATTAATTCCGCCTATTGACATCGCTTGTGACTATTATGTTCCTCGTTGTGGGTTATAAAGGAGCTGCGTGTAATAAATTTCAGAGAGTAGTCAATTTGGGTATGTTTCTGATATTACGCTTTTGGTCCTTCGACCGGATAGTATATTAAGAACCTGATTCACCACCTTTTGATAAGTGTCGGATATCCTAAACGTAAGTTTTGTCACTTTCTTACTTTATGCCAAGTGATGAAGACAAGAGGTATTAATAAACTGTCCTACACTTATCAGAAGGTGGTGAAACAGGCCCTAAAAATTTTGTCTTTTGGTACTTTTAACTATTAGATACATAAAATGAAAACTATAACATTACAGTCATTTCTGTAAATAGTATTATAGTAGGTAATTTACATAGCAGTTAAAATGCAAAACATAACAAGTAAGGTTGTATCGTAATCCAGCAGATGATGAATAAGAAATAAATTATTCAAATAAAATTGTTTTTCTTTAAAAAATGACTCATTTCAATGATGATATCACAAATTACGGATTTGTGTTTTTGAAGCGAGTTATAAATAGACACTCGAAACAGAGAGCAAAATCTATTGGTAAAAATGATTGATATGAATTATGTAAAAATTGAAAAAAGTTTAATGGAATTATTTTCGTTTTCTTTGTATTGTTGAAGAAAGTTGTTCAAAATCATTAACAAAAAGATGTCACAGAGGCGAGCTATTCTTACATGATTCATATTGGATAATGTCCACAAATAGTCATTGATCTAGTCGTTATTATAAATAGAAATTATCATAAACCTTGTGCAATAGCAAAAGGAAATTTAACAATGCAACTAGGTATATTATATTAAGTACTACAGAATTATAAGAAATCAAAGAATTGAGACTGTAACTGTAAGAAATTGATCAAAAATAATAAAATGACCTGTTAATCTTTTCTGATATAAGTTGTCATATCTTTGCAACTTCCAAAGACTTGGTTACTTATAACAATTAAGTATGACGGTATTGAAATTGACCCCGTTCATGTGTAACTCATGTTAATATACTATTAACATGGGAAACCTTGGTATGTCCAGTAATTTTTTACCGATTTCTCACAAGATAAAGTCTAATAATTGTCCATTGTTTTATTTTATTTACGTGTTTTGACAAAAAATTGCAATCGCTGAGTCAACTTTGAAAATTGACTTGCCTTTAGAGTTAAACTATAGGTATCTTTATCTACTGTTTCTTGCCTTTATATTCATTTTGTGCTTTCTTTAGTTAGTATACTAAGTAAATTAAATATTCGGACTCTATTTGGTTTGGACGTCCGAGTGAACCACTTTTTCATCAAAAGTTACAATCTGACTCAAAATCTTCTCGTTTTAATGCGGATTCAGCAATCTGATGTAGGCTTGGACGCGGGCCTATCGCTGGGTCGCTCAGTTCTTGGGATACTTTGTCGAGCTTCTGCTTTTCCAATATTGTTTTTACACTTGACATCAAAAACGCACAGCCGTAGTTCGAGACTGATCCGTTTCAAATTTTGCTATAAATTCGTCATTTGTCAAAATTACGAATTTAAAACAAAAGTGAAAATCACTTGAGACTAAGATTGCACAATTTTTTATTTGTGGATTTTTTGAAGCGACTGAAAAATTCCCTTTACATTTTTCATGATCATTCAGATTCATCAAATCAAATTCAGACTGTCTAGTCAGACGTGGTCAGACTATCCGCATGTATTGCCATGACGACCTTCCGACACTAATTTAGGCTATTGTGACGGAAAGTTATAGAGCACAACCAGACGCAACGCTGAATTGACACGAGTGGGCGTGGTAACCAAAATAATAATTGTATGTTAACATGAAAAAAAAAACTAGTATATTAGTTGTTATTTATATAATTTTAGACCTTATTGATTTTGTTTAACTTTGAAATCGTGTAAGAACTGAAGTGATTTTTTACTTGGTGAATAGTGTTGAAATAACTGAACAAGTTTTTATTTTTATAGCGTGGTATCGCCAAACCTTCAACCGGCAGGTCAAGGCCTGTGTAACGAATGGGGTTGTATTAATAATAATCATAATTAAATATTAGTAGTTTTATGTAGTTGAGTAAATAAACGGATGACTCTTTTGGGATATTCCGTTTGAATGTAAACGTTTTTAGGTTAATGAAATTATTCTTTGAGTGAACACATTTTTACGCTATAGGTTATATACGACCAATTTAACTCCATATTTTAAAGCATCTCATTTTGCAGTCACAGTATTAAAAACACAGTCCTTTTAATCTCAACACAACACAAAAAACACAAGCTCTGTCTTTAACTCTGTCTTTAATATGTATATTTCATTAATTAAACAACCATTTATTCGAAATATTGTTGTAAGCTAATAGAAGTAAGTAATAAGCTCTGCTTTACCAATTTGAGATTTGATGATCTGATCATTTAGGTACCAAAATGAATTGAAGCCATTGAAGTTCGATGAATGAAGCAAAGAAACTGTTTCCCGCCTCGTTCCGATTTGAGTACCTTCAAAGCTAGAGTGAATAGGCATTTTCTAGGCAAGCGCGTTCCAACTTAGACCTCATCATTGCTTTCCATCAGGCATGATTGTCGTCAAGCGTAAGCCTGTCATACAATAAAAAAAACCTATACAAGGTCATGGTCTGTCTCTGTACTTAAGAGTTTCACACCTCACATAACAGTTGGTACTAGAACCCTTTCCCGCGAGCCCATTGTCAACAAACGCTTCGACTACTGAACGAACAATGGCGACTAATTTCAAAACTCAATTAAAACATTTTGCACGTACGAGCTCAAGCGTCGAGGGGCCGGCTATTGAGGACAGTTAGCAGGCTCGGATCAATTAACTGAGCCTCTCCAAATGAATTCACTGTTGGAAGAACTTGCCTTTTGCCGACTACGGTTTAATATGCGTTGTGATTTAAAAATATACTGGGGATATTAGAGGAAATAGAAAACTGTCGGAAAACTGATACTAAGTGGGTTTGTAACCTGATCGTTAATTCTGAGGATAAATATGTGTATAAAAAGGCTCAGAGTCATTGAACGGCAAATAGAGAGAGATCCGTCGATGTTCGGTGTGTCCCTGAAAGATCAAATAAGAAATGAGGAGAACCAGAGTTACGCGAAACTGAAGTGGCAATGGGCGGCGTACATAGCTCGAAGAACCGATACACTTTCGGTTCTCAAGATGCTCCATTGGCGATTCCGCACCGGTAAACGCAGCGTTGGAAGAACCTCTACAAGGCGATCTCAATCGAGTCGCTGTCAGCCGTTGGATACAAGCGATACAAGATCTTGTCCTGTGGTGATTTTTGCAAGAGTGGACGTCTGTCGGTTGAGACGACGTGAAAACTACTAGGTAGCTAAATTTTCACCAAAATGACGATGCTCAGTCAGTCGGCCGTCCCACGTACTTGGATTGAAGAAAAAAAGAAGAGAGCGTTCAGAGCAGAGAAAACTTGCCTCTTTTTGGGTTGCAATCTAAGATATATTCAGTGGAGACACTAAACAATTCTCACCTGATACTCATGCATCCCTCATAGATGGAGAGTGGATTGTATTGTCAATTCAGATTCCTTTTTAACAGATAAGATTATACATGGGAATAACAGAGTGATTCATTATTAGATTCTTGTACTTATTGAGATATATACCACTGTTTCATCTGATAAGGAAAACCTTTTCCAGATATCTTTGAAATACATAAGCTTGTCTGTTAAAAGGTGATTAGTGATTATATTAGGGACAACTGGCCGTTAATCGTTCTAAAGATTTTTTATTTAGTCAGTCAGTTAAAGAAGCTCGAGTGATAAGGTGTGCCGTGTCGATAGCTATTGCTCCGGAATATGCATTATCTAATCTAATCGCCGGTGTGACGTCATCAAAAATATTAAAAAATATTCTCTGTACAATCGAAACCGGGCTCATTGTGAAAAACATTATGCATGGAGTACGAAAATAAATGCGTGCACATTTTGAAAGGTGACCCGACCCGGCTGCAGTGTTTTAGTAAAGTAAGCGTTTGTGTATACTATGTATAATTTATGTCTTACCTACTCTGTGTAATGGTATGCCGTCATAATATTCAAGATTTCAAGGTGAAGCGTGTTTTGTAATCAATTTTTGTTAACGTGACTCGAGTGCGGGCAGCGGGCATAGTTTGAACTATCAAGGTTTTGTTAATGGTTACGTTTGCCTAATCTTAAGTGTGTCGTTAGAGCATTTTTGGGCGATAGGTAAAGGATATTCGTGGTGACAGCTCACGATGTCGATGCCTTGTACTGTATAAACTTTTGTTTCTTTATATTGTGAAAAATAACTAAATATCGTGCTAGCTCTTCGATACTAGCTTGGTAACTTTCTGCTTCATCTTTTGCCATATTATTTAACCGATCATTTAGTATACGTTAAAGAAACCAAAACCAACTTCTATACCTGGCAAATGGCAATGAACACACTTGCATTTATCAACTCCAGTACCCCTAATGCTGCGGATAGGTAAAGGATATTCGTGGTGACAGCTCACGATGTCGATGCCTTGTCGGTGTATAAACTTTTGTTTCTTTATATTGTGAAAAATAACTAAATATCGTGCTAGCTCTTCGATACTAGCTTGGCAACTTTCTGCTTCATCTTTTGCCATATTATTTAACCGATCATTTATTGCGTTAAAGAAACCAAAACCAACTTCTATACCTGGCAAATGGCAATGAACACACTTGCATTTATTAACTCCAGTACCCCTAATGCTGCGGATATCCATACTGGCGAATGTTATTAAAAATTCTTAAGTAGATGTCTCCAATGTCTTCGTACGTAAGGAAATGGCACTTTCGGTCCTGGGCTTTTCTAATTGCGGTTATAATGTGGATGGTCTGAGACCGACTTACTTGTAGGTTATCACTGCATGTGTGACAAAATATTGTTTGTGCAGCACAGTTTATTTAAGAATCTATGTGGACCAAAATATTTCGACAGCCCATTAATACCATCGATAAAACCATTTGTATAAAAAATGTTATTGCATAACTGGTTTGACCAACGTTTATTTATGACTAGCTGAAACCCGCAATTTCGTTCGCGTAGATATAGATTTTTATATAGGATCGGATTGGATCCCATAATTCTTTTATGTAGGTACCTAAACTAAATGTAGCCTAAGTTACTCCTTATAACATTGAAAGTTAAATTAAAATCGATCCAGCCGTTTCGGAGATTAGCTGGAACAAATAGACCGAACGACAAACATAAATTTAAACGCACGCCAGTTTAAAATAAGCCGTACATACAAAGATCCGGGGCCCAAGTTATTTGAACCCAATAAATGTCTGTTATTTCTGAACTAAAAAACCTGTGACCTTGAAATGTTTACGGGACAATACTTGAAGTATTACCTTTCTAACAAAAAAAGAATGAGTGAAATCGAACTACGCGTTAATGAATTACAGCTAAATACACGTTTTAAATTTCTTCCCCCCTCCCAAGGGAACCGTGCTGAATTTCGGGATAAAAAGTATTCTATGTTCTACCTCGGAGTATAAACTCAAATAGTACCGAGTTTCATTCGAATCCATTCAGTAGTTTCGGCGTGATGCGCGGCCAAGATACAGACAGACAGACAGACAGAAAGACAGACAGACAGACAAAAATGAAACAAATTGCAGTTTTAGCTTCGGTATCGATTATAGAGTGCCCTCCAGTAAAAATTTTCAAAATATCTTCAATGTACAGAATTGGATCTGTTACAGTTTTATTATATTATAGATAGATCGACCGCGTGGTGTTTTTATGTCCAACATGTTACTAAGTTAATTATTTAAGGCTTATTTCGTGGCTTAACGACAATCTAATATGAAATACGGGTTCATACCACGATAAAAATGTTTGATTCGTGATTCCTTACAACATGAATGTTTGATAGTGGAGACTGATGGTGGTGACCACGATCGCTGCAACTGGATCGAAATATAGACAAACAAACAAACATTTTTATCGTGGTATAAACCTGTACTTAACATTAGAATATGTTATCGAGTTCCTTAGATGAGTTAGCTATTATAAAAGGTTGTTATCGTTGTTGACAGAGATTTGAGCGTGGCGCGGTGAGGTGCCGCAGTCGCAGGTCGCGATGACGACCGACATCTCGGTGTCCCGCTGGGACCCCAGCATCGGCCACGGCCAGGAGATCATCGATGACTTCGAGTACGACGGTGGCAACTCGTCGTCAAGGCTATTCGAACGATCGCGCATCAAAGCGCTTGCAGGTTAGCACAACTATAACTATATGCTGCTTGCTTCATAAGCGCGGATTTATATTTTTCGGAAATCCCGTGGGACGTCTTTGATTTCTCGGTAAAACAAGTGGCCATGTGACATCTCCTTCTGCAGGATGGATCTTTGCGCTAAACGTCGATAAGTATCCTTTAAGCAGCGGTTAGGCCATATTTTCCCAAATTGTTACTCATTCTGTTTACTGATTGAACAGTTGTTTTGAACATAGGAGTCACAAATATAATAAAAAACTATAAAGTGAAGCGAGGCGGTTTCGTTACAGCCTTTTATTCATTAAAAGGCTGTAACGAAATCTAGAATTTATGAAAAATGAAAGCTTAGCGAAATTAGCCGAGATGATATTTTTATCTTGAAAAATCAATCGGGTTTTAGCCGATAGATACTTTAAATTGTTACCGTGCATAAAAGCACCAGCATTTTTCACTAATAAATACGCTTGTCTATCAGTCGGTATGAATTATTATATCGGTATTATCGGTATTATTATTAATGATATTATTTTATAATTCGGTAAATTGCTAAATATTTTTTATTATATCAATTCACAGAGGTATTAGGAAAGGTGAGAGTAGTTACAAAATGTGTTGCACTCTTGTCATAAAATAATTTACTAATTGTACAAATACTTAAAGGCAACTTATGGCATAATGTGTAACAGTTACCTTATCCGTAGCGATAAATTCCTGCCGATATCATCGATAATACGGCCGAAGAAATGTAGGCTGGTGATAACACAATAGTACGATAAGCGTAGCATATTAAGTTTACTGTACCATAGTTTTATTATCACTGATGAAGAGGACTGAGACTTAAAATAATCACAGCAATTTATAAATATGTCACTATTTTAGGAGAACTCGGTAATTAGTTAAATACAATGAGGAAACATATGACCTTGCAAAACGCAGCGTTATATTTAGTTATATTACACACACGTAGCGCTTATCGTGGCTTTGCATAGCCACCGTTTCCTTTTTCCCTCACAAATAAAGGAATTGCAAACAATTGGCTAACATTTGACAATCTTGTGAACTTCGGGTATAAGCATCCTAAGGCTAATAATACACTTATCAACGGTGGTAAGAGATATCTGATATGAACACGGAGTGTTTTTCAGTATCTCTATCCGACGGATTCAATGTAATGTTCGTGAATTACTTGGACATCTTCAAAATATTTTACCGTTCAAATAAGTCCGCGTCAGTGAGTCGAGCGTACAATCAAATCAAAGCGGAGAAATACATTTAAGTTTATTATAACATAGTTCGTTAAACCAGACCAAGTGCTGTCGACATCTGGAGCGTGCGTATCGAATATCCTTGTCCAGTGAGCAGTTGAATTTTGTCGCTCTAATTCTTCCCGTTCTTTCGACCAACGCCGTCAGTCAATCGGTGCTGGTGATATGACATCGACGGAGTGCTACGATCTGATCAAACGGGGCGTCGACATAGAAGTGCCTGGCTTAGAGGCTTATTATGACAAAGTTGTGTGCGAGCTGCGAGGTTGGTAAACCTGTGCTTACTCTACAATCTCGTGTAAAGTGCAACTTGTTCATTAATTAACCGTGACTGTGCGAAGGTGTTTTCAGTTCTGTGATGTCAGTGCAAGCTTCAGTGGAGTTATAATTGTAAATCACAAATAAGTGCAAAGATGGTGAATGAAGTGGCGCTACGGTATTATAATAGGTTTGACAATTTAAGAAGACCTTTTGTAGCCACGAAATTGCTTCAACCGCTGGCTGAAGTTTTTTGTTATTGATGATAGATTTTATTTCTTGAAGATTACAGATAACTTTACAGAATAATATATTCTAATTTAGTCAGTATACGATTGTTACACATCTAATCCCATTGGTACGTACATTTTTGCGTCACCTCTGGATACTAGTTTACGATAAGTTGTGCCGTTGAAATTTAACTAAATAGGAAGTAAAAATTGGTTTCTTACGGTCTGTTTCACCACCTTCTGATAAGTGTCGAATAGCCTAAATAGTCCAGTAACTTTAGTAATCCGACCTTGCGTTAAATCGGGTAGTTCTGATTTTTTGCAGACTTATTTATGATGTTGGCCCAATGATTAGTCCAAGTTTGTGACCTCGAGCGACGAACGCAACTTTGTCTTGAAATTTTCACAATAGCTTCCTTTTATGATATAGGCGTACTCTAGGAAAGTATTATTGGAAATTCCACCACTAAGGGGGTTAAATAGGGGAAGAAAGTTTGTATGAAAATCTCTCATTTTTCAAGTTACATCCATGAAAATTGATATTTGGACTTTCGATAAAAAATAAAAAATATGAATTTCAGGATTTTTGAAAATTCTATCCGCAAGTGGGTTAAGTAGGGGATGAAAGTTTAAATGAGACGTTTTCCGTCCGTCACGTTTTCTTCATTTATCGAGATATATCCATGATGATTGGTATTTAGATTTTCGGTTAAAAATTAAAAATTACATTTTGAAGGAATTTTGGAATAACTACCCCTAAGTTGGTACAATGGGAGATGGAAGTGTGTATGAGATTAAGAATTTACGCGAGTGAAGTCGCGAGCATCTCAGTAAGTAATGTACCTACAGAGCTGGTTCTGCAGGGCTAACATGCGACACACGAGAAAATTATCTCTACACTTTTTCTCGTCGAATTCTATTGTATTCGACGAGAAAAAGTGTAGAGATAATTTTCTCGTGTGTCGCATGTTAGCACTTCTGGTCTTAAATTGTACCAATTTTATTCTACTTTAAAAACACTCTGCAAAGGTAGTGTCAAGAACTAGTCCTTTTGGGTTATAATTGCCAAAATCTGAAAACAATCTGAAATTTTCGCGGTTTTTTCGATTTTTGACAAAGTTGCGTTCGTCGCTCGAGGTCACAAACTTAGATTATTCATTAGGCAAACATCATAGACAAGTCTGCAAAAAATCAGAACTACCCGATTTAACGCAAGGTACCCCATACTAGCAAATCCTAAAGTTACTGGACTAAAACGTAAGTTTTGTCACTTTCTTACTTTATGTCAAGTGACAAAGACAAAAGTTATAGATAACTATATAAAGATATAGATCTGATACTTATCAGAAGGTGGTGAAACAAGCCTTTAATGTTGCGAAAATTTATTATAATTAGACAAAAACAACTTTCCCAAATAAAGAAGTATTGGTGCACTTTGGTATAACCTCGATTTCCGCTCTAAAGAGCTCCACGTAATTCGATCTCCATCTCGCGTTACCCATATTATTTTCCGATTCCTACACCGAGTTGCCGTGAGTTACTGCGATGGCTTTGCCCACTGCGGACGGACGGCGGAGGCCCAGGGCTCCGCGCTCGCGACCCCACTGGCGATTAATGTGTTACAATCATTTTCTTCATAGCCTGTACTGTATTTGCGATGATCTTTTATCGTGTTTATTTCTATTTCGTTGAAGGTCTCGTGGTTTTCATTAGTTCCACTGTTTGCCGGTCAACTGTTTGTTGTTTCATTGTTCTCTTATATAGTCACCGTGATTATTGGAAGTTGGAAGCTTATGTTTCACGTATAACGTGCAACACCTATTATTGTTATTTTCTTTTTATATTATTGTAATCTAAAATGTACTGGTTTCTTCATAAAAATTATAGTTAAACTTGATGCGTCCCGCGTACATTACCTTAGCTGCATACCTCGATTTCGACTACTACGCAGTTTTACGTTTCGGGAACAAAACTCTAGTGTTAGATATATTAAACAGAACAGATAGATCGTGAAGGATTGCGCATGTAAAAGAGTTTAATTTTTAGTTTTACTGTTTCATAAGAATTTAGCTATGCCCATCTAATAATTTAAATAATATTTTCTCACAGACGAACGAGAAAGTGTACAGAAGAAAACATTTCAAAAATGGGTGAATTCTCACCTGGTACGCGTGGGGTGCCGCATCAGCGACCTGTACGTGGACATGAGGGACGGCAAGATGCTCATCAAACTGCTAGAAGTACTCTCTGGAGAGAGACTGGTGAGTCGTCTTTGTATAAACTTCGCCTCTGTAAGAGCTAATCTCAGGACTGAACGGATTTTTTAATAAAATGTTTTCATTGGTGGATAATGGGTCTCTCCGAGGTTTCTTAATACATTCCTACTTAGTATATGCACTATGATCGTGCGAAGCTGATGCTTGTCAGCTAAATACTTCGTAGTGTATGATGGTAAAAACTTTATTTATGTATGTTTTTTTTTGTGAAGTACCTTCATAATTCATAACCTTCTTCTGTTTAAGATTTCCTTCATAACCGAGGATTGGTTAAAATTTTATTTTATACAATATTTTCCTTCTATCTTATTTGTCCTTGTATTATTATACTATAAAATATGTCCCATAATATGTAATAATGTATTAAACTGAAACTAGCAAATAAAATAAAAACTTATTGTAAGCAGTGTCATACAGTTCCTATGAAGTGTACCTATGTCATCAACTCATCGATCATCGTTTCGTAAACAGTTTTGTAAGAGGGATATAGTACTTTCACGCTTTATCTGTTCCAGTGATTTATTTAGATATGGCATACCAGTCTGTCGTATATATTTTTTTAAATAAATATACGTAATGTGTATATTTTTATTTTCTAAGCCACGACCAACAAAAGGCAAGATGCGTATCCATTGTCTCGAGAACGTGGACAAGGCGTTGCAGTTCTTACGCGAACAACGAGTGCATCTTGAAAACATGGGCTCCCACGACATCGTCGACGGAAACGCCAGACTCAACCTTGGTCTGATTTGGACCATCATCCTGCGGTTCCAGGTTACAAACTGTTACTTTTGGTTCCAATTGATCCCAAACCTTTGCCCTTAAACGATAAAGAAATAAACTCCATTTCATCCTGCCTGGTCTGCCATAAATGAACGTAGTTTTTTAGCCCTGAGATTTAATTTTAGGGACTGTTTCATCACCTTCTGATAAATCTCTGATAGCCTAAACATAAGTTTTGTCACTTTCTTACTTTATGTCAAGTGATAAAGACAAAAGTTGTAGATAGCTATCCGATACTTATCAGAAAAAGGTGAAACAGGCCCTTAGTCGGACAAATTAATCGAATAAATAGACCTTATCTTATATGTGATCTACCTTTCATTTTTAGCTCGAATACAACGCGTGATCTATGATCACTAAATAAGACCTTTAAGTCTGACCCTTTAGCAGTTTCTCTGTCTGTTCCTTAATTTTAATTTCATTAAGGTGTCAATTGTACTGTTCTTTCACAGATCCAAGACATTACAATCGAAGAAACTGACAACAAAGAGACAAAGTCCGCCAAGGACGCATTACTATTATGGTGTCAAATGAAGACAGCTGGATACAATAACGTGAACGTGCGCAACTTCACCACGTCCTGGCGCGACGGCCTGGCCTTCAACGCGATAATACACAAGCACAGACCAGACCTCATACAGTTTGAGAAGTTGCACAGGAGCAATCATATACAAAATTTGAATAATGCCTTCAACGTTGCTGAGGAGAAGCTTGGTCTTACCAAGCTGTTGGATGCGGAAGGTAACGTTTTGTTTTATTATTGTGATCCGTTACAGTTTAGAGCAGAGGAGAGATTATATGCAAATGAATTCTTGGGCATTTACTATATCCTCAGGATTAAATATAGAATTTACAAAATTTTTATTTTTTTTTCTTCTTGAATTTGTACTATCATGTGGAAGCCAAGTGCTCACCTCTATATACCTTTGTTTTCACTTGTTTTTTGAATATAGAGTTTGTTTAAAAATGTGTGATCACTTCTTATAGCAATTCATCAAACATTCTCTTGATAGGAACATATCCCTAATTTCAATTTTCAAGTGAGTTAAAATATGTTGTTGTGTATCATTAAATTTACTGCTACTTATCTGTTTTTAACCCCCGACGAAAAAACGACGGGGTGTTATAAGTTTGACGTGTCTGTGTGTGTGTGTGTGTGTGTGTGTGTGTGTGTGTGTGTGTGTGTGTGTCTGTCTGTTCCCCTGTGGAGCTCAAACGGGTGGACCGATTTGAATGCGGTTTCTTTTGTTTGAAAGGTGAATTAGTCGAGAGTGTTGTTAGCTATGTTTAATGAAAATCGGACCAAGATGGCCGCCGCTACAAAATGGCGGATTACATATTTTATCACAACACCCTCAATATGGGTATCAAATGAAAGGGCTTGACAAGTAGAATAGCACTATGCAAATCCAAGATGGCCGCCTCCACAAAATGGCGAATGTCGGGGGTTTTTTAAATTTTTAATTTATACTTGTATATTATTTGTAGATATCGCAGTGGAACACCCAGATGAAAAGTCAATCATCACATACGTGGTAACATACTACCACTATTTCAGTAAGATGAAGCAGGAAACTGTACAAGGCAAGAGGATCGGCAAGGTGGTCGGCATTGCTATGGAAAACGAAAAGATGATGCACGAATACGAAACATTGACCAGGTAAACTTACTTTGATTTGTAATGAAGGTTTTGTCTTGGGAACCTTTAACTCTGAGAAAAAGAGAAAGCAATACTATAGAGCAATGTGTGGTGTTTACGCTTGCACATTCGACAGGAAAAATTGTTGCATATCTTCAGCTGGCAGTAAAAACTTATACAATTCAAGCAATGATTTTTGACGGTTGTGAGTTTCATGAGTTTTAAGGTTAAATCTATCTCGTCTTCCCATATTCATAAATGATTTTAATGGACATTTAATTTTCAGTGATCTTCTGCAATGGATCGAACGCACAATCGAAGCCCTGGGCGACAGAACATTCGCGAACTCTCTGGAAGGAGTACGTCAACAGCTCATACAGTTCGCCAATTACCGTACTGTTGAAAAACCTCCCAAGTAAGAAAATAATTTTGAAAAATAATATAGTTAACGTTAAATATAACGTTGTATAATTAGGTGGTAACTTTGGTATTGTTTTTTGTATTTGATATTTTATAACATAACAATTGTCTTCTAGATTCGTCGAAAAAGGTAACCTCGAAGTATTGCTGTTCACACTGCAGTCTCGCATGCGAGCGGCCAATCAGAAGCCTTACACACCACGCGAAGGCCGCATGATACACGACATCAATAGAGCCTGGGAACGCTTGGAGAAGTCCGAGCACGAACGGGAACTGGCTCTGAGGGAAGAACTTATTCGACAGGAGAAGTTGGAACAGCTTGCTGCTAGGTGAGTTGAAGTGCGTCAGACAAAGTCAATGATGTCGAATAGAAGCGGGCGTTACTTTGCGGAAATCTATTAAAACAGACAAATATGGCTACAATATGCAGCATGCGATATGCACCCTGAGGAGGTGTAGACTGTATAATGTATAATGCAAAGTCGACCACTATACGATTTATTTATCTAAATCGTATGGTTTTGTTCAGCAATTATGATTAAATTATTAAAAATCTCAGAAGGGGAAAAGGGAATATTAGTCGTATTCAGCTTGGCTAATATTCTTAAAAAAAGAATTATGAAGTAACAAATAAACAAAACAAAACGAAAGGAAGAGATACTAAATTCGGCGGAATCTTTTTATGTTTTTCCCCGATTACTCAAAAACGTCTGGACAGATTTGGAAATTTGTTTTTTAGAAATCGAGGAAACTCTTCAACTTTTATGGTATATTGAAGACGGTTTCATCATGATCAACCCATTACCGGCTCACTACAGAGCACGGGTCTCCTCTCAGAGTGAGAAGGGTTTTGGCCATAGTCTACCACGCTGGCCAAGCGGATTGGCAGACTTCACACACCTTTGAGAACGTTATGGAGAACTCTCAGGCATGCAGGTTTCCTCACGATGTTTTCCTTCACCGTTAAAGCAAGTGATATTTAAATACGTAAAACGCACATAACTCCGAAAAGTTAGAGGTGCATGCCCCGGGATCGAACCCACGACCTCCGATTAGAAGTCGGTTGTCCTAACCACTAGGCTATCACAGCTATATTGAAGATAGGTTTAATTACTCCTAAAATATAGGTCATTAATTATATGGTATAATTGTCAGATTCAACCGCAAAGCGCAAATGCGCGAGACGTGGCTGTCGGAGAACCAGCGGCTGGTGAGCCAGGACAACTTCGGCTTCGACCTGGCGGCCGTGGAGGCGGCGGCCAAGAAGCACGAGGCGATCGAGACCGACATCTTCGCGTACGAGGAGCGCGTGCAGGCCGTCGTCGCCGTCTGCTCCGAGCTGCAGGCCGAGCGGTAACTACCTCCCTTCACATTCTACCTTATTTATTTCATGTAGGCCATACTGGTTGCTCTTATGACTCGTCTGCTCCGAGCTGCAGGCCGAGCGGTAACTAATTCCCTTCAAATTCTAACTTATTTATTTCATGCAGGCCATTCTGGTTGTTCTTATGACCCGTCTGCTCCGAGTTGCAGGCCGAGCGGTAACTCCGTTCCAATTAGAACTTATTTATTTCGTGCAGGCCATACTGGTTACTCGTATGACCCGTCTGCTCCGAGCTGCAGGCCGAGCGGTAACTAATTCCCTTCAAATTCTAACTTATTTATTTCATGCAGGCCATTCTGGTTGTTGTTATGACCCGTCTGCTCCGAGTTGCAGGCCGAGCAGTAACTCCGTTCCAATTAGAACTTATTTATTTCGTGCAGGCCATACTGGTTATTCCTATGACCCGTCTGCTCCGAGCTGCAGGCCGAGCGGTAACTAATTCCCTTCTAATTCTAACTTATTTATTTCGTGCAGGCCATTCTGGTTGTTCTTATGACCCGTCTGCTCCGAGTTGCAGGCCGAGCGGTAACTCCGTTCCAATTAGAACTTATTTATTTCGTGCAGGCCATACTGGTTATTCGTATGACCCGTCTGCTCCGAGCTGCAGGCCGAGCGGTAACTAATTCCCTTCAATTTCTAACTTATTTATTTTGTGCAGGCCAAACTGGATGCTCTTATGACAACTCCATACTTTACCACCGATTAAAAAAGCGGATTCTGCAAAAAAGGCTGCAAGAAACTCAGCAGTCAGTCTTTTCAAACACAACTTGCAATATGTAGCATTATTTCCCATTGCATACCCCTGATGCATACGTAGTTGTAAACCGAGATTAGCCAACTACAAAGGATATAGTGCACAAGTGTATGCGCAGACTCTAGCGCACTTTTTATACCCTGAGTCTCATAGTCAGATCTGACACGATCAGTTATAGATCAGTTGCAGGACCAATGGCTTTACAAGCACTCCGAGGAACCGGAGTGTTAACGACGCCTAACTTTCCAACTCTGGGCTGCTACTGGGAATTCTTTAATAGAAAAATCCAATAACTTCTTGGCCCAGCTTGGGACTCATCACCTGGCTGGGCAAGGTCCTTTTTAACCCCCGACGCAAAAACGACGGGGTGTTATAAATTTGACGTGTCTGTGTGTGTTTGTCTGTTCCCCTGTGGCGCTCAAACAGGTGGACCGATTTGAATGCGGTTTTTTTTGTTTGAAAGGTGATTAGTCGAGAGTGTTGTTAGCTATGTTTGAAAAAAATCGGTCCAAGATGGCCGCCGCTACAAAATGGCGGATTACATATTTTTTCACAACTCCCTTAATATGGGTATCAAATGGAAGGGCTTGACTAGTAGAATAGCAGTATTGCAAATCCAAGATGGTCGCTGCCACAAAATGGCGAATGTCGGGGGTTTTTTTTTAATTTTTAATTTATACTTGTGTTATAATAGTTTCGTTAATAAATGTTTATTTGTCGCAGCTACCACGATATAGAGCGCGTGTGCGCGCGGCGCGACAACGTGCTCCGCCTGTGGGCGTACCTGCTGGAACTGCTGCGAGCCAGGCGCGCGCGCCTCGAGCTGTCGTTACACCTGCAACAGAACTTCCAGGTATCTTCTTTCTTCCTGAATCCTGGTATGCGCACATAAGGCCGGTTGATTTGACCCATGGTTTCGTAGCTTACGTTTCTGAAAATTTTACAGACGCTTAGATATCTACTTTAACATCTGTCAATTTAATTGATAAAAAAAATGCAATTTTAAAAGTTCAAGTTTAAAATTAAGGCAACCATTGCTGTGGCTTGTTAGAGCTAAACTGCACTATATTGCGTTGAATTAAGAGTCGCTTTAATTTAAATGACTGTTTAGAGTGAGTCTTCTTAATAGTACCGTTAGCACTCATACGCATTAGCGGTCAGCCGCCCAGGCGGTTCGATTTAGCGGCTTGCCGCCTGACGCGGTTGAAACAGCGGTTCACCGCCACCGGCGGCGAGCCGCTGTTGAACCGCGTCAGGCGGTTGGACCGCTTGAAGTCTGACAACAGCGTTCAGTCTATCATAAACGAAGAATTAGTAGATATTTTCAAAAATATCTACTAATTCTTTCCATTGTTTTCATTTTAGGTCTCTGTTTTTATAATATGCTGCTTCACAATTCCATATTGCTTATTTTCTTTGTTGACAACACACCTGCGGCACGCCGCGAACTGAACCGCCTAGTGCGTATAGGCAACATAGCGGCCAGCCGCGAAGCGGGCTGCTGCCTCCCATTCAACCGCCGCGGTTGGAATTTCGTCGCGGTTTAGTGCGTACAAAATGAGCGGTTGCATATAAAAATCTAAAAGCGGCTAGCCGCGCGGTCAACCGCGTACGCGGCTGACCGCGCGGCTGGCCGACCGCAACGAAATTCTATGAAGAGGCTAGCCGCGCGGTCAGCCGCGTACGCGGATGACCGCTAATGCGTATGAGGGCTTAAGGTATTATGTGTCTAAAATTTTATTTATGTTATGTACAGGAAATGCTATACATCCTGGACTCTATGGAAGAGATCAAGATGCGTCTGCTGACCGACGACTACGGCAAGCATCTGATGGGCGTGGAGGACCTGCTACAGAAGCACGCACTGGTCGAAGCTGATATCAACGTCTTAGGAGAAAGAGTCAAGGTAAACACAGCATTACTTGAACTTAAACTTTTGTAATGTTTAAGTTTCTTATCTATCAATTTTATTTTTTAGAATGTACTCATTAAATTTTTTCATATTGTGATCATCCTTAGTTAGGTAAAAAATAAAGGTCATAAACAAGGACCTATCCGGCTATCACTCCTATTAAATTATGCATATTTTTATGTACAAAATATACTATAGAATCCTGAATGATATTTGCGCAGCCAGTACAGTTTTGTAGGACCTTGTTAATAGCACGGTCAATTTTCACATCTCATATTCGTGCGAGCAAGGCTATTTTAATCTTCGAACAATGCTCGTGTGATCGTTAGATACTACGCAAGTTATGAAGTCATTTTTCGTGTGCAGGTGGTGGTGGGGCACTCGCAGCGGTTCCTGGAGCAGGAGGAGGGCGGCTACCGGCCCTGCGACCCCGCCATCACGGTGGAGCGCATCCAGCAACTCGAGAACGCGTATGCCGAGCTCGTGCATCTCGCCGTGGAGCGCAGGTAACAACATATTCTTTTTACTTATCATTAACTAGCTTCTGCCCGCTGCTCGCGAAAATTTAGGTTTTTCACAAATCCCGTGGGAATCGTGGATTTTCGATTCCCGATTCCCGTTCCCGCGCCCTTTTCAAATCTTTATAGTTACCTACTTTCAAGGAAATTTGCTATAGTAATCTACCTAAAGCTGTAGATATCGATTTCGGTTTTATCAAAGTCCCGTGGGAACTGTGGATTTTTCCAGGATAAAAAGTAGCCTATGTGTCAAGTCAGGGCATAATCTACATATCTCCATACAAAATTTCAGTCAAATCGGTTCTGTAGTTGCGGCGTTAAAGAGTAACAAACACACACATACACAAACTTTCGCCTTTATAATATTAGTGTGATTACAATACGATGTAGTCACGACTCCGCCAACCCACATTCGGGCAGCCTGGTTAGTCTAAATTCTAAATCACTAAAATTGGACGCAGTACCCGAGCAGATGATAAAATGTTTTATGTAGTGAAAGAGTACAAAGTTTACACTCTTTTAACATCCCACTGCTGGGCACATCTCTTACAGGAGAGAAGGATTAAACATCTAAAAAGGTTTAACATTGAAGACTATTTCAGCAGGATTCCGGGAACAATTTTCAACTTTCTTATTAGATCTTTTCCTGACTTTAATGCAGCCGATTCAGTTTCCGTCAGCTTTATTGTACACTCATCATGAAGAATACGAATACATATAAATTACATTGGATTTTTGTTTGAACAGAAAGCGTCTTGAAGACAGCCGTAAACTGTGGCAGTTCTACTGGGACATGGCGGACGAGGAGAACTGGATCAAGGAGAAGGAACAGATCGTGTCCGTGGACGACATCGGACATGATCTCACTACCGGTAACAACATATTATATTACAAGTTACAACTACTAATAATAGTTATACAGTCAAAATCTGTTATAACGACATCGAAGGGACTACTCATATTAAGTCGTAAAAACCGATAGTTATAACAACCGGTTCCACCATACAACACCATATTCTTTTGCCTTGTTTTGAAATAATACGCGATTTTTCTTCGATATTAATTTGCTTTCTTTTTGTTTTCGACAAGTTAAAAGTTTCACAATTAATTCAACAATATGTTTTAAGTAAGATAAGTAAGAAACTGACTGAAGAAATTTTAAGAACTGGGCCTTGACTCTACGGCATGCACATGTTTTGTTTTCTAAGAATTACAAAAGACCCTAAACACGTGTTTATTTTTACGATAATAACCATTGACCATTATATTATGCCTATTCAAAGTTTACAATACAGATAAGCTGGTCGTTGTAGAACGACCTGTAGAGATACAATTCACCGAAAACATTGTTCAAATGTGGTCGTTTAATGCGGTATGTCGAAGTAACCAATGTCGTAAAAAGCAATGTTTTTGATACGGCAGTCATATAGCATTCAGCCGGGACCTTTGATTACGGTTAATATAACCGATATGTTATTCTAAACGATGTCGCCATAAACGGTTTTGACTGTATTTCTAACTAGCGACCTACCCCTGCTCCGCACGGGAGGTAATTACCCGCTACTAACCCACCATTTTGTTTTGTTATAATAATATCTCAAAGGGATTAGGCAGTGTTTTCGATGAAAGCTTCAGGTGACTAACTTATTCCAAAATTCGTTCAGTAGTTTTTGAGTTTATTGCGAACAGACAGTCGCGGCGGGAAACTCTGTTTTGTAATATGTAGTGAGTGATGAGCTGTCACTCAAATTATCTTACTGCCCTTGACTGCAAACTCATCTGATGGTAATTGATGATGCAGTCTAAGATGGAAGCGGGCTAACTTGGAAGGGGTATGTATACCTCTTGATCGAACCTACACGGCATCGTACCGGAACGCTAAATCGCTTGGCGGCACGGCTTTGCCGGTAGGGTGGTAATCAGCCACGGCTTAAGCCTCCCACCAGACCAGACCAGAGACAATTTAGAAGTTATAAAATTCCAAATTGCTCCCGCCCGGAAATCGAACCCGAGACCTCCCACTTATAAGACCACAGCGCTCACCACTGCGCCAGGAAGGTCGTCATATGTTAAATTAATGAGTTGATTGTTTTTATACAGTATACCTGCTCATATCGAAGCACAAGGCGCTGGAGGCCGACGTGGAGGCGCACGAGCCGCAGCTCATGCGCGTGGCGGCCGTCGGGGACGAGCTCATCTCGCAGGGACACTTCGGTGCCGACAGAATTCAGGTAATATTAGATAAAAAATCAGCCAAGTGCGAGTCGGGCCTCGCTCTTTCAGGGTTCCGTACATAATTATGAACAATATAATATTTTGGGTCTAAGAAATATTTAATTTCCGAGCTAGACATCGCAACAAACCGTGAAAAAAAAAACCAAAAAAATGTTCGTTTATTTTGGTCACAGCTTATAAACTATTTAATAAATCGTTGTTTTCAGTATTTGTTGTTTAAATAGAGCATATAGTACATAATATACTGAAATATCATATTCCCAACTAGTTTAGTTTTTGAGATAGCCCCCATCACAAAAATGGTCTAAAACTGACAACTTTGATGGCCTCCCATTCCCTTATTTTTTGAGATAAAAATTAAAAAAATATATATTTGTACTCTACTTAATGAGCTCTAAACAATGATACCCCACAAGCTAGGGTAAAGAAAAATTTTTTTTTTCCGGCTCCTTTTTCATGCCCCTGAGCCCCCCTGAAAAATAATTTAATTCAATTTCTAATTCAATATTTGATTTTGGGTTAACGTTTTACACTAAATACCAAAATTTCAGGTTTGTAACTCATTTCGTCTGCGAGCTAGAGACTTGTGACCGGCGGACAGACGGACAGACAGACAGACAGACAGACAGACAGACAGACAGCCGAGTGACATTAATAGGGCTCCGTTTTTACCCTTCGGGACGGAACCCTAAAAAACTCCTGTGAAATAAAAGATTACGCGATAAAAAGAGAAAACAAATTATTACGCGATAGTAGTGAAGAGAGGTACTCGGTAAGTGAATATAAAGTTTAGCATATTCAACTTTACAAAGTCTTTCTGTATTTTGCGCAAACGACACGACGGTTATTAGTTTATGCACCATGATCGAATCTCGTGTTGTAGAAAACCAGTTGAACCAATTTATTCCACTGGCAACACTAACTTCAAAACGTCGTTCTACTCCAAAATATGTCATCTTATTATCTGTGAACACTAAATGTCATAATTGTCACATGGGCAATGGGCATGAGTCCTAAACTTATGTTCTATTTATTCCACTGGCAACACCAACATCAAAACGTTGTTCTACTCCAAAATATGTCATCTTAATATCTGTGAACACTAAATGTCATAATTGTCACATGGGATGTCCGTTTTCACCAGTGGTTTTCACTAAACAATTCCCTAAGTAAGAATCCTTAGGCGTAAATCTGTCATTTGTCATTGGTGAAAATCAAATCTTTGTAGTGTCGCTTAATTAATCGAATAATTCGAATAATTTTCGTCGAATTTTTTTATCGTTGATCGACTATCGTATGTTGCTGCTCCCATTGGATTGTGACGACATTTTATCGGTTCACGGCAGTCACCTTGTCGTTTGCACATCAGTCGACGCCGATGAGACGAGACGATATTTCTATCGTGGCTACGATAGACAGTCGCAACAACGACACACGATTTGCCGTCACGATTAGTCGTGACGCCATTTAATCGTTTACGGCTTTTGTACTAGCCGTTCCCATTGAAAATCTACAATCCCGACAATCTGTCGTCACAGCAAAAAAAAGTCGTAGACGACAATTAATCGTGTCGTCCTACATGTGAACACCTCCATTCAAATATATACAAGTCACGACGCTTTAAACTGCATGACTATCTGTCGCCACGACAAAGTGGGACCGCCCCCTTAGGTGTTCCCTTGTAATGATTGTTAGTGAAAACTGGCAATGGGGTCTCAAAAGCAAATGTCCCTTGATCAGGTTTTTTATTTCTCTGGTCGTTCGTTCGTTTCAACCAATAGACGTCCACTGCTGGACATAGGTCTCTTGCAAGGATCGCCACAGCACACGATCTTGTGCCGCCTGTTTCCAGCGGCTGCCAGCGACTCGCTTGAGATCGTCTGTCCAACGAGTGGGGGGTCTACCTGCGCTTCGTTTACTTCGTTTCTCTGGTCAGGTATTAACAAATAGTTATGATTGAACAGGACCGGCTCCGGGACATCCTGTCCCAGTGGAACCACCTGCTGGACGTGGTCTCCCTGCGCAAGAACCGGCTGGACGCGGCCGTGCGCTACCACCAGCTGTTTGCAGACGCCGATGACATCGACAACTGGATGCTCGACACGCTCAGGTTTGTTTACTTGTCCCATTAAAGGCTCAAATACTTAAGCCTGCAATCCCTTGGAGCTGTGAAAAAACCACACTTCTTATCAACACAGTCAAAAGATACGGCCGTTTATACCGTATACTTTGACACTCGCAAGAGAATCAAAACCTATAGGATACTTCCCGTTAACCTCGAATCATGAAAGGCTAGAACCTATGTCGAAGTATGGGGATAACAGTTTTCCAGTTCGGCAAAGTTAAATTTGCCCAAATTATTAGGGAACTCATAGTTCCATATATAAAGCAATGTGAATTGTGATAAAATATGTCTTTAGTGTTGTTGATTCAAAGCCATACACTGAAGGTACCTAGAATACCTTCAGTGTATGGCTTTGAATCAACACTGCAATTAGCTGTAATTTTCACTCATGTGGATAACCAAAGATCATCCTACCTGGTCCATAAACCACATAGAATGATCTTTGGTTATCCGCATATTGTTCATATAAATAATATTATACTGTTTTTAGATTGGTATCATCAGAGGACACAGGCGTGGACGAGTCTCAAGTGCAGAGCCTGCTGAAGAAACACAAGGACGTGACCGACGAACTGAAACACTATGCCAATGTCATTCAGCAGCTGAAACAACAGGTATTTGCATCTTTGTCGACGTCAACCTATAGACGTCCACTGTTGGACATAGGTTTTCTTGGTCTTTCTTCTATCCAGCGGTTTCTGCGACTCGTCTGATGTCGTTGGTTTAACTAGTGGGCGCTCTACTAACACTGAACTTATCTTAGCAGGGTTGCTATTTGGGCAGAATCTAATCTATCCGACTGCTTGGTTCTTTTACAGAAGGTTCCTTCAAAAAACCAAGGAGGTGGGTAGATAGATTCTGCCCATGACAGCTTCAACTTGATTTCTTCCAGCACCCTTTGTGGCCACGGTCCAAAGTCGAAATATTGATATTTTCATAAAGGATATTTGTACACTACATATTGTACTGTACGTGGTATTTTATGCCCATTTTATATACTTACTATAAATAAAAATAAAGATTTAGACAAAATCTTTAAAATACTTTATAGTATATTTTTTTAATTTATACGATAGGCTTGCGCTTGACAACATTCCTATCTGATGTAAAGCACCACTAAGGTCCAGGCCTCTTGTTAACACGCCGTGAAAACTCACGTTTTGTATGGATAACACGCCGTCGAATCGCGCTCGCCTAGAAAATGCCAATTCATTTTTGCCTTGAAGGCACTCATCTTACGAGACGGGAAACAGGGAAGCTGGAAGGGCGTTCAATGCCCTAGCGGTTCTTATCAGAAACGTTGAATGAAAATAAAAAGGTTGGCTCGTAAATACGTAATTCTCGGTGTCCAGGCTAGCGAACTGAGCCCCGAAGACGCCAACAGCGGCGAGGTCCGCGAGCGGCTCGCCGCCATCGACGCGCGGCACGGCGAGCTGGCCGAGCTGGCGCGCCTGCGCAAGCAGCGGCTGCTGGACGCGCTGTCGCTGTTCAAGCTGCTGGCCGAGGCCGACGCCGCCGACCAGTGGATCGCGGAGAAGGACCGCATGCTGGACACCATGCTGCCGCCCAAGGACATCGACGACGTCGAGATCATGAAGCATAGGTGAGTGTAGCGTGACACGATCCGAGCTGGCCGAGCTGGTGCGCCTGCGCAAGCAGCGGCTGCTGGACGCGCTGTCGCGGTTCAAGCTGCTGGCCGAGGCCGACGCCGCCGACCAGTGGATCGCGGAGAAGGACCGCATGCTGGACACCATGCTGCCGCCCAAGGACATCGACGACGTCGAGATCATGAAGCATAGGTGAGTGTAGCGTGACACGATCCGAGCTGGCCGAGCTGGTGCGCCTGCGCAAGCAGCGGCTGCTGGACGCGCTGTCGCTGTTCAAGCTGCTGGCCGAGGCCGACGCCGCCGACCAGTGGATCGCGGAGAAGGACCGCATGCTGGACACCATGCTGCCGCCCAAGGACATCGACGACGTCGAGATCATGAAGCATAGGTGAGTGTAGCGTGACACGATCCGAGCTGGCCGAGCTGGCGCGCCTGCGCAAGCAGCGGCTGCTGGACGCGCTGTCGCTGTTCAAGCTGCTGGCCGAGGCCGACGCCGCCGACCAGTGGATCGCGGAGAAGGACCGCATGCTGGACACCATGCTGCCGCCCCAGGACATCGACGACGTCGAGATCATGAAGCATAGGTGAGTGTAGCGTGACACGATCCGAGCTGGCCGAGCTGGTGCGCCTGCGCAAGCAGCGGCTGCTGGACGCGCTGTCGCTGTTCAAGCTGCTGGCCGAGGCCGACGCCGCCGACCAGTGGATCGCGGAGAAGGACCGCATGCTGGACACCATGCTGCCGCCCAAGGACATCGACGACGTCGAGATCATGAAGCATAGGTGAGTGTAGCGTGACACGATCCGAGCTGGCCGAGCTGGCGCGCCTGCGCAAGCAGCGGCTGCTGGACGCGCTGTCGCTGTTCAAGCTGCTGGCCGAGGCCGACGCCGCCGACCAGTGGATCGCGGAGAAGGACCGCATGCTGGACACCATGCTGCCGCCCAAGGACATCGACGACGTCGAGATCATGAAGCATAGGTGAGTGTAGCGTGACACGATCCGAGCTGGCCGAGCTGGTGCGCCTGCGCAAGCAGCGGCTGCTGGACGCGCTGTCGCTGTTCAAGCTGCTGGCCGAGGCCGACGCCGCCGACCAGTGGATCGCGGAGAAGGACCGCATGCTGGACACCATGCTGCCGCCCAAGGACATCGACGACGTCGAGATCATGAAGCATAGGTGAGTGTAGCGTGACACGATCCGAGCTGGCCGAGCTGGCGCGCCTGCGCAAGCAGCGGCTGCTGGACGCGCTGTCGCTGTTCAAGCTGCTGGCCGAGGCCGACGCCGCCGACCAGTGGATCGCGGAGAAGGACCGCATGCTGGACACCATGCTGCCGCCCAAGGACATCGACGACGTCGAGATCATGAAGCATAGGTGAGTGTAGCGTGACACGATCCGAGCTGGCCGAGCTGGCGCGCCTGCGCAAGCAGCGGCTGCTGGACGCGCTGTCGCTGTTCAAGCTGCTGGCCGAGGCCGACGCCGCCGACCAGTGGATCGCGGAGAAGGACCGCATGCTGGACACCATGCTGCCGCCCAAGGACATCGACGACGTCGAGATCATGAAGCATAGGTGAGTGTAGCGTGACACGATCCGAGCTGGCCGAGCTGGTGCGCCTGCGCAAGCAGCGGCTGCTGGACGCGCTGTCGCTGTTCAAGCTGCTGGCCGAGGCCGACGCCGCCGACCAGTGGATCGCGGAGAAGGACCGCATGCTGGACACCATGCTGCCGCCCAAGGACATCGACGACGTCGAGATCATGAAGCATAGGTGAGTGTAGCGTCAAACGCTCTGACTCTACTCAGCCTCGAGACATAGTTAAAACGAGACAGATTTATGTCAGGGATATATTTATGTCCCTTTTTAACTCTGTCTTGAATCTGAGTACAGTCAGACTACGCTCTATTGATCTCATTCTAAGGGTGAATGAACAATATTGAGTTGTGCAACGCTGTGCTGCGCTCAGCTAAACTATACCCATATTACTAATTCCCCGGAATTCTGACAGCTGTCATTGTCATTTACAGATGAGTTATTTGTATGGAGAACAGGGTTAACATCTACGAAGTACGATTTTACCCCAAACTACTTTAATTCCCTGTCATCATAAAAAGCCATATGCCGCGTAATAATATTACTCGTTTCGCCTTAAAATAGAAAACACCAAGAGTGGAAACTAGAAAGTGCACACTGACAGCAGCAGAAAACAAAAGAAGCACATTGACGAAAATTTATTGAAAAATGGATGTCGAATGACATTATCACCATGAAGTGTCTGTCAGGCATTTGTCATATCTACATGCGGCAGTTGATTTGTATTTGCATAAGTTTTGAATTATTTATCTTTTTTGTGGGAATTGTTTTATCTCTGGTAACATTACGAAACGTCAGAATTCCAGGGAATTAGTAATACGGGTATAAGTTTCTGGTGCTATGGTTTTTTAACAAACAACAATGAGCTGCGCGGAGTGCTGTGTGCCCGGAGTGTCGTGATAGCATTGCAGCGAGTGCAAGCGAGATAGACGGAAGACGATAGAGGGTCGGGCGACGCGATACCGAGCGAGTCAATCGCGCTGTCAATTTCGTTTGGAGATTGTGTATCAGAATTAGCCCCATTACATTAATAAATTATTTAATGTAGGTATCTTAACATAGAATAAATGTATGTAATCATGACTTGTTCCCCAGATACGACGGTTTCGACAAGGAGATGAACGCCAACGCGTCGCGAGTGGCCGTCGTCAACCAGCTGGCGAGGCAGCTGATCCACGTGGAGCACCCGCAGGCGCCCGCCATCCAGGAGCGCCAGGCCGCGCTCAACAACGCCTGGACCACGCTCAGGGACAAGGTCAGTCGAGAGAACATTGTACGTCATAATAAGGGACTTTCAACCAGTGGCTCATACCACATAATGTACATATAACAAAAGTCGGAATTTGTAGGGACTTCCATATGCCTCGGTCTTGCACCGCTTGTATCGGTTCTTCGAACTATGTGCTCCTGCAGATTGCCACTTACGCTTACAACAATACAATGTTGAGGTCGAGAGTTTGGTTATTATGATTGCTCCTATTATTGCTTAGACGGTGAAGAAAACCATCGTGAGGAAACCTTCAAATCTGAAAATTCTTCATAATGTTCTCAAAAGGCGTGTAAAATCTAGTATTCTCTAAATCTAGTAGTCCTAAAAACCCTTCTCATTTAGGGAGAAAACCTGTGCCCTGTAATGGGCCGGTAATGGATTGACAATGTTGGTGATATTTGATATTGAACACAGGCGGAAGGCAAGAAGGACGAGCTGAAGTCCGCGCAAGGCGTGCAGACGTTCTACATCGAGTGCCGCGAGACGGTGTCCTGGATCGAGGACAAGAAGCGCATCCTGCAGCAGACCGACAACCTCGAGATGGATCTGAATGGTAAGCGCCTAACTTCGGCAGGGTCATAGGGTTTGGCAGATTGTGTCGAATCCGTTGCAATTCTCAGGCTACGTATACGATCCGATGAGTAAAGTGTTGGTGTGACGTCATGAAAAATTCAATATGTCGGATATGACAAACATAAACATGTGAAACTGAGATGTAAATAAAATTTTAGCAGCTCCTGCATTTAAGCAGCACGTGTGCCGGTGTCCTGTCGCCTTCCATGTGTGCTATGTACATAGAGGCCTGTCGGTGATGCCCAAAATGAAAGGGTGCTAAGCGAAGTGTCCTGTTATACTGCCTTGAACTGTTCTGAGTTAGCCTGGCTCGGATTAGCTGTAGTAGATTCTTTGTTAGGCTGGGAATAGCCTTCAAGATGAACCTTTCTGGGTTGTGGCTGTTCCTCATCACAGCATAGAAAACTGTAAAGTGGTTTGTTGTAAGGTGTGATGACGCTGCAACGGCGGCTGTCGGGCATGGAGCGCGACCTGGCCGCCATCCAGGCGCGCATCACGTCGCTGGAGAACGAGGCCAGCGCCATCGAGGACGAGCACCCCGACGAGGCGCGCCTCATCCGCGAGCGCGTGCGCACCATCACCGACAACTGGGACCAGCTCACGCAGATGGTGAGTTGTTGTAAGGTGTGATGACGCTGCAACGGCGGCTGTCGGGCATGGAGCGTGACCTGGCCGCCATCCAGGCGCGCATCACGTCGCTGGAGAACGAGGCCAGCGCCATCGAGGACGAGCACCCCGACGAGGCGCGCCTCATCCGCGAGCGCGTGCGCACCATCACCGACAACTGGGACCAGCTCACGCAGATGGTGAGTTGTTGTAAGGTGTGATGACGCTGCAACGGTGGCTGTCGGGCATGGAGCGCGACCTGGCCGCCATCCAGGCGCGCATCACGTCGCTGGAGAACGAGGCCAGCGCCATCGAGGACGAGCACCCCGACGAGGCGCGCCTCATCCGCGAGCGCGTGCGCACCATCACCGACAACTGGGACCAGCTCACGCAGATGGTGAGTTGTTGTAAGGTGTGATGACGCTGCAACGGCGGCTGTCGGGCATGGAGCGCGACCTGGCCGCCATCCAGGCGCGCATCACGTCGCTGGAGAACGAGGCCAGCGCCATCGAGGACGAGCACCCCGACGAGGCGCGCCTCATCCGCGAGCGCGTGCGCACCATCACCGACAACTGGGACCAGCTCACGCAGATGGTGAGTTGTTGTAAGGTGTGATGACGCTGCAACGGCGGCTGTCGGGTATGGAGCGCGACCTGGCCGCCATCCAGGCGCGCATCACGTCGCTGGAGAACGAGGCCAGCGCCATCGAGGACGAGCACCCCGACGAGGCGCGCCTCATCCGCGAGCGCGTGCGCACCATCACCGACAACTGGGACCAGCTCACGCAGATGGTGAGTTGTTGTAAGGTGTGATGACGCTGCAACGGTGGCTGTCGGGCATGGAGCGCGACCTGGCCGCCATCCAGGCGCGCATCACGTCGCTGGAGAACGAGGCCAGCGCCATCGAGGACGAGCACCCCGACGAGGCGCGCCTCATCCGCGAGCGCGTGCGCACCATCACCGACAACTGGGACCAGCTCACGCAGATGGTGAGTTGTTGTAAGGTGTGATGACGCTGCAACGGCGGCTGTCGGGCATGGAGCGCGACCTGGCCGCCATCCAGGCGCGCATCACGTCGCTGGAGAACGAGGCCAGCGCCATCGAGGACGAGCACCCCGACGAGGCGCGCCTCATCCGCGAGCGCGTGCGCACCATCACCGACAACTGGGACCAGCTCACGCAGATGGTGAGTTGTTGTAAGGTGTGATGACGCTGCAACGGCGGCTGTCGGGTATGGAGCGCGACCTGGCCGCCATCCAGGCGCGCATCACGTCGCTGGAGAACGAGGCCAGCGCCATCGAGGACGAGCACCCCGACGAGGCGCGCCTCATCCGCGAGCGCGTGCGCACCATCACCGACAACTGGGACCAGCTCACGCAGATGGTGAGTTGTTGTAAGGTGTGATGACGCTGCAACGGTGGCTGTCGGGCATGGAGCGCGACCTGGCCGCCATCCAGGCGCGCATCACGTCGCTGGAGAACGAGGCCAGCGCCATCGAGGACGAGCACCCCGACGAGGCGCGCCTCATCCGCGAGCGCGTGCGCACCATCACCGACAACTGGGACCAGCTCACGCAGATGGTGAGTTGTTGTAAGGTGTGATGACGCTGCAACGGCGGCTGTCGGGTATGGAGCGCGACCTGGCCGCCATCCAGGCGCGCATCACGTCGCTGGAGAACGAGGCCAGCGCCATCGAGGACGAGCACCCCGACGAGGCGCGCCTCATCCGCGAGCGCGTGCGCACCATCACCGACAACTGGGACCAGCTCACGCAGATGGTGAGTTGTTGTAAGGTGTGATGACGCTGCAACGGCGGCTGTCGGGCATGGAGCGCGACCTGGCCGCCATCCAGGCGCGCATCACGTCGCTGGAGAACGAGGCCAGCGCCATCGAGGACGAGCACCCCGACGAGGCGCGCCTCATCCGCGAGCGCGTGCGCACCATCACCGACAACTGGGACCAGCTCACGCAGATGGTGAGTTGTTGTAAGGTGTGATGACGCTGCAACGGCGGCTGTCGGGTATGGAGCGCGACCTGGCCGCCATCCAGGCGCGCATCACGTCGCTGGAGAACGAGGCCAGCGCCATCGAGGACGAGCACCCCGACGAGGCGCGCCTCATCCGCGAGCGCGTGCGCACCATCACCGACAACTGGGACCAGCTCACGCAGATGGTCAGTGACGCTCTCTCCCCTCTTTCTTCCTTCCCCTTATGCTCTCACACTCATTCCCTCCCCGCTTCCCCTCTTTTCAACCTCCCTCTCCCCCCTATCACCCCTCTACCCTAGAGTGAGCTCTTTCCCTGTCTTTCCCCATCTCACTCTGCCCATCTTTCCACCTCTCACTCTCACCCCTCTCCCTCACTCTCTGCATCGTGTTCTTAAATGCTGATGGTTATAACCACTTTCCATTAATTGCGTTATGTTAGGTAGTTTTTGGGATCATAATCGCCATAGTATCATCATATCGTACATGCATTTTTATGAAATAACATAATTATTATAACGTGTGACAAAACTCCATTGTAATATTACCTTTTGAAAGTAGAACGATATCAGCCGCTGTGTGACGCTACTAGATGTTTACTAACAGTCGTTTATACTGCAACAACAGATATATAATATTATCAGAAATTTTGACATCGACGGGCAGATTAGCCATGATATTGTGGTTAATTCATGTATTTGAGAAGTATATACATTAAACCAAAAATCTTTTTTCTCTAGCTCAAGGAGCGCGACTCGAAGTTGGAAGAGGCGGGAGATCTGCACCGCTTCTTGCGCTCCGTGGACCACTTCCAGGCCTGGCTCACCAAGACGCAGACAGATGTTGCCTCCGAAGGTGAGGTGACATGTTTTTTATACATCAAAAAACATGCATATGGGAAGATTTTTATTTAATCAAATGCAAAAAGTTAAAAAGTTCTTGGGAATCTATCTATCTATGAGTACATTTCAATTTGTATTTTTCTACCGACTGATGGGGTCTGAAACTTGGGTAGAGCAGAATGCAGTAGACAATTAGTATGGATGCCAAATAATTCCTATACCTCATGGGAAGAAACTGCGTTGCTTTCGGTCTTCTTAATTTAAACATCAACGAATGAGTAACGAATATATAACGCGTAAATATATATTAACAGACATACCAGCGAGTTTGCCGGAGGCGGAGAAGTTGTTATCTCAACATCAGACCATCAAGGAGGAGATCGACAACTACAAGGACGAATACGCCAAGATGATGGAGTATGGGGAGAAGATTACGGCCGTAAGTTTATAACTATTTCATATATATTTTTTAATCAAATTCAGAATTAAAGGTGCATAATTTTACTATTGATATTGATGTTGAAAAAAAAAATCCTGAAAATCAGTGTTCAAAAGTAAGACACTGATTTTTGTGTTTACAGTCCAGTCAAAACCTTTCTATACTAATTAATAATAAGCATCTAAAAACTCTAAAAAGAAGAAGAAATTTCACTAAAATCCAATACAATATTTTTTTTTCCTTTACTGATATTGTTGTTAGTTGTATTTCTAAGCCTCGTAGCATTTTAGACCTATATAGAAATGGATAATATGAAAGCGATCTGACGTATTCTTTACATAATGGTCAAATCCCCTACAGGAGCCGTCAACGCAAGACGATCCTCAGTATATGTTCCTGCGCGAGCGCTTGAAGGCGCTGCGCGAGGGCTGGGCCGAGCTGCAGCAGATGTGGGAGAACCGGCAGCAGCTGCTGACGCAGAGCCTCGAGCTGCAGCTGCTGCAGCGCGACGCCAGGCAGGCTGAGGTGCTGCTGTCGCACCAGGAACACAGGTGAGGATACTTAGTGGCGATCATTCCGCACCGATCTACAAAAATTCTAAGGGTTGAAGGTCGAATTCTTACCGTGCTTTTGAGTAATATGATAAACTATTTTTGCTCACAGGCTTGCCAAGACTGAGCCCCCAGCGAACCTAGAACAGGCCGAAAACATGATCAAGGAACACGAAGCCTTCCTCACCACCATGGAGGCTAACGACGACAAGATCAACTCGGTCGTGCAGTTCGCCAACCGCCTCGTCGAGGAGAGGCACTTCGACGCCGACAAGATACAGCGCAAGGCCGAGAGCATCAGGGCCAGGCGGGACTCGAACAGGGAGAAGGCGTTACAGCAGATGGAGAAGCTGCAAGACCAGCTGCAGCTGCACCAGTTCCTGCAGGACTGTGACGAGCTCGGCGAGTGGGTGCAGGAGAAGAACGTCACCGCCCAGGACGACACCTACCGCTCCGCCAAAACGATCCACTCCAAGTGGACGCGCCATCAGGCGTTCGAAGCCGAAATCGCGGCCAACAAGGAACGCCTCTTCGCCGTACAGAACGCCGCCGAGGAGCTGATGAAACAGAAACCGGAGTTCGTCGAGGTCATCTCGCCCAAGATGCACGAGCTCCAGGACCAGTTCGAGAACCTTCAAACGACGACCAAGGAGAAGGGCGAGCGGCTGTTCGACGCCAACCGCGAGGTCCTCCTCCACCAGACCTGCGACGACATCGACTCGTGGATGAACGAGCTCGAGAAGCAAATCGAGAACACCGACACCGGCACCGATCTGGCATCTGTCAACATCCTCATGCAGAAGCAGCAGATGATAGAGACTCAGATGGCCGTCAAGGCGAAGCAGGTCACCGAGCTGGAGACCCAAGCGGAATACCTGCAGAAGACCGTCCCGGACAAGATGGAGGAGATCAAGGAGAAGAAGAAGTCTGTGGAACAGCGCTTCGAGCAGCTCAAAGCGCCCCTGTTGGATCGCCAACGCCATTTGGCCAAGAAGAAGGAGGCGTTCCAGTTCCGTCGCGACGTCGAGGATGAGAAGCTGTGGATCCACGAGAAGATGCCGCTGGCGACCAGCACCGACTACGGCAACTCGCTGTTCAACGTGCAAATGCTCCAGAAGAAGAACCAGTCGCTGAAGACGGAGACGGACAACCACGAGCCGCGCATACTCACGGTCATCTCCAACGGACAGAAGCTGATCGACGAGGGCCACGAAGATGCGCCCGAATTCAAAAGGCTCATTGACGAACTCACCGCGCGGTGGCGAGAACTTAAGGGTGAGATTTACAAATAAATTTATCTTACTCATTAGTAGTGCAACTTCTTTGTTTGCATTGGTAAAATAAGTGTCGTAATCATATCATATCATCATCATCATTAACTCAGTATGAGAAGGGTTTAAGCTGTATTCCACCACTCTTGCCAAGTGCGGATTGGTAACCTTCATACGTCTTTGAGAACATTATGGAGAACTCTCAGGCATGCAGGTTTCCTCACAATGCTTTCCTTCGCTGTTAAACAACTGATATTTAATTGTCTAAAACGCACGTAAGTCCGAAAAGTGAGGTAGGTGTCAGATATCAAACTCGGTCCTCCTAAAAGGGAGGCCGAAGTCATACCATCAGGCTATCATCGCTATCAAATATGAAAACGATGTAAACTATACCCGTATTACTAATTCCCCGGAATTCTGACGTTTCGTAATGTTACCAGAGATAAAACAATTCCCACAAAAAAGATAAAAAATTCAAAACTTATGCAAATACAAATCAACTGCCGCATGTAGATATGACAAATGCCTGACAGACACTTCATGGTGATAATGTCATTCGACATCCATTTTTGAATAAATTTTTTCAATGTGCTTCTTTTGTTTTCTGTTGCTGTCAGTGTGCACTTTCTAGTTTCCACTCTTGGTATTTTCTATTTTAAGGCGAAACAAGTAATATTATTACGCGGCATATGGCTTTTTATGATGACAGGGAATTAAAGTAGTTTGGGGTAAAATCGTACTTCGTAGATGTTAACCCTGTTCTCCATACAAATAACTCGTCTGTAAATGACAATGACAGCTGTCAGAATTCCGGGGCATTAGTAATACGAGTATATGTGATGAATGAATTTAGATGCCATCGAACAACGCAAGAACAACCTGTCCCAATGGGAGAAGGCGCATCAGTATTTGTTCGACGCGAACGAGGCGGAGGCGTGGATGAGCGAGCAGGAGCTGTACATGATGGTGGAGGACCGCGGCAAGGACGAGATCTCCGCGCAGAACCTCATGAAGAAGCACGAGATCCTGGAGCAGGCGGTCGACGACTACGCGCAGACCATCCGCCAGCTGGGAGAGACGGTCCGGCAGCTGACCAGCGAGGAACATCCACTGAGGTAACATATTCTTTAAATCGCCTATATTTTAGGACATGATTCACCACCTGAGTGCTTAGTCTAAGATCGGAGCACTCGAAAACGAACTCGAAAACTATTGATCGATTTCAGAGTAAAATAGACCTAAAATGGCTTGTTTTAAGGTTTGAGTTCGCCAATACATTCAGCATTCGAACACAACGAGCGCCCCAAGCAGAAATGTTGTAAAATACATATTCGAACTATGGAATTACGACTTTAAACTACGAGTATTTGAGTTCATTTTGCTCTGAATTCACTTGTGATTCGATCAATAGTTTTCAAGTTCGTTTTCGAGTGCTCCGATCATAGACTAAGCACACTGATAAGAGTCGGATAGCTCACAATTTTTGTCCTTGTCACTTGACATAAAGTAAGAAAGTGACAAAAATTACGTTTAGGCTATCCAATACTTGTCAGAAGATGGTGAAACAGGCCGTTAATGAAAAGGGCACCAGTGACGACGCAATCAATCTACCAGCAAAATGTATACATCTCTGACGAGGGTACCTCGAGTGATATCCGCTCAGTTACGTAGCCAATTTGGTGGAGGTGGCCGGGATCACGCGCTAGTGGAATCTACACATTTTGTTTCTGAATGCTTTTTATTCATTTATTTACTCGTATTTTGTTTTTCAATAACAGCGAACAGATCTCAGTGAAACAGTCCCAAGTGGACAAACTGTACGCGGGTCTCAAGGACCTGGCCGGCGAGAGACGCGCTAAGCTGGACGAGGCGCTGCGGCTGTTCCAACTGTCGCGCGAGGTGGACGACTTGGAGCAGTGGATCACTGAGCGGGAGCTGGTCGCCAGCTCCCAGGAGTTGGGGCAAGACTACGATCATGTCACGGTGAGAAATTAGTAATGGCCTAGGATGATCCGCAGTCGAACATGTTAATCACTGGACTAGTGACTAGTCCAACGACGTGGTACCATCCAACGTTTAATGGTGTTTGAATGTTCGTACAGTTGCTGTGGGAGAGGTTCAAGGAGTTCGCGCGGGAGACGCAGGCGGTGGGCTCGGAGCGCGTCGCGACGGCGGAGCGCATCGCTGACCAGATGATCGCGATGGGCCACTCGGACAACGCCACCATCGCGCAGTGGAAGGAGGGCCTGCGCGAGACCTGGCAGGACCTGCTCGAGCTCATCGACACCCGGACGCAGGTGAAACTAAATTAGGGAACTTCGCCATCATCTTGGTGGATTTTTACTAAGTAGGCTCTTGATAATTCTTCCACTTCAATGATGGTCCTTTTTATGTCAGATGTTGGCAGCGTCGCGAGAGCTGCACAAGTACTTCCACGACTGCAAGGACACGTTGCAGCGCGTCAACGAGAAGGCGCGCGGCGTCAGCGAGGAGCTGGGACGCGACGCCATCAGCGTCGGCGTCCTGCAGAGGAAGCACCACAACTTCATGCAGGATCTGAGCACTCTGCAGCAACAGGTACATGATCGATTCGAGCCGTGTGCGTGGTGACCCTGTCGGAACTGTGTGTGACGTGTCGCTGGTGCAGGTGGAGGCCATCAGCGCGGAGTGCGCGCGGCTGGGCGCGTCGTACGCGGGCGACAAGGCGGCGGAGATCACGCGGCGCGAGGCGGAGGTGGTGGAGGCGTGGCGCGCGCTGCAGGCCGCGTGCGCCGCGCGCCGCGCCAAGCTCGAGGACGCGGACCACCTGTACCGGTTCCTGAACATGGTGCGCGACCTCACGCTGTGGATGGACGACGTCGTGCGCTCCATGAACACCGGCGAGAAGCCGCGGTGAGTGCCATTTATTTACAAAATTGTTGTGCCAGTCCTAGGTGTAATCGACAGCCCTAGAGGATTTTGCCAACGTAGCAAGCTGAAACCACCGTCGACGGCACACGTGCGATGATGTCACAGGCCCGACTGTCTATCGGAAGACTCGTATTCGGGGATCGGAAGGATTGGATCGGAATCTTCGGAAGGTAAATGTAATTCTCCACGACATCCTCAAATGAAAATTGTATTACTGTGGGAGAGCTTACCAGCTCGGTCAACTATCATCAACTTGGTCTTACTCCTGTTAATGGTCAGACCCAATTCCATACTCTCTGCTTCTAGTTTTTGTAAAAGTTCTTTAAAGGCCTCCAAAGTGATGGTAACGAGAACTGTATCATCAGCATATTTGAGGTTGCATATTCTTTTCCCTCCTATTGGAAATCTTTTTTCCCAATTCTTCGTTATTTTGCGAATTATGTACTCGCTATAAACGTTGAACAGCATGGGAGAGAGGATACAACCCTGTCGTACGCCTTTCGTGGTAGGACGGAACAATCGGTGTCAATCCTTACAAATGAGCGGTTGTTGCAGTATACATTCTGGATAAGACCATCAAGATGATGAGGCACTCCCATTTCTGACAGTACCGTCCATAGCTTGCTTCACGTCACACTCAAAAGCCTTGCTGTAACCAATGAAACCACAGTACAGGACTATTGAACTCCCTTCTCTTTTCTATAATCTGCCTGATATTGAGGATTTGTTCTGTTTTTTCCATCCCTTTAACAAATCCGGCCTGTGCTTCGGGTATCTGGCGACCAAGATAACTTTTTAGGCGCTAATTGATCACTTGTGAATCTTACTGGCGTGTGATATTAGGGCGATAGTTCTATTGTTGCCGCATTCCATGGTAGGGCCTTTTTAATGTGATGTTATAATTTATACAGTCAGATAAAAAAGGGTCAGTCTACGAGTCAGTCTTTATCTATCTATACATATAATAAAATCGTAGAATTGCCGTATCTGTACATTGAAGTTTTTTGCAAAATAATAACTGGGGGATGTTAGGGATAAGTAGTAGAACGTAAAAAAGCTATTTTTGAAATTTTTGTCTGTTTGTCTGTTTGTCTGTTTATCTGTTTGTCTGTTTGTCTGTTTATCTGTTTGTCTGTTTGTCTGTATGTTTGTGCGCGCATCACGTAAAAACTACTGAATGGATTGAAATGAAACTCGGCATGATTTAAGTTAATACTATGGAGTAACATATAGGATACTTTTTATCCCGAAATTCAGCACGGTTCCCTTGGGAGAGGGGATAAAAGGCAAAATGTGTAATTAGCTGTAATTCGTTAACGGGTGGTCCGATTTCATTCATTCTTTTTTTGTTAGAAAGTAGATACTTTAAAGACTACTGGCTTATCTCCGAAAGGCTGGACCGATTTTGATGGGACTTTCACTGGCGGATATTTACATTTTGATGTACCTAAACATCCGCCAGTGAACTTTTAACAGTTTTTAGCAAGGTTTAAGCTCAAAGGAGCATAGGAAAAACAAAATGATTCCCATGGGATTATTAAAATCAATATCCACGCGAACGAAGTCGCGGGTATCCGCTCGTACAGTATAAAGACTGACTCAGTATAATCCACAAGCCAATGTCCTGAGGTCTGACCGTGTTGCAGATTTTCGTCATTATGTAATGTTCTGAGCCAAGATTATGAGTTTCGCTGGGATGGCATCTTTTCTTGGAAACTTGTCGAGCTTTAATGCCCTTATTGCCAGATCTACCTCTGACGGAAGAATGTTAGGTACTTAGTTGGTATTAACAATTTTGTTCGGTTATTGTAAATTCTCTCTCTTAGTTTTATTCCTGATTGTGAAGGGTTGTGATCCCTTTCCATTAACCACTTAACTGCAGTTGTAATTTTCTTGGGATAACAAGGCGGTGGGTTCCCAGATGCTTCCGCATACAACTCATCCAAGTGTACTAGGTTTAACGATTGTCATGACTGAGACCAACAGATTTTTGTGCTGTCCGAGGCAAGAAGTGTTTAACACCGCCAAATTCTCAACTCTGGGATGCCACTGAAATTATCTTGACAGTAAAACCCAATAACTTCTTTTTTGGCTCGACTCGTCGAGATTCGCAGCCGAACCATCCAATCACTAGAGCAATGAGGCAGTTTAGATAGTTATCGTGTTGCAGTGACGTGAGCGGAGTGGAGCTGCTCATGAACAACCACCAGTCGCTGAAGGCAGAGATCGAGACGCGCGAGGACAACTTCACGGCGTGCATCAGCCTCGGGCGCGAGCTGCTGGCGCGGCAGCACTACGCGTCGCCCGACATCCGCGACAAGCTGCTGCAGCTCACCAACCAGAGGAACGCGCTGCTGCGCCGCTGGGAGGAGCGCTGGGAGAACTTGCAGCTCAGTGAGTATCACTCCCATAAACATCGAGTAGTATCAGCCTCGGGCGCGAGCTGCTGGCGCGGCAGCACTACGCGTCGCCCGACATCCGCGACAAGCTGCTGCAGCTCACCAACCAGAGGAACGCGCTGCTGCGCCGCTGGGAGGAGCGCTGGGAGAACTTGCAGCTCAGTGAGTATCACTCCCATAAACATCGAGTAGTATCAGCCTCGGGCGCGAGCTGCTGGCGCGGCAGCACTACGCGTCGCCCGACATCCGCGACAAGCTGCTGCAGCTCACCAACCAGAGGAACGCGCTGCTGCGCCGCTGGGAGGAGCGCTGGGAGAACTTGCAGCTCAGTGAGTATCACTCCCATAAACATCGAGTAGTATCAGCCTCGGGCGCGAGCTGCTGGCGCGGCAGCACTACGCGTCGCCCGACATCCGCGACAAGCTGCTGCAGCTCACCAACCAGAGGAACGCGCTGCTGCGCCGCTGGGAGGAGCGCTGGGAGAACTTGCAGCTCAGTGAGTATCACTCCCATAAACATCGAGTAGTATCAGCCTCGGGCGCGAGCTGCTGGCGCGGCAGCACTACGCGTCGCCCGACATCCGCGACAAGCTGCTGCAGCTCACCAACCAGAGGAACGCGCTGCTGCGCCGCTGGGAGGAGCGCTGGGAGAACTTGCAGCTCAGTGAGTATCACTCCCATAAACATCGAGTAGTATCAGCCTCGGGCGCGAGCTGCTGGCGCGGCAGCACTACGCGTCGCCCGACATCCGCGACAAGCTGCTGCAGCTCACCAACCAGAGGAACGCGCTGCTGCGCCGCTGGGAGGAGCGCTGGGAGAACTTGCAGCTCAGTGAGTATCACTCCCATAAACATCGAGTAGTATCAGCCTCGGGCGCGAGCTGCTGGCGCGGCAGCACTACGCGTCGCCCGACATCCGCGACAAGCTGCTGCAGCTCACCAACCAGAGGAACGCGCTGCTGCGCCGCTGGGAGGAGCGCTGGGAGAACTTGCAGCTCAGTGAGTATCACTCCCATAAACATCGAGTAGTATCAGCCTCGGGCGCGAGCTGCTGGCGCGGCAGCACTACGCGTCGCCCGACATCCGCGACAAGCTGCTGCAGCTCACCAACCAGAGGAACGCGCTGCTGCGCCGCTGGGAGGAGCGCTGGGAGAACTTGCAGCTCAGTGAGTATCACTCCCATAAACATCGAGTAGTATCAGCCTCGGGCGCGAGCTGCTGGCGCGGCAGCACTACGCGTCGCCCGACATCCGCGACAAGCTGCTGCAGCTCACCAACCAGAGGAACGCGCTGCTGCGCCGCTGGGAGGAGCGCTGGGAGAACTTGCAGCTCAGTGAGTATCACTCCCATAAACATCGAGTAGTATCAGCCTCGGGCGCGAGCTGCTGGCGCGGCAGCACTACGCGTCGCCCGACATCCGCGACAAGCTGCTGCAGCTCACCAACCAGAGGAACGCGCTGCTGCGCCGCTGGGAGGAGCGCTGGGAGAACTTGCAGCTCAGTGAGTATCACTCCCATAAACATCGAGTAGTATCAGCCTCGGGCGCGAGCTGCTGGCGCGGCAGCACTACGCGTCGCCCGACATCCGCGACAAGCTGCTGCAGCTCACCAACCAGAGGAACGCGCTGCTGCGCCGCTGGGAGGAGCGCTGGGAGAACTTGCAGCTCAGTGAGTATCACTCCCATAAACATCGAGTAGTATCAGCCTCGGGCGCGAGCTGCTGGCGCGGCAGCACTACGCGTCGCCCGACATCCGCGACAAGCTGCTGCAGCTCACCAACCAGAGGAACGCGCTGCTGCGCCGCTGGGAGGAGCGCTGGGAGAACTTGCAGCTCAGTGAGTATCACTCCCATAAACATCGAGTAGTATCAGCCTCGGGCGCGAGCTGCTGGCGCGGCAGCACTACGCGTCGCCCGACATCCGCGACAAGCTGCTGCAGCTCACCAACCAGAGGAACGCGCTGCTGCGCCGCTGGGAGGAGCGCTGGGAGAACTTGCAGCTCAGTGAGTATCACTCCCATAAACATCGAGTAGTATCAGCCTCGGGCGCGAGCTGCTGGCGCGGCAGCACTACGCGTCGCCCGACATCCGCGACAAGCTGCTGCAGCTCACCAACCAGAGGAACGCGCTGCTGCGCCGCTGGGAGGAGCGCTGGGAGAACTTGCAGCTCAGTGAGTATCACTCCCATAAACATCGAGTAGTATCAGCCTCGGGCGCGAGCTGCTGGCGCGGCAGCACTACGCGTCGCCCGACATCCGCGACAAGCTGCTGCAGCTCACCAACCAGAGGAACGCGCTGCTGCGCCGCTGGGAGGAGCGCTGGGAGAACTTGCAGCTCAGTGAGTATCACTCCCATAAACATCGAGTAGTATCAGCCTCGGGCGCGAGCTGCTGGCGCGGCAGCACTACGCGTCGCCCGACATCCGCGACAAGCTGCTGCAGCTCACCAACCAGAGGAACGCGCTGCTGCGCCGCTGGGAGGAGCGCTGGGAGAACTTGCAGCTCAGTGAGTATCACTCCCATAAACATCGAGTAGTATCAGCCTCGGGCGCGAGCTGCTGGCGCGGCAGCACTACGCGTCGCCCGACATCCGCGACAAGCTGCTGCAGCTCACCAACCAGAGGAACGCGCTGCTGCGCCGCTGGGAGGAGCGCTGGGAGAACTTGCAGCTCAGTGAGTATCACTCCCATAAACATCGAGTAGTATCAGCCTCGGGCGCGAGCTGCTGGCGCGGCAGCACTACGCGTCGCCCGACATCCGCGACAAGCTGCTGCAGCTCACCAACCAGAGGAACGCGCTGCTGCGCCGCTGGGAGGAGCGCTGGGAGAACTTGCAGCTCAGTGAGTATCACTCCCATAAACATCGAGTAGTATCAGCCTCGGGCGCGAGCTGCTGGCGCGGCAGCACTACGCGTCGCCCGACATCCGCGACAAGCTGCTGCAGCTCACCAACCAGAGGAACGCGCTGCTGCGCCGCTGGGAGGAGCGCTGGGAGAACTTGCAGCTCAGTGAGTATCACTCCCATAAACATCGAGTAGTATCAGCCTCGGGCGCGAGCTGCTGGCGCGGCAGCACTACGCGTCGCCCGACATCCGCGACAAGCTGCTGCAGCTCACCAACCAGAGGAACGCGCTGCTGCGCCGCTGGGAGGAGCGCTGGGAGAACTTGCAGCTCAGTGAGTATCACTCCCATAAACATCGAGTAGTATCAGCCTCGGGCGCGAGCTGCTGGCGCGGCAGCACTACGCGTCGCCCGACATCCGCGACAAGCTGCTGCAGCTCACCAACCAGAGGAACGCGCTGCTGCGCCGCTGGGAGGAGCGCTGGGAGAACTTGCAGCTCAGTGAGTATCACTCCCATAAACATCGAGTAGTATCAGCCTCGGGCGCGAGCTGCTGGCGCGGCAGCACTACGCGTCGCCCGACATCCGCGACAAGCTGCTGCAGCTCACCAACCAGAGGAACGCGCTGCTGCGCCGCTGGGAGGAGCGCTGGGAGAACTTGCAGCTCAGTGAGTATCACTCCCATAAACATCGAGTAGTATCAGCCTCGGGCGCGAGCTGCTGGCGCGGCAGCACTACGCGTCGCCCGACATCCGCGACAAGCTGCTGCAGCTCACCAACCAGAGGAACGCGCTGCTGCGCCGCTGGGAGGAGCGCTGGGAGAACTTGCAGCTCAGTGAGTATCACTCCCATAAACATCGAGTAGTATCAGCCTCGGGCGCGAGCTGCTGGCGCGGCAGCACTACGCGTCGCCCGACATCCGCGACAAGCTGCTGCAGCTCACCAACCAGAGGAACGCGCTGCTGCGCCGCTGGGAGGAGCGCTGGGAGAACTTGCAGCTCAGTGAGTATCACTCCCATAAACATCGAGTAGTATCAGCCTCGGGCGCGAGCTGCTGGCGCGGCAGCACTACGCGTCGCCCGACATCCGCGACAAGCTGCTGCAGCTCACCAACCAGAGGAACGCGCTGCTGCGCCGCTGGGAGGAGCGCTGGGAGAACTTGCAGCTCAGTGAGTATCACTCCCATAAACATCGAGTAGTATCAGCCTCGGGCGCGAGCTGCTGGCGCGGCAGCACTACGCGTCGCCCGACATCCGCGACAAGCTGCTGCAGCTCACCAACCAGAGGAACGCGCTGCTGCGCCGCTGGGAGGAGCGCTGGGAGAACTTGCAGCTCAGTGAGTATCACTCCCATAAACATCGAGTAGTATCAGCCTCGGGCGCGAGCTGCTGGCGCGGCAGCACTACGCGTCGCCCGACATCCGCGACAAGCTGCTGCAGCTCACCAACCAGAGGAACGCGCTGCTGCGCCGCTGGGAGGAGCGCTGGGAGAACTTGCAGCTCAGTGAGTATCACTCCCATAAACATCGAGTAGTATCAGCCTCGGGCGCGAGCTGCTGGCGCGGCAGCACTACGCGTCGCCCGACATCCGCGACAAGCTGCTGCAGCTCACCAACCAGAGGAACGCGCTGCTGCGCCGCTGGGAGGAGCGCTGGGAGAACTTGCAGCTCAGTGAGTATCACTCCCATAAACATCGAGTAGTATCAGCCACGGGCGCGAGCTGCTGGCGCGGCAGCACTACGCGTCGCCCGACATCCGCGACAAGCTGCTGCAGCTCACCAACCAGAGGAACGCGCTGCTGCGCCGCTGGGAGGAGCGCTGGGAGAACTTGCAGCTCAGTGAGTATCACTCCCATAAACATCGAGTAGTATCAGCCTCGGGCGCGAGCTGCTGGCGCGGCAGCACTACGCGTCGCCCGACATCCGCGACAAGCTGCTGCAGCTCACCAACCAGAGGAACGCGCTGCTGCGCCGCTGGGAGGAGCGCTGGGAGAACTTGCAGCTCAGTGAGTATCACTCCCATAAACATCGAGTAGTATCAGCCTCGGGCGCGAGCTGCTGGCGCGGCAGCACTACGCGTCGCCCGACATCCGCGACAAGCTGCTGCAGCTCACCAACCAGAGGAACGCGCTGCTGCGCCGCTGGGAGGAGCGCTGGGAGAACTTGCAGCTCAGTGAGTATCACTCCCATAAACATCGAGTAGTATCAGCCTCGGGCGCGAGCTGCTGGCGCGGCAGCACTACGCGTCGCCCGACATCCGCGACAAGCTGCTGCAGCTCACCAACCAGAGGAACGCGCTGCTGCGCCGCTGGGAGGAGCGCTGGGAGAACTTGCAGCTCAGTGAGTATCACTCCCATAAACATCGAGTAGTATCACTACTAATGACTGATGGATCCGAAACATGCTCACTAACTGAGAACACTCAAGGTCAGACAGGCGATGCTCAGAGTATCCCTGCGTCAAATATGGGCCTCGTAAGAAGGGCTCAAGGTCACTCAGTGGGTGATATAGAAAGCTATGTATATACTCTGAACATCGCTGCGGTTTCCAATCAGAAATGAGGAGGGCTAGAGTTCGACGACAGTACCGACGTAACTTATCGAGTCGCGAAGCTGAAGTGACAGTGAGCAGGGCAACATTGCTCGAAGAATTGCTATTATGTATTCAAACCGTCCAAAATTTTAAAGTTGCGAAGAGAACATAATCCTTAGTGAATGTAATTGTGGTGCGCAGTTCTGGAGGTGTACCAGTTCGCGCGCGACGCGGCCGTGGCGGAGGCGTGGCTGATCGCGCAGGAGCCCTACCTCATGTCGCAGGAGCTGGGCCACACCATCGACGAGGTGGAGAGCCTCATCAAGAAGCACGAGGCCTTCGAGAAGTCCGCCGCCGCGCAGGAGGACCGCTTCAGCGCGCTGCAGAGACTCACCACGGTGAGTGATCCGTCCCCCTGCTGGGTGCAGGCCTCGTTGGAGACAGGGATTAGAGTCTGTTCAAATAGAGAATCGGCGTGGAATTTGAGGGCGCTACTGTGCTTTTTTGTTTAGCGGGCAGTACAGTACGTTAGTTCACTGTTTAGCCATGCCGATTCTCTTTTTGAACAGACTCTAACAGCCCCCGCACACTCGACTAGTGGCCGCTACAAGTCGCGAACGAAATTTTTCATACATTTTATATTGTACCGACGCACACAGCGCTCGAGTGGTCGCGTTGGAACCACAAGAAAATGCTCTCCGAGGCATGGCGGTAAGACACCGCCAACCACCAACTCCAGACGGTCATTGACAGAAAATCCAATACATAACGATATTGTCCCGACCCGGCAATAGAACCCGGCGGGGTGATTATGTAAAATTTTGCAGTAGCGATAGCAACGCGACAGCAGTAGCAATGCGACAGCGACTACTACGCGATCGGTCGCAAAATGTCACTTGTATTCGTATTACGCAAGCCCATCGCACGTCTATTGCTCGCCTGTCGCAGAATGTACTTTTGCCATCGATACTTCAAAGATTAATAAAATTGCTTGTTAAATGGATGTATTTCAATAACCACAGTAAACGTACTCGACAATTACCTACAACAAGTTTACAATCACTTTGCAACAGGTGCAGAGGTTGTTGCTGTTTGACGTTTCATTTTGCTCGGCTATCGCTGTCGCATTGCTGTCGTATTGCTGTCAAGTAAAATTAGATAATACCAATTTTCTGTGTGCAAAAGTGACGTTTGACAGCAATGATCGCGAGATTTACGCCTGTCGCAAACCTGTCGCGAGATACGTAATCACCCCGCCGGACCTCGTGATCCGCAGTCGAACATTCTAACCACGACGAAACTGGAAACGATTTTAGGATGATACAGTCGTAATCACAATGTACGGATTCAGACTAGGCCATAAAGGAAATTGAACTCTATAGTTGAATATTACAGTTTCTATTTTCACGTGACATATAAATACCGACCGCGGACCGCAAGCAGTTGCGCTGATTTCCAAAGGAGGATGGGCAAAGTGGTCTACCTACTCAACACAAATGAAACCTATTTCAATGAAAAGCTTATTTTTAGTACTTAATTTTATTATATGGAAGCAAAGCTGTAAGTCTTGGGGTTCAAGAGATTTTCGAGAAAAACATAATGCAGCCCCACGGAAGCCCCTTACCTTATTTTCTGTTTTATGACCGCAAGATATAGAAGCATTAGGCTATGAAGGACATAATATGCCACCTAATGATAGGAATAGTTCGCAGCTTTCTAACGATAAAGCTAATAATCACACGAGTAGATAGGTACAGAGGGGAAGCTTCTACAAGCGGCCCGCTGTAGGTACACGCACACATATGCGCACGTTTGTCATCTAACTGAGCTGGTTGGATGGACGCGGGCATCGATGTAGTTCTAATACATACATCGATGGACGCGGGCGTCCGTGAACCGTTGGTGAGTGTTTGTGTGAGTGTACCTACAGCGAGCCGTTTGTATGAAGCTATTCCTCTGTACCTATCTACTTGTGTGCTAATAATCTCAACTTATTACTATTATTAGTTACTAGCTTTTGCCCGCGGCTTCGCCCGCGTGAATTTCGGTTTTTCACAAATCCTGAGGGATAAGTAGATTTCTGGTCCACCCGCCCCCCGCCGCGCGGCGGCGTACCGCGGTATCGCGTACGGCGGGCGCAGGGCGCAGGGGCGCGGCGCGGGGAGTTCCGTGCAGCGCGAGCGTCGCGTCGGCCGTAAAATACCTATCAGGGCGTTTTTTAACATAGGTACTTACCGATTTCAACACAACTCCTTTTTTGAAAGTCGGTTAAAAAAGTAGCCTATGTTACTCCTTGGTTAATTCTCTACTTGTCTGTGAAAGTCCCGTCAAAATCGGTTCAGCCGTTCCGAAGATTAGCCCGTTCAAACAGACAGACAGACAGACAGACAAAAAAAAACGTGTGATTCGGTTATGGTATCGTTCAAATAACCATATGAGCTTAATATGTGGTAGTTATTTCGAAATTACAGACAGACACTTCAATTTTATTTATTAGTATAGATAATTTAGATATAGATGATAGTAATAATAACCGGGGCCGACTGCCTAACGTGCTCTCTGAGGCACGGGGGTGAAACAGCGCCAACTACCAACTCCGAGCTGGCACTGAGAATTTCTTGACAGAAAAACCCAATACCTAACAATTATTTGCCTGACCCGGGAATCGAACCCGGGACCTCGTGATCTGCAGTCGATTATGCTAACCATTAGACCTAAGAGGCAATTTAACGTAGAACGCTACGCACTATTAATTAAATTCATATTATAATTACTAATATAGAGTATTTTTAAAACATTTATTTTTTAGTGAATTTTGATAAACTCCCATATATTTTGGCATAAACGCTATACGTAATTTGATTAACTACTTATTAGCTTCTTATTTCTATAGAGGGCGTTTGTGTTGATTAGGTAGACCAACGTTCATACATTTTTGCCCATCCTCCTTTGAATTGTAATAGTTGAATTTTAGAACTCAATTTTCTATATTGCATTCATTGCCGCTGCGCTCTGAATCGTAATTCTTTATCTTTTAGTTGGTTGCAGAAGTAAACTACAATAAATCTAAGTTACAATTATTATTTTAGTTTACTTTTTCTGAGTCACATATTGCCATTATTCATAGCATGCATATTTTAATATAAAACTATAATATTTGTTATAAACTGGTGCAAATTATTTCATATTTCTTGTACATTTTGTATCAAGCCATTTTATATCAAGCTTAAAAACAAAGACACAGCAGAAACGTATTATTAATATGCGATGCTGATTCTATTTAATACAATCTTTTAAACTAAATTGACTGTTCTGTATGCCCTGATTTCTAATTCCGTGGAATTCTGACAGCTGTCATTGTCATTTACAGGTGAGTTATTTGTGTGGAGAACAGGGTTAACATCTACGAAGTACGATTTTACCCCAAACTACTTGAATTCCCTGTTATCATAAAAAGCCATATGCCGAATAATAATATTAGTCGTTTCACCCTAAGATAGAAAACACCAAGAGTGGAAACTAGAAAGTGCACACTAACAGCAATAGAAAACAAAAGAAGCACATTGAAAAAATTCATTCAAAAATGGAAGTCAAATGACATTCTCAAGTGTTTGTTAGGCATTTGTCATATCTACATGTGGCAGTTGATTTTTATTTACATAAGTTTTGAATTTTTTATCTTTTTTGTGGGAATTGTTTTACCTTTGGTAACATTACGAAACGTCAGAATTCCAGAGAATTAGAAATCAGGGTATAGTGCATTATTTTTAGACCTGTCACTTTTCTAGAGATTATAACAGTTTAATATAATCGAATTAGCACCTATGTCACTCGATGAGTGTGAAATGAAATCGTAGTAATTTCTATGATCAGAATTAGAATTGCTGAGTTTTTGCACTGTGTAGTTCGTTGCTTTATTTTTCTAGATCAATCATTTAATTTTAAAGTATGGTTTGGGTATGTATTTACAATGGTTTGGCTGTCTTGTGTTGTATGAAATCCTTACTTTCTTCAACTTCTTACCCGCTTGGTTGTTTTTTGCTTATTAGTTGTGGTGTTGGCTTTCTTTATAATTTTCTCTTTTCTTCGATCCACTATTAGCTTGAAAAGAACGCAGCAACACTATGGCCCACCGAACAACCTTGGGATAACTGTGACGAGTCCTCCTTCGTATTGCAACCGCCTCCTCCCTCTAAAAAGTTTTCCCCCTTAAACAAGCACAGATCCTTACCTGAAAACTGTTCATACGCCCGTCCCGTAGGAGACGTTGTTCACGAAATTATTAACACCAGCGGAAAATACAAACTACCCGAAAAGTTAGTGACGAGAAACATGCAGATCAATTATTCCCAAGTGCCATTGCAGAAAAACGACTCCTACTTGTGGCCAGTCGTTACCAACAATAGCTTATCAACGATATCCGAAAACAGTAGCCCCCCGATGACACCTCTAAAAGCGCCGTTATCTCCAGAGATATACAGTTCGATTTTCTTTGAATACACCCCCGAAACTGAGAAAAGAAACGACATGTTATCCTGCGTAGATTTCATATTATGGGAAAGATTGTTTTATCAACAAGTCACTCCGAATGTGTCGTTATTGAGACTTCACAGTGAAACGTCTTCCAGATCTTCCAGATCTAGTAGCATAAAGGGGTTAATAAAAAGATTGTCATGGAGAAAGAAGTCTTCTGACAGTGAACATAAGAGCGAGGTTGCCGTGCTATCCCTACCTGGATTAACTAGTAGCTCGAAGGTAGTTAATGATTTGGGCAAAGAAGTAAAGTCTGTTCCTTTATCCCCATCCCTTTTGCTCCTGTCCCAAACACGAAGCTTGTTGTTCCCGGAAGGTGAATGGTACTATAACTACTTGGATAGAGTAAGTTTGGCTGTTGGTATATAGCATGTGCTTTGTATGTTAGATTCTTGCATGAGTATTGCAACGTTCGGCATGCTTAAAACAGTGCTTTTTTTGTTTTTGAATCACTATATTTTTTGGATGAGATTTTGGACGCCATCAGTTAAGTTAGTCAAGATAACTAAAACTATAAAGAATCTAGAAAGTTATGCGAAAGTTCAAAGAAACCACACTAATTAATTACGTCGTATTCGTTGAAAATTATTATAAAGAAACACAAAGTAAAGGATGTTTTAATTTGTTGGTTAATTAGAAAATCATTGATTGTTTTTTCTAACCGCTGCCAAAGTCTCATCGTCTAAAAAGTACTTCTATTTCTTCTAGAGTAGCGTTTAACATCGATTGGCGATCTTCGACATGGGGCTTTACCAAAAGATAAGAAAGTAGAGTCCATTTTGTAGTGTATTTTATTACTTGAAGAATTGGTTTTTCTTACAGATACAAGTAAATTGCTCGCTCTTGTAAATAAACAAAATATTCGTATAAAGTTTCGAAACAACTTTCAAGCTATTACAGCCTGATGGCTTCATTAACACTAAACATCTGCTGTTGCTACAAATAAGCAACGCAACAATACAATTCAAACTTAGCCTTATCACCGTCTCTTTCCATTCAGTTCGAGGTGAAAGAGATGAAACGACGTCAAGAAGCCGCCGAGGCCGCGGAGAGAGAGCGGCAAGAGCGCGAAGCCGCCGAAGCGGCCGCAGCGGCAGCCGCGGCTCAGGACGCGGTCGACCGCGCCGCCTCGCCGGAACCGCAGCCGCAGGGTGAGTGGGCACACACCCTTATGTGTAGATATTCTCTACGTTATTGGTTGATGCATCTTCGAAAAGTGCGTGCGCGTTTACATTTTCGTCACAATGGATAGAAATGGATTTTTTTGAAGTGTGTGAAATTTTTTCCATCTATGAAATCTGATCAAAACGTCTATTACTTTTGTTTAAGATGTCCAAAGATCGAGTTTTGTAGGATAGCGGTATCGTTACATAATTGCCACTATTAAGCGTCGAATACAGTTATTACGTTGTCTATAGAAACTAGATGCGGTGGTTTCTTACAGAAACGTTTTTTGAAAACGTTATTTAAAATGCGCTCTACCATAGAACCAGAGCTAACGCTAACGCTGTTTGAATGAATATGTTATTTATGGTCTCATTGAGTGGACGGTTTTTCAGTAGAATATGTTGTATAGCATAAAATGGCTTATCAGTTGTCAAACATTATTTTATCATTCGAATCAGAGTTAGTCATAGAGATAGTCGGAAAAATGAATTGTTGTGATATTTGTGACGAAAGGAATTTTTGAAGATGCATCATCACTATAATACCTAATATTTTTTTATTAGGATAGACTTTCGATTTTGCGATGATATTGAAAATTCTTTATAAAATAAGTGTTATGAGTTGATAGGATGTGAAACGAAAACCGTTATTTCGATAATAAATAGTGGAAAACACAAAATTTTCAAAATTAACCACACTTCAAAGTCACGGATTGCAATGTAAGCACGCATGTCTATCTTCTACTTTAGCACTATCGAAATATAACTATAAAAAATATAATGTTCATGAATACTAATTTTCACCATTTAACTGGTGAATGCTGCTTGCAGTTTCCAGTTTGCAATAACAAATTTCGTATTTCGAATTTCATTGAGGAAACGAAACCACAAAAATTTTATAAGACTTAGCACTTTAGCACTTTTGCGACGAAGCCTTAAAAATCTTACGGCTTGCCGCTTTCCTTGTGACAATTACCTCTTGTATCGCTTACTCGGCCCGCAAACGAAATTCGACTTTATCTACATTTTCATAAGATATCCTTTTCGATAGGATCAAGAAGGACAAATAATAATAATAATAAAGTTTATTGCTTCACAAAAAAAAAAGATAAAATCAGATGTACGCAATAATGCGTGCTCGACCAGTATCATTGTCATAACATTGAAAATGTTACTACGTTCGAAATGGATTTTGTAACTTCTACTTTGACATCTTAACTGAAATTGTCATATTTATGTTCACAAATTGCAGTTACTACCGTGTTAATATTTGAGATCCCAGAGCCATTATTTATACTAGCGGTTAATTGATCGGTTGTTTGTTGGATTATAAGATAGTCAGACGTTTCCAAATCGCGCGTCAGATTTTCACTACCTGTGCCTTCGTAATTTTAGTTCTTTCCATATTTACCGACGCGGAATCGGTTTGAACCGATCCTAGAGGTCGATCGTCTGGTTTCGGCTCAGACGACGTATGCGAAGGCGCTCATTAGGAAAATGGCGATATACCGATTTTCTGATGTCATCCGTACATCAGCGTCGTACGGATATATAGAAAGACATATAGAAAGATAATGTAATAGAGAAGTAACCGAATTTTTAGGTCTCTATTACATTATCTTTCTATATGCGGATGGTGAAGTGATACGCCCTTGGCTTAAGCAGATTGCGCTTCGATAAATATGGGCAGACCGTTATCCTATTACGTTTTCGTTCGCGGGCCGTGTTTCGCGTGCGAGTCGAAGGGGAATGTAACTGACCGATGTGTTGTCCACACATGCACACGCGTAGTCGTAAGGAGAACATCCACTAAAGCGGCTGAGAAGGCCCAAGAGCGACCGCATTCCCAGCCAGGTAACAGAGCGCTTTTACACACCTACCGATGTATAGAGGTACCCGGCTACACGCATGTGCTTATACATCGTAGTTTAAAGGGTCATTGTATTGATGCAAAGACGAAGCTACGCGACTTTCTACTCTCAAATGTTATATACCATACTGAACTTAAGCTCTTCCATGTAATGTATTTTGTGAAGGAATTGTAGAACGAAAGAAAACCCATGCGTACTAATGCAATGGACAGAATCGACGCCGATTGTGTATTTTTTTTTTTGACATTATTAGCAATTCTGGCGATCTAGTTTACGGGTACATACCACGATAACAATGTTTGATTGTTGGTCAATATTTCGATCCAGTACATGGACCGTGGTCACGACGAGACTTTCTGGCGACCTGTCTCACCATCATACAAAACTCATTATTTGACAGAGGTTGTGAGCTTTCAAGCAATGATTTTCGTATGGATCTAACTGATGATTACTGAAAATGTTAAACATTCAGTGGGCTAATCATTCAAATGTTTTTCACAGAAATATGTAGATTACATAGATGAAGATAAAGTTATGTGACATTCGACAGTAAAAACACGCGTAAATCCGACTCTGCATCGATATGCCTTGACCCTTAAAGTGGGCGTCTTTAATTTAGTTGTCGGGTAACACTGCGCTCTTAACTAGCTACGCCACGGGGGTAGATTGATTTTTATTTTCTGTTTAGCTTTTATAACCATTTTTAATTAGGCTAGGACTTCTTAGGTTTTTATTTAGTGGAGCTATGCACAATTTTCTCTATTGTTGCACTTTTTCTGTGTTCACGTTTAATACATTTCATTTAATAGGTGAGAGGGATCTGATTTCATCTGATTCATACTCGTTTCTGTGTTTTATATATCTATGTACACGTTCTTATATTCTATTTCATGTTAATTTGGTTTAAATTTTACATCGTTGTTTAGTGACGGCTACCACAGTTTATCACCAGATTAGTAATTCATAACAAACAAAATATTCACACTTAATTATAATAAAAAAATGTGTTTAAACATATCCTCGGATTAACATTTGAAATCGTCTTCTTACATGTATTTTAATTACAATGAAAATACTCTTACATATAATTATTATAATGTGATGTTTACATTACATTTCATATATTTTTACATATTATATATTATTTCCTTATCTTAAATCTCACACGCTATTTCACGGTGATGGTTTGATACTTCCATACTCATTTCTGTCTTCTCGGCTTCAAACATAACTTATATACGAATATTGAGTTTATTATTATATTATATGCCATCAATTTATACTGTGTTCTTCTTCTTTCAATGATGCTGTCCACGTAGAAGGTAGGTATACCGTACATCCTAACAGCGTAAGCTTGTTCGCTTGTAAAGCCTGGCGTCAAACAGGTCACCAAATTGAATCGAAAGTAATTCTCCTCTCAAAAACTATGAAACTGCGTCAGTTAGGAAAAGAGCCACGGTGCTTTCAAGCTTGTTTTTTATTATTTAATCCAAAAAAAGTACAAAAAATAATTAACAGTAAATAAGCTGTATTGCTTGCACATAATGTATTATGGTGTAAATAACTAAGCTGCATTCACTTATCTAGTTGTTTTTCTTTGGAAATATTGGGTAATCATTTATGGAATCATTTGTCATAGTTATCTCAAACTTGTTACACTTTGAAACTGAGTTGTCGAATTATTAGATTCGGCTGTAAGTTCGTAACAATGTAAAGAAATTTAAGAGTAACAACGTACTTTTCATCCTCTCTTATTATTTTAGTATCAATTTGTAACTTTGCACTGCGCTACTAATTAAAGCGTGTTTTTTTTAAACTGTAAATTATATAATTTTTTGAAAAAAAAATTCGTTTCCGTTACACCGTTAAAATGTTTGAGGAGAATTACTGCTGATCGATTCGGTGACCTAATCGACGTCAAGCCTAAAATGTAGGTACCCCTTTATAATGTACGCACGGCTTTTATTTAGCTCGCTTCTCATGTTTATTGTGCATGGTTGAACTATGTATTGCTTACCATCATTTTGTAACATATTTCAATTGTGTTCCACTTTTGTTATAATTTTATATTTTGATAACGACTTCTGGCACTAAATTAACTACTAATGCAAATGGTTTAAATAGGTATTTTTATTTTATAAACAGAAATTTCTAACTGTAACATTGAAGTAGCAGTATAATAATTATTTATGAGGGATCAAATATAGATAAAAGAATTAATATAGACTTATATCTAATGCATATTTCGTAATATGCATGTATATTTGTCTTATTTATGTGATACATAATATTATTTTAACTGCCTGCATGTGAAAAAAAATATATTTACAAAAAATACTTTATATAGCACTAGTAAGAATGCGGTTACTAGATGAAGTAACGCGTAATCGAACACTTTCAAAATTACCGTGCCTCCTTTTAAATCACCGAGATTATATTATATCGCGTAAGATATTATATTTTTGGAATGTAAAGTCACACACAGGCAGTCCCCGGCATGTAGATGTACATATGTACTGTATACCCATGTACCCATGTAGCATGTACGCACGTAGAGTAATACAGTAGTGGACGTAACTGGCACGTAGTCGTATGCATGATACGCAGAGGCGCCTAGCCCCCCCGTCCCCGCGAGCTCCCCCCCGGCGACAAGCACGCCCCCGCCCCCCGCCGCCTCACCCCCGCTGCAAGACACGCCCCGCCCCTCCTCGTCGAAACAGACACCAGCCAAACCCGCACGCCTCTCCAGTGAGTATACTCTGTAACTACATATAACTGTGTATGTCATATGTGTAACATCCCACATTACTGTATATATTATTGTACAAATTTATGTTCTGTAGTTTTTTTTTTTAGCTTTTTAACCGTGTGTTTATTTGGTGGTGTAAAGTTGATTGATGAATCTTTTATTGTTTATTTGTTAATTGGCTTCGTAGTAGAAATCCGAATTTAGCATTCACTTTGTACTAGTTTGTATCGTAATAATTTTAGTGCACGTTCAAATTTGAATAACGATTAATATCACGTATGTGCGCACTTATAATTTAAAATGATCGCTGATTGGCAAAAGGAACAAGAAAAAGTTCAAAAACTAAATTCCGACTGCCATTCACAAGGTTAATTACATTTAAATATATAAATTGTGTATATTTTTATGATCACTTTTTAAAAGCCCTTTATTTTGATACCCTACTCGATTGGTTATTAAAAATAAAATATAAAAAATGTGGTGCTATTTGCTTAAATTAAAATTAAATACACCTTTTTTGAAATCAACTAGATAGGTTGTAGCTGTAGGATTGTTACAATAATTTAAATTATTGTGATATCTTAGGAGAAATCAAGTAATGAACTTTGACACCACTTAATTTACATAACATACCTAATCGTAGTTAACGTTGTAGTAAGTAGTAAAAATATTAATTTATATTTTACATTTTAATAGTAGTAGGTATTACTAATAATAAGCGCAGTGTATGTCAATAGTGCATGAATACCATTTTTTATAACATTTGTGTTTTCTGGTGTTTTATATTTTAAGTGTATACAATTTTGTTTTTTTGTATTAAAAACAATTTAGCATGTCATGCTTTTTGTTTTTTGCTGCGACGCAGTTGTGTTTTTTTATGTTGCTTTGAATTATTTTTTTCTTTTTTTACCCTCTCCTCCTTGCCCAAAAAAATTATCATTAAAATTCCCCATCTGTTATCCTAAAAAAAAAACTTATTCTTCAATTTCTTTGCACTATTTATTCTTTTATTTTTTATTATTCTTTTATTTTTTCCCTCCTTTACTATTCAACCTTCCATCAATCCTTGATCAAAATCACGTCTTCACGGTAAATGCTACCATTTACTCAACCATAAATCATTTTCATATCACTATACTTTACCAAAAACTTCCAATCTTTTTCTTATTCACTCGTCAACGCTACTCTTATCACACACACTCATCTATCCGTATAACAAACCCTTCCATCTTCTTAACGTTCATAACGTTCCTCAACCCGATTCACTCATGTCCTACATTTCATATCAATATTTTACCAAACTCTTCCAATACATCACATCATCATCATCGTCATCATCCGTATCCGTATCCGATCATCCGTATCCGTATCCGATCATCCGTATCCGTATAACAAACCATCCATAATCTCCTTGTGAACGTTACTCCTGATGACCCCCACCCCACGCACCACGACGCACAGCTGCCGGCTCGAGCTCGCCGCCCGCGACGCCCTCTACGTCCGGTAAGGTGAAGACGCGCTCCCGCAGCAAGTCTCCCTTCCGGAGCTTCAGATGGCGCACCGCGAAGAAACTGCTCACCGGAGCGCACCACAGCGACGACGAAGGTACCAAACACAACGAATACAGGTGGATGGGATTTTAGGCCATTTAAAAAAAAAAAATTAGTCCACAAAACTTTCTTATTGTTGGAGATAAGTACCTATTCTAATATTACATAAAAAATATTTGAAATATTGCAAAAGAGATTTTGTTGCTGATTTTCCGGTAATCACATAATCCTGAAGTACTTATGTAAATTAAATTTAAATATTTTGCTTTAAAATATAATAGACGTTAGTATTTGCACAAACGACATATTATAATTGATATTTTTTTTATCTTAAATTTATTAAATTGTATTTCTTACTTGTTTCATTTTTCTCGTCTTACCTATTTCAAGAATATGTTGAACGAAATTCAAGAATATTTTACATCCCCATCCACATTTATTCTTTATCAAAAAGACAATTTACGTTCGCGACGAATGCTTTTTGTGCTGATGTTTGTTCGCGCATGAGTTTTACTTTTTGCGTGTGTGTTTATAATAAACTATTGTTTACATAGGTGACTTTCATTCAAACTAGCTTAGTTATATCCGATTACTCAAAAGCCAATTGTTACGACCATATTATATCTATGATAAGCTGTTTAAAAAAACGTAAAATCCTGTCTTAACTTTATACTTGCTTTTCAGTATTCGGATGTTAGTTACGTCGTTTGTATCAAACCTATCACTATTGATTTTAGTGTTAGATTTATTATTAGTTATTAGTAGGACAGCTATTTATCCTTATTGATGTTATTTCATAAATACGTATATTATGACTTTTATTTTTTTATTCCAACTATTTATTTATGCAAATTATATCCCTTATAATTTAAGAGATATTTCTAACGTATTGTTACTAAGGCTTATAAGTTTTTTTATTGATTATGCAATCGTTTTTTTTTTTTGTATTGGCTTTATGATATTCCTCTTAAAAATTCCACCATGAATTTTAACCAATAGTTAACGATTGTGAAGTTCGTTACTCAACGATTACAATTTTCTCAGTACAAGGGCAAATTATAAAAAAAAAACTTATAAGCCATTTGCTCGGACAAGATGTATTTATACGTTGTTTGGTACACAGAGGGCGCCAGTCCCGCCGGGGAGGACGAAGGCGTGGAGGGAACGTTGGTTCGCAAACACGAGTGGGAGACTGCCGCCAAACGAGCTTCCAACAGGTCCGTAACACCAGTATTTTAGAAAAAAAATATTATTTCGGTCTAGCAATCTCAAGAGAAATCGATGTACCGATCAAAAATATTAGTGACATATTGTGGCTAATTCTGTTGTACACAATCTCTAAACTTAAACTAAATTGACAGGTTTAAAAATAGTGCTATCCTTTTCTGCAGGGAGCATTGTGAAAGAGATAGCAATCGATTTAGACCTGTCATTTTAGTTTAGATTTAGAGAATGTGTACAACAGAATTGGCCACAATATGTGTACATTTATGCGTATAACTTTCTACATAAGAATGATGACTAGGTGTGTTATATTATACTTACACTTTCCTAAAAGTATGTGTTTAAGCCATTTAAAGCACTAAAATAGATAGATCGGTTCATTGGATTTTTCAAATAATCGCAAACACATTTATTTATTTTAAAGTTGGTTAAAAATATCTTAAATCTATTTTTTTCTGAAAGGGCGATTGCTTCATACAATATACAAATACAATGCTTCAGTGTCCATATAAAGGTCGCTCAAAAACCCACGGCTAAAGTTTGGGTTATAAAATATTTTATGTTTGTTTTTCCCCTATTATTTTATATATATTGGTGTATAGGTCGTGGGATAAACTGTTCGTGGTGGCTAAGGACGGGCGCATGTCGTTCTACAAGGACCAGAAGGCGTACAAGTCGGCGCCCGAGCAACACTGGCGCGGCGAGCCCCCGCTCGACCTCAACGGCGCCGTCGTCGAGGTCGCCGCCAACTACACCAAGAAGAAGCACGTCTTCCGCCTCAGGTATTGCGAACTACATAGGCGGTGCATTTGACTCCACTGATGGACATAGGTGTCTTAGAGAGGGTACAAATCACGGCAAATAAGTCTAGCGTTGACCTTCAATGCGCAGAAGTCGAAAATGAGGTATCTCGGGTGGTGAGGGGGTCGCGGGGAGGGCTTGGGGATCGTTCGCTAGCACTGATTAGCTCTCGCGGATCCCGCTGGATCGCGCTGATTGGCTCTCCAATTGTATTGTGTCCCGCTTACTCGTACGACGCTGCGCGCACTTGAAAGTCACCGGTCGACTTACGTGCCGGGGGTTATACACATGGTACCCTGTGTTCCTCATCCACACCTGCTTGAGGTTTTCGGTCTCGCAGAGTGGGCGTCCCACGCTGCGCATGTTAGTAAAGCGTTCTGCACTCAACAGTATATTTGTTCCATTGGTCATCGGTTCACAGACAGAGATGACTTACACTTGCTTGCACTTCACTTTGAATGTGAAATCTCTCCGTGTGACAAACATGGTTAGGTTCGCTTATCGTCTACTATAGAGAAAATCCGAATGTGACTCTTTTCAAAGCCCCCTAAGTGACTGAGTTTTCATCTAAATCTAAGAATTTAAGTATACCATTACTTCCATTATAATCACTACTCTTTAACGTCCCACTGCTGAGCACAGGCCTCGTTTCTTATAGGAGTAGGATAGAATAGTTTTTTATTTAAATAGATTTTTACAAGTACTTTTGAATAGTCAATTGAATCTATCCCTGGTTCGGATTGCCATTCCAACTGAGAAGAACCAGCAAAAAACTTGGCGGTTGCTCTTTTTTAAAATAACAATGTCAATATAACAATTTTAGGTTAAGTACATGATCGAATTGCCGTGAGTTTTTTAATAGTATCACACGAGTGTTTTAATACCTAATTATGTAGAGTTTCATACACTACTGTATCTAAACTCATAACTAAGTATATCTTAAAATCCAAACCATAAAATCTTCGTAATATTTGGCGTAAGTTTTCCTTGATTTTGCTGGCAAAAGATTATTGGTCGTTGCTACTTCCAGAACGTCAGGTGGAGGTAAATTCTCCTCAGTATCACTGCTAGAAAATTTTTTTGCACAGTAAAATCAAAGCTGGAACGAGTCAAATCCACGCTTTTTTGTGAGTGACGAATTTAGAACTCAAATCCGTCACGCTGCTCCAATGCGGGTCGGCGGCACAGAGTACCTACAGAGGGGAAGCTTCTACAAGCGGCCCGCTGTAGGTACACTCACACATATGCGCACGTTTGTCACCAACTGTACCGGTTAGTGGAACGAGCGGGCGTCCGTGAACCGTTGGTGAGTGTGTTTGTGTGAGTATACCTACAGCGGGCCGCTTGTGGAAGCTTCCTCTCTGTAGATTTACTACTACGAGAGAGTTGTCGGTTGTCCTCAGGCTGAGCAACGGCGCGGAGTTCCTGCTGCAGGCGCACGACGAGGCGGAGATGGGCCTGTGGCTGGAGGCGCTGCGAGTGCGCGCCGCCGCGCCCGCGCCGCGCTCGCACACGCTGCCCGCGCACCACGCCCAAGAGCCCAAGCGCCGCTCCTTCTTCACGCTCAAGAAGAAGTCAGTACAAGCGCTCACATACCTCTACTCGCCCTAGTGCATGTGCAACCGTGTAACACCGAATTAACAACTATAGTTGGGACATTACAAACGTGCGAACCGAGTCATAAAGCCTCTTGCACGGTACGGCGGAACGTGGAACCTCGTTAAGGTGTTACGTTTTCCATACTAACTTCATGTTACCATTCAAGAGCGAATGGATTATATATTTACACTGACAGTATTACATCGCACAGCCTTAATATAATTTTTAATTTGCGCGAAATTAGATTTACATAAAGAAAACATTACATAGACAGCTTAATTATTATAATAGCCATCTATTGAACGCTGTTTTGCCTAGCTGACCGAGATGACTTTACTTCACCTTTAGCTGTTTATGTAATGTTTTCTTTATGTAAATAAAATTTTCCGCAAATTAAACATTAAATTAAGGCTGTGCGATGTAATTTCAGTGTAAATATATAATCCATTCGTTCTTAAATGGTAATAATAAATTAGTATGGAAAACGTACCACCTTAATGACACGGCGAGACCACGGTTCCATACAAACCTGCGACCGTTACATACCTTACGTTTTACGGTCGCAGTTTTGTATGGAACCGTGGTCTCACCGTGTCGTTAACAAGGTTCCACGTTTCGCCGTACCGCGCAAAAAACGTCTGTTAACAAGGGGCCTAAAGCTGACAGATCATAGTGTTGTGACTTGTGAGGACTGCCCGGCTCGCTCTTTAACCTGTTATCGATTATCGACAAATCCTGTATTATTGTTACACACAACACTATAGAATCAGGTTCCAGTTCTATAAGGTGTAAGTGCGAGCAAGAAGTCCGATACAAATGATTTATGACTTGGATCGCACGTTTGTAATGTTCCAATTATATAGTCTGATTTTTAATTCCGTGGAATTCTGACGGTAACAGTCTTCTGGTAACATTAGTACCAGATATAAAACAGTCTCCACAAAATAAGATAGTGCATATAGATAAGACAAATGCCTAACAGACACTTCAGTCTCGTAAGCTCGAACTTCCATGCAAACTAAGTTTTGCCTTTTTAGAAATTATATGTCGAATTTATATCGAACTATATATAAATGAGGTCAGACATGTCGATGTTTGCAACCGGTTTTTGTTATGAACAAAATAAATCGGTAAAAAATAATACATACATGTTAAGAGTCTCCAGTAGAAACATCACAAAAGTTTTGACGCAATGTATTTTTGCTCGATGAAAGCCGGCATAGCGCGATGTAAATTCATTGCCGCAATAATAATAAACTCGAATTATGTCGGTCAACCCCCTGCTTTGAGAGCTTTTGCATTTTCCATTAGTGTTCTCGTTTTATACCTGTCATCATATTATATCTGCTAAACTTGGATAATTGATAGATGTTCATTTTTGTTGGGATCTGGTTTAGCATGAATCAAGATTGATTACTAACTTTAGTGACTATGTGCTTACTAACCCAATTATACTCAGTAGGCCTTAATACAAAAATACCCCAGCATATACATGACGTACCTGTGGGCCTATTCTCTAACTCTATGGCTATCAAAAAATGAAAGCCACTGAGGTTATTAAACATGTTATATTTCTCATCCATTGAAGGTTAGCTATGAAATGTAAGTTTTATTTCACACAGTAAAGCAGCAATGTATATCGAACTAATTCGGTGGCTATCATTTAGTAATGATCGCTAAGTTAGAAAATAACCGCCATGGTATATCGAAAGTGTATATGGTGTAGCCATGGAAAGTCTGACTAGAAAAACAAAAACCATTACTTTCGGTTTTTTCATTCAACGCCAAGTATTGTCATACAAGTCACGGCAAATAAGTCTAGCGTTGACCTTCAATGCGCAGAAGTTGAAAATGAGGTATCTCTGGTGGTGAGGGGGTCGCGGGGAGGGCGTGGGGATCGTTCGTAAGCACTGATCAGCTCTCGCGGATCTCTCGTAAGCGCTGATTGGCTCTCCAATCGTATTGTGTCCCGCTCACTCGTACGACGCTGCGCGCACTTGAAGGTCAGCGCTCGACTTACGTGCCGGGAGTTATACCCATGTGACATTGTGCATAATTATGTTGTACACAATTTCTAAACTAAGCTAAATTGACAGGTTTAAAAATAGTGCTATCCTTTTCTGCAAGAAGGATTGTGAAAGAGATAGGAATAAATTAAGACCTGTCATTTTAGTTTAGAGATTATGCAAAACAGAACTAGCCCCATTTAGTGATCTTTAATGTTCACAGATAGATATTAAATGACTTTTTAGCTTTATGAAAAAGCACAAGCAATTTTATATCTCGCACGTCTTGATTGTACGCAAACTAACGCTCGCTTCCAATAAACTTACTCCATAGTGGTGTAGTGAACAGTTTAGCAATCATCATGATCAACCCATTACCGGCTCACTACAGAGCACGGGTCTCCTCTCAGAGTGAGAAGGGTTTTGGCCATAGTCTACCACGCGGGCCAAGCGGATTGGCAATTACATTATATAATTGTTTAGCAATTATATAATGTAATACGAATGATATGATGGAGATATATGAGCTCTAGCTTTCACTGAACTTCTGTACGTATCTTGTTCAAATACAAACGCGTACTTCTAGAAAATATATTGTGCGTTTATACAGGGTATAAAGGAGACCGCTTCCGAAAACTTAGCGCTATTATTATACTACCTAAACACAATCTTATAGGGTAGGTATCGACGTCGGCGCGAGCGCGGTTTCGTAGGTACCTAACGATACGTAAATAGGTCACACAAAGTTCGTTGACCTCCAGCGTCAGCTGATTTTATTTTAATTACGCAAGAATTACGTAACAAACGTTTAAAAAATACAGCAAATAAGTTTTTTGCAATTACAGTTCTGTTTAACCCCCCAAAATGGGTATTGCATAAAAAGTGTTTTTTTTTTAATTTCACGTTTTTTATAATGATATCTTATCAGTGATCATCAATACTATCACCTGTCTTCGTTACCGAGAGCGTTCCCCTGACACCCTGTATCATAAATACGCATTCATTGTAATTATTTTCACTCTTATGATTGTATCGATGCAATCTATAATCTTGGCTTAAAGTGACATAAAATATTTGTTTTTAATAAATTATTGTTTGGGTTTCTCCGTCTACCAAACTTGAACGGAAGAACTGATATTATTTTCACTCTAATATTGTATCGATGTAATCTATATAATCTTGGGCTTAAAGCGACACAAAATATATGCTTTTATTAAATGATCGGAGTGGGGTTCTCCATTAATTGCATAATACGTGATATCATTCTAACAGCAGTGATGGATTGAACTGATGTGAAGTTGAACGCGTGAGCTCCGGTTTAGACCTCGTTCCCGTGACAAGCGGCTAACGCACGTTTACCTACAACGCATTTTATATGTATTTTGGTACGGCAGCCCTGGAACAAAATTTTTAGTGATTAATAACAAGCTGAATTTTCGTGAGCAGGTTTGTTTTGACGAGACGAACAACTTTTTTATCTATGAAAATTCTCGATGGAGGGGTGCACGCATTGTAAATATGCATATGCGTATGCAGCTTAGTAAATACTTGTACAATGAAATGGCCACATAGTCCTACAAATTTAGTGGAACGAATTCCCACCCGAGCGAATCGAAATTTTTAACACCTCCCCACTGGATTAGCTACCTCCATCGAGAATTTTCATAGATAAAAAAGTTGTTCGTCTTGTCGAAACGAACCTGCTCACGAAAATTCAGCTTGTTATTAATCACAAAAAATTTTGTTCCAGGGCTGCCGTACTATTTTGTGAGGCGTTTATATGTTAACGCGCCTCGATCAAAATACATATTGTAATTGTAAACGTGCGTTAGACGTGTGTTACGGGAACGGGGTCTTTGATTGCTGGACTGTGGTAAATGTGGGTCATTCGATGATTGTCTAATGTTGGTGGTTGTTGCAGCTGAACGCAGCCGGCGCCGCTCCCCGCGCACCGTTAGTCATTACACGCCGCGTCCCCCAGTACCCGGTACCCCGTACCCCGTACCCAGTACCCAGTAACCGGTACCCGGTACCCAGTACCCGGTACCGCAACCCCGGACGCCGCATATTTCTCACGACGCTTGCTTACCGTAAGCTTTGCTAATGACGAAATAGTGCCGAGCGGCCGCCCTCGACCGACCGTTGTCGAGTGTATTTGTTATTATTTTGTTGCGTACAAAAATGAAAACGTTATTTAAGACTGTTCAATGTTTGAGTGTTTGAATCGTTTGCCTTTCGTCTGTCTGATACCGTATTTATTGGTCGGTAGCTAGTGGCTGTAGAGAGCAGACTTGCGGACTTGCGTCGACGCGGAGAATTGCAAATGGCGTCTACACATTTCTTTTATATATTATCCACCAAGTCGAGTGACATAGTGGTAATATACAAATCTCTTTTCAATAACAGAAGAGACATATCCCAACTGAGCGATTTATGCAACTAACTTTACTGATATATTATCAAGTGCTTTTGTACGATGGAATCTTTTAAGTTTTCGTAACGACGAAATTAAATATCAAAGGATGCCTTTACAACTGCAATCTGTATCTACGTAAAGATATTCAATATGTAATAATCTTATGAAACTTGCATGTGTGTAACGCCGTTTGAAATTTTTCGAAATCGATATCCCACCCGGGCGTGAAATTGTTGTATCTTGAAATTAAAATATAAATAAATTTACATTTATGAAATTCTAAATGCGACGCGCTATTTATATGGATAGACGAGTTTTAGTGTTTAACTCAGATGGATAAATATATATTATTTATTTATATACATACGTATATCATATTATTATTATTATGTAAAATTACTGATAAAATAATTATAGTGTAAATTCAGTTGAACTAGAAATGTATGACGTCTGATTGATTTATTTATATCAACAGGAACCTAGATGTTTTAATAGATTATTGACCAATCGATTGACGACCAATCGACTAATAGAAAGAAAAAGGGAATTTGAATTGTATTCGATGTTAATAGCCCGAGATATATTAATTATTATCTATGATTGTAATCGCATTTATGACACATTTGATTTCCCATTTCCCCGATGACGTTTTTATATTTGATGAGTGTAACGTAAAGTGTAGGCTACGTAACTGGATTAGAGTTAATTTTTCCATTTTAAAAAGTATCTCTTCGTTCGTTCGAACGCTCCGAACTCGCTGTCCGTTAGAATATGCCAGCTTATAAAAAATATTAAAATAAATCCCTCTTCTTAGATGGTTATATTAGGGAGTGTGTAGAATGGTGTGGTGTGGGGCGCGCGTGCGCCGCGGACAGCGCTCTCGGAGTGTTTCGATAAAATACGAGTTGTAAGTATGCTTTGTATGCCTCATATCGTGCTTTTAAGTGATAATAATGTGTCTTTATAATTATTATTATAATTTTTAATTTAATATGATATTTTACTGCCAATGTTTTTTTTTTTCACAAACTGTTATAGTTTCTAATACATACGTATCGCGTACGTACTATTGTCTGAATTTCTTCACATTGTTTAGATATTACGATCACACATTTTTAGTTCTTTTTACGTCCTACGATTACTGTATAGAGTGCGCTAGTGTGCGCGCCGCACTGGCGCATGCGCGTTTAAATATTTTATTTTAAAATTTTACTTTTTTGAGGAAAATATAATAAAAGATGTTTTCAAATAATACTGTACGCTTTTCAATTTACTTCCTTTAAGTACTTCCCTTGATAAGACGATTCGGTTGTACAAAATCTCTAAATTAAGTTGATAAGACTAAAAATACAATATTTTTCACATTTTCCTTACTGAAAACGATAACATTAAAATTACTATCCACTTCCGATATATAGATTCCGTTTGGAGATTTTGTACAAGCGAATTAGCACCATAGTTCTATAACTTATGAGAAAGAGTAAGGAACTGTATTTAGGGCCTGTTTCACCACCTTCTGGTAAATGTCAAAAACTTATCAGGTGGTGGTGAAACAGGCCTTGACTTGTCAACTTGGTATGTGTACACTGTACAACCCTGTGGTACAACCGAACTAGCGTCAACTGTACATTGGGAAACGTTCACACGCCTGTTTTTCCAGTTAAGTACTTGAAGGCTATGGCAGACTTCAAATCCCAAAAACGCCACCGGCTTATAATTTGTACGCAAACTTAGTCCAGCTAAGAAGGCTTTAGAATTTAGATAAACCATAACGACTCAGGGCCTTTTTCGCCGTAAGTTTTGTCACTTTCTTACTTTATGACAAAGAAAAAATTTGTGAATAAGCTATCCGAAACTTATCAGAAACACAAACAGGCCTTTAAATAATAATTGTAAAATCCCAAAACAAATTTTATCAACAAAATTAGATGATAAAAGTCAATGTGCCAGCCAAATATTTTATAAGTGACGACACCTAATATTCTCAAACACTTGAAATATCGAGATATCGATAAAATTCTCTCGGTGATAACGGATCTTATCATATTCTAAGATAGATAGTTTCTCTCATCCCAATATTTTTTGTAGTCGTACAAAATTTTTGTGCCTACCTGATGATAGCCGCGCTCGAAAGCTTTACAACAACTTTTCGACTTCAATTTTAATTTTCGATAATGGCGTTAAAGTCTAGAATTGTCAGTGCGTTATTCATGTTTGTTTTTGTAATAAGTGTTTCGTGTTCGCTTACAAGGAATGAAAGAATATACGGAGGTACTAAAAGCAAATGGCATTCCAGACCTTTTCAGGTGAGTCATGAAAAATTTACTATAATAATGTTATGTTAAGCTCCTGGTATAGGTTGACCCAAACTGCGTTAAAACTTGGCGTAAATATAGTAGACGATACTTGCTGAACTATAGTTGGGTCAACGTGAACTGGTGCCTTTTAATATACTGAGCAAGTAAAAATAAATCTGTCATCTACAGATAATTATTTATAAGCAAGGATTAAGATATTTAATAAATCACACACGTGCCAGTCCGAAAAAATGCGCTTTATAATTGTTATTTATCTAAATCCTTTTAATGTTTAATAGATATGCGAATCTATACTAATAAATAAAATTGAAGTGTCTGTCTGTAATTTCGAAATAACTACCACATATTAAGCTCATATGGTTATTTGAACGATACCATAACCGAATCACACGTTTTTAAAATTTTTGTCTGTCTGTCTGTCTGTCTGTTTGAACGGGCTAATCTTCGGAACGGCTGAACCGATTTTGACGGGACTTTCACAGACAAGTAGAAGATTAACCAAGGAGTAACATAGGCTACTTTTTTAACCGACTTCAAAAAAGGAGTTGTGTTGAAATCGGTAAGTAGTTAAGTACCTATGTTAAAAAACGATAGGTATTTTCGCTGCGCGCGACGGCCGACGCGACGCTCGCGCTACGGAACTCCCCGCGCCGCGCCGCGCACCCCTGCGCCCACCATACGTACGCCGCCGCGCGGCGGGCGGGTGCGGTGAAGAGGGTGCATGCTCCAATCTCCATTTCGAAATCTGTGATTTCGAACGAGGGAGCTAATGCGTGCGGATGTGTCCTGCGTTTTCGTAATTTTTATTTTGAATCGGAGATTTTGGGATTTGTGAAAAACCGAAATTCACGCGGGCGAAGCCGCGGGCAAAAGCTAGTATAAAAATAAAACGGATAATAACTTAAAGTGTCACTATTAATCACAAAATGAAAATAAAACCTAAGAATATTTATTTTTACGATGATGAAAAGATTTTTACCTTACGGAATTTCACTGCAATGTACCTACCTAATAGATTGAAATTTAAAATAGGTATTACGGAAGCACCATATCTACATACGTGGAAAAATGCCGAAAAGTATTTTCCTCTATTATAGGTTTGTTCCCTAGCCTATTTACGAGTAGAAACAGTCAAAATTCGGCCTCTTGTAAACGTAGGCGAACGAAATTATGTCGTCGTCCGTCGATTATACCAGAGTAGGTATAAGGGGTTAGGGGAACGTTGCCGAAAACGAAGCACTATTATTAAACTACTGACCTAAACACAATCCAATACTAATAACCATTTGTCCTTTACTCTTTGGTTTTCGTATTTAGTATTTTTCAAACCGGCAATGTACAGCGTGCACAACTCGGGGTCATCACGGCAACAACTTTAGGAATATACCTAAAGTTCGTTGACCTGATTGAATTACATTACGAACTTTTAAATAAATACAGGAAATATTTTAATTTTATTTAAGGTATCTTGTCAGTAATCGTCACCACTATTACCTGTCTTCGTTTTCGATAGCGAAGCCCCTTACACACTGTAGAGATTATTTTTAGAGTATTTTTTCACCCAGGTAGCACTAACCCTTCAAGTAGGCGCGGAGGGTGAAGTAGGATTTTGCGGCGGCTCGCTTATACACCCGCAGTGGGTGATCTCGGCTGCGCACTGCTGCTTCCATGGCGATCAGCAAATCACACACGGACAGGTGAATTTTGTTTCTTCATAAAATTTCCTTTCAAAAAAGTTAAAAATATTAAAATTTTTGTTACACAAACCTTATACCCCAAAGATAAGAGGGCTTGTATGAATTTATGGATTTACATAGCTACTATTTCCCTCTAGATTTCCTAGTACCTTATCAGATACCTGATACAAATCAGGTGAAATCGCAGTCCAACATTAACTTGTCATTTGAAGGTTTCTCTAGAACAGGGTACATTAAAATGAGGATTTATCTTAGATTCCTAAAGTGTGTAGTGAAAACTTACAAATGCTCACCTTAATATTCATCTACCTCAAATCTGATTAATGGCTGGAAAAGCCGATGACAAATAAGTAGATGTAGTTATCAGAATAAAAAATATTCATATCCAAAGATCTCCAAAACAGTTTAGAGGTTGTTACTTGATTTTTAATCAATTCTTATGAAAGTGAATTGTCTATTATATTGACATATTTTCACAGGTAGTCCTGGGTGCTCATTCGCTCTACGACCGATTTGAGAACGGCCGTCGAGTGATCCACATCGAGGAGATAGTGGTACATCCAGATTGGGACCCGCTCACGTTTGCCAATGATCTCGCCCTTTTGAAGCTCGCAAACGTCGTCCAACTGACCGGTAAGTAGGAACTTTTGATGACCATGACCTCCCTGGCGCAGTGGTGAGTGCTGTGGTCTTATAAGGAGGTCCCGGGTTCCATTCACGGCAGTGGCAATTTGGGATATTATAATTTCTAAATTATCTCTGATCTAGTTTAGTGGGAGCACACGAGTAGATAAGTACAGAGAGAAAGCTTCTACAAGCGGCCTGCTGTAGGTACACTCACACATATGCGCACGTTTGTCACCCACTGTACCGGTTGGGGGACCGAGCGTGCGTCCGTGAACCGTTGGTGAGTGTGTTTGTGTGAGTGTACCTACAGCGGGCCGTTTGTATGAAGCTTTCCCTCTGTACTTATCTACTCGTGTGGTGGGAGGATTCAGCCGGGACTAGTTACCACCCTACTGACAACCGACCAGGGGTATGGGTTTAAAAATAAACTGCCATACCTCTTCCAAGTTAGCTTCTACCTTAGACTGCATCGTCAGTTATCACAAGGTGAGATAGCCGCCAAGGGCTTACTTGTAGATGAATAAAAAAACTAAAAGGTCGTTAACAACACCCATAAACCAACAAGTACATATCAGGGGAAATACTGGCAATCTTGTATAATATGAGTAGGAATGTAACAAATTTTGACTCCTCTGAAGACCTGGGCAATGCCTTTGCACTCACCATCGGCATAGGGAATGCTGACCACAAACCTATCTTATTTAACTGGTGGTTCCAAATAAACTCTTTCTTTCTATTATATGGACGTTAAAATAGAAAGAAAAAGCTAGTTGCACTTGAGCAGTTCAGGTCTATGAACAAGTATAAATTAAAAATTAAAAAAACCCACGACATTCGCCATTTTGTGGTGGCGGCCATCTTGAATTTGCAGTAGTGCTACTAGTCAAGCCCTTTCATTTGATACCCATATTAAGGGAGTTGTGAAAAAATATGTAATCCGCCATTTTGTAGTGGCGGCCATGTTAGACCGATTTTATTCAAACATAGCTAACAACACTCTCGACTGACTCACCTTTCAAACGGGTCTACCCGTTTGAGCGCCACAGGGGACAGACAGACACACACACACACAGACACGTCAAACTTATAACACCCCGTCGTTTTTGCGTCGGGGGTTAAAAGGAGGGCTTTGCCCACATATTGCTGGTTTTTGTGTGAGTTTTCTCCAAAATGACTTCCAAACCAATGATGTGCAGGATTTTTACTGAGGTCACTTGATTTTAATGCTGAGCACAGGCCTCCTCCTTTGTAAGAGAGAAGAATTTAGAGATTTAACTGCCACGCTGCTCCATTGCAGGTTCAAAAAAAATGTTTTCTAGGTATGTATGCATACTAATTAGATTCATCTGACTATTCAAAAGCACTTGTAAAAGTTTATTTGAATAAAAAACTTTTCTATTCTATTCTATTCTAATTATTCTAATTAACTAATATATTATTTATCTATTATTCCAGACACAATAGATATAATTCGTCTGCCATATCAGGATACAGTGGCGTGGAACTTCGCAGGGGAAGGTGCCACTGCGTCCGGATGGGGTATCGCTGCACAAGGTACCTATATAGGTATCAAATGGCGAAAGTTTGTATGTGTGTGTGTGTATGTTTGTTACTCTTTAACGCCGTAATTACGGAACCGATTTGGCTGATTTTTTTTTTGAATGGAGATAGATGATGCCCTGACTTAACACATAGGCTACTTTTTATCCTGGAAAAATCCACAGTTCCCACGGGATTTTGAAAAACCGAAATCTATAGCTAAGCCGCGGGCAGAAGCTAGTACATACATATTTTGTTTCTTGTGATACCAAAACGTAGGTATCATCTTTAAATTGATGAGATGGTGATAATAAAAGGAATATTCGGAGTTTATTGTGAGCTATTCATAGACCTTTGGAACGCTTGTAGCATTAGTTTCAAGTTGTCAAACTAACAGAAGAGATTAATGGATGTATCTCATCTCAACTTATCATGTATTTGTACTTACCTAATTACAGCTATTACATAGGTAATAGGTATTATCAATATTTTGTGCAATACATTTTCCAAATATTCGTGCATGTGTTATTGGCGATCTATATTGTTGGTTTTCATACCTACGCCGAGTTATCATCTTATATTGTTATTGCTGGCTTATATGTTGATGCTAGATCAATTGCAGTTCGCAAATACTGCTCCTGTAAGTCCCACCTCATGAGGTCTTGCCAGTAGTAAGTTTAAATATCCACAGGGTGGTAAAACTTGTCTGTTGTATGCAAGGTGTCACCTTCATATCTCCAACTCTTCGCGAGAAGTCGATGACGGTGATAACGGACGAGCTCTGCAACACCTCCTACATGGGAAACTTGCCGGAGAACATGATTTGCGCGTTCAGTGCTGCCACTGCGTCTGGCACTTGCAAGGTAATTTTGTGTTTGGAACATTAATATGAGTTTAGTGAGTCTGTTTATATAATCTCTGGATGCGCTGAACTGATTTTAAAAATTCCTCCCCTTTCCCTCCGGTCGCAGGACTGAACTAAGTCGTCGTCGTCGTCGTCGTCGTCATCAACCGATAGAGGTCCACTGTTGGACATAGGTCTCTTGTAAGGATTTCCACACGCGCGGTCTTGTGCCGCTTGTGTTCAGCGGCTACCTGCGACTCTTTTGATGTCGTCAGTCCACCTAGTGGGGGGTCTACCAACACTGCGTTTTCCGGTGCGAGGTCGCCATTCTAGCACCTTGGGACCCCAACGTCTATCGGTTTTTAGGATTCCGTAGTAAACAAGGAACCCTTATAGTTTCGCCATGTCCCTCCGTCTGTCCGTCCGTCCGTCCTCGGTTAATCTCAGAGACTATTAGTGCTAGAAATATGTAATTTGGCATGGATATAAATATTAATCACGCCGACAAATTGGTGAAATAAAATTTTGATAAATTTTTTTTTTTTTGGGTAGCTCCCCTACATGTAAAGTGGGGATGAAAATTTTTTTCTCGTCTATCCTATAGTGTGGGGTATCGTTGAATAGGTCTTTTAAAAATTCTGAGGGTGTGGGAACATCATTTTTCGATTTCTAGATCCGTTTGTAAAATATGATGTTTTAAAGTGCTAATTTTTATTAGAGTCAAGTCACAAGTGTCCCCCCCCCCTCTATCAGCCAAATGGCAGTATATAGGAACTTGAAAAAATTCACAGCAGTAGTATATTTAATCAATTTTAAAGGAAAACTATCATGGCTAAGTAGGGTTCACAGGTTAAGGAGTTATATATCTGTTTTTCGAGGATTGTGACTACGGAATCCTACACTGCGCGTGGCCCGCCACGCACTTGGCTGGTTTTATTCGAACTAAGTATACCCGCGGCCGCGTAGATTGAACGCTGAACGAAACGTGGAGGGGATAGCTACGTATGGGAACTGTCACGCACGTAATACAATAGCTTACCCCCTCCACTTTCCCTCAACGTTCAATGTTCGTGTCGATGTTTATAGTGTTCTTTAAAAAAATATATTTTTCACTTTTACTTTCCACTTTAAAATACACTTGCGCCGATGACCCTACACTTGTGCAATAATCTGAAATCTATACTAATATAATAAAGCGGAAGAGTTTGTTTGTTTGAACGCGCTAATCTCGGAAACTACTGGACCGATTTCAAAAATTCTTTCACCGTTGGATATGTGCGTGATCCTTGAGTGCTATAGGCTATATTATATTATGTATCACGGGCGAAGCCAGGGCGGACCGCTAGTCTATAATAATCTGAACACGACCGGAAACTGCTTCTGTTTGGGGTTTGCATAATAATCTTGGATTCATTTATTTACAGGGTGATAACGGCGGTCCTCTGACATTATTTTTTGACCGAAGCGAAGAAATCATTTTGGTGAGATTCAATTAATTTAATATGAATGTATCGATAATAGCTTACTCTAGCGGCACGCTATGATGGCCGGTTTGACGTTTGTCCGCTCATGAAGTTCCGTATTAATTGATAACGACTTTGAAGGAAATAATTGTATTACTTTATTGACGATAGTGATGTGCAGAGATTCATAAATTTTATCGAATGTAGTTTTAGGTTTAGGACTCAAAATTTATTTATTAAATTGATTTCTTAAATGTATACAAGTGTAGAAAAATCAGTTTGCACCATTTAAGGGGTGAATGTACTTGTGAATATGAACAATTTTCACTATGTGGACAAACCTCTGAAATCGCAAAAAAATATCAATAAATTTTTAAAAATGGAATCTAATACGATCGTCACATAGGATCGCTGGCTAGCACAACTACTACCTCCGGCAAACTCGCGTCAATGCTCAATGCAAAACAAAGCAGTTTCGAATTGACGTTGCTTCGAAAAGTATAAACTGTCAGTGCAATGCGATTGTGATATAGTTTTGACCTGGCTTTGGATTTCAAATATTGATACTGCATTACTGTTGACCCTTGCTCGTTAATTTGGACTCTGTTCAAGCCCTTTGTTGTGGATTTCGTCGATATGACCGAACGTACGCAGAGAACTGTTCTAAATAGTCAGACACGTGAGTTCGTAATACGCCTTCGTAACTATTTCGATCGTGAAGCTCAAAATGGAGGGCCAATTTTACCTATAACGTCAGTGGTTGAACGCGTAGCTGATGCGCTTAATATTGGACAACGAACTGTTAGACGGATAACTAAAAAAAAATATGGCGAGACTGGCACAGAAGAAAATAAACTTCACACACCAAAAAAGAGAAAACGAGCAAAACCAGTCGTAGGCATCGATAGCTTTGATGCCGATGCTATCCGAAGACATGTTTACGGCTACTATTTACAGAAGGAGTATCCAACAAGAAAAAAGTTGGTGCATTCACTGAAGGAAGCTGGATTATTCTTCGGTGGGGAAAGTTCTTTAACGAAGATTTTGAAGACCATTGGATTTCGATACAAAAAATGTAACAAACGCAAAATATTGATGGAAAGATTTGATATAGCGATGGCAAGGTATACTTTTTTACGGCAAGTGAAAGAAATCAAAAATTGGCAAAATGTTGTGTTCTTGGATGAAACATGGCTTAATGCTAACCATACTGTAGGCCGTTCTTGGAACGATGACACAGCAGCATCTACTTCCAAAGTTCCTGTAGGAAAAGGATCGCGACTTATAATTTGTCACGCCGGAACCATCAACGGGTTTGTCGAAGGTTCTCTCATGGCTTTTGCGTCAAAAACCACTGGAGACTATCATGAAGACATGAATGGAGAAAAGTTTACTGAATGGTTTACCTCAATGTTGTGTAGCCTCCCTGAACCATCTATTATAATTATGGACAACGCCCCATACCACTCGATGCAAATTGACAAGCCACCTGCCCAATCCCAAAAGAAAGCTGATATCGTCGCATGGCTTCGTAAAAATGGCGTAGATGCAAACATGAATATGTTAAAAGCGGAATTAGTACGTCTTTTAAAAGAAAACAAACCAACCAAGATCCGATACGTCATTGACGAAATAGCATTAGAACATGGGCACAGAGTTATACGGTTACCGCCTTACCATTGTGAGTATAATGCGATTGAGTTGGTGTGGGCTCAAATTAAGGGATAATATGCTGCAAGACACAATACAGAACCCCCATTTACCACAAAAAAAATGCTAAAATTATTAGAAGAAGCTTGTGAACATGTGACTAAAGGAGACTGGGAAAAGGTTGTGAATAGAACTGTTAAATTAATAAGGGAAGATTATGAAAGAGATGTGAAAATAGATAATATTATAGAAAACGAACATATAATTATTAATGTATGTGATGATAGCAGTGACGACAGTGAAAATAGTAGTATGGACGAATCTGATTAATTATGGCCTTTTGTGGCACCTTTTTTGGTATCTTTTGTATTCATATGTTTCTTGTGTGCATATAAAGTATGTATATTCATTTTCGTTCAAATATTCAGTTCGTTCAAATAAATTAAATAAACATATACATTTTTGTTTTATTAAACCTATTTAATCAGGTACAAAAACAAAACTTAATTGTTTTTTGTTCGAGAATAAATTGACATTCCACATCACTATTGTAATGTGTCAAACCGGCCATCATAGCGTGCCGCTAGTTTAATTTTCTTATATTTACTTGAACATTTAACAGTAAATTCTGTATTGATTCGTCGTCGTCGTCCAACCAATAGGCATCCACTACTGGACGTAGGTTTCTTGCAAGGATCGCCACAGTACACGATCTTGTGCCGCTTGTGTCCAGCGGCTGCCGGCTTGAGATCGTCCATCCACCTAGTGAGGGTCTTGCAACTCGTTATATGCGTTTTAAGCAATTGAATAAATATCACTCGCTTTAACGGTAAAGGAAACCTGCATCCCTGAGAGTTCTCTATAACATATTCAAAAGTGTGTGAAGTCTATCAATCCGCACTTGGCCAGCGCGGTGGACTACGGCAGACCCTTCTCACTCTGAGAGACCTGTGTATCTTCAGTTGTTCCCTGTAGTGTGCCGGTAATGGGTTGATAATGTTACTGATGATGATGATGATGATGATGATGATGATAATGATGATGATGGTAATGATGATGACGATGATGATGATACAGATCGGCGTGGCGTCGTTCGTGGAGGCGGGCGGCTGCAACAGCCGCATGCCCTCCGCGTTCACGCGCGTGCAGCGCTACCTGCCCTGGATCAGCGAGGTCACTGCCATCTCTCTGGATTAATCGTTCATCTCAAGTCTTTATTTTAACGCTTATTTCCTTATTAAAATAGTTGAGCAACCTTTGTTTTCCCGAAATTAAACCTAGCCTGTGTCACCTCTGCAAGGGCGTCGCCAAGGGGGGGGGGGGGGGTAGAAAGAGGTTAGAAAAATATAGCCAAATGCAACCAAAGTCCTAAATTTACTCACTTGGCTTCTAAAATTAACGTCAAGTCCTGTCAAGAGCTACACCATATATCAACTTGCCCCCCACTAGTCCATCAGCTGACGACGCTCTTGCCTCTGTGAAAGCAAAAGGACTTAAAAATCAGTAGGTATATGTAATTTAATTAATTGAATTTAAACATTCTTCTAACCAATCAGTCAGTGTGATAACCTTAAGACATGACCATGTATGGCCCTAAGTATAAACTAAGTCTTTGTGTATTTTTATAATAAAGTTTTCTGTTTTTGATTTTTGTTTTCTTATTCATTATTTAAGTAATTAGATAAATATCACTCATAATTTTTAAAAAGCACACTCTGCGAACTAATCTAATATAGCTTAGCTTGGAGTTTTCCATCATACTTAGCCTGCATAATTTTGTTTAGATCGCGTACCTAGTTGGTTGTACTTAAGGCACTTAAACATCGAATGGTAAAACCAACGATTTATTACTTTTATTATGTGTAAATCGTATGAATTCAAAATAAATAATGATTAGATTGCTTAATAATTTCTGCTTAAGTACCTATTCATACTTATTTTTCATTGTTTTCTATAATACTTTAATTTCATCTACTTATTAAGTAAAAATGTTTTCTCTTCAATTTAATATAAATTTTAAGTAGTATGAAATGCGGTCTGTCCAAAAAATCACATTGGTAAGTACTAGGTAAGTAATATTTATATCCACGTCCATTGTGCATCTACAGCTGATGATATATTGTTATGACTACATAAGCGTAACGATAATCCGTATCCATTAAATTATTATCTTAATCACAAGAATTAATCAGGATTTATAAAAAAAAATTATGATTTGCTAAATGATTTGTGTGTGTTGATAATAATTAATTAAATGGATATATAAACTCTTTTTACGCGAAATATATCGTACTGCTGGCTTGCCCTTCTAACAGAATGTATATTATTTTGTTTGCTTGTTTTGTATCGAGTACCTTCGCGGTGAAGGTCTCGACAGATTATCACATAGACATCGGCATTCCAGCAGCGTCCAGGATCAAGGAGGCTGAGGATAGAATCTTTGCGGGCGAAAGCACGAGTGGCAGTCGGATTGTTGGAGGAAATATTGCGCCTATTGGAGCTCACCCATATTTGGTAAGGCAAACGTCCCAATATCCGTTAAGTTTTGAACTTCGCTAACTTTGCATGATTGCTATGTTGAAATTCGTAAACTTACAGTAATGAGAATTATATGACTAGATAGGTAATTTATTCTAGTTTTAGTGTTATTATTTTATTTCAAATTAAAATAAAAGATAATACGTAATAATACAAAAAAATGTGGAAAAGGGCCGATTGTACCAGTAGTCGGCAGATTTGTACTAGTAAACGATATTATGTCCCGGAATCCGTTAACTTTTATCGCGAATTTGAACTCTATTTCTTGACGCTAAGGTTCATAAAAATCATTATTACAAATCTAAAATACGTAGAGCTCGCAGTAAAAAAAATTGGTTTATACCTACTTTTTATCGAAAAAGAAGACATAAAGAAATGAAATATATTATTTGAGACATATTTATTATAAAAGTAGTATATATAGTAGTGTATATTATAAAGTACGCTTTTCAATACCTACTTCTTATTCTCTACTAGCTTCTGCCGGCGGCTCCGCCCGCATGAATTTCGGCTCTTCACAAATCCCGAGGGAATCGTGGATTTCCGTTTCCCGTTCCTGCTCCCTTTTCCAATCTTTATACCAACTTTCAAGGAAGTTTGCTATAGTAATCTACCTATAGCTGTATCTATAGATTGCGGTTTTTTCAAAATCCCATGGGAACTGTGGATTTTTCCAGGATAAAAAGTGCAAACACATACTCTCTCTCCGGTTGTTCCTTCATTGCTGAAGATCGTGGTTCTGGCATACTGCCCTCGTATGGATTAATTGTTTCCACCGGCTTCTGTTGTTGGCCATTTTAACAGAGTGATAGAATCTACACCTGCTGGATTCTTTCAGCTGGTCGGACCACCTAGTTGGTGAGCGGCCTCTCGCTCTTTTGACCTCCGTGTTGCCTGTCACTATTAACTTTTCTAGGCTGTCGTCCCCACGCCGAATGATGTGGCCGAAATATGAGAGCAATCGTGGGTAGCATATGGAGGAAAGCCGAGCAGTGATTCCGAGTTGTGAAAGAATGGACACGTTTGTGCGCTTGGCAGTCAACGAAATCCGCAGCATCCGCCTCCAGCACCACATTTCGAACGCATCTATTCTTTGCTTTTCTCTTGCTTTAATGGTCCATGTTTCTACTCCTACATGAAAATTGGGAAAATTAAGGCCCGAACGAGGCGGCTCTTGGTTTTATGCGATATGCCTTTATTCTTCCATATCCCAATTAATCTTGTCATGGCATTTTTCGCCATTGCAATGCGTCTCTTTATCTCTGGCACACAACTGCCATCACTGCAGATTTGGGACCCAACATAGATGTAATTCTCCACCACATCCACAGATGGAATTATATTAGTACCTACCTAGTACCTACCTACATAAACTTTATTTAATTAATATTAATTAGAAATGTCATTGTATGATGATTTTATTTTATAATAAATAATAATGCACTTTATTCAATTCCATGTATAATATATTTGTATTCCATGCTGTAATGAATTATATTTGTACGCCACATAGTGGTAGAATGCATGATACAAATTTTATATTGTTAACATCTTGTACTACTGTGTTCACAAATAAATAAATTTGAATTTGAATTTGAATTTAGTATTGGATAGCTTACCGGTGCGGTCAACTATCATCAACTTGGTCTTACTCCTGTTGATGGTCAGACCCAAATCCATACTTTCTGCTTCTATTTTTTGTAAGAGTTCCTTCATGTCGTCCATGGTAGTGGTAACGAGCACTGTATCGTCTGCATACCGGTTGTTGCATATTCTTTTTCCCCCTATTGGAAATCCTTTCTCCCAGTTCTCCATTGTTTTGCGAATTATGTACTCGCCGTAAATGTTAAACAACATGGGTGAAAGGATACAACCCTGTCGTTCGCCTTTCTTGGTAGGAAACACATTAGAACATTCGGTGTCAATCCTTACAAATAAGCGGTTGTTGCAGTATAAATTCAGGATAAGACCAACAAGATGTTGTGGCACTCCCATTTCTGACAGTACCATCCATAACTTGCTCCACATTACACAGTCAAAAGCCTTGCTGTAATCAATGAAGCACAGTACAACAGGACTATTGAACTCCCTACTCTTTTCTATAATCTGCCTGATATTGAGGATTTGCTCTCTTGTCCCCTTTTCTTTTACAAAATCCGGCTTGTTCTTCAGGTATCTGTCGATCAAGATAACTTTTTATTCGTTGATTGATCACATGTAACAGGATCTTAGTGGCGTGCGATATTAGGGCGATAGTTCTATAGTTACTGCATTCAGTGGTGGAGCCTTTTTTATGTAACGGTATAAAAACTTATTCGGTCCAATCCGCAAGCCAATGTCCTGTAGTCCAAACCGCGTTACGGATTTTCGTCATTATCTCAATGCCAAGGTTATTTATGAGTTCCGCTGGGATGGCATCTTTTCCCGGAGACTTGTCAAGCTTTAATGTCCTTGTTGTCAGATCTATCTCTGACGGAAGAACGTTAGGTTCTTGTTCATCAATGTTCCAATTTATGAGTAATGCATCTGGAGTCTGGTTATCGTATAGTGCTGAGCAGTATCGCCTCTAACGCTCTAGAACTTGATTTGTTTCTGTAAGTAACGCTCCTGTTCATCTTTCACTGCGCATGTTTTAACAGTCCGAATTCTTGTCAGGTATTTGACTTTTTGAAAGAGGTCTTTGGTTTCGTTCTTTACTGAGTGTCGTTCCAATTCTTCGCAAATTTTATTTATTTGATTTAAAACCCAAATCCACGCGGACATCCTCTAGTCTATACTTAGATACTAATAAATAAAATTGAAGTGTCTGTCTTTAATTTCGAAATAACTACCTCTAAGCTCATATGGTTTTTTGAACTGTACCATAACTGAATCACACGTTTTTAAAATTTTTGTCTGTCTGTTTGAACGGGCTAATCTTCGGAACGGCTGAAACAATTTTGACGGGACTTTCATAGACAAGTAGAAAATTAATCAAGGAGTAAAATAAGCTACTTTTTTAATCGACTTTCAAAAAGGAGGAGTTGTGGTTTTCTACCTATGTACAACAATATCTCCGAGATTTCTAAACTGATCTGCGTAATTTTTTTTAATCGATAGAAGACCTTTGCGACACTGTCCCATAAAAAATTTGGATTCCGACTCCTCAATCCTGATGTTGTAGGGGACCTAACCCCATAACTAATGAGATTTAGAAACTGTCGGTTATTTAAATTGATATTTGAGGTACCTATCAATTAAAGACTTTATCATTGAATGAAGTCGAATACATATTCAACTCCTCAACCCTGATGCTATAAGGAATTGCACTTCTAAATTGTGGGAATCCCGCGGCATTTTTCCGTTGTGGGACGGGTTTACTACAGATAGGCTACTTTTTGTCCTGGAAAATAAAAAATTCCCACAGGAATCCCAAGGAAACTAACTCATGTTGGTTCCCTTGGGATTTTTATAAACCTAAATCCACGCGGATTAAATCGCGGGCATCAGCTAGTCTAATATATTTAAACAAGTATTTGCATTATTGCATACAAAAATATACGCTTTTTTAGAATTAATATCGTAGTAATATAAGCTCTAATGACCTTATAATCACGGGCCTGTAATATTCATTTTATTTATAAATAATATAGAAATCGTACAGAAAAACGAATAAGTTTTAAGGCAAAATGAGACCTATTTCAAGGCAATAGAGATGTAATAACGGGTTTAGGTACAACAGATATCATCGGTTTGATGCATGTACCAAAATCCGTTATAAAAATAACGGATTCTGGGTCAAGTAGGGATTTGTGAGTACCAATAGATGTAACATGCAAAAATAATTACATTTCGTTCAGATTCACCGCTATTTAAAAGTTATATCGATAGACAATTTACTCAAATATTTTAGTAAATTAACACTTTTACCGTATTTTTATACGCAGCAGCATGGGAACTAAACCCTGATGACGTGGTGGTAACGTAGTTCAGTGACTGAACTTTGAATTTTCTAAATATTTTCGGACAGGTCACTTTTGTTGTTGTACAGTTTCAACGCCCTTAAACTTTTTGATCAATTTTGCCATTAGAATAGTAAAAAATATTACCCAGAATGTATTGCCATTCAAATAAATTTTATTTAGTATTCGTAGAAATTTTAAAAATTAAAAAACTGATCAGTTATCGGGTACTGGGACACTGACGGAATTGCGTACTCTTACCTTAAGTGAATTTTGTATATCTAAGCGTTGTCCACTTAAGTCAACTGCCGTATTTGGTTGCCATGATAATCTCGTATGTCGATTTGCAGGCTGTACCTATAACCCCATCATTAGACATTATTATAATTAGGTACATACAGTTGAAAACTGTGGTCTATACTGGGTGAATATTTCCAGCGTCTCAGACCTCAGTATAACAGACAATATGAATTTGTTTAATTTTTTTTTATAAAGGACAAACATCCACTGCCGGAATGTACCTAATTAGAAATTTTGTTTGTACATATTATGAGAAATATTGCTACCTGCAAAACCGTGCCGCCAAGCGACTTAGCGTTCCGGTACGATGCCGAAACGTACAAACCGAGCATGGGTATTGGTTTAATAAAAACCTCTTGTAGGTTAGAACGCATCCGTCTTAGACTGCATCGTCGCTTACCATCAGGTGAGATCGCAGTCAAGGGCTAATTTGTAGATGAATTTAAAAATAAAATCTCTTTTAGGCAGGACTGGTAATCACATTCCACAATCACCCTGGTCAGTCAGCGTGTGGCTCTGCCCTGATCAGTTCCACCCGACTGGTAACGGCCGCCCACTGCTGGGACACGCCCTCGCTACAAGCGCGACAATTTGTCGTTGTTCTGGGCTCAGAGTTCCTATTCCGAGGAGGCATCAGGGTCGCTACCAGCCACGTAGTGCTTCATCCAGAATGGAACCCTGCCAACCTCGCCAACGATGTCGCCGTCATATATCTACCAACCAGAGTGGCTCTTACTTGTAAGTATCTGCTTATTGAGGACCTCAGATATGAAATTTTTAAGTGATTTGTAAGTATCCAAAATTACCGCAAGCTATGAAAAGTTTTGATTTGGCTTTAAACTTAAAGATGAATTCTTGTTAAAGACTCAAAAAAATGCTGGATTTTACAAGTATAAATTTAAAACATTTAAAAAACCCCCGACATTCACCATTTTGTGGCGGCGGCCATCTTGGATTTGCAATAATGCTATTCTACTAGTCAAGCCCTTTCATTTGATACCCATATTAAGGGAGTTGTGAAAAAATACGTAATCCTCCATTTTGTAGCGGCGGCCATCTTGGATCGATTTTCATTAAACATAGCTAACAACACTCTCGACTAATTCACCTTTCAAACAAAAAAAACCGCATTCAAATCGGTCCACCCGTTTGAACGCCACAGGGGAACAGACAGACACACACACACAGACACGTCAAATTTATAACACCCCGTCGTTTTTGCGTCGGGGGTTAATGAAAAGAGTCACATTCCACTAAAAAACTCACTCTATATAGTTACTTCTTTGAAAATAAATTTTAGAGGCCTTCTGTGATCGCTCCAAGCGGTTAGCCGCCATTTGCAATATTACCTATGTAATATATTACTTTATTTTAAATGTAGAATTATCTTTCAGGGAGGATTCGGCCAATCGAACTGCCCAGTAATAATTTGTGGGACAGTTTCTTTGCACAGACCGCTACAGCTGCAGGATACGGTTTAACTAGCGACTGTAAGTGCCTATAAGCCTACAAAGAAATGTAAAATAAAAATATATCTTACCTAGGTGTTTAGATACATAAAGTTAACGCACCTAAGTTGCTAATACGTAATAACCATGTAATTGTTTCTTCCTCACAGCACAGACAGGAGTGTCAGTGAACTCCATGGTGAGCCAGGTCTCGCTGCGTGTGATTTCAATACCTCAGTGCCAGGCCGTGTTCGGCTCGAACTTCGTGCAGCAAAGCACGCTCTGCACGGACGGCAGTGGGGGCGTGGGCATCTGCCGCGGTGACTCCGGCGGCCCTCTTGTGTTGAGACGCTTCGGACGCGATATCTTGGTAAATATCTTCTTCTAAATATAAAATACATATGTAAAAGGAAAAGGTGACTGACTGTCTGACTAAACTATCAATGGACAGCTCAAACCATTGGACGGATCGGGCTGAAATTCGGTATGCGGATAAGTATTGTGGCATAGGCAAACGCTAAGAAAGGATTTTCGAAAATTCAACCCCTTAAGTGAGTTAATTAAGGGTTTAAAGTTTATATGAGATACATATGAATCCACGCGAATGAAGTCGCGGGCATTCAGCTAGTAATTATTTAATTACTAGCGTCCGCCCCGGCTTCGCCCGTGGTACATATGTATATAGCCTACAGCACTCAAGGATTACGTTCATATCCAACGGTGAAAGAATTTTTGAAATCGGTCCAGTACTTAGTTCCTGAGATTAGCGCGTTCAAACATTCAAACTTTTCCGCTTTATTATACCTATTAGTATAGATATATTTATGTAGGTATATGAAGGGTATTTACTTATACGAATTTTTTCACGTGTTAGGTGAAAAAAATCAAGTAAAATAATGTTTCGTTTACAGATCGGAATAAGTTCATTCGTCGCCAACATCGGCTGTGAGCTCGGCTTCCCGTCGGCCTTCGCGCGAGTCACGAGCTTCTACGATTTCATCCGCGAAAACATGCAATGATTGAGAGTTTGAGACTATACCTACCTACCCAATACCCATCTTTTACTGTACATATTTTACACTTGCCTATAAGCCTATATAACCCTTTTTTTTTTTTTTTTTTTTTCCGCTGGGAAATGCTATTTACGCATCCCTCCCGGAAGTATGCCAGTAAATGTGGCTCACTTCCGGGAGGGTATGTGGGACTCGCCGGCCGGCCAAGACCGGAATACCCACTAAAACCCAGCGCAACCCACTGCGTTGAATGAGGCGCCAACGGATCGCTGTCGCATTCAACATTGACGCCTCAACGCTTACGACGAAGGCGACTCAATTAGGCTGGAGGCATGAGATGTGCGTATCTCCGCCTCCTGCCTCCCGTCCTTTTCCTGCGAAGAGGGGGAGCGTCGACCGCCGACTCTCTCTCCCGCTCCACAGCCTCTTTAATTGTTATAACCTCCTCACAGAAGCACACCATTGCCTGCCAATTGGACTCGCTGCCAACCATTTTATTAATGATATTCGGCAGCGATATGTCCCCGTCGAAAGTCGCAAGCAATGAGTGCCTCTGCGGGGCCCATGCTGTGCACTCTACTAATGTGTGATGCGCCGTGTCCTCCAGCGCGTTACACTCCCAACATCCCGAGGTGAGCTCCCGTCTCGCAATCTGGTGCAGGTACTTACCGAAACACCCATGTCCCGTAAGTACCTGCACCAGCCGGTAGGTTAAAATTCCATGCCGTCTTTTAAGCCAGCGCTCAAGGTGGGGCTGTATTGCCTCCACTGTCCAACTACCCGCTGGAGGGGACTACAGGTCCTCCTTCCATCTATTGATCAGGGCTGCTTGCGCAATGGCTCTGATCCTTTGAACCCCTTCCGCGCCCGGCCACTCGTCCTGAGCTCTCAGGTTAGCTCGGTACCTGTATATTTCCGCGTGCACCTCAGCCTGGAGCTCCCACGGCGGGTCGCCCGACAGTAAGCCTATATAACCCTAGTCTAGCCTGACCAGAAAGATAAAGGACCTTGCAATGCTACCGAACCTAGGAATAAGTCAAGCATGCGGAATAACGGAAAATAATTTCAGGAGAAGTAATTTTCCATACAAAAGTGGCGTCTTTTTAATGTTTTGGTCAGGCAAATAAAATTTTTTTTTTATTTTACCCTTGTTTTATTGATGATGGCTCTCCACGCATGAATAATACTACTCGGTTGAGCTGACTTGGTAGGTATCTGGCACCTATGACTAATTCATGCATTAGTACGTCTACGTTGCACCTATTTATGCTAAGCTGTGAAGGCTAGAAGGCTATAAAGTTGCAATACATCCGCGGTAAATCGGAAAGTCAGGCCCCATTCCAACGAGGTGCCATGATAATATTATGTTAGCTGATTAAAACTTTAGTTAAAGGAAAGAGCTATTAAAAAATTAATACAGTATGAACTCAAAGGAGCTTAAGAAAGACAGAGTTCCCGCGGGATTTTTAAAAACCTAAATCCACGCGAAGGAAGTCGTGGGCATCCTTTAGTCACTAAGTACATAATTATGAACAAAGTGAAATTGAACCTCCTTTTTTTGAAGTCGGTTAAAAATTGGTTACAAACTATGAATTTTATGTCAGTATGACTTCACTTTGTTCGTAGTGATGTAGTAATAAGTATAGCGATACATTTTTTTGGTTTTATATTTCCCGCAGGGACCACGGGTAAAAAAATTGCCCGTGGTCCCTTCCAGGGACTACGCGCAGGGACCACGGGCAATAAACGATTAATTTGGCTGTGTTTTACTGTTTACTTCTGAAGCCTACACTATCTCTTCAGTCTTGCTAGAGAGTATTATTTATGTAGGTGTATTATACACTGCACTAATTCAGTATGCTGAGAAAAAGAAGAGTCCACCGTTACTGAGTAATGAAATAAGTTTCTTTCTGTTTTTAGTTTTTTTTACTTGGCTTAATCCAGCATCTTGCTCACTCAAGAGGCCAGCTGCCAGAGCAAGCATAGTGGCTATAGTGGACTTTTACTTTTGAAGTAACCAGTACGTATTATTGCCGATTTAAACGCGATACTGCAGCTCGTACTGGTAAGAATTAAGCCAATATCTTAGGCCACTAAACCAAGAAAAATAAAATACACATATACAAGATCCTTGCTCTTGCACTACAACACTTGCGCTTTCATTACCTAATCTGTTGCGCTTGCACAGATTGCATATTACGACCTACAGCAAAGATAGCAATATAGCCATCATGAACCTATAGAAGTGGACTTGGCATAATGTCCTATAGAAAATAGTGGATCGGAAAATAGCTTAAGCTTATCAAAATTTTCATAAGTGTGTAAGAGACAACACTACATTTTTAAACATAACAATAAAACAGATCGTGGCAGAAATTTTATTGCACTTCCCTTAAGATGGCCTCCCTAAAATGTATACATGAACACTCACACACGCACAACTTGAGACATCACAATGAACACGCGCCATTTTAGTTGTAGGATTGTGCGTGTGTGAGTGTATTTTTGACTAAGAGAAATTATACCCTCTTCTTCCTAGAGAACGCTTATTTAAAATGAATAAATACTTATTATATCTTTCGTTTTTGCTTATGTCAATATGCACTGTCAAAAAAAAGATCGCAATATAATTTCAGTGTCATCTTGAAAGACAGATTGTTGTGAATTTTGTTTGTTTTGTTCACCACCGTAGTAACAGTTCAGCTTGCGATAATTTGTGATCTTTTAACTTCTAAGTGCTTTGTTGTGTGAAATATTTTGACTATTTAATATTTTAGTAATCATGATTTGTGTAGCCATTGGCTACAAAAGTCCACTCAGTGTATTACGTGAGAAAAATATGCGTATATCTTTGCATCGGTAAGTATTATATTGAATTCTGATAAGTTATCACGTTTAGTTTATTATTATTTTGCTGTAGTCATAACGAATGCAATATTAAACCATTTTGATAAATTTATAATGACCGTATTAGAATTATATTTCTTTATTTTGATAAAATTTAATTTTTCATACGAGATTTCATGCCACTAGTGAAGCGCATTGTCATCTCATATCGATATCGATAGTCGTGTAGTATCCGACATATGGCAATAATTGCATGGTCTCAAACCACTTTAGTAAAATATTAACTACCCATACTATACTTCCGTGAGTTCCTTCCGTACTTAGAATTTTATTTCCGTGGAATTCTGACGTAATGTTACCAGAGATAAAACAATTCCCACAAAAAAGATAAAAAATTCAAAACTTACGTAAATAAAAATCAACTGCCGCATGTAGATATGATAAATGCCTGACAAACACTTCATGGTGATAATGTCATTCAACTTCCATTTTTCAATAATTTTTTTCAATGTGCTTCTTTTTTTTCTATTGCTGTTAGTGTGCACTTTCTAGTTTCCACTCTTGGTGTTTTCTATTTTAGGGCGAAACGACTAATATTACGCGGCATATAGCTTTTAAAGATGACAGGGAATTAAAGTAGTTTGAGGTAAAATCGTACTTCGTAGACGTCTACCCTGTTCTCCATACAAATAACTCATCTGCAAATGACAATGACAGCTGTCAGAATTCCACGGAATTAAAAATCACAGTGTATAAATGCGTGTATAAATGCGAAAGTGTGTCTGCCTATCTGTCTGTCTGCTAGCCTTTCACGGCCCAACAGTGTAACCGATATTGATGAAGTTTTGTGCAGAGGTAGCTTACATCCCGGGCAAGGACATAAGCTACTTTTTATCCCGGAAAATTAAAGAGTTCCCACGAGATTCTTAATGGTCCATCCGCTTATACGAAATATGGTACAGAGGTAGCTTGCGTCCCGGAAATTTACATAAGCAACTTTTATCCCGGAAAAGCAAATAGTTCTTAATTATATATCTTATTTCACAAAATTAAAAAAAAACCTAAATCCACGCGGACGAAGTCGCGGGTGTGAGCAACGTGTAGTATTTATGTATCTATATAATTGTATATAAATAGTGGAACTAATGCGTTTTGACGAGATAACTTGCATAGTAATTTAAACTTAATTCAAATGAAGTAAAATAAAAGAAGAAAACACTCTTTCAAAGTATTATATTTCAATCTCTTATTACTTTGTTATTGAATCTACCACCATTTCCAAGGGGCTTTTGTCTTAGAGAAGAAATGGCGAAACAAACTCTAGAGCACCATCTTTTGAAATAATTCACATTTACAATCACATCACAATAACAATAAATCATCATCATCATCATCATCAACAAGTCATCAGGAAAAATCAACAGTTCCCGCGGGACTTTGAAAAACCCGATATCTATATCTACAGCTATAGGTAGATTACTATAGCAAACTTTCTTGAAAGTAGGTTCCCATAGGTTGAAAGTAGTTCCCATTTTTCCAACCTTTATAAGGTTGAAAAAGGGAGCGGGAATGGGAACCGGAAATCCACGATTCCCTCTGGATTTGTTCAAAACCGAAATTCACCCGGGCGAAGCCGCGGGCAAAAGCTAGTTAGATAATAAAACAAGCTTGGAGAAGTCAAGCTAATCTTTTTATCTGTTAGCATTCTTATATGAAGTCATCTTAATCTGGCCTAGGTATGTACTCCTATTCAAGTAGGTACTCATGGCTTCACCTGGCTTGGCATGGCTTTTTTGATGAATCTTGACTAAACCAATCCTTCAACAATTTGTATCTAAATTAAATCATAAAGTTACCTGTAATATACAACGATAGTTTTACTTTACGCAAAACCTGAAAGTAGTTTGTTCAGAATCAGTAACAAAATCTAATCCAACCATTTATATACCGTGTTATATTTTTGTCCAAAAATATTTTGAAATCCTACAAGCTTAGACACAATGATTTACCGCGCATCAGCTGACGGTCGGCACACAGCGGCGGTCATTCAACTCGCGTCGATCCCAAGTCGCTGCGGCGACGGCTTGCGGTGACCATTTTTTTCGAGGACAACGACGCAACATAACAAGCTTATAACTTCGTTACTTTTCATTATATTTTTTTGAAATTTTGTATAAATATTTTTAATGTAAAAATATTTGACACGTGTTTCGGTTTTTGCGCAAAGTAAAACTAACGTTGTATGTATGATATGTAAATAATAATTATTTAAAGAGTTATGAAAAAGTAAAATCATAGTCAATATTGTTCATATACTTATTGTACGCCATAATGTAATTTTTACTATTTACCCGACTGTTACCATATTCATAATACTCTCTTGTACCTACAAAATTACAATAAAAGTGATTTCTATTTCTATAATAATAATAATAATAAATACTCACACATACACACACGGTCGTCTGTTCCTAAAGTAGGCAACTTAATGCCTGTGTTATAGGTAACAGCCGACTGATAGACATATTTACATATACATAAATACATATATATTTTTAATAAAGGTATACATATATACATATTATTATAAATACACCCAGACTCGGAGCGGGAATCGAACCCGCGACCCCGGAGCGGAAGGCAGGGTCACTGCCAACCGCGCCAACGGGCCAGTCAATTTCCATAATTATTATCGATACCTACTTAAATTGTCATCCCTAGTTTATACTTGCTTAGGTCAAAACCGCACTGGTAAGACAACACGCGCTGATGCGACAGCGATTCCGTTAAAACAAACTCCTATGAACTTATGGGACTGGCCACATAACTTGAGCGACGTGCGCCATATTTTATTTGTTTAAATCATTCGTTATCTATATTCTATACATAATTATAATAAAATCGTAGAATTGCCGTATTTATACATTAAAGATTTTTGCAAAATAATAACTGGGGGATGTTAGGGATAAGTAATGGAACATAAAAAAGCTATTTTTCAAATTTTTGTCTGTTTGTCTGTATGTTTGTGCGCGCATCACGCAAAAACTACTGAATGGATTGAAGTGAAACTTGGCACGATTTAAGTTCATACTAAGGGGTAACATATAGGATACTTTTTATCTCGAAATTCAGCATGGTTTCCTTGAGAGAGGGGATGAAAGTTAAAATGTTTACTTAGCTGTAATTCATTAACGCATGGTCCGATATCATTCATTCTTTTTTTGTTAGAAAGATTACCGGCTTATCTCTGAAAAGGCTGGATCGATTTTGATGGGACTTTCTCTGGCGGATGTTTACATTTTGATCTACCTAAACATCCGCCAGTGAAATTTTAACAGTTTTTAGCAAGGTATGAGCTCAAAGGAGCTTAGGAAAAACAAAATGATTCCCACTGGATTTTCAAAAACCATCCGAACCACGCGAACGAAGTCGCGGGTTTCCGCTTGTCTATACATATAATAAAATCGTAGACTTGCCGTGTCTGTACGTTAAAGAAATTTGCAAAATAATAACTGGGGGGTACCTAAGTAATGGGACGTAAAAAAGCTATTTTTGAAATTTTTGTCTGTTTATCTGTTTGTCTGTATGTTTGTGTGCGCATCACGCAAAAACTGCTGAATAGATTGGAAAATGTATACTTAGCTGTAATTCATTAACGCGTGGTGCAATTACATTCATTATTTTTTTGTTAAAAGGAAATACTTTAAAAATTGTTCCGTAAATATTTCAAGGTCATCGGTTTTGTAGTTCAGAAATTACAGCCATCACAACCCTCAGTATTCCATATTACTTGGAACCTGGCTTGCACTTGTACCTTTGAACATCCGGATTATCATGTGTTGCATTAAAATTTGTGTTTGTCTGTCTCCGAAATGCTGGACCGAATTTGATAGAACTTTCATTGGGAAAACCATAGTGATGGAAAAGAGATATTAAAAAATTAATACTCATTAATATTACTGTATGTACATAGTTCCATTTTAATGCCCAAGTTCCTTTTTAGTGTCTATTGAAAATGTGAAGGTATTTACCTATGTACCTTGTTCAAGCTAGATAGTCTGTTTAGATATCCAACTTTAAATCTAACATCTTGATTTATTTCATAAACCTACTTTCTTTTAAATAATATAAGAAACGAAATCTCAAAGAGAAATATGTTATAGGGGTTAAACAAATCCTTAAGTACACGTAGCCCACGTAGGGTACATTTTCTACTATTCGCAACACAAACTGACACAAGTTAAGTGAATGTTCCCGATCCCATTGTCGCGAGTCGCGATGTTGCGCCTTACCATGCGGCCTCGGCCTAAGTATATATAAGTATAACAGTTGAACTACATCAAACTGGTTATTTTTTGTTTAAAGTAGGACAACTGATAGTAGTAGACTTCTCTTTCTTTCTTATGCTTAAAATCGGTACAAGTGAGTGAGTCAAAGAGATGTTTGATTTCGTCTAAAATATCTCGTTTCCATAGCTACTTGTTCCTAGATTTTTGACACGTTTTTAAGGTAGGTATGCCTACTCTACTTATTATTATTATCTCTATGATAGCCATAGAGATAATAATAGCTATCCCGTTGTCAATGTCATACCGAGTTGTCAATGTCATCTTGACAGTTGTCATTTGGTTTGGTGAATGGTGTTACTTAGTGATGTGCCGATTCGATTATTTTGATAATCGATTAATCGATTATATTAATCGATTATAAAATAATAATCGATTATTAATCGATTATTGATCGATTATGAAATAATTCTTAGAAAGAACTGAAAAAACAATTCTACTTTCTGGAAAAAATTCTGAACCCTTGCATTTAGTAGCAATATCTATATTATAACCTTTTAGACCGTTCTGAAAAAAGAAAAACAAACACTATTTTTTAAATTTTTTGAAATTGAAATTAGAAAATTAGGTAAATAGATTAATTAAAAAATTATGTAATTGATCAAAATTAAATATACATACCTATTAGGTACCTATTTATCACACTAAGGCGAAAGTTTGTGTGTGTGTATGTATGTGTGTATGTTTATTACTTTTTAACGCCGCAACTACTGGACCGATTTGGCTGACATTTGGATTGGAGATAGGTTAATAAGTCCTGGAATAACACATAGGCTACTTTTTATCCCGAAACAGTGTTCCTGAGGGACTTAAATAGATATAGACTTCCAAAAACGATATAGGTGCTGTTAAACGCTGATTGTTCTTAGGTACATCACGCTCACATAACAAATTATTGCAATAGTTTGCTGTCGTTGCATGTATTTGTATGCTTTTGCATGAATTTGCTGTCGTTCTCGTTGCTAAGTTACTCGGGACCTTACAGATAGACCGGCGCGGAGAGCAGAGCAAATTTTAATCGCATTTAAAATAGAATCTTAAGACATTGAAATAAGCTTTATTTTTACATTTTATCTCTTTTATGATAAGAGGATGCTCGATGATGCTCCCAATACGCTCGGTGTGAAATATTAAGAGCAGCCGCTCGGCTGCTCGTCGAGCCGGTCGGCTGCTCCGTTCGCGTGCTCTTACGCGCTCGCGCAGCCGACCGTAGGCCGAATTGCTCTGCCGTCCGGCCCAAGAGCGTACGCTCGGCTCCGAACGCATCCACGTGTCCGTTCACACAGACCGGCGCGGAGAGCAGAGCAAATTTGAACGGCCGGTCTGTGTGAAAAAAAAAATGCTCTCCGACGCTCTCCGCGCCGGTCTATCTGAACGGTCCCTAAGATGATTTTGTCCAAATATGTTTTATGTGTACAAACTTATTAATCACGGGTAACATCGCGGGGCACAGCTTGTACATATATAGATACTCATAGCGGGGGTAATTTCACTACAGTTGGTAAAGGCGTATCGTCGGTTCGGTGTGTTCGAAAAGTTGAGTATGTATGAAAAAGCTGTAAGCTGCATAACGCTCGCTCACAGTCGGCGGCTGACTATCCGTTTGGTGTGAACAAAGCCTAAAACTAACTTTGAGGGAATCCCCTTTTTGCAATGATAAGGTTGCCAAACCATATTATACTTTAGCAAGCAAATTAAAAACAGAAAGCTGGCAGTAAAGTTTGGTAATTAACGTATATCTTTATAATCGATCATGATCCATTATGCAAAATCATAATCGATTGCAATCGATCATTTTAATAATCGATTAATCGATTATTGATAATCGATTCCGCACATCACTAGTGTCACTCATCATTGTGTCTTATTCATTTTTCTAAACAATTTATTTTTAGTTTTATTTAATTTCCCCACGTTTTAGATTTAGATTTATTCAGTCATTCAAGAAGTGGCTGTAATTTGTGTAATATTTAAGATTACATTGTGGATATCTGTGACGCGATATAATGGGTCGGAAAGTGCAATCCAAGCAGAACTCAAGAAAGCGAAATGCAAAGGAGGGAAACAAATTTGCTCAGCAAAGGAGGAAGGAATTATCAATATTAGTAGATAAACTGCTCAAATTAACCAGCATATTCCATGCCACGGGTACAGTTGCAAAGAGTTGGGAGCACCATTTACAAATAGAGGCAATCATCAAAGAGATAGTTAATATTGAGACTGCTGCAACGAAAGTTGGACAAAGTCATAGAAAATTAAATTTAGAAAAGTATGTCAACTGGCTGCACGAACATGGAGCTAAATTTGAAGGTAATAATTTATGTAAATTGTTCCTGAAGCCATTTAGAAGGAATAAAGAAATCAACTGTAACTTTAAGTACCTACTGAATATATAACATACTAAATATATAATATAATTTATTATTTTTGTTCAATAGTTATTTTTTTATTATATCTTATATTTTGAAGATAATCGCCTATACACATTGTTTCTGCCCTGTTAACAAGACATTATGCAAACATAGTCTCCTTACATTATCCCCAACACACACCAACCGTATTGGGAGTTGGTTTAGAAAATATGCACCAATATAAGCTATGGCCCAGCAAAGACCAATGTGTGGAGCTGGCTGTGTATCTTTGATTATTGTATACTTGATGATGCCCACATCTTCGTCTGCATGGATTTAGGGCTTTAAAATCCTGTGGGAACTATTCACTTTTCCAGGATAAAAGTTGCCTATGTCAATTTCCATGATGCAAACTATTTCTGTATCAAATTTCGTATAAATTGGTTAAATTGGATGGACCTTTAAAAATCCTGTGGGAACTCTTTAATTTTCCAGGATAAAAAGTAGTAGACTATGTGCGTTCCCGGGATGTAAGTTTACTCTGTACCAAATTTCATCAAAATCGGTTAAACTGTTGGGCTGTGAAAAGAAAAGTAGACAAGCAGACAGACACACTTTCGCATTTATAATATTAGTATGGATTGTTCTAATTATTTACTTAGTTGCTTACTTTTATGTGAAATGTTATTATAGAACCATAATAACTTTATTACAGGTGTAGAAATCAGTGAATTTGATGGCTATGAACTTGGACTGAAAGCAACCAAAGATTTTGCGGAAGGCTCGCTCATTCTCACCGTACCTACTAAAGTTATGATGACTGAGAAAAATGCGGCTGAGTCTGAACTAGGGGCGTTCATCAGTGTAGACCCACTTTTACAGAACATGCCAAATATAACTTTAGCATTGTTTTTACTACTTGAGAAAAGTACACTAGGTAAGATATTTAAATACATATTGTCTTTGTTGATTTATTTATTTGATGACAAGTTAAGCCTTCATTGTGATCTCACTGGATGATTGGTGGTAAGTGATGATGCAGTCTAAGATGGAAGTAAGATAATCAAGTAAGGGTATGGCAGATAATAATATAATATTGAAACCATACCCCAAATCTGTTTCTAAAAAGCATTGTAAGGGAACATTTAAACGCTTGGCAACACATTTATGCTGATAGCCATGGCCAGTCTCCTACCAGATCAAAGGCAATTTAGGAGTCTTAAATTCAAAATTTGCTGCTACTGGTAATCAAACCTGTGACTTCCTGCTTATAAGACCACATCATTCACCACTGAGTGAGGTTGTCAGTGAGGTTGTCAAACTATACATCAGCTAAACAATGAATAGATTTGGTGAGAATTTTTGCAATTCATACTCAAAATCTGTGAAACTAAAACTAGACTTATTAATATTATGTGAGTTAAATGTATGTTAAGTATATGGAATATGTCATCATAATTTATACAAATGCCTTGTATTTCAAATGCCTTGTATTTGCCTTTGTATCTTCAGAAAGTGTAGTGATGCCATTTGCCAAGTAGACCAAAACTTTTAAATTATATTAGAAAGTTCATGTGTTGTAAGAAAGTGTTTTTAAGAAATAAGTAAGTACTTATTATACTTTATTCTATATTTTCAGATTCATTTTGGAAGCCATATATTGATGTTCTGCCAGAAGTATATTCTACTGTTCTCTACTTCACATCTGATGAATTAGCAGAACTTCGGGTAATAATTTTATTTATTTTATAGGGACATATGCATGTGGTTTAAATTGTATTCAAATATTTATTATTATTTAGATATTATGATCGATAGATATCATTAATTTTTTATTTAAATAAAAAGTCCAAATTACTCACAGGCCCTTTAAAATTGTAAAACGCACCATTGTTGAGAAATAAATGTAACATCAACATACATGATAGTTTTCAGTTAATCAGTAACATTATATTTTTTGCGATGTCAGTGTATACAATATGAAAGCACCAAAATGGAGGTGTTTAATTAGATCTTCTAAATCTTGTTACAGTTTTATATAAAGAATATTTTGTCTTATATTTTCATGATACAGTTTTTCTTTGATAAGGTGATTTAGTAACTAATTTCCCAACGAAAATCATTGTCACATATTGGAGATTATTTAAACTCAAGGAGAAATTGACTGAAAATCTGTTTGTCTGGAAGTATGGTTTGAGATTTTTAACCCCCGACGCAAAAACGACGGGGTGTTATAAGTTTGACGTGTCTGTGTGTGTGTGTATGTGTATGTGTGTGTGTGTGTCTGTCTGTTCCCCTGTGGCGCTCAAACGGGTGGACCGATTTGAATGCGGTTTTTTTTGTTTGAAAGATGAATTAGTCGAGAGTGTTGTTAGCTATGTTTGATAAAAATCGATTCAAGATGGCCGCCGCTACAAAATGGTGAATTACATATTTTTTCACAACTCCCTCAATATGGGTATCAAATGAAAGGGCTTGACTAGTATAATAGCACTATGCAAATCCAAGATGGCCGCCGCCACAAAATGGCGAATGTCGGGGGTTTTTAAAATTTTTAATTTATACTTGTGAATTTAGGATTTCTCTATTATGTAGAACCCCACAAAGACGTTATTTTCAGACTGTTCTGCTAATCTTTTAAAAATAATTGAATTGACATTGAAATTACTGACTTGTATATTTTAAATTATTTATACAATGCAATTTATGTCCAACAAGCCTATTGTAAAGTCATTAAAATTAATTTTCATTTTACAGCCTTCACCTGCATTTGAGTCATCTTTGAAACTGTATAGAAATATTGCGAGACAATACGCTTATTTTTACAACAAAATTCACACATTGGACATACCTGTTCTCAAAAACTTACAAGATATATTCACATTTGATAACTACAGGTGAGACAAAAATGATTAAAAATTATTTATTTAATTATAACTTTTAAATTTTTCAATAAATAGCACATATTTTCGTCATGTTTATATTTTTAATATTCATTAGTGAATTGTGTATATTACTATTTGTCATTACGAAAGTGAAACTGCAAATATGATTATAGTAGTCTTGAGCAGCTTTGATTTGTTCAATTACTGGCTCCTTTTCCGACTTTGGAGACTTATGGTTGAGTGTCCATATTTGGAACTATAGACTGAATGTATATAAATTATTATATCTTTGACTTATCAGAAGTGGGATCAAAATCAAATAAAGAAAATATCTTAAAACTTTATTATTATAACAAAAATTTTAAATTACCACACTAAAATAAAAGATAATGCTTTCCATTATCCTTTATTGCACATGCCACATAATACTGAGATTCAGTACTAATTAAAGTAATACAGAAAGTATGTAGTTACTTAATTTTAGCTAATAATATTTTACCCAAAGAATTAAATTCTAAAAACACTTCTATATTTGTCATATTCTAGATTGGAGATAAAAGAATGGTGCTAATTTGGTTGTAAACAATATATTATCCGGTCAAAAATAATGTTTTCCTTTTCATGATAACAGTACATTTAGAACTGTCAATATATAATTTAGAGATATTATGTAGTATGCAACCGAATTACTGCAAATTCGGTTTTAAGAGCAATACTGTTGTAAAAAATATTTAATAAATAACTCGCCACTAAATTATTGAAATATACATTAATTTCAAACATAATTATTCAAATAACAAAGATAGGAAAGCAGCTTATTGTAATATCAGGTCACTAGTTCTAAAAGCAATCAAAAAATTATACTATTTACTAAAAAATAAGAAATAAATAATTAAGTGAAACAAGTTCAGTCCAAACTTATGATAAAATAAAAGAAAATATGTGTGATATTTACTGAAAGGGTTTTCTTAATGTATCCCACATATATTCAGGTGACTCTGAGCCTGCATGAGTATCAATAGTTTCAATTGAATATATATTTGAAGTAGCAAGCATCGGACTCTTACTGCGAGTACTACTATTGATTTTATGTCCTTTTCTACTTTCAAATACTGGTGTTGGAACAAAATCATCCTCTTTTGCACGCTTTGTATGGAATATTTTATTTTGTTGTTTCCATTTCAATATTGTATATGTCAATAGAAAAAGTATAAGGGCAAAACCGATGATGCTTGCAGTGGCCACTGTTACAGATTTCGTATCACTTAACACAGTGTTGGAGTTATTTGATATTTGAAGTGGATTATTTCTCTCGTGCATATTCATTTCCAACAACTTATCTGATGATGTCTTTCTATCTATGTTTCTTAACTGCTGAAGGTCATCCAGTACTATCACACCATCACCATCCAAATCTTCCTCTAGATCGATTTTCTGGAGTGTTTCCGAGGTTGGTTTATCTGAAAATAAAATATCCAATTTTCTATATTAGAATGTATTTTTGAACGTGACACAAAAATGCTGTATTCACTATTTCAACAAAAATAATTTGTCATGTATAGGTTCCTGACAAGGCAAGTATGTGAGTAGGCAACGTATGAGGCGATTACTTCCTATTCTCGCGCCTCATACGTGACGTGCAGTCCTGCCTTGTCGTGAATTATATAATGGAATAGAAAATAATTTGCATTAGTATTGCAAATCAGTCCATGACAAAGGGCTTTTAATATTTTGGCCTACCTACCAGTTCGCCATTTTCTTTTTTTTTTTCAAAATAACGGCCACGTATAAAACCTACATAAATCAATAGCTGGCGCGAATACTAACAACTATTGTTATGAGAAAAAATCTTCCAAAATGTCACGTTTTCTAGATATAAGCTATCAAAGTTGTACTGGTGGCGTCATTAGTTAACTAAAATTAAACGATACAACGAAAGTACAACTTTGATAGCTTAGGTATATCTCAAAAATGTGACACTTTGGAAGATTTTGACTCATAACAATAGTGGTTTGTATTCATGCCAGCTATTGATTTATGCAGGTTTTACGTGTGGCCGTCAATTTGAAAAGAAAAGGAAAATGGCGAACTGGCAGGTAGGACAGGCTCCATACAAAAATATTCAAAGCCCTTCTACCAGCAAACATTATATTTAACATCACTGAATAACTTAAAGCGTGTCTATTTTATTACTTACCACTTTCCAAGAGACTGTTGCCTTCAATGCTTTCTTTTCGATGGTTCTTTTGCATAAGATTTATTAAATCGTTCCATGTTACAGAGTCCTTTTCGGAATTTAACATACGAGCTTCCCTTGAAGTTCCTGTTCCTTGGGTATTAAAGTTAATTTTAACATCTTTTGTGTCATAATTTATTCTCGCACTTTCATTGTGTGAATTTGATTGATCTGTGTCTGTTTTGCTATAATTTTTAAACAACGATATAACACCCTTATTTTCACCGTTCTCGTTCACATTATTGCCAAAGTCCATCACTACTGGTATATTTGCATTATTCACTTGAGGCGCAGTAGGATCAATAGTCGTAGTTCTTGGGTCATGTAGATTTGCTTCTAACAGAGCTCTAAGAGGATAAGTCTCCTTAGATATCGGTTCTATCAGGGACTTGGAGAGGAAAGGCTCTGGCGGATTTGGTTCTTTCGAGGCATTGTGAAATATATCAGCTAAGTGCACGTGGCTTGATCCCCGCTCTCTGTGTTCTACTAATTCCTTCAATGTCATATTCCTTTCTTTCAGTATTTTTGAAAGCTTTGCACTTGCTGTAAATAAATAAAATTTGTTAAATGTTTGTTAAACGATCGATTCGTTCGCGCGGATCTAGATTTTTAAAAACTATTTAATTTTCTGGGATAAAAATGTCTTATCTCCGAGATGCATGCTATTTCCATGCCGAATTTCGTCAAGATTGATTCAGCGGTTAAGCCGAATTGGTCCTAATAATGTTAATATTTTTACAGAGGATGTCTATACAATATCAGGGTAAAAGGGTGATCCTTTTGCTACGGTAATCTCCTGGTGTAATCCTCTATTTGCCTGTGAAATGTGTTCCGAAGATCAACCCGTACATACAGACAGACAAATATCATTCAAATAATTATATGGCCTTAGCTGTGATAGCCTAGTGGTTAGGACGACCGACTTCTAATCGGAGGTCATGGGTTCGATCCCGGGCACGCACCTCTAACTTTTCGGAGTTATGTGCGTTTTAAGTATTTAAATATCACTTGCTTTAACGGTGAAGGAAAACATCGTGAGGAAACCTGCATGCCTGAGAGTTCTCCATAACGTTCTCAAAGGTGTGTGAAGTCTGCCAATCCGCTTGGCCAGCGTGGTAGACTATGGCCAAACCCCTTCTCACTCTGATGATGATGATGATGAATTATATGGCCTGAAGAGGCAGTTATTTCTAAATCACAGACAGACACTTCAATTTTATTTATTCTTACAGATAGACACCTATTAAAAATAAACATAATGTTGTACTTACTATGATTGTCATTGAGAATTTCTTCAATTTCATACTTTGCGGTTTCTTCGGTCGTGACGTATACTTTCTGTATGGTAAATGCTGTAGTGTTCTTAGTCTTTAGTGGTTTCTTAGATCGATAACGGCTTGTAACCCTTTGCGTAGCTTCTGTAGTTAAGAAATCTTCCAGCGTCGTAAAATCATCCTCATCTGCTATATTAGTCGTTCGTGTTTGCGTTTTTGTATTGAACTCAGACGCAGATACGAATTTTCCAATACCGAATATATCTTTTACTTCAAGTTCTTCGGGATTTTCAGTTGTTGAAGTCCTTTGTTTAACTCGTTTTCTTTTTAATCTGTTACTTAAAGCTTGTCGTCTCAAATCAGATGAATTCATCAAAGTTTTTATGATTGGCAATGGCGTCGGCTTACGTGTTATGATTTCTTTTTCCTGCTCCGTGGTGACATCTACTGGTGTAGTTGTGAATTGAGCTATTTCAATACCTTCTATTTCCAAATAAGTTGACTTAGAATCAGCGGTAGTTTCCGGTTGATCTCTGGATTCAGCATTTTGCTCTGTATTCGTAAATGTATATGATGTTTCAGTAGTAGTTTCATATGTGTCTTGAGTAGTCGTTTCGGTGAATGGACATGGAGTTGTTGTTGTCATTTCAGATTCGATCTCTGTTTGTCTAATATCCTCAGAATCGAAAGACTCTGCTTTCATCATTGAAGGTAATATTTCCTTCCATTCTCTCGACTTAGATGTGTTTCTGTTATTTTTGTATTTCAATGAAGTCAAGGCTATTAAATCCCTGCTTAGTTGACCTTTATAAGTATTGATTTCGGTCGGCCTTGTTCGAAGTTTTCGTCGAATGCCGCCAGGAAATCGACGTCGCAAATAACCTCTTCTATGATTTTCAACTGAATCATTTTCATGATAATTGTATTTCACAGATTCCTCTTGTCCACTGTTGTTATCTGTTTGTTTAGAATCAAGCAACATATTTTCTGTTGTAGTAAAAATTGTAGCTGTCTCTGTTTCGACGTGTACATTGTCATCTTCCTTTTCTGATTCACTAAATTCCTTTTTAGAAGCATGGATATTTTCTATAGAACTTATAGGGCTGTAAAAGGCTGTATTTGAATTTCTAGATTGAGCTATATCTTGCGTTCTAGTTAAACTTTCCTTTTTCAAAATGGATAAAGCTTTCTCCTTGCCATGAAGAAGATCAGCTAAAGATAAATTATTCTGCTGAAGTATTTCACTTAAACTTTTTCCGTTGGATCTTTTTAACAATGTTTTTAACGTAAATGGATCTACGGGCTCCTCATTCTGAAATTTGACAAAATATAAGTTTTTATATAAATAATATGTAATTCTATTCGAAACTACTTATTTTTACATTAAGCAAGACAAGTATAAATTAAACATTTAAAAAACCCCCGACATTCGCCATTTTGTGGTGGCGGCTATCTTGTATTTGCATAGTGCTATTCTACTAATCAAGCCCTTTCATTACCCATATTGAGGGTGTTGTGATAAAATATGTAATCCGCCATTTTGTAGCGGCGGCCATCTTGGACCGATTTTCATCAAACATAGCTAATAACACTCTCGACTAATTCATCTTTTAAACAAAAAATTGGTTCACCCGTTTGAGCGCTACAGGGGAACAGACACACACACACACAGACACGTCAAACTTATAACACCCCGTCGTTTTTGCGTCGGGAGTTAAAAACAAAAACACTTCCATATTAGACATAGGTTATTATAACATGTAAGATGTTACCCACAGTTTACAACTCTACGTTGATTAATATTTTTAAAGCAAAATAGCAAGGCTAGATATCATATCTATAAAATTAAAATTATAAATGATTGTACTGAAGTAACTCTGAAGTTACCTTTGATGTTGTTACTTGTTAGAAAACTTGCAATAATAAAGAAGTTAAATAAAGAAAAATATATTACATATAAAATGTGCTAACATCTAACGATACTTAGTTAAATATTAGTCAAAGTACACATGAATGTAGTTAAGTTTAATACCATTAAAGTGTCTTTTTTCATGTCTCTCTTATTCGACCTTCCAATCTTTTCAAAACCTTTTTGCAGCGTATCATTTGAAATTTTCTTTAAGTTTAACATTAATTCTGTTAGATCTGTATCAATTGTCTTAATCTACAAATACTTTTGTTCAGTAAACTAGTAGTTTTCTAGGATTTACAGTGGGTAATACTGAATCACACTCCGGCGCCGCTGGTCCGCCTCCCATTGGCTAACACCGGCGGAAGAGGGAACGCAAGCGCCATCGTCAGTCGTCAAATTAACATCGTTCCGAAAAGAGACACCGTTCGTTAACGTATGCGTCCCTATCGCCTACGACAGCCGCGCCGTGCGTGTAACTGATATACAGCAAATTACGAACTAAGTACCGTGTACTTGACCGTAACAGTGGACCCACCGGTGGGCATTGTGCCGTGCTATATTCATTGTGCCTTGGGGGTGACTGCTGCAACGGTAAGTGGTTTCTGTATTGTCTGCTGTCGATTTTGGGAACTTCTGGATAACTGGACGCACCTCTTAAGGAATCAGGTCCTTCGATTAAGACAAATCTGGCCCAGCAGCTGGAGGCGTCAACATTTCTGGCCTTCGAGCCGTATGTTAATATTTTTTATAAAAACCAGTGATAACCTTAAAAGGGTCATATAGTTACTTAAATATATTTATCGTATTTATATATATAATCCACCTATATAGACTTATTTAAGTACATCTTTAATATTATTATAAGAGTATTTTATCTATATTTCATTAAGTGAAACAATATTAATTGGTTCTTTGTTTGCGTAGTGTTCCTACCGGTTGGTACGACAAAATGGCGGAACCCACGCACACTGAAAAACTAGATTTAAAATTAAAAACATTAATTTTTAAAAGAGATTATCTATTCTCTAAAGTACAAAAACTGTTTGATTCCTCGAAAAATATTAAAGATGATTCGAAGATTCAAGGTTTTTTAGCCCAGTTTGCCGAGTTAAGCAGTATTCGAACTAAATTCGAAAATACTATTATGGAAATTTTAGAAATAGAAATGGAATTAAAACCCGGGCTGAAACTATCTACCTCGCAATTGGACGCTTTCGATACATTATACGATAATTGTAGTTTCCTTGCGCGTAAATATCAAGCGCAAGAACTGCGCGGTAGTTCAGAAAAACGTACTGCAAGCGAACAAACGAAACCGTCGCTTCCGAAATTAACTTTGTTCGAATTCGACGGCGAGTTGGAGAACTGGACTACGTTTTACGATACATTCTATTCACTCGTACATAGCCGAGACTTTACAGATATCGATAAATTTCATTATTTGCTTTCGTGTGTTAAAGGCAGTGCACTCAATCTGGTTAAAAAACTACCTATCACTGCTGCGAATTATCCGTTAGTGTGGCAAAGTTTGTTAGAAAAATATCAGGACAATAGGGCACTTGCGGGTCGGTATCTCGACAAAATGTTAAATTTCACTCCTTTGAATAAAGATACCAGTGCAAATCTTAATTTATTTATTGAGACGTTCGATCACTCGCTTAAAGCGATACAAGCGCTTCGTATCGAAAACTTAGATGACTATTTAATGTGTCATTTAGCGTTGCGTGGTCTTGATCCTCATACAAAAAAATTATTTGAGGAAAGTCGGGATCAAAAAACAATTCCGAAGTTCGACGAACTAATTAATTTTGTTCAGAAACAAATTAAAGTGCTAGAACACGTTTTTCCTAGTACGTCGGAGGGAAAAAATTCGCAACCTAAAACTAAACAAGTTCATAATCACAAGGGAGGTCAAAACTATACGTCAAAGTCAAGATCGGTTTTAGCATCCTCGCGAGTGAATAAATCGGAAGAAAGTAAAAATAAACTAATATGCCCTCATTGTAATCAGGGGCATATGATATATCGATGTGAGGCATTTCGACAATTACCGGTCGACCAGCGGCTTGACCGTGTCAAGGCGCTGGGACACTGTGTAAATTGTTTAAAGTTTCACGAAACGAAAGTTTGTAGCAGTATTCTAAAATGTGGGGTGGCAGGGTGCGCCTCCCCCCACCACTATCTATTACATAGAGATCAGGGTCGCGCGAACTCCGTGAGTTCGGCCGTGCCTACACGCTCACCCGCGCAACCCGCAACCAGCTCATCGTATGAGCAGCAAGCGCTCGTGTCGTCGTCTCACTCCGTGAGTGACGCGGTGTCGACGCAAGAAGCACTGTATTCTTCTAGTGACTACGGTGTTGTTTTAGGAACTACGCGGACACACATTCTCGATTTTAGCGGACATTTTCAGGACTGCAGGGGAGTCATTGACTCGGGAGCTCAAACGTCCTTCATTACCGCAGAATGTGCTCAACGTTTGGGACTTCCGCGCAAGAAGTGTCCTTTTTCGATCTCCGGCCTTGGCGGGGAATATATTAAAAACCAGGGTATGGTAACGTGTACCATAAAACCGCGATACCAAGACGGTCCTAGGTTTACGTTAAACATGGTCGTCGTAACTAAGGTAGCCGGTGAAATGCCTAATGTCAACTTCCCGCGCGAAGTAATTCGTCAGTACGATAATTTTAAGTTAGCGGATCCTGAGTTTTATAAAAAGGCGCGAGTTGATGTACTTTTAGGAAATGACATTGTGTCACAAATTATAACAAATAAACCGTTGTTTATTAATTCGGACATTCCTAGCGTAATCGAAACTGTATTTGGGTCTGTGATTAGCGGCAAACTAATTACCGATAAAAAAGATAAAACGGCTCAAAATTATTTTCTATCGGTTTCGGAGGGCGAGTCTTTAGACCAAGCTTTACGTGCGTTCTGGACGATCGAGGAAGTGCCGTGCACGCCCTCTATTAACCCTCTCGATAAACTGGCCGAAGAGATTTTTGTCAAGGAACACACGCGGGAATCGAATGGGCGATACGTAGTGCCGTTACTCCGCGCGCCTGATCACCCGGCGCTCGGTGAGTCACGCACTGCGGCCGCGCGTAGGTTGTTGTACACGGAACGTAAACTCGCGCGCACACCTACCCTACAACAAGCATATTGCAACTTTATGCGCGATTACGAGACATTAGACCATATGGAGCTGTATGTAGGAGCGTCTCCTAGCAAATATATAATTCCACACCACAGCATATTAAGACCGAGCTCCACCTCGACGCCTATCCGAGTGGTGTTCGACGGATCTTGTCGAACCAGCAATAATTTGTCGATAAACGACATATTATTAACCGGGCCGAATCTGTATCGTGATATTTCCGCTATCATTTTAAATTTTAGATTATTTAACTATTGCCTCGTGTGCGATGTGTGCAAAATGTATCGAGCTATCAGAATAAAAGAAAGCGATCGTTGCTATCAACACATCTTATACAGATCATCACCTACTGAGCCGATAAAATTATACGAACTAAAAACTGTCACTTACGGACTTAGTAGTTCCCCTTTTCTTGCTATCCGCACTTTAATGCAATTAGCTAGCGACGAAGAGGAACGTTTTCCTTTAGCCGCGCAGGTGATTAGAGAAGGAGTTTACATGGACGACGTTTTGTATTCTTGCGATACCTACGAGGAGGCCTGCAAGATTCAGGACCAACTCATCAGCATTTTTGAAAGCGGTCAGTTTTTATTAAAAAAGTGGACGAGCAACAATTCAGAATTACTGAATCGAGTTCCTTCGGATCATAGGGAATGCCCTTTGACCTTTATGAAAGACGGAAACGAATGCACTATTAAGGTGCTCGGCTTAACCTGGACACCTCTTTCCGACAACTTCGTTTTCGCCATAAATAAAACGGACCCGGTTTTAACGAAACGTTCTGTCCTAAAATTATTAGCGTCTATTTATGACCCCGTAGGATTCATCGCACCATGTACCTTCATCGCTAAATTAATTATGCAGGATTTATGGAAGTTAGGTATCGGGTGGGATGAACGACTACCGTGCGAAATAGGTAACCGATGGTCGTCGTTTATATCGGAGCTGCCGCTGTTGGCGGACATACCTATCGAGCGACACATGCTGCTGCCCGGACAGACTGCATGCGAGCTAGTCGGTTTCTGCGATGCGTCATCGCGCGGGTACGCCGCTTGCGTTTATGTCGTTTCTAAAGACGAGCGAGGGAACGTTAAGGTTCGTTTAGTGATCGCGAAATCTAAAGTTGCGCCGGTCAAACCAATGACCATTCCACGTTTGGAGCTCATGGGAGCTGTATTGCTCAGTAAATTGCTAACATTCGTTCGTGATAATCTTACACGAGTTAAAATTAATAAAATTACGTGCCTAACAGATTCGACAATCGTATTGTCGTGGCTTCATACGGATGCCTATAAATTAAAAACGTTTGTTTGTAACCGTGTTACACAAATAACGGAGGTCGTACCTTCTCATCTGTGGCGTCACGTTAACAGCGAGAATAACTTAGCGGATTCGTGTTCGCGCGGTATCTCACCGTCTCAGCTAGTCGTCGAACGTTCTCGGTGGCTACAGGGCGCTGAGTGGCTATACCAGCCGCCTACGGAGTGGCCCGTATCAGTTTTCATTCAGGAGAACGAATCTGAACCACCCGAATTGAAACCTTCACAGAACTTATTCTCTGAAAAATTAATTAAACCCGCAGAAACGAAACAAGAGTTCTGTGAGCGTCTTCTGAATCGATTCTCCTCGTATTCAAAATTACAACGATCCGTAGCGTGGATTCTTAGGTGGCGGAATAAACGACGCGCATCTATCCAATCAAAATGTTTAACTACTGAAGAATTAAATACAGCTCAAGAATCGTTGATCCGATTGGTACAAGAAGTTCACTTCCAAGAAGAAATTGGTCGTTTAGCAAACGGAATTAAAGTGATACCCTCTCTTAAAAAGTTGTCGCCTTTCCTTGATTCCCAGGGCTTTCTCAGGGTAGGGGGTCGTATCGCCTATTCTGAATTGCCTTTCAACGCTAAACATCCTCGTCTGTTACCAAAAGATAGTTTGCTTACCAAACTACTTATCGAATATTATCACAAAAAATATTTGCATGTCGGGCCGCGTGCTCTTCAAAGCATAATATCTGAAAATTTTTGGATACTTTCGGCTCGTAGTCGAATTAGGTCTGTCCTATCTAAATGCAAGGAGTGTTTCAAAAATAGACCGTCTCTATTACAACCCGAGATGGCTCCATTGCCTCAGACTAGACTCATCCCCCATAAGGTATTTGAAAATGTAGGAGTAGATATCGGGGGTCCCTTTTATATAAAGGAGAGTTTACGTAGAAATGCGAAAGTAACTAAATCGTATTTAGCATTATTTATTTGCTATTCTACAAAGGCGGTTCATTTAGAACTTTTATCTTCATTATCTGCGGACTGTTTTTTGGCTAGCCTGGACAGAATGACGTCACGCCGAGGCGCCTGCTTGGTTTTAAACTCTGACCAGGGGACGAATTTTTGTGCTGCCAGTAAATATTTAACGGAAGTACAGAGGTTTTTGCGAGATAACGAAGATATCACTACTGGGTGTGCACAGAGACAAATCTCATGGAAATTTAACGTACCCAGTGCACCTCATATGGGTGGTCTATGGGAAGCAGGGATTAAATCTGCCAAGTACCATCTCACACGTAGTGTAGGGGACAAGACCCTAACGTTTGAAGAGCTCACGACGGTATTCTGTAAAGTCGAAGCTGTACTCAATTCGCGACCTTTGTGCCCCTTGCCATCTAGCGACAACCCTGACGAATTTAATGTGTTGACACCGGGACACTTTCTGATCGGTAAAAGTTTGACGGCCATGCCGGAATATCCACTAGAACAGGAACCTATCAGTAGATTGTCTCGTTGGCAATATCTGCAGAAAAGTTCGCAATTATTTTGGAAGCGATGGAGTCGCGAGTACCTTAATACGCTCCAACAGCGAGCAAAATGGTTTACATCTACGGGTAATCTCAAAGTAGGAGATTTAGTTCTTATCAAAACTGATAACGCGGCTCCATGTATCTGGCCGATGGGCAAAATCGAAGCCCTTCATCCCGGTCCCGACGGCATAGTTCGTTGTGTAACCTTACGCACACAAAAGAGTCAGTTGCAAAGACCGGTTAATAAGTTAAGCCCCTTACCCTATGTTAATTAATCCTTATTATAATATTATTTTATTTAAGTAAGATATTATTATTTATTTATGTATATTTGGTAGGGCTTAGCATATTTATATTATTTTTAAATTTTTTGTTATTTTAATTTTTCCTCACTGGTAGGAAACCATCCAGATGTTGAATGGAAGCAGGCGTTACTTTGCGGAATTCCATGATATACAATGAATATAAAATTATTTTGCTATAATCCGCTAACAGTGTTAGCGGATTATAGCAAAATAATTTTATATTCATTGTAAACCATCCAGATGGTTTCGGTAGGGGGTGTGTTCAGTAAACTAGTAGTTTTCTAGGATTTACAGTGGGTAATACTGAATCACACTCCGGCGCCGCTGGTCCGCCTCCCATTGGCTAACACCGGCGGAAGAGGGAACGCAAGCGCCATCGTCAGTCGTCAAATTAACATCGTTCCGAAAAGAGACACCGTTCGTTAACGTATGCGTCCCTATCGCCTACGACAGCCGCGCCGTGCGTGTAACTGATATACAGCAAATTACGACTAAGTACCGTGTACTTGACCGTAACAGTGGACCCACCGGTGGGCATTGTGCCGTGCTATATTCATTGTGCCTTGGGGGTGACTGCTGCAACGGTAAGTGGTTTCTGTATTGTCTGCTGTCGATTTTGGGAACTTCTGGATAACTGGACGCACCTCTTAAGGAATCAGGTCCTTCGATTAAGACAAATCTGGCCCAGCAGCTGGAGGCGTCAACAACTTTGTTAATATTCTTAAGTTTAAAAAAATATCTTAGGTATTTAAATTAGGAAAAGAATATTATAGGTTACCTTGGGTGGTTCGATATTATTAGATAATATTATTCCTTTTTCTTTTAATTTTTCTTGGACATTATTTCTCAGTCTATTTGATTTTTCATTTGGCCTCGCTGATTCTACTGAAAATTCGGACAAAGATCCATTTTCATCGTTTGTAACCACGTGTGACTGACTGTCATAATTTTTCATTCGCTGTATCGTTTCTTCGATTTGTGGTTCATTGTTACTGTAAATTTGTACTTTCGAATGAAGTTTCTCGTTTATGTCTTCTTGATAATTGTTGTCGTTGTGATGGGTTCTATCGATTTGTATTTCCTTATTGTCTGCAATTTCTTCACTAGCGTCGGTTTGTGGTTGATACCCTCCAAATTCGCTTAACTCCGGCCAGGAATCTGCTGACGGCCTTTTTCGTTTGTGTCCTCTTCTTCTCTCGGATGTGTCTGCTTCGTCATTCCAACTGCTTTGTTGTTCTTTTTCGTTTGTATTTTGAAAGTCCATTTTCTTTCGTCGTCTTCTCGGTCTTTCTATATTCTCTTGAAGGTGAGGTAGTGAATCTTCGTTGTATGCGTATACTCTTTCCTGTGGTACGTGATCGTCTTCTCTAGCTATGTGTGGTCGTCGTTTTCGCTTCCGTACTCTTCGGCGTCGCATTGACTGTTCAGGGTCGGTTTCGTCCCGCGCCTCGCTCGGGGTGATTTGCGAAGTTTGTGTCATTGCGGGTTCCAACTCTGCCATCCTCCACGGCTGAAAAATAAGACCAAAAAATGATTATTTATAGTAGGGGAGCCCAAGAAGGGATTTTTGGATTTACTCGAGCGCGTCAGATTAACATAAGGGAGGCATCTTGCATCCTGCTGCCCTCTACCATATAAGCCCTTTATATAGAGCCGCACGTAAAACAAAAAAAATGATGGTCAGAAATACTCAGAAACGTCAGATTACCATAATCTGACGTTTCTGAGTTAATTACGAGCTAAAAAAAGTATATTTAGAAAATCCGACTATTTGTACGTAACGTACGAGAGTGGGAGTGTTACAAAGCTGCAAAAAAAACGTTATCTTGACATTCTCGAATCTCGAGGGCGGTTGAATTTTTTTTCTATTTTGAAGGAAATGATGCAAAAATAACTAAAAAAATATAATCAGCCGATTTCCATAAGCCGAAGTCGTCTATGAAGATGAGAATGTGCAGCTAGACGCTTTCCCCACCTCCGTAAGGGGAAACGTTATATAACCTTTTATTCTTACTATCAACTAATCTAAAAAATCTAATAGGTCCCGACGACGCGGACGCGACGCTCGAGTAAATCCACATTTAGCATCATCGGCTCCCCTACCATTAAAATTAGGTCACGTTGCTTAAAAATTTAAATACTCTTACTCTAATTTAAATAATATTTTTTATCTTTGTCGCAGCCTAAATTTCAATTTATCCAGCCTAGCTCGACTAAGTTCCTGAGATAGATATTATAGTGGCCCAATCTAAATAATTTCTTGCTTGCGAGGCAAGTAGGTATCTACATAATCATCTATAGTAAACAGGTGTAGAAATTATACGTAAAACAAAATAGTAGTGGCTCAAGTTATGTAACTAGCTATCGCGTTATGAGGACTCTTTGTGCTCTAAATATTCTGCGCATTGTTTACTGATTCGAGAAAAAAAAACTTGAAACATGAGAATGTAACTAACAATAACTCTGATTACACCTTATGTAACTTTTTACATTGAGATTTTCATTAAATGTAAAGGTGTTTGAAATGTAACTAACTTTTGCTCAGATGTTACGTGGTACCAACATATATTTATTTATATTTATTTATTGACACTTTAAAATGCAAAAATAGAAAAAAATATGTTATTTATCCAAAAATAAAACAAATGTATCGTCCGACTATCGGAATACGTCCAAGAATAAAAAAAATACGCGCCGAATTGAGAACCTCCTTTTTGGAAGTCGGTTAAAAAGGGTCAGCTCTTCGCAAATACAGTCGCACTCAGAAGGAAGGTATACAGATTTTCTTTAAACTGCTACCTTTGTAAATCCTACGCGGATTAAACATCCTATAGATAGAGCCACATCAAAAACTCTTAGCTTTAGTTGATCAGCAAACAAACATTTTTCACGCGTTCCATTTTAGAAATTTGTATAGAGATTACGTAGAAGTTTATAATATACATACAAAAGTAGAATTGCATTAATATACGAATTAGGTACATTAATAAACTTATATAATATCCGTAATGCTGCATTTACTACAACCGAGTATATTCCCAGAGCAAGTAGGCTAACGGTCACCAAAAGAGTTACACGCAACGCCTGCTCTACACAATGGGCCATTACGATAGGCCACTATGATGGACCATTGTGTAGAGGGCGTAGTGGCGTCTGTTGGCTTATGGCACATGGCGATGGTTTTGGGCGCCGTCGGTGTCGGTTTTCGGCCGCACATCAAAGGATAGTGGGCCAGTGATGGTGGTACGCATCTACACTTGGCCCACTACTCAGTGTAATGTTCGAACGTGATTGAGTACTGCCGTGGTCGAATGACGAAACTATAAAGTTTGTAATTGTTTCGTATTGAAAGCATAATATGGAATCTCAAACATTTTTCGTTCACTTTATGAAGACAAGTATAAATCCCCCGACATTCGCCATTTTGTGGTGGCGGCCATCTTGGATTTAAATAGTGCTATTCTACTAACCAAGCCCTTTCATTTGATACCCATATTGAGGGAGTTGTGAAAAAATATGTAATGTGCCATTTTGTATTGGCGGCTATGTTGGACCGATTTTCATCAAACGTAACTAAGAACACTTCCGACTAATTCAACTTTCAAACAAAACAACTGCATTCAATTCGGTTCACCCGTTTGAGCGCTACGGGGGAACAGACAGACAGACACACACAAACACACATACAGGCACGTCAAACTTATAACATCCCGTCGTTTTTGCGTCGGGGGTTAAAAATAGATATATTGACGCAGTGGCGATAGCTTCCACGTCCATCTTGTCACAACTACCACACACTGAACGTAGCCATTGTGTAGATGCGGTGCAACCATCGCATAACCATCTCACCGACCATTTGATAAGCCAGCGATGGCCCATTGTGTAAAGCAGGCATAAGACATTGTGTAAAGCAGGCATAAGGCTCAATTTATATCGCCGCGGAATGGAATGGAAGCGACTTTTTGTAACGAAATTGTACATAGCCTAATGAACTTTATGTCAATTGTATAACATACTAATTAAATAGGAGCCAAAAAAAGGTCGCGCGTCTTCCGGGGAATCCTCGCGCATCCTCGAGAATTCCCCTATCGCTACTAGTTTGTATGTTATACAATTGACATAAAGTTCACAACGCTTTGTACAAAAAATTCGCTTCCATTGCATTCCGCGGCGGTATAAATTGAGCCTTAGGTACGACGGCGACGCACACGTACAAACTGTCAAGTCATTTCGGAGATGGACGCCCGTCACTCCAATATCGCTAATCAATTGCCAGTTTACGTCATTATCGCGCGTTACCGGCTGTCGTCTAATGAAGCACTCGTTATCTCACCAAAGAAAGCTGTTACAAAACAGATGTCATAATGGTGGAATGGTGGAGGAAAGTCGAAAGCGGCCGGACCGGTTCTCGACCGGCCGGTGATCTTTTACCGTAAACATTTATGCAAATAAAATTATTATCCGAGGAACTGTTGGTAAAATCAATATGCTTCCGAGTTACAATAATTACCTATTGTAGGTAGAGTTGTTATAATAATCTCTCGCCTATTTCCGCCATTGTGAAAGTGAATCTGAAGTGAACCTCAACTGACTTGTTGGTCTAGTATGTAATATGCTAACATATTCGACTGCGGATCACGAGGTCTCGGGTTCGATTCCCGGGCCGGGCAAATATAATTGTTAGGTATCGGGTTTTTCTGTTAAGAAATTCTCAGTGCCAGCCCGGAGTTGGTAGTTGACGGTGATACACCGTGATACCCCCGTGCCTCGGAGAGCACGTTAAGCAGTCGGTTCCGGTTATTATTACTATCATGTGAGAATAGTCGTTAAAGTCCGCGAACTCGTATTGGAGCAGCGTGGCGGGTCTAAGCTCTAAATCCCTTTCTCCTATGAGAGAGGCCTGTTCCCAGCTGTGGGACGTTAAAAGGTTGTAGTGTTGGTGGAAATTGAATCGCTTTAAGCCTCCGGTTCACGTTGGACAAATTCGTTCGTCTAATCGTGATCTGCAGTTGGTCTAGTGGTTAGCAAGAAGTAACTAACACATGCTCAAATAGCTCGACACCTGTGTGCTTAGTCTAAGATCGGAGCACTCGAAAACGAACTCGAAAACTATTGATCGAATCACAAGTGAATTCAGAGCAAAATGAACTCAAATACTCGTATTTTAAAGTCGTAATTCCATAGTTCGAATATGTATTTTACAACATTTCTGCTTGGGGCGTTCGTTGTGTTCGAATGCTGAATGTATTGGCGAACTCAAACCTTAATATAAGCCATTTTAGGTCTATTTTACTCTGAAATCGATCAATAGTTTTCGAGTTCGTTTTCGAGTGCTCCGATCTTAGACTAAGCACTCTGTTTTTTATTTTTATTACGAACTAGATGATGCCCACGGCTTCGCCCGTGTGGATTTAGGTTTTTAAAAATCCCGTGGGAACTTTTGATTTTCGAGAACAAATAGTACCTAGTACAGATAATGTAGAAACCCGTCCCCAAAACGGAAAAATCCCGTGGGAATCCCGATCCCGATTTCGGAATACAATTCCTTACAGCATCAGGGTTGAGGAGTTGGATATGTACCTACTCGAGTTCAATCAACGATAAAGTCTTTAATTGGTACCCCCAATATCAATTTAAATAACCGAAAGTTTCTAAAACCCATTAGTTTTGGGGATTAGGTCCCCTACAGCATCAGGATTGAGGAGTTGGAATCCAAATTTTTTATAGAACAGGGTCGCAATGTTTCTCTATCGATTAAAAAAAAAATTACGCAAATCGGTTCAGAAATCTCGGAGATATCGGTGTACATAGGTAGAAAAACACAACTCCTCCTTTTTTGAAAGTCGGTTAAAAAAGTAGCCTATGTTACTCCCTGGTTAATTCTCTACTTGTATGTGAAGGTCCCGTCAAAATCGGTTCAGCCGTTCCGAAGATTAGCCCGTTCAAACAGACAGACAGACAGACAGACAGACAGACAGACAGACAGACAGACAGACAGACAAAAATTTTAAAAACGTGTGATTCGGTTATGGTAGCGTTCAAATAACCATATGAGCTTAATATGAGGTAGTTATTTCGATATTACAGACAGACACTTCAATTTTATTTATTAGTATAGATTAATGTATCTCCTGTGAATTCGGACAAAACACAGGGTTATAAGACAAAAGTCAAATGCAAACAGGCGTGCATTTACGTCTGTTTCTAATAGAAATTAATTTAAACGATTGATCCATCCATTGCGTATATTTTATCTAGGGCATGGCTCTTATTTCTCAGGAACATGTACAAATAATTTCTAATCGGACTAGTTTCTACTAAGCACAAGTTACAAGAAAGATCGCTCTAGTTTTCGTTTCCTCTCGATATGGTATCGCTAACCGGTCGTGATTAGCAACTTTATCATTTATGTTACAAGCCTACATCATGATAGTACCTATAGGTATTTTTTTATTTACTTGTTCTTTATAACTAAAAGTCTGCAATATGCTATCAAGTTTGCACTACCGATATATATTTTATCATTACATAATTATAAAACAAAGTCCCCGCGCCGCATCTGTCTGACATTCTGTTTGTTCGCGATAAACTGAAAAATTCTAAACGGATTTTCATGCGGTTTTCATCAATAGACAGAATGATTCATGAGAAAGGTTTAGGTGTATAATTTGTTAAGATTTTGTGTAAATTGGTTGAAATATTATGATCATCGAAAACGCTGCCTAATCCTTTTGAGATATATATAACAAAACAATGTATGGTGGGAAAATGGGGGTAATTAGTACACGTGCGAAGCCGGAATGGGTCGCTAGTGCAATAATAAAACAAAATCAATGCGTTGAAGTTATAGTAAGAAAATATAATTTGTTTATATAATTCTTAAACCAGAGAAAACGCCATTTCAATTTTTGATTCTTAGACCCGAATCGGAACAAGTCAGTGAACTTTGACAGATAATTTATTTTAACGGACATCTTATCGGTATTTTAGCATAATATTAATTGCATTCTCCAAACACAAAACCAGTTTCCGATACACTCGTAAGTCACCGGCAAATCATTAGAAAGTTTCACGGCTAATCATGTTTACAAAACCATAAAAATCAACATGAAAAGGCGTAAACGACCAAATGAAAACTTCCTTTGTTTCATACACACGCATGTTTGAGAGAATTTTTTGTAGCAGGAAAGTCTCTATTTCAAATTATTAAATACGATAAATTATAATTATTCAATTACGTACATATCAAATTGCACTATAGTCGGACTTCTAATTCGATGCAGTAAACTGACGTTTCATGGGTTGCTACTTTTTGACGAAAAAAAAAATAGAGATGTGGTAAAAGTGAATGCTTCACATCATCACAACATTAATTATTTTATTTAATCTTTATTTACTACTGTATAAAATTTATTTTTATGAGGATATAGATAGATCCTGTAATAACTTCCTAATTATGAAACCTTAAAATTTTATGAAACTAACTTTATGAATTTCTAGTCTGTAAAACGCTAAATAGTGTACGCTTGTTAGAGGTACATTGTTCCTACTATATGAACTGTCAAACAAACAATATATAATTGTGAATGAAATTAAATGAAGTAATATGAAATGAAATGAACCTATCACATCACTATTGAAATTAGGTTGACAACATTATTTTACGGAATGACATTTTGAAACGTCAGTTTACTGCATCGAATTAAAAGTCGAAAACTCGAATGTAATACAAGCGCTCCACATCAAAATTGGGTTGCCTAACCTATACGTAATTATATAGTTGTGTTTTAGTTTAGTTGTTAATTTATAAATTAACATTGTTAAATTACCAAAGGTTGCTCTCGTATTTTGGCGTTTTTCATTCACAGTTTATGTAAAACTAGATGATGCCCGCGACTTCGTCCGCGTGGAATTATTAAGATTTTTGGCTCCCGCGGGAACTCTTTAATTTTCCGGGATAAAATGTAGCCTGTGTTAATCCAGAGTATAATCTATCTCCGTTCCAAATTTTAGCCAAATTCATTCAGTAGTTTTTGCGTGAAACAAACATCCATACATCCATATACAAACTTTTGCGTTTATAATATTAAGTAAGATTACCTGCAAAATATCTTTAGGTAAAAATTTAAAATTGTTTGTACTAAGTAAAAGGTGTACCAATTTTATAATTAGGCCAAGCTACTTTTTCCGGGAAAGTAAAACATGCTTGTTTATGTTATGCTTCCTTCAAATTGTTTGTTGACAGTACGAATGTTCCAGCGAGCTTGTTGATTAATTTGTTAATCGCACGATTTGCGTGACAATGTTAAGTTAGGCATCGGTAGTTAAATTTTTGATTACCTACCTTATTTTTTTCTTTTTATTTTAAGTCAAAATGTGACTTCAAAAATAATAATAAATTAATTAATAAATTGTTAAAAAATCGGGAACGCGTTTGCAGTTATTACTATTATAGGTAATTATTTTGATGTCCATTGTCGTTGTTATTATTTAGATTACAATATAATAAGTTGACATCGACTGATCTGCAAATAATATCTGCAACTTAAAATGTCCTTAGAAATTATCAATCACAAAACTTGAATATTGGTCTTGCTTTTGATTGTAACTAGGTACAACAGAAGACCTGCTGGGTTATTCTGTAACTTAGTTAGCAACTGAAAATAGTTGACAACGAATTAGTTTGATATACATTGCTGCTTTACTGTGGGGAATATAAAGTGTTTTCATAATTTTACACAGTAAAGTAGCAATGTATATCGAACTAATTCGTTTGTAACTATTTTCAGTTGCTAACTAAGTTACAGAATAACCCCCCTGGTTACGGAATAAAAATTCAGCGTATACAAAACTATAAAAAGAACTAAACAAAACCATAAATCTTACGAGAAGGGCATTATTGGATTCCTATTTAAAATTTTAAATGCCTAAACGGAAAACCTACCTACCATAGGTATTCTACATATCTATGGTATGCAGTGGCGTGCAGTCCATATATGCAAATAACCACTGCATACCCTACTAGTTATTCTAGACATTTCTACCACTACCACTACAGCCCTTTAACTTCCCACGGCTGGGCACAGGACTCATCTCTTATAGGAGAGAAGGATTAAGAGCTTAAATCAGCCAGGTTGTTCCAATGTGGTTTGGCAAGCATCATCTGGCGTCGAACGCAGTGCAGGCCACTGCTATTGCATACGCTGGCTTCGAACCTTGTGCACGCCACTGATGGTATGGTACGGTATATGGTATAGCGCTAAGATACAGTTCAGAATAAGATAAACTGTAGGTACCTGGTCGTAATTAGTTTGTGTGTCCAAAGCCCTAGGCCTCGTCATGCGGTGTTCCCGCTCGTAGTTCTCCTCGGCGGAGTGCACGATGATCACCAGGGCGGCCAGCGTGCTTAGCAAAGGCATGGCGAATCCGACGCCGCCCATGTTACACCAAGACGTGTGGATCTGAACGCACTGTGTACGCCCCAAAATTAACTAAACTGGCTTTAGTTTAATGACCTCAAAAGGCTCACTTAATTGGTCAATTGAAAAAATTAAACTTTTTTTAAACAATTATAATCTCAAAAAACGATGTTCTTTCGTTGAAACACGCGTAACGTATGTCGAAAATACACTAAAACTTTTTTTACACTAGTAATTATTGTATGCACTCAAGTTTTTCTACACACTTCACAATAAAAGCTTAGTAGTTAGTCTACATACAACGCAAACCAACGGTTTTCCTGCACTGTCATTAAAAGTTTTAACGACTTTTTCAAACAAAAACTAAATTTTTATTCACTGGCCTATTAATGTACTTTTTCAAACAAAAACTAAACTTTTATTCACTAGTTTTATTGTGTAAAATACTTTCGCAATGTCACTCTCTTCAATAGTTACAGGAAAACGAAGGGAAGGAATACGATAGGAAATGAAGACAAGGAAGAAAATCGTAGCAGTTTGTCACACATGCACTGCGTTTGTTTCGTTTCGATTTCTTTTACAATTTATTTTGTAAACACACCGATAACGCTCGGCGCGACGTTGATAATGTAACTGGCTGATTAATCGGGAAAAATTCACCGATTTCTCGCGTGAGTTTCCCCCTTTTTTTCTTTTTTTTTTTTTTCAAACGTGAAAGTGATGCACGTTCGCGCGCGACGCTTCGACGCCTGGGAGTGGTGACGTTCGCCGTACACGAGCTTAGGATGCCAGTTTACGGGCTTTTCGTACTTTCAAAGGGTATAAACCACTTGTTTTGTTCGTTCCCAAAAGAAATGACTTCAGTTATTGACTGAGTGTGCGTTTTTAGTGGTGGATGTAGAGTCGTGGTTACCGGTTAGGGTTCCGTAGTAAAGCAAGAAAACCTTGTTTCCGCGTGTCCCAACGAATTTATTAAGCAACTATTATATTAATAATTGATTAATAAAATTCGCACAGAGGCGTGTGTAACCAAAATTTGATAAAAAATATAGAGAAGGTACTTCCCGGTCATAAAAAGTTGAAAAAAGAACGTACCCCCATTGAGTGGGACCTCGATGAATAGGTATATTAAAATCACTATAAGGCTTACGAATTAGTGAGTCAAAATGTATAACGTGGTATATCATAATGATAGTTTAAAGTGACTGAGATGTCCTCGTCGTAACTCCAAAACTACTTTATTGTAAAATCTGAAAAATTATAACTTAGAAACAAAATAATCACTATAGGTACTTTGCTTTTAAATTCCGACGTTTTTTAATGTTACCAGAGATAAAACAGTTCCCACAAAAAAGATAATAAATTCAAAACTTAAATAAATAAAAATCAATTGCCGCATGTAGATATATGACATATGCCTGACAGTGTGCTGACAGTTAGTTCAGATACTTTAGTTTGGGGTAAAATCGAACTTCAGGTTGTAACCCTGGTTTTCACACAAATAATTCATTCTATTTTTAAATGACAACTATCAGAATTACACCGAATTTAAAATCAGACTATAGGTACTCACTAGTATCCGTGACAAATAATAATTAAAACAAGCTATAATAGTCGACCAAGATAATATGTTAATCAATTTGGATCAGCATAAACTTTGAATAAACGGTAGGTACAGAGAAAAAAATTACATAAAAAAATAACATTGTAAATTATTCTTATTTTTACGTACGGAATCCTAGGGTGCGTGTTCAGAGTTCTGACACACTTGACCAGTTATTTATAGTTGATAAAATCTGCTTGGCCACGACTTGATTCACAACTAATTGATGATGAAGCATTCTTTATCACCGAAAAATTAAGAAAGTCGAAGGTACCGCTAGGTTGTACACTACAAAGCGCAGACTAACTATTCTGCATATGCTATATACTATATAATAGTATAGCATACTGCGTCGCATTCATAGTATTCAACACTGTACATAGTACCTACCTATAGTCGGACTTTTAATTCGATGCAGTAAAGTGACGTTTCATGGGTTGCTACTTTTTGACGAAAAAAAAAATAGGGGTGGGGTGAAAGTTAATAATGTGAATAATTCACATCATCACAACATTAGTTATTTCATTGTATCTTTATTTACTTCAGTAAAAAATTTATTTTTATGAGGATATTGTAGATAATGTTAGATAGATACCTGTAAGAACTTCCTAATTATGTAACCTTAAAAGTTTATAAAACTAACTTTATGAAATTGTATGATAGTCTGTAAAACGTTAAATAGTTTATGCATGTTAGAGGTAGAGTGTTCCTATCACATCACTATTGAAATTAGGTTGACAACATTATTTTACGGAATGACATAATGAAACGTCAGTTTACTGCATCGAATTATAAGTCGAACTATATAGCTTACTGTGAACGTCTCCATAATTAGGTTAGTGTAGTAGTCTGAACTGCTCTTTCCAATGGCCTGAATTAAATTTCATCTTTAAATAGACTCTTCTATTGAACTTCTAATATAACCCTACTGTCTATTGTTAATGTAGGTATATATTTTGTATAAAATCTTTTTACATAATTATATGCATTACAAAAAGCTTTTACATATATACTTTCTCATTGTTCTGAATCACATATAGCTATAACCTCTATACACAGAGGTTGGTGACGGTGAAACTCCACTATGGTAGATCACAACATATTGCCATGTAACGTAACAATTTCCATTCGTACATGAAGATGATCGCATTATGTGAAACGGAATGCCGCACGCGCCGCGCCGCGCGCCGCCTCCCGCGCGGAATGCTCCGCGAATTATCATTATTTGCGAATCTATACCCGTAATGTCGCACTAGCGACATGGAAAATAAAATAATAAAAAAAATTGCTATGAAGAAACATGGTGGTGAATAGAAGCAGGCGTTACTTTGCGGAACTCCATGATATATAATGAATATAAAATTACTTTGCTATAATCCGCTAACAGTGACAAATTTGTAAACACCACACAAATTCACCACAAAATGAACTCGACTATCGTTTCGCTCCGACACCGGAGCACCTTCAGGATATGTTGAGTTCACAACGGACGATTGCAAAGTCCGACTTTGCAATCGTCCGTTGTGAAGTCAATCATCTTAAATTTCTTAAATATGACTAAAATTAGTTCGCTGCGGACTCACAGACCGCGCGCGACCACTGCAGGGTTTAATAAAATCTGTGTTTCCTTTACGTCCACCGTTACAGGTCAGTGAGGTCAGTGATTTCACACAACAGGTGGTTTTAACCCCCGACGCAAAAACGACGGGGTGTTATAAGTTTGACGTGTCTGTGTCTGTCTGTGTGTGTGTGTGTGTGTGTGTGTCTGTCTGTTCCCCTGTGGCGCTCAAACGGGCGGACCGATTTGAATGCGGTTTTTTTTGTTTGAAAGGTGAATTAGTCGAGAGTGTTGTTAGCTATGTTTGATGAAAATCGGTCCAAGATGGCCGCCGCCACAAAATGGCGGATTACATATTTTTTCACAACTCCCTTAATATGGGTATCAAATGAAAGGGCTTGACTAGTAGAATAGCACTATTGCAAATCCAAGATGGCGGCCGCCACAAAATGGCGAAGGTCGGGGGTTTTTTTAATTTTTAATTTATACTTGTTGTCTGTGACAGTATAGTTGACCGATTTCTGGTTCATCACATATATATGCCGTTTGCCATCAGAATAAGCTTATGCTCAGTCATGTTATCTTTCCTTTTCGACTTCGACTAAAATCGAATCGGGTCGAGAGAGTCGATCACACTAATTACCCGTTTTTTGTGGAACGTCTGCATAAATAAATTTTTAAATATCTTGTGCAAGAAGGTGACAAGACAAAAAGTTTCGAAACATAAAATCGTAAGCATGAAACGCTTATAATAGAGTATTTGAATGATTTATTGCTGGTTCGGTCTCGCATTGAGGGTTCTTGTGACTCGTTATGCGTATTTTCACTTTTGTTTTATTAATAAACTATTTTTTCGCAGTTATCGTGTCTTTATTTATTCACGAGTTAGTAAGATCTTCTTCGAGGTGTTAAACATTATGATTCTTTGGATGCAGTCATTGACTTGCATTCGCTTATAGATACTTGTACTAACTGATGACGTGGATTTAGGTTGTTCAAAATCCGAAAGAAATCTTGGATTTTCTGAAATAAAAAGCTGTGATAGCCTAGTGGTTAGGACAACTGACTTCTAATCGGAGGTCGTGGGTTCGATCCCGGGGCACGCACCTCTAACTTTTCGGAGTTATGTGCGTTTTAAAAGTATTTAAATATCACTCGCTTTAACGGTGAAGGAAAACATCGTGAGGAAACCTGCTTGCCTGAGAGTTCTCCATAACGTTCTCAAAGGTGTGTGAAGTCTGCCAATCCGCTTGGCCAGCGTGGTAGACTATGGCCAAAACCCTTCTCACTCTGAGGAGACCCGTGCTCTGTAGTGAGCCGGTAATGGGTTGATCATGATGATGATGATGATGGAAATAAAATGTTATAGTATCTATACTAATATAATAAAGCGGAAGAGTTTGTTTGTTTGTTTGTTTGTTTGTTTGTTTGTTTGTTTGTTTGTTTGAACGCGCTAATCTCTGGAAGTACCTATCGGATTTGAAAAATTCTTTTTGCATTTGGTAGTCCAACTTTTGGGGCAGGTTATAGGCTATTTAATATCCCTAAAATCCTCCCCTAAGGGGGTAAAATGGGGGTAGAAAGTTTGTATGAAAGTCCTATGTTTTTAAAGTTACAGACCTGAAAATCGGCATTTAGATTATTAGTTTTAAATAATTAAACTCTGTATTTTTTATTTTGAAAAATCTTCCCTTAAGGGTGGTAAAATAGGGGATGAAAGTTTTAATGGGAAGTTTTAATTATAATTTTGCTATTATCAACTTGAAATTTGGAAGGTAGGTTAACTCTAGGGCTTAGATATCAGCCTAGAAAATATTTCACGAAAATCCTCCCCTAAGGGGTTAAATGGGGGTAGGAAGGTTATGTTTTTGAAGTTACAGATATGAAAATAGGCATTAAAATTAAAATTTTTAAATGACAAAAACCTGTATAAGTTATTCTGTAAAATCTCCCCTTAAGGGTGGTAAAATAGTGGATGAAAGTTTTTAAAAAAGTACTATGTTTTTAAAGTTACAGACCTGAAAATCGGCATTTAGATTATGAGTTTTAAATAATAATACTCTGTATATTTTATTTTGAAAAATCTTCTTTTAAGGGTGGTAAAATAGGGGATGAAAGTTTTAATGGGAACTAAAAACGATCGCAGCGCCCTCTGGCGGCCTAACTTAAAGCGATCACAGCGCCCTCTGACGGACAAAACCGGAAACTAAAAACGATCGCAGCGCTCTCTGGCGGCCTAACTTGAAGCAATCACAGCGCCCTCTGGCGGCCAAAACTGGAAACTAAAAAACGATCACAGCGCCCTCTGGCGGCCTAAGCTGGAAACTTGAAGCAATAGCAGCGCCCTCTAGCTGGAAACTAAAAACGATCGCAACGCCCTCTGTCGGCCAAAACTGGAAACTAAAAAAACAATTGCAGCGCCCTATTGCGGCTAAAACTGGAAACTAAAAACGATCACAGCGCCCTCTTGCGTCCAAAATGGAAATTAAAAACGATCACAGCGCCCTCTTGCGGCTAAAACTGGAAACTTAAAACGATCGCAGCGCCCTCTGGCGGCCTAACTTGAAGTGATCACAGCGCCCTCTGGCGGCCAAAACTAGAAACTAAGTAACGATCGCATCGCCCTCTACCAGCCATCATTCAAAATTAAAAAAAAACGATCGCAGCGCCCTCTAGCAGCCTAAGTCGAAAACTTGAAGCGATTGCAGCGGCTGAGATGTTTGGATATTTGGAGATAGATAATGCCCTGACTTAAAACATAAGCTACTTTTATCCTGGAAAATCCACAGTTCCCACGGGATTTTGAAAAAACCTAAATTACAGCTACAGGTAGATCACTATAGCAAACTACCTTGAAAGTAAGTATAAAAGTTGGAAAAGGGAGCGGGAACGGGAACCAGAAATCCACGATTCCCTCAGGATTTGTGAAAAACCGAAGTTCACGCGGGCGAAGCCGCGGGGAAAAGCTAGTGAATAAATAAAATATATCGTATCGATCTAAGAAGTAAAGTTTGACAAAAGGCTTTTATCAAGCGGAACTTGACTTAATATGCTGATGAGCCGTGAAAAGGTACCAGACAGACAGACATACTTGTGCATTTGTAATATTAGGTAGTATGGTTTATTTGACAACATCTCTAGCGCAGTAATGGGAGATGTGACCTTATACTGTGAGAGGTCCCGAGTTCGAGTCCAATTTGATCAATTATTATTATTATCAACTAGATTCTGCCCGCGGCTTCGCCCGCGTGAATTTCGGTTTTTCACAAATCTCAAGGGAATCGTGGATTTCCGGCTCCCGTTCCCGCTCCCTTTTTCAAACTTTACACCTACTTTCAAGGAAGTTTGCTATAGTAATCTACCTATAGCTGTAGATATATATATATATCGTTTTTATCAAAATCCCGTGGGAACTGTGGATTGTTCCAGGATAAAAAGTGCATACGCATACAGATGCATGCAACTATTGTAATAATGTGCTATGTGAGCGTGATTTACCTAAGAACAGTCAACGCCATCTGTCGCGTTTTTGGAAGTCTATATCTATTTTAGTCCCACAGCAATACTTTTCCGGGATAAAAAGTAGCCTATGTTTTAAGTCAGGGCATAAGCTATCTCCATTCAAAATTTCAGCCAAATCGGTTCAGTAGTTGCGGCGTGATTGAGTAACAAACATCCAAACATCTAAACATCCAAACATCCACACTTTCACATTTATAATATTAGTAGGATTTTCAATTTTTAAAATGGCCTACCATGAATCATTCAGTGGGTGAAATCGTTGCATTGCCTATCATACCTTGTATCATACCTTGTATATTTCATTTTATTTTATTTATTTTAATTAGAAGGGATAAATATCCAGTAACACTAATTAAATTGGTAAATACAAATTAAACGTAATTAACTAAGTTAAATACAATTATTACAATTATTCATATTAAGTTAACTCTTACGTCCTCATATTATTTTACTTAAACGTTGTACTTGTTTAGTCAATTATTTATTATAATACCATTTCCGCAGTGGTAATAACTAACAACTGGAGAATTTCAATTTCCACGCCCGCTTGCGTCGCGGTATTTCTCTCTATTTTCTAGCGACAGGCGAGTAGGTACCTACTTACTTACCATAGACTTTACGTAATATAGATGCAAAAGATGACAAAAGAAAATTTACTTTTTGGTCTTATTAGATATAGAAAAACGTTATGCCTTAAGTGAAGTAGAGCTATAATAAATTCTTTAACCTAAAAGATAAGTAGGTATGCCTTGAACTCTTAACACTTGGTATCGATCCAAAACAAAACCTACCTTGAAAGAGACCTAACTTAACTAAAGTTATAACAAGATAGAGGTCAAAACTTATACCCAAACATCTTTTAATGTACAATGTACATACGTCATACATGTATGTATGTATGTATTGAAATAATAATGTCGGATAACCCCTTCCTATCATAATATTGTTTATGTTTGTCAATTGTCATATTCGCCATGTTGAATTTGTCATGACATCAAATATATAACCTATCTATATCGATCTATATTCTATACTCTATACTAATAAATAAAATTGAAGTGTCTGTCTGTAATATCGAAATAACTACCTCATATTAAGCTCATATGGTTATTTGAACGCTACCATAACCGAATCACATGTTTTTAAAATTTTTGTCTGTCTGTCTGTCTGTTTGAACGGGCTAATCTTCGGAACGGCTGAACCGATTTTGACGGGACCTTCACATACAAGTAGAGAATTAACCAGGGAGTAACATAGGCTACTTTTTTAACCGACTTTCAAAAAAAGAGGAGTTGTGTTTTTCTACCTATGTACACCGATATCTCCGAGATTTCTGAACCGATTTGCGTAATTTTTTTTTTAATCGATAGAGAAACATTGCGACCCTGTTCTATAAAAAATTTGGATTCCAACTCCTCAATCCTGATGCTGTAGGGGACCTAATCCCCAAAACTAATGGGTTTTAGAAACTTTCGGTTATTTAAATTGATATTGGGGGTACCAATTTAAAGACTTTATCGTTGAATGAACTTGAGTAGGTACATATCCAACTCCTCAACCCTGATGCTGTAAGGAATTGTATTCCGAAATCGTGGGGTTCCCACGGGATTTTTCCGTTTTGGAGACGGGTTTCTACAGATAAGCTACTTTTTGTTCTGGAAAATCAAAAGTTCCCACGGGATTTTTAAAAACCTAAATCCACACGGGCGAAGCCGTGGGCATCATCTAGTCTATACATATGATAAAGTCGTAGACTTGCCGTATCTGTACATTGAAGATTTTTGCAAAATAATAATTGGGGGATGTTAGTGATAAGTAATAGAAAGTAAAAAAGCTATTTTTGAAATTTTTGTCTGTTTGTCTGTTTATCTGTTTGTCTGTATGTTTGTGCGCGCATCACGCAAAAACTACTGAATGGATTAAAAGGAAACTTGGTACAATTTAAGTTCATACTACGGAGTAACATATAGAATACTTTTTATCCCGAAATTCAGCACGGTTCCCTAGGGAGAGGGGATGAAAGTCAAAACGTTTATTTAGCTGTAATTCAATAACGCGTGGTCCGATTTCATTCATTCTTTTTTTGTTAGAAAGTAGATACTTTGAAGATTACCGACTAATCTCTAAAAGGCTGGATCGATTTTGATGGGACTTTCACTGGCGGATGTTTACATTTTGATCTACCTAAACATCCGCCAGTGAACTTTTAACAGTTTTTAGCATGATATGAGCTTAAAGGAGCTTAGGAAAAACAAAATAATTCCTACCGGGTTTTTAAAAAACAATATATGTATATCCACGCGAACGAAGTCGCGGGTGTCCGCTTGTATCTAATAACACTCGCTCTGCTAAGTCGAAGCCTTATGAAAGATTTATGAAAATCGTACCTATGATTAGTTTTACAAATAATATGAGAGAACCACAAGAGGGAACCGATGAAACGACAGATAAACACACACGCACACACACACACACACAAATAATTATACCTTCCGTAGTCGGGTGAAAAGTACGTTGACAATTGGAATAATATTATTATCCAGTACGTAAACACGTACAAAACGTTTTCACGTCGAGTTAATTGCTCCGTTTCTTAGATCAAATAATGGGATCAGCGCTCGATCTCGTCTGTTCACGGGTCATTGTTTGCGCAATTTTCGCACACTCTTACTTTCCGAGCGAACTGAATCACATAATGTATGTCTGTATGTATGTATATAGATGAATTGAGTGTGTAGTCGGTCGGTTCAGTGAGATCGCACAAAAAGCTGTTACGGCGAATAGCTTGTGCGATCAACGTAGATAGACATACCTACAATGCCCATTTATTTTATCTCTGTTCGGAGCGTGTAACTGCTTCGTTGGTCTACTGGTTCGCATAATCGATCACGAGGTCTCGGGTTCGATTTCCGAGTCGGGCTAATTGCTAGGTATTTTTTTCTGTCAAGAAATTGAAAAGAGCACGTTAAGCAGTCGGTCCCAGTTATTTCACTATCATTTGGCAATAGTCGTTAAAGTCGCCAATCCGCATTGGAGCAGCGTGGCGGGTATAAGCTTTGAATCCCTCTCCTATGAGAGAGGAGGCCTATGCCCAGCAGTGGGACGTTAAAAAAGGCTGTAGTGGTGGTGGTGTTGGTGGTGGTGGAGTGTGTACTTCTCGACAGTGTCGATTTCATGTATCAAAGCACTATAAGATGAATAAGTGGAGTCGCCTTCGATCTTAGGCGTATGGATGCACGATAAATATTTTCTGCCAAATGTGATTCCCAGCCGCCCCACATGCGCTATTAATATGCGCACCTAGAGAAAAATTATGCGTCACTACGACAGAATCCCTCTACATTTCAAGCATATTTCAATAAATTGACGATCATTCATTTGAACCAATCAAATGAATGCGCGCCGATTCCATACGTTTTCTAAATTTATTTTTTCGTTCTGCACATTATAAAGTATAATGGACACAGCTTGATTCACGGGCCAGCTGTGATCGAAATCACGTCTATCAAGTTCCAATTTCCATATTTGGTGTGACGGTAAAATTACACTGACCGCTATTAGCACAAGTAGGTACCTACGAGGTCAGTGTGAAATGCGTTCGAGACAACTGCCATTTGTAGTTTGCATCCCGGTTCTCTGAGAACTTATTTTTTCGGAAATCAAAGAAAAAGAGGATATTTTTTAAGATTAAGGGCCTGTTTCACCACCTACTGATAAATGTCGGATAGCTTATTCACATGTTTTTCTTTGTCACTTGACATAAAGTAAGAAAGTGATAGAACATAATATGTTTAGGCTATCCGACAGTTAGAAGGTGGTGAATTAAGCTCATAAAATATCTGCACAGTGAAAGTTTGCGTTAAAGCTAATTTATTTTGCAAACTTCTGTTAAGTATTTCCACAAAACCACATTCAATTTAATACAGTATAAAGATTATAGGGTTTAAATAATTTCTGATGAGTAATGAATGACACAACTGTGTATTTCAATATTCTCACTTTTACTCGACGTAATAATATTGTGCAACTAGGTAATTCAGTATGATAAATAATTGCTCAAAGTACCTACCTAAATAAATATAGTGGAAACAGTGGAGTCTATTTATTTATTTAATTCAGTTAACTTGGCCCAGGCAACTTACAGTTACTAAACAATAAAAACCGGCCAAGTGCGTAGCGGGCCACGCGCAGTGTAGGGTTCCGTAGTCACAATCCTCGAAAAACAGATATAACTCCTTAACCTGTGAACCCTACTTAGCCGTGATAGTTTTCCTTTAAAATTGATTATATACCCTACTGCTGTGAATTTTTTCAAGTTCCTATATACTGCCATTTGGCTGATAGAGGGGGGGGACACTTGACTCTAATAAAAATTTGCACTTTAAAACATCATATTTTACAAACGGATCTAGAAATCGAAAAATGATGTTCCCACACCCACAGTATTTTTAAAAGACCTATTCAACGATACTCCACACTATGGGGTAGACGAGAAAAAAAATATTCATCCCCACTTTACATGTAGGGGAGCTACCCTAAAAAACAATATTTATCAAAATTTTATTTCACCACTTTGTCGGCGTGATTAATATTTATACTCATGCCAAATTACGGATTTCTAGCACTAATAGTCTCTGAGATTAACCGAGGACGGACAGACGGACAGACGGACGGACATGGCGAAACTATAAGGGTTCCTTGTTTACTACGGAACCCTAAAAACTTTTAAGCCGACGAAAAAAGTTACTGAAAAGCCAAAAATAACCCTTTTTAGTCTTAATAACTAAGTTCCTAAAAAAGTAAATAAATAATTTTGAGTCGGCGCCAAACAAAGAAACGTCATTTTAAGCTTTAAGTCTATACTTTATCTATACTATAATACTAGATGATGCCCACGGCTTCGCCCGTGTCATCGATGTAAAGTGGATTTAGGTTTTTAAAAATACTGTGGGAACTTTTGATTTTCCAGAACAAAAAGTAGCTTATTTGTTAAGTAACCCGTCCCCAAAACGGAAAAATCCCGTGGGATCCCCACGATTTCGGAATGCAATTCCTTACAGCATCAGGGTTGAGGAGTTGGATATGTACCTACTCGAGTTCATACAACGATAAAGTCTTTAATTGGTACCGCAATATCAATTTAAATAACCGAAAGTTTCTAAATCCCATTAGTTTTGGGGATCAGGTCCTCTACATCATCAGGATTGAGGAGTTGGAATCCAAATTTTTTACAGAACAGGGTCGTATTGTTTCTCTATCGATTAAAAAAAAATTACGCAAATCGGTTCAGAAATCTCGGAGATATCGGTGCACATAGGTAGAAAAACACAACTCCTCCTTTTTTGAAAGTCGGTTAAAAAAGTAGCCTATGTTACTCCCTGGTTAATTCTCTACTTGTATGTGAAAGTCCCGTCAAAATCGGTTCAGCCGTTCCGAAGATTAGCCCGTTCAAACAGACAGACAGACAGACAGACAGACAGACAGACAAAAATTTTAAAAACGTGTGATTCGGTTATGGTAGCGTTCAAATAACCATATGAGCTTAATATGAGGTAGTTATTTCGATATTACAGACAGACACTTCAATTTTATTTATTAGTCTATACTAATATAATAAAGCGGAAGAGTTTGTTTGTTTGAACGCGCTAATCTCAGGAACTACTGGACCGATTTCAAAAATTCTTTCACCGTTGGATATGTACGTGATCCCTGAGTGCTATAGGCTATATATTATGTACCACGGGCGAAGCCGGGGCGGACCTCTAGTATAGATAATAAAGCGGAAGAGTTTGTTTGTTTGAACGCGCTAATCTCAGGAGCTACTGGACCGATTTCAAAAATTCTTTCACCGTTGGATATGTAATTGATTCTTGAGTGCTATAGGCTATACATATGTACCACGGGCGAAGCCGGGGCGGACCGCTAGTAATTAATAAATTGCTACACGATGTTACCTATGAATAGTTACATCTAATTGCATGTTTCACATGTTTGTGTGCAGATGGGTGGTGTCCACAGTGATGACGAGGCAGAACAACATCCAACTGTCGGGCGCGTCCACGACAGCCTTCATACCTCTCTGGGACATGTGCAATCACGAACACGGAAGGGTATAACCCGCGGCACGTACATCGAACGCTGAACGAAACGTGGAGGGGATAGCTTCGCATGGGAACTGTCGCGCACGTAATATACAATAGCTTACCCCCTCCTTCCTCCCTACCCACTTTCCTTCAGCGTTCGATGTACGTGCCGATGTTTATATGAACTATTGTTGCAGTTATTTTTGAAGTTAAACTTCTTAATGGCCTGTTTCACCACCTTCTGATAAGTATCGGATAGCTAACTACAACTTTGTCTTTGTCACATGACATAAAGTAAGAAAGTGACAAAACCTATGTGTAGGCTATCAGACACTTGTCAGAAGATGGTGAAACAGGCCCTTAGTATCGTACATTTGAAAATCGATGAAACGAAAAAGCGACACCGAAATCCTCTCTTGCGTACCAGGAGTTCATGAAGTGATAGGAGCTCATTTGAGTTCCCAGGCGCTGCATAAGTGCCAGAGCGTAACATAACAAACATACATATTAAAATAGGATTTAGCCTGCGGGAGAATGAGATAGAATACAAGTCGGCTTGACGTTCCGCTTCCGCTCTCCGCCTACGTTCCGTTTTTGAACCCAAATTTTATTTCAAAAACACAAACAAGATTTTAATGTTTAATATAATATTTTGGAGCATTCGAAAAATTAAAATATAATTTTCACTTCTGCCGCGTGTGAATTGTACACAGACGGCTTTTAGGGTTCCGTACCCAAAGGGTAAAACGGGATCCTATTACTAAGACTCCACTGTCCATCCGTCTGTCTGTTTGTCTGTCCGTCTGACACCAGGCTGTATCTCATGAACCGTGATAGTTAGACAGTTGAAATTTTCACAGATGATGTATTTCTGTTGCCGCTATAACAACAAACACTAAAACGGAATAAAATAAATATTTAAGGCGGGTTCCCATACAACAAACGTGATTTTTTTGCCACTTTTATGGTGCGGAACCCTTCGTGCGCGAGTCCGACTCGCGCTTGGCCGGTTTTACTTTATTATTTTTTACAATATTGTCGGATAAATTTTTCGTAAATTATGACATACCTTGTTTTCAAATCGTCTTGGTAACTGTGACAGATAACGACTGACTACAACGAGGAGCTGCAGCGGGGCGAGTGTTACGCGCTGCGCGACTTCCACCCGCCCGAGCAGATCTTCATATTCTACGGAGCGAGACCCAACTGCGACCTGTTCCTACATAATGGGTACTTAACGCTATATCACTACTATTTTATTAACCCCCGACGCAAAAACGACGGGGTGTTATAAGTTTGATGTGTCTGTATGTGTGTGTGTGTCTGTATGTTCCACCGTAGCGCTCAAACGGGTGAACCGATTGGAATGCGGTTTTTTTTGTTTTAAAGGTTAGTTAGTTTGGGGTGTTCTTAGCTATGTTTGATGAAAATCGGTCCAAGATGGCCGCCGCCACAAAATGGCGGATTACATATTTTTTCACAACTCCCTTAATATGGGTATCAAGTGAAAGGACTTGACTAGTAGAATAGCACTATGCAAATTCAAGATGACCTCCACCACAAAATGGCGAATGTCGGGGGTTTTTTATTTTTTTAATTTATACTTCATTCCTTGATATCATATTAGTCCCCTTCAATTGTACACAATCTTTAAAGGTCCAAAAATGCCGCTTGTAATACAACGGAATCTTAGTAGAATAGCGGAGTCTCAAATCCAAATGGTTGTAAGTGTTCAAATAGCTCTCGTTTTTCAAAAGAGTTAGTTTATTATGTTGACAGGGGTTTAAAATAGTTTGGGATAAAATCGAACTTCAGGTGGTAACCTGAAGTTCGATTTTATCTACATCTATCTATCATTTTATCTACTATCTTTTTCCCTACAAATAACTCAACATAAGTTTAAAATGACAACTGTCAGAATTCCACCAAATTAAAAATCAGACTATTCTCGCGAATGAAGTCGCGGGTGAAAGCTAGTACCTATTTTATAACTTCAACACAATCAAATAATGCTAAATGTAAATATTTTCACGTCTCATTGACAAATTAGTAAGCGTATTACAGATCAAAAATCGCAGTTCAACTATTTACTCGTGAATAACAAAACTGACGTAACATCATGAGGTAACCTGTTACGTTGCATTATATCACACCCACACATGCAAAGTACACGTTAATTACTCATCTATATGCGAAAATATTTTATATTCACCCGTGCGTATATATAATACTCAAATATTATGTGTGCGAAGTAATTAAACTGCAGCAAAAGGTGATAAAAGTAATACAAGTATGAATAGAGAATTTTAATGGCCTTTGGAGGCCTAATTTACACCCACAGTATTATATACTTACTCATTTTAAAGAAGCCGAGATGTACGTAATATTACTTCGCTGTATGAACTTGCTTGTAGTTTTTCGGGTTCCGTACCCAAAGGGTAAAAACGGAGCCCTATTAATGTCACTGTGCTGTCTGACTGTCTGTCTGTCAGTCTGTCCGCGTGTCGCAGGTCTCTAGCTCGCAGACGAAATGAGTTACAAACCTGGAATTTTGATATTTGGTGTAGCATGTTGACCCAAAACCAAACATTGAATTAGAAATTGAATTAGTAAATAATTGTTTAGAACTCATTTTTGTGACGGTGGCTATCTCAAAAACTAAACCAGTTAGGAATATGAAATTTTAGTATGTTATGTATATTGTAATAACTATCCATATTATACTGTGTATTTAAACAACATAATATACTGAAAACAACGATTTATAAAGCAGTTTGTAAGCTGTGACCAAAACACACGAACATTTTTTGGATTTTTATTTCACAGTTTATAGCGATATGCTCGGAAATGAAATATATTTTACATCCAAAATATTATGTTGGTCATAATTATGTACGGAACTCTAAAAGAGCAAAGTTCGACTTGCACTTGGCCGGTTTTTATTTGGATTTTATTCAAGTGTTCAAACAAATTCAGTCTTGGATTTGATATCATCGGTTATACTTAATGGAGTACTAAACTTCTCTCATGAGAAGATGCCGTTGCTTAGCGTTGGGACATTAATAAAGATGATGATCATCATGATCAACCCATTACCGGCTCACTACAGAGCACGGGTCTCCTCTCAGAGTGAGAAGGGTTTTGGCCATAGTCTACCACGCTGGCCAAGCGGATTGGCAGACTTCACACACCTTTGAGAACGAAAAGTTAGAGGTGCGTGCCCGGGATCGAACCCACGACCTCCGGTTAGAAGTCGGTCGTCCTAACCACTAGGCTATAGGTTAGGTTAGGCTTTTGAAGATGATAATAATGACATCAAATTAAATCACTTTTCTTTTGTTTTCAGTTTCGTGTACCCCAATAACCAACACGACAGCCTGTCGCTAGCGCTAGGCATCAGTACGGGAGATGCATTACGGGAAGCGAAATTGTCGCTGCTAACCAAACTGGGGCTAGCCGGAGTCACTCACTACAACCTGTACAGGGGCTCCAATCCGATCAGTGCAGAGTTGCTGGCTTTTATCAGGATATTCAACATGAATCAAGGTAAGCTTTTTACCTAAAGAAACGACAAAATCTTCAAAAGATTTTGTCCTTTCTTAAGTCTTCTGCAACAAGTCTTGCAACATAATAAAACACGGTTTTGTTATAAGAGTTATACTCCAAAATCTTTATTCTAATAAAGTTCACACAAGAAGAGATTGATAGACAATTAATCATAGACAACAGATACATACTATTATCTATGATATGCTATAAGGCTACTTATACATGAGGCGACATAGTTTATTTGATGTATACACAAGACCAAACTTTAACATAACAGTATGCCCAAATGTTGGGTGTCTGACTGATAAGTCCGTAATGAGGAAATTCATAGGCCAACCAAAGTAACCGATATAGCCCAAAGGATTAGCAAGATGATGTTAAGACTAAGGGCAAAGGATTAGCAAGTGGCAATGGGTAGGTCATATCTGTCGCAGAATCAATGGCTGCTGGGGTAAACGCATTCTGGAGTGGAGACGGCGTAGTAAATGCATTGTGGGAGGAATCCAGCGAGCTGGGTTGACGATCTGAAAAAGGTGGTGCGCAGATATTGGAAGAAGAAAGCGTAGGATCATGTGGTGATGTGATCTCCAAAAGGTGTTTGTTCAGCAGGGGACACCTATGGTCTGGAGGATGATGATGAATGGAGCAATGTTCAAAATGAATTTAGCATTTAGAAATGCTTATGACGTTTTGCCATGCTTAATTTTCGGTGGCTTAGTCATCCATCTACTCCATCATGTAAGAACTAAATGGTTGGAAATATGTTTAAGGGTTAAATTAGCTCTGAGACTATTTTAGATCACGTCTTCTCCCTTTTGTAAGAAAGGTAAAAGTGGATTTAGGTATTTTTCGAAATCCCTTCGGAACTGTTTGATTTCCCTGAATAAAATAATTCTTTATTCGTCTTCGGGATGCATAATATCTCTATGCCATCCTAAATTTCATGAAGATTGGATCAGTGCAGTGGTTAGGTTAAAAAATCAGTGCGAGTCGGGCCTCGCTCTTTCAGGGTTCCGTACATAATTATGAACAATATAATATTTTGGGTCTAAGAAATATTTAATTTCCGAGCTAGACATCGCAACAAACCGTGAAAGAAAAACCCAAAAAAATGTTCGTTTATTTTGGTCACAGCTTATAAACTATTTAATAAATCGTTGTTTTCAGTATTTGTTGTTTAAATAGAGCATATAGTACATAATATACTGAAATATCATATTCCCAACTAGTTTAGTTTTTGAGATAGCCCCCGTCACAAAAATGGTCTAAAACTGACAACTTTGATGGCCTCCCATTCCCTTATTTTTTGAGATAAAAATTAAAAAAATATATATTTGTACTCTACTTAATGAGCTCTAAACAATGATACCCCACAAGCTAGGGTAAAGAAAAAATTTTTTTTTCCGGCTCCTTTTTCATGTATGGGAGCCCCCCTGAAAAATAATTTAATTCAATTTCTAATTCAATATTTGATTTTGGGTTAACGTTTTACACTAAATACCAAAATTTCAGGTTTGTAACTCATTTCGTCTGCGAGCTAGAGACCTGTGGCCGGCGGACAGACGGACAGACAGACAGCCGAGTGACATTAATAGGGCTCCGTTTTTTACCCTTCGGGTACGGAACCCTAAAAAGGTAGGTTACATATCAAGTTATTATTTTTTACCGAAGAACCGTTATCATTTCTGGGATAAAAATGGACCTAAATCACTTCTTGTATAATCCTCTAGTTACCTGTGAAAGTTCCGTCAAAATCAGTTCAACAGTTCTGAGGTTTTGTCAATGTTGTGTTTGATAAAAGCTGTAGCTATAGATTTTGGGTTTTTTAAAATCCCGTGGGAACTATACATTTTTCCAGGATAAAAAGCCTATGTTAAGTCGGCATAATCTATCTCGATTCAAAATTTCAGCCAAATCGGTTCAGTAGTTGCGGCGTGATTGAGTAACAAACATCCAAACATCCACACTTTCACATTATATTATATTAGTAGGATTAGTAGGATTAATCATTAAAAAAACTATATGTATTCACAGAGGAACTAGCCAAATGGTCAAGCCACAGTGTCCCCGGGGACCTGGTCTCCGCGGAGGAGTCGAGCGCGTTGGTGGTGGGCGCCGACGTCGACCGCAGAGCGTACACGTACCTTGCCACGCGCTGCGGACTCATCAAAGCCTCCTACAAACAGAACGACGTTCAACCTGAATCTTTGCATAGGTATATACTCTTTACTCTAGGAATATAGGAATATACTCTTTACTCTTTGTAGGGTTTGGTTTCGAACCGGAATGGTCTTTTTTTCATCTTCGAAAACGAAGAAAACGGGGGTTGTCAAAGTTGTCAGTGTTACGGGGTCTATCGCAAAAATTTGGATTTTGAAATTTCTGTATATTATATACCAGGATTTCCAGAATGTAAACTATCTCTATGTCAAATTTCATCGGTTTAACATTTGAGTAATGAAAAGGCAACAACCGAACAGACACACATCTGAATTTATACAATGTTCTTCCAACCGAATTGACCGGTACTTGGCATTTCAGTATTTTGATCATGAAGTACCACTGTTATAAGTGACAACTACAAACTCACTACAGTCTGTAGTGAGTACAAAACCAAGTAACCAATAATAACTTCAATTAAAAATTCAACAAACTTTAAAAACAAAACTATATTTAGTTCCTTGATGCTTTTACTTAAATCTGTTTTATTCTTTACAGGAAAAATGTCAAACTACTGAAGGAATGTGAAGTACAAATATTAGACGATGCCATAGAGTACTTAAAGAATGTTTTTGAAAAACTTCCCACCGCCGAAGCGTAAATGAAAAACTCCGAATTTAATAGCTATAATTATTTTCGACCTTATGGAATTATTTATAAGGTTTATTTTCAAGGTATAACCTTGCTTACAATAATTAATTAATTAATACATGTTTTACAATAATTTACCTATGATGAACAAATCATGACAGTATTGAAATATTTTTACACCTTGTTTTTTACATTATACTTTGTTTGTTATTTATTTATAATTTTGATCTTAATTAACAACGAATATCGAAATCATTTTTGAGTTGTTGCGTTCTTTGTGTGTCTGTTTTAATTGATTTTTATGTGTTTTGTTTGTGTGCATATTCACATAATATAGTGTGTTCCTAAAGACATTATTTTTATTTTATACCTATTTATACCATACTTTTGTGCATAAGATGTACTTATAAGAGTTGCCCTTGAGCGTTAGACGTATGGATGTCTGAAAAATATTTTCTGGCAAATTTTACTTAAGTTCTGGCAATTTGAAGCCCCTTAGCCGGTCACGTGCGCAATTTACATCACTATGATGGAATACATAAACAATTCACGCACACTTCAGTAAATTCATGATCGCGCCTGAATTATTTTCAGGAAGAAAGCGAGTCCTTTTCTATTGAGAAAAAGTTTTCGATCTACGATTTTGTGTTTAAAAATTAAAGTATTTAGAAGATACAGTTACAGGTTATAATCAAAAAATTAAAACAACAAATTTTCATCTCTGTATTTAATACGAAATATCGTTACTTAAAAAAATAACTTAAAAATAATATGTACATTATTTACTTCAAAACAATTTTGTTTGTGTTTGATGATCTGCTTGTTTGGGAAGATTTAACTTAATGAGACAAAAAAGTGCAAACAATATTCATTACAGAAGTTTGTTAGCCAATGGCATTGTTCGTGGTTTTGGAACATTTTTCATTTTTCTTATAAACTAAAATAATAAATAGAAAATTCGTTAGTCACGTAATTATCGCCTATAGAAAACCGATCTTGGTTTGGAAACCTATGGTTCTTCTATATTCTTTACCTTCTTTTTAGAACCTTCTTTCTTTCCTTTTTTTCTTTTTTTTCGATATCACTGGTATTGTGAAATTTGTGACGTCAATTTTGACTGTTCCCGTGTGTGTAACCCCCGGCACGTAAGTCGACCGGTGAGTCGTACGAGTGAGCGAGACAATACGATTGGAGAGCCAATCAGCGCTTACGAGGGATCCGCGAGAGCTAATCAGTGCTTACGAATGATCCCCACGCCCTCCCCGCGACCCCCTCACACTCCGAGATACCTCATTTTCGACTTCTGCGCATTGAAGGTCACCGGTCGACTTATTTGCCGTGACTTGTATGCGTGTAAAAATTGACGCCATAAACTGCGGTATCTAATAATTATGTTCTAGCGAATTCTAGAGACTTACGGCCTGTTTCACCACCTTCTGATAAGTGTTGGATAGCCTAAACGTAAGTTTTGTCACTTTCTTACTTTATGTCAAGTGACAAAGACAAAAGTTGTAGATAGCTATCTAATACATATCAGAAGGTGGTGAAACAGGCCGTTATACTCGTAATCAAGCCTTATTGCTCCTTTAAGCTCGTAACAGACTTATCACAATTTTAGATATTTAGAGAGCAAAGTGGAGGAGAAATATTTTGTTTGATAAAAATACAAATCCTCACACTTTGTACTCATTAATTAATATAATTCTATCTGCTTCATTATCATGAACGCATTCGACGCCTTTAGAGCGATACCGCACTTACGGAAAAATCCTGAAACATATTTAAGAGTGCTGTTAGCCCTCATACGCATTAGCGGTCAACCGCGTACGCGGCTGGCCGCTTTTATATTTTTATATGCAACCGCTCATTTTGTACGCACTAAACCGCGACGAAATTCTATGAAGAGGCTAGCCGCGCGGTCAGCCGCGTACGCGGTTGACCGCTAATGCGTATGAGGGCTTACTGTTTTTTTGACATTTATATGGACCTTTTACAAATCAGACAGAGCGGAAAGCCGCTCTTAAACATTAAGAGACGTTTCTGTATTTGGTCGTTGAAGTAATGTAAAAGTAAACAACATTCTTCACTGGAGCGGCAAACTTTTTTTTTTTTGTATGGGTAACTCAAATCTTTACGAGCGATCTGCTATGCGCTTCTTAACTATCCATACAAATAAATTAAATTAAATCCGAACCACAAGCGAGTTTCACAGACAAAGTTACCGCCGCCGCCTCTGAGTCAGCCAGGAACTGTCAGCCGCTCGCTGTCGGCCTAATAGGGACAGGGCCTAATACAAGCTTTCGCTTATTTGGGAATAGGGGAATATTAATAATGTTCAGCATGGCTAATATTCATTTAAAAAAACCATCTATGGTTGGGACATTACAAACGTGCGAACCGAGCCATAAAACAGTACGATCATAGGGTTGTGAGTCGTCTCTCTCGCTCTTTATAACTTATCGACTATCGACAAATCCTTTTTTAACCCCCGACGCAAAAACGACGGGGTGTTATAAGTTTGACGTGTCTGTATGTGTGTGTGTGTGTGTGTGTGTGTGTGTGTGCGTGCGTGCGTGCGTGCGTGCGTGCGTGCGTGCGTGCGTGCGTGCGTGCGTGCGTGCGTGCGTGCGTGCGTGCGTGCGTGCGTGCGTGCGTGCGTGCGTGCGTGCGTGCGTGCGTGCGTGCGTGCGTGCGTGCGTGCGTGCGTGCGTGCGTGCGTGCGTGCGTGCGTGCGTGCGTGTGTGTGTGTGTGTCTGTTCCCCTGTGGCGCTCAAACGGGTGGACCGATTTGAATGCGGTTTTTTTTGTTCGAAAGGTGAATTACTCGAGAGTGTTGTTACCTATGTTTGATGAAAATCGGTCCAAGATGACCGCCGCTACAAAATGGCGGATTATATATTTTTTCAGAACTTACTTAATATGGGTATCAAATGAAAGGGCTTGACTAGTAGAATAGCACTATTGCAAATCCAAGATGGCCGCCGCCTCAAAATGGCGATTGTCGGGGGTTTTTAAAATTTTCAATTTATACTTGTCACTAATATCCACAACACCAAAGAAACAGGTTCTAGTTCCACAAGACCTGAAGGGCGAGCGAGAAGTCCGATAAAAATTATTTATGACTCAGTTCGCACGTTTGTAATGTCCCAACTATAACCAGTGTGGCCGATAATTTACAAAGATACTGAAAAAGGTTCTATTTAATCCGTCCCTTGTGAGGCACGTACGCGTGTACGGGCGTCCGGCTCTCGCGCCGCCGCCAGCCGCGCGCCGCCGCCAGCAGTGCGGCTAGTAGTGCGGTCGCCAGCACTCCGCATGACACTATCATGGCCGATAGCGCTGACGTTCGTATGCACGTTTGACCTTCTACCACTGAAAATTAAATAATTTTGAATTTAACAGGAGTTAATCGAATGACAATGTATAACCGAGATGCTTTAAGTTCGCCAATGCACAAGATTATTTCAAGTATGTACATGAATTTCCCAAATAGGTAGGTACATATATGGGGTTGCGTGTGGATTTTTTGGAGAATCTACTGGAAAATGTACCAACAAAAATACACCCTTCTCGCCAAGGTAAAAATCTTTTGAAACCATAAAATAAGACTAGAAAAAACATTCCTTATCTGTACCTGCTCAATTCCGCAATGAAGTAGGGTCAGTCTGAAGCCAAATTAACAGTCCACATTTTGTATGATATCAATACCAGAAATTTCAATTGTCGTAAAGGACAGGCCTGTCCATGTCCTTTACGACAATTGAAATTTCTGGTATCGATATAAATATCATACAAAATGTGGCATACTCTTCCTATTCGTCCTATACGAAATACTAACAAATGGAATTACATGATAAAACCATCGATATTCTCAGAGACTTCCGAAAAAACACAAGATTGGATACTTGAAGATCTTATTATTTCAAGGAAATCTCACCTCCCCGGCTTTCTTCATCTTCCTCGCCCTCCTGCAGTACCCTCAACGACTGGAAGAGGGAAATGTTTTCCGAGAGCCTCGGCGTGACGCTAGCGGCCTCCGTCTCTACTGATCGTCTTCGCACGCTCTTCATGTTACGCCAGTGGCACGGTTGCGACTGTAATTAAAAATACATGATTAATTAAACAGATCCACTTGTATCAGCTGGTTTAGTGATCGCTTTGAAAGATCGAAGGAAAGGAATCAGTGGGGTTATGCCCGGTTTGTACATTGCATTGCGGCAGCGTTGATCGAATTCAAGTATAGAAACACATTACACAATAACGTAAATTAGTCTTGCAGGCTTGTAGGCAAGTCTTGCATACAAATATGACGTCATATCTGTATACAAGTTGTGCAAATTGCATGCAAAAAGCTATAATAAATTGCTGTTGAATAAAACACAGAATATTCAAGAATTAATGAGAGAAACATACATAATGTACAAGTTGAAACTACCTGCATGCAACTTGTAGGCGGTTGTAGCTTGTATGCAAGTTTGTTAAGTTGCATGCAATTTGCAACTTGTATACAACTAACTTGCCTAATCGCGCCTTTAGGCGAGGTTGTCCATGCGACTATAACAAGCATACCAGGCGGTTTGAGAACATTCTCCGATGTCAGGACTATCATTTAGTATTCATCCCAATAATTATAAAATGTACACATAAAGGTGTAGGTACACTGACCGGGCATCGTCCGTGGCACATGCGCACGTCGCACTCGATGTAGAGCGCGGGCGAGCCGGTGAAGCGGAACGTCTTCATGTACGCGTACACCTGCGTCTCGAACACGCCCGCCTCCGACCACGAGCCGCGGAACCGCGAGATCAGCTTGTCGTCCACGGGACATCTGTCAACGACGAAGACCTTAGATTAAGGATTGGATCGAAAACTTAGCGCTATTATTTAGATATGTACCTACTACCTAAACACAATCCAATAGATACCAATAACTAGGTAGGTAGTATTTAGTTATTTTTAACCGGTGATGTACAGCGTGCACAACTTAGGGTCAATGCTCTCGAGCGGCGGGCGGGCGACCGGTGACAACTTTAAGTATTTAGGCGTCAAATGATTGCATTATATTACTTACATACTAAAAAACAGTAAGTATTTTAAATATTTTTTTCGTGATTTTGTTTTGTGGTATCTTGTCAGTAACCATCACTACTATTACAATCTTCGTTTCCGATAGCGGTTTCCTTACACCCGTTATAATGGAGTTCCCATTGATTTCTTGTGAGCCAAAAGATAAAAATGTTAAATATCTTACCCCAATTCGTCAATAAGTCGTATCCTCTTTGCCGCTCCATTATGCGCGAAACAGTCGTTCACGACGATATCGAAGCCATCTGAAATGTCATAAATCTATATCATTCATCTGAAGTTAATAAGCACAATCTAGTTAATTTAAAATGGAAATACCTTCATTATAAGGAGCCTTCATCATTTGAGAATTTAAATGAAAATAAAGAACACATGAAGTTGATTTTCAGCTGGTTCACCATGCTGGTGGTTCCATGTGACAACACGGATTTGAAGATGTTTTACATGGTACGGTTTAAATTAAGTAAGTATACAATGTGGCCAATTCTGTTGTACACAATCTCTAAACTAAACTAAATTGACAGGTTTGAAAATAGTGCTATCCCCTTCAGCAGGGAAGATTGTGAAAGAGACAGGCATATATTTAGACCTGTCATTTTAGTTTAGATTTATAGATTGTGTACAACAGAATCGGCCACAGTATGAAATGAAAAATATTATTTTATACAGCCCGTTACGTTTAGTATTACGGAATAATTAACGTAACAGATATAATCACCGACCTAGAACATCCTTCGACCCCCCATGTGGAAAAAAGGGTAGAACACATAAAAGAAAAAAAAACGCAACAGAAATATTCTTATGGTGCCCAAATTCACACTGACCCAATTCACTCGAGTCAATTACCGCTCACCGCTATTTTCTATATGAAAACTCATTCAAAATAAAAGATCGATGAACTTTTCATTTGTGAACTAAAACGGCAAGATCACACGCGATCGGGATCACCGTTAATTTTCCGCCCTTGTCTGTCACGGTGCATCATCGATGACCAAAACGTAACTTTCATTTACAGCTAGAAATTGTTATACAAATAATTATAGGCGGTGATAGCTTAGTGGCTGAGACTTAGGGGGGACCGAGGCACGCACACTCAACTTCTCAAAGATATGTGCGTTTTAAGCAAGTAAATATCACTTGCTTTGATGGTGAAGGAAAACATCGCGAAGAAACCTGCATGCCTGAGAGTTCTCCATAATGTTCTCAAAGGCGTGTGAAATCTACCAATCTGCACTTGGCCAGCGTGGTGGACTACGGCCCTTCTGAGAGGAGTGGACCCTTGCCCTGTAGTGGGCCGTATGAATGATGGTGACGTATGAACTACATACGTACAATGCTACGCAGTGTTTTTTTTTTTTTTTTTTTTTTTTTTTTTTAACTTCCGAGGGGAAATCCTCATCGGACACCTTCTCGGTAGTGCCGGACTCTTACCGGCTAAAACCCCTCCGTCTCCGATGTTACCGTGTGCCTGCCGTTAAGCCTAAAACACGGGAACAGTGTTTAAGGTTTGTACCAACAAAACATCAGTAGACCATCCAGTGCACAAATTCAAGGTCAGAGTTATTTTAACCTGTCACCATGTTTGATCACGTAATTAAGTAACTAATTATAATTGATCTTACCATAAGTACTTCTCATGTAGATGAGCAGAGTGAGGGGGTCGCCGACGCGCACCGGGCCGGTGACGCGGGCGCCGGTCGCGCCGTATCCGGACCGGATCTCCATGTAGCACTCCGGCGGCTGTAGGGTAAACACCACCGGGTTACCCGTCGCTACTCTAAAAAAAAAGAGAAAAAAAAACCCTAAATATGTGAAAGGGGGCAAATTACTATTGGGTAGGTGTCAAGAAATTCTCAGTGCGAGCCCGGAGTTCGTAGATGGCGGTGTGACTCGGAGAGCACATTTAAGCAGTCGGTCCCGGTTACTATCGCTATCATGCGACAATAGTCGTTAAAGCCCGTCACCCGTATTGGAGGAGCGTGGTGGATCTAAGCTTTATAAAGGGTTTAAGCAGTGGGACGTAAAAAAGTGGTGGTGACCTGTCGGCATTCTTTTTCATTCATTTTGTATTTTTGATATGAAAACTTCTTTGACGCTAGTTTCTGCTATTTTCGGTAGGGTAAAATATCTAGTTTCTGTTATTTTCGGTAGGGCAAAATATATGGATTCGCGTCACCGGGTCACCTCGAAATGGTCGTGACCACAGACTATACCGACGGAGCTCTACCTAAGATAAAAAATATATATAAGTAGATAAAATAATTTTATCTATGGCGGCAACGCAATACCGACGTGTGTATTTATTTTATTTATTTATTTATTTATTTATACATAATACACTAATAAGACCTCTTAAGAGGCCGGTACCCGGATTCGTAATTTTTTACGAACTTTTGAACACCATAGTGCTTTAGATATAATGATTACTTTAATAGTAGTTTATGAAACGGTTGCATAATAGAGGTTATTAAAACACGAGTGTTAGTTTAAAAAACGAGCCGCAGGCGAGTTTTTTAATAGTATTACACGAGTGTTTTAATAACTAATTATGTAGAGTTTCATACACTACTTTATCTAAGCTCATCAATAGGTATCTTACGTATAAAAGAAAAGACTAAGAAATTAACAAAATTATTTATTATAATAAGTATTCATGTTTTGGATATTGCAATTTATAAATGTACTCAATTCTTCAGGGGAGAACGTTTTTGCATTTTTTCCCTTAAAGCCCTGCGATTTTCTTTTTAAAACAGCAATCAGTCTTGTGTATTTAATAATATCGATTTGGTTGTAGATACTCAATATACTTTTGAGCATTGAGTATTTAGCCCATAAGGACAAAGACTTAAATTTATTTGATAATTCTTGGAAATATGCTAGCATTACATTTTCTGAAAATGAAGTGGTTTTTTTCAAAATTTTCCAACTCATAAAATCTTGGTAACATTTATCGTAAATTTTCTTTGATTTTGCTGGCAAAAGATTATTTGTCATTCCCGATGCTATTTCCAGAATGTCTGGTGGAGTTAAATTCTCTTCAGTATCACTGCTAGACATTTTTCCGCGCAACAAAAATCACTTGCAAAATTTTGAGTTACAAAAACTGAATAGTAAATAAATAATAAATTAAAAATTTAAATAATAGGCGCCAAAATTCAATTGTCAATTTCGAATGTGCGGTGCGTGCAGTGCGTCTATGGTCAATTATGGTAGCACTACACTCTGTCCTCTGGCCGCATCTTGCTACCGCCACACTTTCGCAGTAGTAGTAATAGGGTAACTTTGATAGCGGGATAATCATTGTAAGTAACAAAATTAAACTAACTAACTATTGTAAACTAACTATTGTACCTATTTCTTTTAAAATGTTTCTTTTGTTTAATTTATGTTTTTTTGGTGTACAATAAAGTATTAAATAATAATAATAATAATAAACACCCGGCATGGCTCAAAAATACCAGAACCCAGTGCCTGTACTATAATGTAGAAAAAATTATTTTTTAACATTGTTTTGCAATAATTTCCTAACAACGTAGTGTTATAATGAACTTTTTTAATTTTTTTTTTAAATATTATAGATGTATGTGAATAAAGTAGTCCAATATATGACACATTTTGATTTCATATTCGGAATTTTATGATATGAGAGTAGATAAAAAAAATTATCAAATATTAAAGATCAATCCTTTTTTAATGGAATGTTGGGAATAAAATATTAATTTTATTAAAAAATATTATTCAAATCTTAATTCTTGCGGAAGACGTTTACTGATTTTACGCTTTTGAGTGAAACTTTCGTCACACATATAAGTACTAAAAATTGTAGAAAGCGACTGAAAAAAAATACTAATATTATGAACACACCCTCAAAATTGGAATGTTGGAATTAGTTTTTCTATGTTTTATACAAAATTAGTAAATAAAAAATAAAAACCGCACGTACGATTTATGAAAATTTAAGCATTAGATTAACCCCAATTTCTTTGATTTATCGCAATTTCACTAATAAAAAAAATATATAGCACGAAAGTTTAGGATTCATTTAGCTATAATTGTAAAAAAAAAATAATCCAGAAACTATTTATATGACCACAAAAAATTGTCAAAGTATCCTAAAATTTACAAATAAAATGGCACAGCAGACAGTACTGTTACGAATGAACCTTATTTCTAGAGCAATAAGGTTCATAATTGCTCGTCACCTAATAAATACCTAATCACCCATCAATGTAAACAAACAACAACGAGACCTTTCCCGAATAAACATCAATAGGGGTGGAACTTTCTAGAAAACACTTAGTCACGCGGTAACGGGTATATAAAGGGACCGGCGAGCTGACGCGGGCAGTTCAGTTCTGAGAGCCGAGCGAAATACAAGCGAAGGAAGCGATCGAAAGTGAAGAGGATTGGAAGCGAACAAGCGTGAAGAGGAAGTCTACAAGAGGATCAGGAGTACCAAGTGGAATACGGAAGTGCAGAATAAAGTCTGATCAAGGGTCACCAGGTGTTTTATTCCAAATCTTCGAACCCCAGCACGTAACAATTGGTGTCAGAAGTGGGATTTGGAAGCTATGCCATTGACTCCGAGAGACGACTTCGGCAGCGAGGGTGTCAAGACCAGGGCCCAGCGTGCAGCGGAATCCAGCCGAGCACCTGTGGAGGAGCACCTGGAGGAACCAGCACCTGGTGGGTCCCCCCAGCTGGCCCCGCCCACTGGCCACACCCACCAGGCCACGCCCACTCAGCCGGAGGCCCCGCCCACTGGCCACACCCACCTGGCCACGCCCACTGAGTAAGCCACGCCCACCGTTGACTTGTCGGGTTTGATGCGGATAATGCAACAACAGTTTGCAGCGATACAGGAAAATCAAGATTGCAAATTTGCAGCGATACAGGAAAATCAAGAAGGGGTGCAGCGAAATGTTTTGTCGGCCGTTCACGAAGTTGGCGGCATGGTGGCTAAATTGCGAAAAGAGTTGGACCTCATGGACGAGCGAGTCACCTGCCTAGGAACGGACATAGATGGTGTGAAGACTGGCCTCACCGAGTTACAGAAAAAGGTGATACGTCTTGAAACGACAAGGCTAACGTCAAGTGGAGCGATGGGCGCAGTTCAGGGACCTAATGTTAAGGTACCCCCATACGACGGTAGCACCTCCTGGCCCGCGTACCGGCAACAGTTTCAGACTGTTGCTACTGCCAACGGATGGACGGACGAACAGTGCTTGACTGCCCTCACTGTCGCATTGAGAGGGCAGGCTCTAACTGTTCTGGAGGCCTTTCCTACTTCAGGCTGTGGATACAAGGAACTGTTGGATGCACTCGAATCCAGGTATGGGGAGCGACATCTGGAGCATGTGTTCCGCGCCCAGCTGCGCGATAGAGTCCAGCGATCTGGAGAGGGTCTCCAGCAATGGGCGTTGGAAATAGATAAGCTTGTGCGGAAAGCTTATCCATCGGCCGACGATAAGATGGTAACCGCAAACACCGTGCAAGCTTTTGTCGACGGAATTAAAGACCTGGAGGTAAGAGCTGCCGTGAGGCTTCGTCACCATGTCTCATTAAAAGAAGCATTGGCGCATGCCTTAGAGGTCGAAGCAGTTCGACACGACATTCGGCAGGCTCACAGACTACGTGAAGTGGTCGAAGAGGTGAAAGAGGTTAAGACCTCATTCAGGAAGAACTTTGGCGCTGTGTGCTATAGATGCGGTGTGAAAGGGCATCTGCAGCTGAATTGCCCACAGAAAGAGTCGCAGATGTCCCGACTAAAGAAAATAGAGGAACGGTTGGAGGAGCTTGCGAAGAGAGGTGAGGATGCAAGGTTTCCTCAAAATCAGGGAAACTAGTAACAGCCAGGACTAAGGGGCGAGTACTGGCTGGCACGGAGGGAGCCCCAGCAACGGTTATCTCACAGGGGGACATCGTCGGAAAGTGTGAAGAAGTTGTGTGGCTGAAGAAATGCACTTCAATGCCAAGCATGGAAAAATCAGGTTCTGGGAAGGATCCTACAGTCTATGAGCTTCTTGAAGACTGCAAAAGCAACCTGACTTATTCACAAAGCATCAAGGCAAAGAAGTTTCTATTACGCCATGCGGACATCTTTTCTAGTCAAGAAGGAAACCTAGGGAGAACATCGTTAGTGCAGCATAGAATCGATACCGGAAATGAGGGACCCATCCGTCAGCGGGCGAGACGGCTACCAATCGCGAAGGAAAAGGAAGTCGAGGATATGCTGAAAGAAATGGAAAGGAACAAAATAATAGAACCATCCGCAAGTCCCTGGTGCTCACCGGTTGTGCTTGTGAAGAAGAAAGATGGAAGCACACGGTTCTGCGTGGACTATAGGCGGCTCAATGACATCACAAAGAAGGATAGTTACCCGCTACCTAGAATCGATGACACTCTGGATACCTTGAGTGGCATGAAATGGTTTTCGACTCTAGACCTAAAATCAGGTTACTGGCAGATAGAAATCCATCCAAAAGACAAGGAGAAGACAGCGTTTTCAACGGGAAAAGGATTATGGCAGTTTAATGTTATGCCTTTTGGATTGTGCAACGCACCTGCCACCTTTGAACGACTCATGGAATGTGTTCTAGCAGGGTTAGTAGGAGATGCCTGCTTGGTGTATCTAGATGACGTCGTTATCATGGGTCGAGACTTCGATGACCATTTGCAAAACATGGAGCGAGTCTTCGCCAAAATACATGGGGCAAACTTAAAACTTAACCCGAAGAAGTGTCAGCTATTCAGGAAAGAAGTGAATTATCTCGGCCATGTCATCACAAGTGAGGGCATCCAGACTGACCCGGCGAAAATTGAAGTGGTTAAAAAATGGCCTACCCCTAAAGACAAGACAGAGGTAAGGGCATTTTTGGGTTTGTGCTCTTACTACAGGCGTTTCGTCAAGGGGTTTTCTGAGATCGCAAAACCGTTACATAGACTGACGGAAGAGAAAAGACCATTTTGTTGGGATGAAGCCTGTGAGGATTCCTTTTCAAAACTGAAGGAATACCTATGTGAAACACCAATTCTGGGATACCCACAACCGGAAGGCCAGTTTATCGTCGATACCGACGCGAGCAACACCGCGATTGGAGGAGTGCTATCCCAAAAGCAGGGAGATAGAGAAGTCGTTATGGGGTATTTCAGCAAATCACTGTCAAGACCGGAACGGAACTACTGCGTGACACGGAGGGAACTTTTTGCCGTGGTAAAAACATTGCAACACTTCAGCAAGTACCTAATCGGCCGAAAGTTTTTACTACGTACGGATCATGCAGCATTGAAATGGCTACTGCAATTTAAGAATCCCGAAGGTCAAGTTGCTCGGTGGATTGAACAGCTCCAGGAATATGACTTCGAGACTCAACATCGCAGCGGGAAGTCACATGGAAATGCAGATGCACTTTCTCGGAGGCCATGCCCGGAAGAATGCAAACATTGCATCAAACAGGAGTCGACGGAGCTATCATTGAAACTTACCAGGACGAGTTCCTTAGGACCCTGGGAGGATGATGCAATGAAGATGGCTCAAGAGGGTGATGAGGATCTACGGCACATCATCGTGTGGAAGAAAAGAGGAGACGCCAGACCAACATGGAGTGAGGTTGCACCTATGAGCGTTATCACTAAGGCATACTGGGCACAGTGGAGCAGTCTTACTCTACAAAATGGAATACTCTACCGAAAATGGGAAAAGACTAACGGTAGGGAGTTCCATCTTCAGGTAGTCGTTCCGAGAGCCAAGGTACCCGATGTCCTACGTGAAGTGCATGACGGAGTTTCGGGAGGTCATCTTGGCGTCAAGAAGACACTAACGAAAGTACGGGAGAGGTTTTACTGGCTCCATTGTCGGGAGGATGTGCAGGACTGGTGCCGTAAATGTACCATTTGCGCTGCCGTGAAGGGACCGCAGACAAGGAGTAGAGGTAACCTGCAGCTGTACAATGTTGGTGCACCCTGGGAACGTATAGCTATTGATGTAGCCGGACCATTCCCTGTGACTGAATCAGGGAACAAATACTTCATGGTTGTTATGGACTACTTCACTAAGTGGCCGGAAGTATTCGCGATACCTAACCAGGAAGCTACAACTGTTGCAACTAAGCTCGTTGAGGAGGTTATATGTCGCTTTGGTGTACCATTGGAAATCCACTCAGACCAAGGAAGGAACTTTGAATCGCAAGTGTTTCAGGAAGTATGCAAAATTTTAGGTCTGCATAAGACACGCACAACTGCATACCACCCGCAGTCTGACGGAATGGTTGAAAGATTCAATCAGACGCTTGAAAGGCATTTGGCAAAGTTGGTTGACGCCCACCAAAGAGACTGGGACAGGTACATTCCACTGTTTCTCCTCGCCTACAGGACTGCAGAGCATGAGAGCATAAAGGCGACTCCGGCGTTAGTCAATTATGGCAGGGAACTACGGTTACCAGTAGACTTATTGATGGGAGGGACACCGGATGAACCTTGCACCGTACAAGACTACGTCGCCAATCTGAGAGAGAAAATGCGAGAAATACATGCTACAGTCAGGGAAAACGGATTGCAATCAAGTGAGAACATGAAAACCAGATACGACCGGAAATCGAACACGAGCGGATTCGAGGAAGGCGCCTTAGTCTGGCTGCATAATCCGACTCGTCGAAAAGGGAAATCTCCAAAATTGCAAACCAGATGGGAGGGTCCATACAAAGTGGTTACCCGTATTAACGACGTCACGTATAGGATTCAACGTCAACCAAGGGGAAAATTTAAGGTTGTGCACATCGACCGCTTGGCAAAACATTACGGAAGCAACAGTGATGCTCGGGACGAGCATCGCTAAGAGGGGGGCAGTGTTACGAATGAACCTTATTTCTAGAGCAATAAGGTTCATAATTGCTCGTCACCTAATAAATACCTAATCACCCATCAATGTAAACAAACAACAACGAGACCTTTCCCGAATAAACATCAATAGGGGTGGAACTTTCTAGAAAACACTTAGTCACGCGGTAACGGGTATATAAAGGGACCGGCGAGCTGACGCGGGCAGTTCAGTTCTGAGAGCCGAGCGAAATACAAGCGAAGGAAGCGATCGAAAGTGAATAGGATTGGAAGCGAACAAGCGTGAAGAGGAAGTTTACAAGAGGATCAGGAGTACCAAGTGGAATACGGAAGTGCAGAATAAAGTCTGATCAAGGGTCACCAGGTGTTTTATTCCAAATCTTCGAACCCCAGCACGTAACAGTACGAATGCCATACCGAGCTTAGCGCTCTTCGAGGGAGGACGTGTTGTTGGCCGACGCAGCTCACGCACACATGCAAAGCTGTGTAATGACTTGTCGTAAAAGTTACGTAAAAGTTATAGCGCAACCGACTCAGTTTGATGATTTGTGCATAGGTTTTATTTCATTAGTGGTCCGATCTGATCAATGCTGAGCTAATACATAGCTAATGCTATGTTTTGGACAATGACACAAAATGTCAACACGTAAACAAATAATGCTCCGTTATAAATATTAGAAAATTGATAAAGTGCGTATTTATATAGATATCTCTGTTCTAAATCATAGTTTTCTATGTTAATTTCATACACAAATGTTATCTACATATGCTAACAAGTGGCTAAATAAATAAATACTTATAAAAGTTCGTGTGTAAAACTAGTGTCAGTGAAATTCTTCAAAAAATATGAGTAATTGTGTTTCTAAATAACGATAATTCAATATTAAAAATAAAATAAGTAAAAGAAATGGAAGATTACGTTACACAAAGGAAATTACATCCCACAGAAATAATATATCCCTTAAAACGATTTTGGTCGATTCTTGTCAACTGATATTGTATCAAGACACACGGCCGTGTGTCAAGCTAAAGTTTATCTGAGCTATCTACCACAGTTGCAGAGCACAATGATTTACAGGAACTTAAGAATTTAATGGAAGACTTATAGACAAAATTGCTCTCTACGAACATTAAAATATAAAGTTTACTTTTTTATTATTATTATTAACATCGAACATAGTTTTAGTAAGTAGGTAAATTGTAAATAGGCACTATTATATTTTTAGATTTAACTAGTACTTTATATTACCTACTATAAAGTGTTTTGTAAATTGTATGTAGACTTATACCCTATTTGTACCTAATGACCTATTTAATTGTAGTAGGGACTCTTTGACATGGCCTCTTCCCTTAGGCAGACTTGCCCGCACTGCCCAGCATCTTTTGGTCCACATGGACTTCGTGTGCATATAGGGCGCATGCACAAAGATGCCCCGCACCCTATGGTGCTAACACAGCCGCTTATGGCTGTTGCTACATCGCCGGCTTCCACAGGCCAAACGGTGTCCGTTGCCAATTTTGAGAAGTTGGCATCATTAAAGGGATCAGTTCGCGTCCTTCGACACATCCCTAAGGGCGCTAGGAATATTGCCGCGGGAGGCCTGAGCGAACTGATCAATAAATGCGTAGAAACAAATAGCACCACTGATTGGTATTCACTATTATCGTTCGCTTACACCTCCCTCCGGGTTCCCGAGGAGGGGGGCTCAGGGACACTGACATCGAAGGTGAAAAGTAACATTGTGGCTGCATACTCGTGCTTCCCAGATGCTTCAGTGGCCCGTAAGTACTCTCCATCTATAGTAAAAGCGATCGAGTCCAAGGTTTTCAGTGGGGACCTCAGAGGAGCGACACGCCTCTTACTGTCTGATGACTCATTCGCGCAATCCGGCCCGGAGACACTGGCCTCCCTGCAGTGCAAACACCCCCCTCCTTCCCGCCCTCTCTCTTTTCCGCCAGCGCCAGACAAGTCCAACCCGCCACTCACCGTCAAGGTAGAGGCTGTAGCCCAAGCACTCAGCTCTTTCTATATTAGCTCTGCCGCTGGCCTAGACGGGATCAGACCTGGTCATTTGAAAGAGCTGTGCAGTAGCTCAGCCGGGGAAAGCGGGCCACGTCTCATGGCCAGCCTAACAAAGTTGTGTAACTTTTTATTAAGTGGACAACTACACCCAGAAGTGTGCCCGTACCTTTATGGGGCCACACTCTGTGCGCTTGCGAAAAAGGACGGGGGTATCAGACCTATCGCCATAGGTAGCGTTTTCCGGCGCCTCACAGCCAAACTGGGATGCGGAGCTGTTAGGGAGGAGATGGCCACTTACCTGCGACCGCACCAGTTAGGGTTTGGCACTCGGCTTGGTTGTGAGGCGGCTATCCACGCAACGCGGTCATTCGCCATGGATCCGGACAACATGGGCTGTGTCATTATAAAGCTAGATATAAAGAACGCTTTTAATACCCTTGAAAGGGATGTTCTACTGAGCCAGGCCAGGGATAAGCTTCCTTCCCTGTATCCCTTTCTTCACCAAGTCTATTATTCCCCATCTAATCTTTTCTTTAATCAATCTTCTATTCTATCCCAGGTTGGCGTCCAACAAGGAGACCCGCTGGGACCACTTATCTTCAGCCTCAGCATTCAGGAAATTATTAACGACCTTGAATCTCCCCTCAACGTCTGGTACCTCGATGATGGCACCATAGGGGGCAAACCCGAGGTCGTGGAACGGGACCTTCTTTTTTTAATACCACGTCTGAAGGAGCTGGGGCTGGAAGTGAGTATGTCCAAATGTGAGTTCTTCCCCTGCAGCCCAGAGTCCCACCTTCTGTTTCCTCTCTTTGAATATCTAATACCTGGACTAAAGGAGTTGGACGCCGACAATTTCTTCCTCTTAGGTTCTCCAATTTTTTCATCCGCTATTCCTGAAGCTATCGAGGGAAAGAAGCTTCTCCTTTGCACTGCACGCGAGCGTCTCAGCCATCTTTCAGCCCATGTTGCTCTGATACTCTTGCGAACTTGCTTCGCCATCCCGAAGATAACGTACATGCTGAGAACTTGCCCAACTTGGCTTCATCCCAGTAGTGTCTCCTCATTCGACGAGGTTCTAAAAGCCACCTTGGAGTCCGTCCTCAATATATGCTTAAACGAGGACCAGTGGAGCCAAGCTACCCTTCCAACCCGCCTGGGGGGTCTGGGAGTGAGGCGCGCGCGGGATGTGGGCCTGCCGGCCTTCCTTGCGTCGGTGCATGGGGCTGCAGGACTTGTCACTAGCATTCTTTCAGCTAATGGTGACCCTGTCCGCATCCCCTTTGCGGCCGACGCATTGGAGGTCTGGTTGGCCCTAAACCCGGGCGTGTCAATTCCACAGACTTCTCATCTTCAGCGCCAGTGGGACAACGTTTGCTCGGAAGCCACGCTGAAACGCCTCGTGGACGAAGCAGCGGGTGCAGATTTGGCAAGGCTGAGAGCGGTATCGAAGCCGGAGTCTGGGGCGTGGTTACAGGCTTTGCCATCACCTCACCTGGGCACTCTCCTCGACTGTGACTCACTGCGTGTGGCTGTGGCTTTCCGATTGGGCTGCGATGTATGCGAACCCCATCAATGCATCTGCGGTTCCTTGGTGGAAGCTAACGGCCATCACGCATTGAGTTGCTGCCGTTGCTCAGGGAGGTTCCCTCGTCACCACGCCCTGAACGATATCGTCCGCAGGGCCCTTATTTCGGCCAACGTGCCCTGCGTTCTCGAGCCGCCAGGGCTGAGCCGCACAGACGGCAAGCGTCCAGATGGCTTGACGCTCGTCCCATGGCAAAATGGCAAATGCCTGCTGTGGGACGCGACGTGCGCTAGCACTCTTGCGCCAAGCCATCTGGACCGAACGTCGCGGGTGGCCGGCGCCGCTGCAGAATCCGCCGCCGCGAAGAAGAGATCTAAATATGCCCCTCTCCTGGGCAAGTACCTTTTTGTCCCACTGGCGGTGGAGACAATGGGCTGCTGGGGCGAGGAAGCGAGGGTTTTCGTGCGTGGCATCGGCCGTCGCCTAAAGGACAGAGGTTGTGATCCGCGCTCTGGGGCCTACCTGGTCCAAAGGTTGTCCATCGCCATTCAGCGTGGTAATGCTGCCAGTTTGATGGGCACCTTTGGCCCAGGAGCAACCAGGGGCGGACTGTTTGAATAGGAAAAAAAAAAAAACAATATCATTATACATATTATTCAATAGTTTAAGTTTCTTTGTAATTTATAATAATATATACTTTTTGTTAATTGACCGATTTCATTCAAAATCGATATTTAGAGCTCCCTGGGATCACAAAACAGGAAACTGTTACCAAAATTTAAAAAAGTCGACGCCATTTTGAAATTCTTTGTTAATTGACCGATTTCATTCAAAATCGATATTTAGAGCTCCCTGGGATCACAAAACAGGAAACTGTTACCAAAATTTAAAAAAGTCGGCGCCATTTTGAAATTATTTGTTATTAGACCGATTTCGTTCAAAATCAATATCTGAGGATCCCTAGGATCACAAAACAGGAAACTGTTACCAAAACTTAAAAAGTCGACGCCATTTTGAAATTCTTTGTTAATTGACCAATTTCATTCAAAATCGATATTTAGAGCTCCCTGGGATCACAAAACAGGAAACTGTTACCAAAACTTAAATAAGTCGACGCCATTTTGAAATTCTTTGTTAATTGACCGATTTCATTCAAAATCGATATTTAGAGCTCCCTGGGATCACAAAACAGGAAACTGTTACCAAAATTTAAAAAAGTCGGCGCCATTTTGAAATTCTTTGTTAATTGACCGATTTCGTTCAAAATCAATATCTGAGGATCCCTAGGATCACAAAACAGGAAACTGTTACCAAAACTTAAAAAAGTCAACGCCATTTTGAAATTCTTTGTTAATTTACCGATTTCATTCAAAATCGATATTTAGAGCTCCCTGGGATCACAAAACAGGAAACTGTTACCAAAACTTAAAAAAGTCGACGCCATTTTGAAATTCTTTGTTAATTGACCGATTTAATTCAAAATCGATATTTAGAGCTCCCTGGGATCACAAAACAGGAAACTGTTACCAAAACTTAAAAAAGTCGACGCCATTTTGAAATTCTTTGTTAATTGACCAATTTCATTCAAAATCGATATTTAGAGCTCCCTGTTTAAAATACCTTAATGTTTAAATAAATATTTCTTTTACATCTTGTATTTTCTCGCTATTGAAGTGAAAAGTTGTATGTATCATGCGATAGCAAAGTCAATCACAACAAAAACAAAATTTGCCATTTTGTTGAACAAATAACTATTGTTTATTAAATTGTATCCTCCTGTGCCAACCCTACCAGAATAGGTATAAATTTTGCTCGCTTCTTAGAAGCTTTGACTCTGTTCCGTTTCTCCTCTGTGACACAATAACGTCAGAATAAAATGGACCTAAAATTCAGTACCACTGATTTTAATTGTTTAGAGTGTTGGCTGTTGATGAACTTGAGCTTTAAAACAAGGCAGTTAAGGTTCATTTTACTTTAACGATAAAGTTTGTGTCAGTCCGATTCTATCAGAGATGCAAAATCTCATCATAAGTACCATATTGAACACATTTCTCTTTCAAAAACCCGAAAACTATATCTATAGCTATAGGTAGATTACTATAGCAAAGTTTCTTGAAAGTAGGTATTAAGGTTGGAAAAGGGAGCGGGGAACGGGAACCGGGAATCCACGATTCGCTCAGGATTTGTGAAAAATCGAAATTCACGCGGGCGAAGCCGCGGGCAAAAGCTAGTATATTATATAATATTGAATATTTTTTTTAATCTTGAATGTCTATTTTAATCGGACTAAATAGAGGGAGATAAGTTATCTCACAACTAAATTTAATTAAGTGAAAACAGTTAGGGCCTGTTTCACCACCTTCGGATAAGTGTCAGATAGCTTATTCACAAGTTTTGTCTTAGTCACTTGACATAAAGTAAGAAAGTGACAAAACTTACGTTTAGTCTATTCGACACTTATCAGAAGGTGATGAAACAGGCCCTTACATACCTAAATTTTAGATAGTAATGTCTCTAATAATAAACACATAAAATAGTGTTCTATGAAAAATAAATTATTTTCCAGGATAAAAAATAGCCTTTGTCCACCTTCGGGATGTAAGCCATATGTGTACTAAATTGCATCAAAATTGGCTAAACGAAAATGTGTAAATCCTGGGCGAGTCAACTAGTACAAGAAAAAAGAATATAATAAAAACATCACGGTTTGAACACGAACAAATATTAGTTTAGCACCTACTCATCAAGTCTTTGGTAATAAAATATTATGGGTACTCGGGCCATTCTTGACAATAAATAAAAATTCGGTTACAAGAAGCAAATACGAATACAACAAGTGTTCCTGCAAGAATTGAGCACGTGCAAATTTTATTTATGACCTAAGATTAGCAACTGCATAGTAGATAATTGCACACCTGAGAGAACTTCTTTATCAAAACAACCTGTATACCTGAAATAACCAGATTAATCTATTGACCAATATAATAAGCATTGATCGTATAGTCTTTTGTTTCGTTGCAGCGTGATTGAAGGAGAAACCAGCAAACCAATAAACTAATAAACAAACACACTTTCGCATTATAATATGTGTAGTGATATAGCTGTATTTAATTCTTACAGATGTTATGTGTAAGTATAAACGATTACACAACATCTTGATAATAATTATATACTTACCTAAATCGAACATTAAAAAAAAGCAAATATAAAATATCGTCACTGGAAAGGCAAATTTACTTAACCGCCAAATTGGGCATATTGAGTTATATACATATTCGGAATCAGCGAATTTTTCTGCATCGATCTATCTAGGTAACATTGCAATCGGATTACTTTTGTGGCGCTTCAGTAACCCGTAAAAACGAGGGAATTCTTTTGTTTTGATTACTGAAACGACACATTTTTTGGTCTTTTTTATACTATTGTTGCATAAGTCATATTAACTTACTATATAAATATAAAAATTTCAATTAAAGTAAGTATGTCTTTCTGCCGTCTGGAAAACCATGTTGTTTAAGAAATTTTGGTTTAAATAAATTGCAATACAGCGTGGCGTTTAAGTAATTTAGCCTGACTGTTATTAAACAGTTTGCGGGCTATAAACATTTTTGCCCTGCAGTAAAATTTTTGTAAAAGTCACGAATGTATTTTTTCCTATTCGCCCAAATATAATTCTACATCTCTTAAGTAAATATACTGACAATAATATTGATGTCGTTGTGGAATAAGTATCGACGCGACAGTTCAAAATCGTAAGTGAACGCGCCCAGGCAGGTGCTCGCAGGCGGTTAAGTCAGTCGGCTCGACAGATATTTTTGGAGCCGCTGCTGCTGCTACGTGAGAATATTAGTGTGAAAATATGTAAATAATATATTTATTTCATTGATTTTCATTTGAACAACTTTTCCGCTTTATTATTTTAATATAGATATTTAATCTATATTAAAATAATAAAGCGGAAAAGTTGTTTGTTTGAACCCGTTATTTTCTGGCAGTACCTGTCGCATTTGAATTTTTTTTTGTATTTGATAGCCCAATTTTTGGGGAAGGTTATAGGTTATTATCCCTACTAGCCTCCCCTGAGGGGGTAAAATGGGGGTAGAAAGTTTGTATGAAAGTCCTATGTTTTTAAAGTTACAGACCTGAAAATCTGTTATTTTTAAATATATAAGTTATTCTGGAAAATCTGCCATTTAGGGTGGTAAAATAGGGAATGACAGTTTTAAGGTAAGTTTTAATTATTGTTATTATTAACTTGTAAGGAAGGGAGGCTCTTTCAAGGGTGTAAGTATCAGTCTCTCAGATATCTCGGAAATAGTAATGAGAAAATTCACCTCTTAAGGGGGTAAAATGGGGGTTCGAAGGTTACATGAAAATCCTATTTTTTAAAGATACATGAAAATTGACATATAAGTTACTAGCGATTGCCCGCGAATTTGCCCACGTACCTACAATTTCTGATTTCCTATGAGATTATGTTTTCCCGCTGTAGAGAGGCGTATCGAAATCCCAAATACTGATTTTCATGAATTTCTGTTGAAAAATTACGGATTTTAATACAAACTTTCATCCCGTCGTTCTTTGGGGGTGTAAATTCTGAAAATCCTGAAATAACAGTTAATTTATCTTTAACGGAAAACTTTCATATCAATTTTCATTTTCTCATTTTTATTTTCAAACTATCATTCAAATATATTCATGGATGGATGGAAAATTAACGCGAAAAATTATGGACCCTAATACTAAACTTCATCCCCTGTTTAACCCACTTGGGGTTGGATTTCTTTAAAACCTGAGACACGTAATTCTTTATTTAAAAGTCTAAATCGGAATCGAACGTCTAAATACGAATTTACATGGAAATAACTTTAAAAATGAAGGACTTTCATATAAATTTATATCCCTGTTTCACTCCCTTAAGAGTTGAATATTAAAAAATCCTTTCTTAGCGGATGCTTACGTCACAATAGCTAGTTATCTGTATGCCAAATTTCAGCTCAATCTGTCCAGTGCGTTGTTTGTGCGTGTTGATAGATCAGTTAGTCAGTCCGTCAGTCAGCTTTTCCTTTTATATATTTAGAAGAAGATTAGTTGACGTAATAAATAATGGACTCTCACACAAAACTTCATCCCCTATTAAACCCACTTGGGGGTGGTATTTCTTAAAAACCTGAGACATGTAAGTCTTTATTTGAAAGTTTAAATCCAAATCGAATGTCTAAAGACGATTATTCATGGAAATAAATTGAAAAATGAAGGACCTTCATACAAATTCCCATCCCCTATTTCACCTCCTTAGGGGTTGAAAATTAAAAAAAAATCTCTCCTTAGTGGATGCTTACGTCACAATAGCTATCTGTATGCCAAATTTCAGCTCGGTCCGTCCAGTGGTTTGAATTGTACGTTGATAGATCAGTCAGTCAGTAAGTCACCTTTTTCTTTTATATATTTAGATTTATATTATATTTAAATAATAAAAACCTATATAAGTTATTTTGGAAAATCTTCCCTTAAGGGTGGTAAAATAGGGGATGAAAGTTTTTATGGGAAGCTTTAATTATTTTTATTATTCTGCCATTGAAAAAAGCTTAAATGGTGTTATGATTTGGACATCACAGTGGAGTACAATTTTTACTCTGGCTAGGAAGTCACCGAAACCCGACAAATTTCCTGGAAGTATTTTTCTGCAATTATATCCCATTTATTAGAATCAGTATACTTAAGAACCTCTACTTCATAGGGTTTCTTAAGTAGACCTATACTGATTTTAATAAATGGGATATACTTAATTGAAGATAAATACTTCAAGGAAATTTGAAAAGAAAGAAATTTGTTGGGTAAAATAAGCAAACTAAGCACTTTTACATTTTAAAAATCAACAGAATATAATATTATAGCTTATGTGAATCCAGATGCAAAAAATGAAAAAATTGAAATACTTAACGAAAAAAAATCCACCATCCAACTGAGACCATGTTACAAAGCGCTGCTGTCAGTATGTATATAAAAAGAAATAGGTATCTGGATCTCAACAAATTGTGTACCAACAAAGTCATACTAGTCATTATAGTTTCATGAAGAGTACAAAAAATTTACCTATACTAATTATTACTATTCAAGACTATTTCATTGATACAGATGTAGAGGACGAAGAAACAGCCGAATAATAGGTTAACATTCATCATCTATGTTATTGTTTTTTATTATCTGAAAGACGATTTTGGGGGTTACTGTTCCTTCCACAGAACACTTATTACACCAATACATTAAGTATAATATACAGTAGTAAAATTTTTGTGTTTTCACCGTAGAAAACTAGTTAAGTTGAATTTATTAAGTTGTGTAAAAATACAATTATTCTCAAAAGTAAGAGCCATGATTAAGATTCATAAATAATAATTATGATTCTATTAGGTGGATTATAATTAACGTTCAAATTAAAAGTTACTTTGATAATTTCTGTATATTGTATGTGTATTTTATTTGAATAACTGCAACTACGTAGTAAATAAGTTGGTACGTAGGTAGATACTTGCATGCAAGGCGCATGTTTAACTTGTGTTGGGATTTAGCTTAGAAAAAGAGCACTTATTTGGAACTCTAATGCTAGAGATTTCAAGTATAGGTTCTAACTGCCTCATTTCAATTATATTAGAGACTTCAGTATGATAGATAGGCATCTTTTTAAATCAATAATTATGGTCTTCAGGTTTTTTTAATGTAGTTGTTCATTGTAATTAATCTCTTACGTAGTTTATCCTTATTATGATTACAATAAATTAGACATATGAAAACGGAAATGTATCCTGGAAGTATTTATAGTTCACCAGCATACTAGTTTAGTGATATTAAAAGAAATTTTGTCGTGCTTCTATGTCTTTATGTTATGTCTTATAAGCAAGTTTAATTTACAATTTTTTTTAACTTAACCACGTTACAGTAAATTTGACTCACTTTGCAATGAGGTACTTTTTACTTAACCGCCACTTATTTCCTGAATTAGCAGATATAGTAATTTACAGCATATGAATAAAAATAAAGCTATGAAAACGTTTTACGTATCAAGTTGTTTGATTAAAATCAGATGATAAATAAAAAAGTTATGAATTTTTTTGTTAAAAAAAAAACTTTAAATGGCTTTTTCTCGAAATGCCGTTTTGGCGGTTAAGTAAAATAGCCTTTCCAGTGACGATATACTAAGATCTAAAATTTTATTTTATTAGCGCGTTGAATTTGGAACGCAAAGTATCAATATAGGTTAGTCCGACCGCTTTTAAGTATACCATGTCGTTGTGTGAGTGCAGCTTACGGTGCCATTGTGAGGTACACGCACACATTTAAAACTCGGGCCGAAACTCGTTAGCTCGGCTCGGAATACGGCCTCTTAAGTTACATACAGTGCAACAAAAACCATAGTCAGTTTTACTGTGCACTGTTTTACAAACTCATACGTATTTTACATAATAATTAAAACTAAGGTAAGTAACTAAAAAATTAGGTAGGGTAGTTTTATAAGTTGCGGTTCAACTTGTACATCGAAACATCGCTGCCAGCGCAACCGGTTCGGTGAGTATTTACTACATGCAACGCTTGTGTGCGTGATAAGATAGTGGATACCAGACATACCAGACTCATAATTTTTTGTGGACATTAAGGTTACTTACTCCACGTCTAAAAAAGGAAAGGTGACAGTTTTCCAGAAGTCGTATCCGTACTCGCAGGTGACTTTGAAGTGCTCGTCGAGCTCCTCCTCGATGAGCGGGTTGTACTGCACCGTGATCGTGTTCCACATCAGGTTCTTCTGCACCAAACAATACATGACCGGTCAAGTGCGAGTCAGAGCATCGAGTAGGGTTCCGTAGTCGTGCTAGTAAAAAGACTTCGTATCGTGAATTAAAAGCAAGTATTATGAGAAACATATCGATACCAGAAATTTCAATTGTCGTAAAGGACATGGACAGGCCTGTTAGTTAGTTAGTGGATAGGTAGTTATTTATAGGTACCTACATGATCAACCTGACCAATCATGATGTCTTTGTCACTTGACATAAAGTAAGAAAGTGACAAAACTTAGGTACGTTTAGGCTATCAGAAGGTGGTGAAATGGGCCGTTAGGTTTTTAGGATCTATTGATTCTTACAATTTTGATGTCTGAGAAGATAAAGAGAAGGTAGATACTGCAGTAGGTAACTCACAGTAGGGTGCTTCCTAGTGTCATCGTGCTGGCTGTTCCTGCCGAGGGTGCCGCAGCGGTTCAGTTGTATGTAGAACTCGTAGTAGTCGCGACCAGAGCCGTTTATGTACATGCAGTCGGGATCGTATGAATAACCTGCCGACAAACAAAACATTCGTGAGTTTGAATGGTGAAAATTTTCCTTCACTTCACCATTTAAGGTACTTTATAGTACTTATGCCTGCGCAGTTTTTTTTATCAAGCATTTTGTCTCATCATTGTGTTTCTAAAAATACGAATTGTTGGTTTACAAGGGATAAAAACTAGTGTAAATTAAAATTTTAAAAATATTGAAATCCCTAATCCTACTAATATTATAAATGTGAAAGTGTGGATGTTTGGATGTTTGTTACTCAATCACGCCGCAACTACTGAACCGATTTGGCTGAAATAAATTATGCCCTGACTTAAAACATAGGCTACTTTTTATCCCGAAAAATAAAAAAGTTCCCACGGGATTTTGAAAAAACCGAAATCTATAGCTACAGCTATAGGTAGATTACTATAGCAAACTTCCTTGAAAGTAGGTATAAAGGTTGGAAAAAGGAGCGGGAACGGGAACCGGAAATCCACGATTCCCTCGGGATTTGTGCAATATCGAAATTCACGCGGGCGAAGCCGCGGGCATTCTCTAGTACTGTAATGAAAAGAACTGATATAATCCTCAAACCGCTGAACTGATAATTCGTCAAACATAGCTAAGAACCGTCAGGAATCCGATTAAACTCTTGTTCGAATAAAAAAAACTGCATTCAAATCGATCCATCCGTTTGAGTGTTAAGATGATGCATACTCACAGACAGACAAAGTAATTAATAAAACTTACGAGTATATCTATCACACCTCTGTCAAGTAATTAAAAGTACGGTTTTTACCTTGACCCTTGAAATTCTGTGGAATACCAATTCTAATTGCGATCACACGATAATAATACTTCCTACTATTGACCCAGTAATTGAAATGCGTAAAATTACAATTTGGCCGCAGTAGCTTTATACGATTAGAGTCGCGGTAGTAAATATCCAACAAAATTTCTTAGGATTAGTCTTTAATATATATATAGCTGCTCGTGCTGATTCATTGACTGACTCACTGATTGATCACCCCTCCTGTAAAATTTTGTATGAAATTTTTTTTTTTCACTAATGGTTTCGTATAGAGGACAAAAATTCATTCGGAACAAAAATATGGAGAGAGCTGATGATTGAGGATTTCAGAGACGAGCGAATGGCATGCTTAAGGTATTGAAGATAGGTGGGGGGTGCTCGAGCAAATGTCACTCGAAACATCATCCAATTGGCAGTGAGCTGAAAAAAAAATTCAAAATGGCGAAAAAAAGATGGCCGCCATACAACTTTCGTCGGTCTCCATCTCGGAGGGTATAAAAGATGGAAGAGTGGTTTCTTCGCAAAAGATGATCAAAATTCAAAGGTCTACTCGATGAATAGAAAAAAATTCAAAATGGCGGAATTTATTTTTCCATAGAAAATGTATGCGAATATTGAAGGGACTACAAGTTGTAAACTATGCAAGGCTTTGATGCGGTTCTTTGGAGAACTCTCAAAGAAAAATATGGGAAGACATGATGATTGAGGGTTTGGAAGATGGTTGAGGAGCCCGGGCAGGGTATCGCAGATAGATGGGAGGTGCTCAAACAAAAATTACTCAAAACCTCATCCAATTGGCACTGAGCTGAAAAAAAAAATGGCGGATTCAAGATGGCGGCTATACAATTTTCGTCGGTGTCTATCTCACCAAGCTTAAAAGATAGAAGAGTGGTTTCTGGGAAAAAGATGATCAAGACCTAAAGATTTACTTGATGAACAGAAAAAAAAATGAAGATGGCGGAATTTATTGTTTCACACAAAAGTTTTTTTCACTGACGGTTTCGTATAGAAGGCAAAAATTTATGCGGAGGAAAAATGTGGAGAGAGCTGATGATTGAAGATTTTGGACACAGGTGAGGAGCACGCTCAAAGTATTAAAGATGGGTGGGAGGTGCTCAAACAAAAATTACTCGAAACCTCATCCAATTGGCAGTGAGATGAAAAAAATAAGTCCAAAATGGTGGATTCAAGATGGCGGCTATACAAATTTCATCAGTGTCTATCTCACTGAGTATAAAAGATGGAAGAGTGGTTATTTGATGATCAGAAAAAAAATAAGATGGCGGAATTTATTTTCCATGCAAAATATATGGCGAGTATTGAAAAGAATACAAGTTGGGAACTATGCAAGACATTGATACAGTTCCTTTTCAAAATTTGTTTTTATGGAAGAACTCTCATTCTGACAAATGATTCGGAGAAAAAATATAGTGATAGTGATAATGATCGAGGGTTAGAAATATGGGAGAGATAGGTGGAGGCTGCTCAAATCCAAATAGCCGAAAACAAAACCTCGCGGTCCGCTTTAGCGGGCCGCGCACCCACGCGCCATACTAGTTAATATATATATAGCTGCTCGTGCTGATTCACCACTCACTCACTGATTGATCACCCCTCCTGAACAATTTTGTATGAAAATTTTTTTTTTCAATAATGGTGTCGTATAGAGGACAAAAATTCATTAAGAGGAAAAATATGGAGAGAGCTGATGATTGAGGATTTCAGAGACGAGCGACGGGCACGCTTAAGGTATTGAAGATAGGTGGGGGGTGCTCGAGCAAATGTCACTCGAAACGTCATCCAATTGGCAGTCAGCTGAAAAACAATTCAAAATGGCGAAAAAAAGATGGCCGCCATACAAATTTCGTCAGTCTCCATCTCGGAGGGTATAAAAGATGGAAGAGTGATTTCTTGGCAAAAGATGATCAGGATCTGAAGGTCTACTCAAAGAATAGAAAAAAAATTCAAAATGGCGGAATTTATTTTTCCATACAAAATGTACGGCGAATATTGAAAAGACTACAAGTTGTGAACTATGCAAGGCTGTGATCCGGTTTTTTGGAGAACTCTCAAAGAAAAATATGGGAAAACATGATGATTGAGGGTTTGGAAGACGGTTGAGCAGCCCGGGCAGGGTATTGTAGATACGCCTGGGACGTATACAACGGGTTCCCCAGGCGTCCAGCACAGTCAGCGAGAGGGAACAGCCGTGGTGGTTTTAGTTAGGGTATACCCATAGGGGGAGTCCCACATAACCCCCGTTCTGCCCAAAGAACGGGGGTAGCCATAAAGCTTTCCACCACGTCAAAAAAAAAAAAAAAAGGGTATTGTAGATAGGTGGGAGGTGCTCAAACAAAAATATATATATAGCTGCTCGTGCTGATTCACCACTCACTCACTCACTGATTGATCACCCCTCCTGTAAAATTTTGTATGAAAATTTTTTTTTTCACAAATGGTTTCGTATAGAGGAAAAAAATTCATTCAGAACAAAAATATGGAGAGAGCTGATGATTGAGGATTTCAGAGACGAGCGATGGGCACGCTTAAGGTATTGAAGATAGGTAGGGGGTGCTCGAGCAAATGTCACTCGAAACGTCATCCAATTGGCAGTGAGCCAAAAAAAAATTCAAAATGGCGAAAAAAAGATGGCCGCCATACAAATTTCGTCGGTGTCCATCTCGGAGGGTATGAAAGATGGAAGAGTGGTTTCTTAGCAAAAGATGATCAAGATCCGATGGTCTACCCGATGAATAGAAAAAAAATCAAAACGGCGGAATTTATTTTTCCATAGAAAATGTATGGCGAATATTGAAGACTACAAGTTGTAAACTATGCAAGGATTTGATGCGATTCTTTGGAGAACTCTCAAAGAAAAATATGGGAAGACATGATGATTGAGGGTTTAGAAGATGGATGAGGAGCCCGGGCAGGGTATGTTAGATAGATGGGAGGTGCTCAAACAAAAATTACTCAAAACCTCATCCAATTGGCACTGAGCTGAAAAAAAAACAAAATGGCGGATTCAAGATGGCGGCTATACAAATTTCGTCAGAGTCTATCTCACCAAGCATAAAAGATGGAAGAGTGGTTTCTGGGAAAAAGATGATCAAGACCTAAAAGTCTACTTGATGAACAGAAAAAAACAAGATGGCGGAATTCATTTTTCTACACAAAAAAAAATTATTGATGGAAAAATACGGAAAGAGCTGATGATCGAAGATTTTGGAGACGGATGAAGAGCACGGCGAGGGTATTGAAGATAGGTGGGACGTGCTCAAACAAAAACTACTCAAATCCTCGCGGTCCGCTTGCGGGCCACGCACCCACGCGCCATACTAGTTAATATATATATAGCTGCTCGTGCTGATTCATTCACTCACTGACTGACTGATTGATCACCTCTCCTGTAAAATTTTGTATGAAAAATTTTTTTTTCACTAATGGTTTCGTATAGAAGACAAAAATTCATTCAGAACAAAAATATGGAGAGAGCTGATGATTGAGGATTTCGGAGACGGGTGAGCAGCACGCTTAAGGTATTGAAGATAGGTGGGGGGTGCTCGAACAAATGTCACTCAAAACGTTATCCAATTGGCCGTTAGCTGAAAAAAAAATTCAAAATGGCGAAAAAAAGATGGCCGCCATACAAATTTCATCGGTCTCCATCTCCGAGGGTATAAAAGATGGAAGAGTGGTTTTTTCACAAAAGATGATCAGGATTGGAAGGTCTACTTGATGAATAGAAAAAAAATTCAAAATGGCGGAATTTATTTTTCCATAGAAAATGTATGGCGAATATTGAAGAGACTACAAGTTGTGAACTATGCAAGGCTTTGATGCGGTTCTTTGGGGATGTCTCAAAGAAAAATATTCAAAGACATGATGATTGAGGGTTTGGAAGATGGTTGAGGAGCCCGGGCAGGGCATTGTAGATAAGTGGGAGGTGCTCAAACAAAAATTACTCGAAACCTCATCCAATTGGCACTGAGGTGAAAAAAACCTCAAAATGGTGGATTTAAGATGGCGACTATACAAATTTCGTCGGTGTTTATGTCACCAAGTATACAAGATGGAGGAGTGGTTTCTTGGATAAAGATGATCAAGAACTAAAGATCTACAATTTGATGAACAGAAAAAAATCAAGATGGCGGAATTTATTTTTTTCACACAAAATATATGGCGAATATTGAAGAGACTATAAGTTGGGAAACTATACAAGTGATACGGTTCCTTTTCAAAATTTGTTTTTATGGAAGAACTCTCCCTCTGGCAAATGAGTCGGAGAAAAAAATTTGGAGAGTGATGATGATCGAGGGTTTGGAAGATGGATGAGGAGCACGGCCAGGGTTAAAGATGCTGAAAATGATAGAAGAAGGTGGAGGCTGCTAAAACAAAAATAATACTGAAATCCCCGCGGTCCGCTTTAGCGGGCCGCGCAGCCAAGCGCCCTACTAGTATTCTTATATATCTACCTGCATAAAAAATAAATATGTATATAAATATGTGCCATACCTAAGTTATCTTTTGGCTTTCGCTCTGTTTTTTTCGTTCCCTAGGATTTATTTCTCTTTGTAAGTAGGTAGACTACCTACCTACCTAAGGTAGTACGCTTTTTTACTACAAGCGGACACCCGCGACTTCGTTCGCGCGGATATTGGTTTTTAAAAATCCCGTGGGAATCATTTTATTTTTCCTAAGCTCCTTTGAGCTCATACCTTGCTAAAAACTGTTAAAAGTTCACTGGCGGATGTTTAGGTAGTAAAATAAAAACAACCGCCACTGAAAGTCCCATCAAAATCGATTCAGCCTTTCAGAAAATAGCTTGTAATCTACAAAGTATCTTCTTTCTAACAAAAAAAGAATTAATGAAATCGGACCACGCGTTAATGAATTACAGCTAAGTACACATTGTAACTTTCATCCCCTCTCCCAAGGGAACCATGCTGATTTTCGGGATAAAAAGTATTCTATATGTTACTCCGTAGTATGAACTTAAATCATGCCAAGTTTCATTTCAATCCATTCAGTAGTTTTTGCGTGATGCGCGCACAAACATACAGACAAACAGATAAACAGACGAACAGAAAAAAATTTCAAAAATAGGTTTTTTACGTTCTATTACTTATCCCTAACATCCCCCAGTAATTATTTTGCAAAACTCTTTAATGTATAGATACGGCAAGTCTACGATTTTATTATATTTATAGATAACAATAATATTTAACGATAAGTTATTTCTGTGTTAAAATACTAATAATTCAATTCGTTTCCAATATCAATTTGATTAGATAAAATGGTAAACCACTAATGATCCGTTGGAATGATCCGCTGGAAAGTAAAATTCTTCGTCAAATCTAGGATTAATGCAGTCAGTCGTGTTTGCTGGGTCTCAAGGCTGCCGAGCTTTATAAAGCATAGAACATTCTATAAACAATTTATTTGATTGTTTTTGTTATGCATATCATCGCCTGACAATCTTGCTTTTTATTGAAAAATGTTGGGAGTAACGGCTGTTAATGGGAGATTGATTAGCGAATTTTTATTCTTACTTATACATAGTTGGAAGATACTGGTTCTGCTACCAAAAGTGGCACGGCAAGAAAAAATTAAGATATTGTGCTAATTGTTAAACATGAAAAGAATTTCATTGAGAATTTGGAGAATTATAAGAGAATGAAGGATGATAAAACTACCTCCCGAGAAAACGGCTTATTGCGAAAAAGGTATAGTGGCATGTAGTGCGTACCAGCTTGTAGTCGAGCAAAATGGTGGATCGCTCTGTAATCCTACTTCCTACTAAGTAATATTATAAATGTGAAAGTGTGGATGTTTGAATGTTTGGATGTTTGTTACTTACTCTTTTAACGCCGCAACTTATGAACCGATTTGGCTGAAATTTTGAATGAAGATAGATTATGCCCTGACTTAACACATAGGCTGGAAAAATGCACAGTTCCCACAGGATTTGAAAAACCCGAAATCTATAGCTACAGCTATAGGTAGATTACTATAGCGAACTTCCTTGATAGTAGGTATAAAGGTTGGACAACGGAGCGGGAACGGGAACCGGAAATCCACGATTCCCTCGGGATTTGTTTAAAACCCAAATTCACGCGGGCGAAGCCACGGGCAGATGCTAGTATTATGTAAGTAGGTAGGTACCTAACAATATTGTTTTATTACGAACTAGTTTTGTATTTGCTAACTGCGGTTCCGTTCGCTTGAAATTCCAGCTGTGTGTCAGAGACTATTCTTCTTCGTCTTCGTACTATTACGATTACTTTGATCAAAATAAGATCAAAGTAATCGTAATAGTACGAAGACGCCATAGACGTGGGGGTCCCAAGGTACCTATTGAAACTACTTGGAAACTTGTTTGGAAACCAATTCCAATGGTATTGGAACCAATTGCAAACTTGGTGCGACCTCTCACCGGAAAGCGCGGTGTTGTTGGGATACCCCATAAGGTAGACTGACAACATGAACAGTCGCAGGGAGCCGCTGGGTATATGCGGCACAAGACCGCGGCGACGAATCGTAAGAATTTGTCTCGAATGTAATCTAATGCATCAGTAACAACTATAAGTAAACGACTCACATGCAGCTCATGTTTGTACAGTTATTTTTAGTAAACGGTAAGTTGTAGGTAGGTACATCTGGATAGAAGAAAATTATGAAATTACTTAGGTATTATTACCTATGCTTTCGCCTACGGCCTTCTCTACATATTATCACGTCTAACTTCGATCGTGTATGAGGTTTGACAGCTTGAAGACAATGTTCTGAAGATGAGGGCGATGAGAACATACTGACATAGTTAATTAGAGTGTCTAATCATTATCATCGTCAGTGCATCCCTTCATATTATAACAAGTATAAATTGAAAATTTAAAAAACCCCCGACATTCGCCATTTTGTGGCGGCGGCCATCTTGGATTTGCATATAGTGCTATTCTACTAGTCAAGCCCTTTCATTTGATACCCATATTAAGGGAGTTGTAAAAAATATGTAATCCGCCATTTTGTACCGGCGGCCATCTTGGACCGATTTTCATCAAACATAGCTAACAACACTCTCGACTAATTCACCTTTCAAATAAAAAAAAACCGCATTCAAATCGGTCCACCCGTTTGAGCGCCACAGGGGAACAGACAGACACACACACACACACACACACACACACACACAGACACGTCAAACTTATAACACCCCGTCGTTTTGCGTCGGGGGTTAAAAAGATAGTCTCTTCGCCGAGTTTGTCTGTGCGCGTTTATCTACGTTTATCATTTTAAATACCGAAGGAATTTTCATTCGGTTTTCAACAATGAGAAGCTTTGGCACTTTTTCAAAATGAGTTAGATACATAATCTTAGAAAATCTGTCAATAAGATTAACGCCTAATTTACATCGATGCCTAATTCACACGCGAGATTTTTTAACGGACGTATAAAAAAAGCGTCCAAATAGAACAAATGTATGCCTAAATAAGTATATGTTCACACGTCAGCTTTTTTTATCGCGCAGTGTTCTATTCTCAGCGCTCGGCGTTGGACGATGCCATAGACCATACGAAACTTCTTACTATTATTCAGACGAGCGTTAAAAAAACGACAACGCCGGGTTTTAACGCGACGCATTTTTTACCGCGCTCGTACGAATTAGGTTTAAATGTGTATTTTATTTTTCACTTGAAAAAAATATAGGTACCTATAGCTACGCGTCAACTTAAGAATCTCCTCCTTTTTTCGTCGGTTAACACGAAACCTAGCTCTTACCTGCAGAATAGACCAAGCCGTTGAATGATCCGTTGAAACCCACTCTGATCTTCATGAAGTCATCCTGACATTCCGCTTCGATATCTAAATACAAAAGAAATGTGATTATTACTTATAGGTAAATACCTATTTCATAAAACAAGGTAGTTACGAAATACTTACATTATACATAGATACACTAAATTGTTAAGTGTGTATACTTACCTAGATCTAATAGTTTGAGTTACGGCACAGGTTACGGGGAGGTCGAAATTAGCTTGAAATGGTTCGTGTAATGTACCTACACAATGTCGGTCTGTCGCCGTTCTTATAAGATTTTTTTTCTTATTCGAACTTGGCTTGATACACGGCCGTGTGTCTAAATAGTTTTTTTTAATAGTTGTATACGTAACATAGTGTAAGTAAGACACTAATTAATGATAATTTATAAAAATAATAAGTACACCTAATCTTAACGTAGCCTTCTCGTTCTGAGAGAAGACCCGTGTCCTGTATAGTGGGCCGGTATCTAATGGGTTGATAATGATGGTGAATGGTGAATACACCTAAAGTTAAATTTTACCAATTCGACTGACCTTGAATTAGATGCCTGCCTGGTATGTATACCAGTACTGACAGTACGGTCAGTTTTTAGAGCTATAGAAAATTTTTCTATTCATCATCATTCATCATTATGCGGAAAGCCTTTTCGTCCAAAGCTTTTACTTTTTGGGTAACGAAGGTTTCATGTCCAACCTCACTTTTTTGGTTTTGTCAATGTCCTTTCAACAGTTATCTTGAACAAGAATTTTTCTTTTGCAAAATGATGGACATGTATCCTCGATTTTTATTGAAAAGAGGTTCCTTAGAAGAGCAATATTAGCAATTGTAGATATGTTACGAGTAAGGAATTTGATTTACTTACGTTCAGCAACACAAAAAGTAAGTAGATCATAAATATGAGGATAGACAAAAGATTGTGTAAGTTGTGCTCCAAGTGCGTGTGTCGATAGATAGCATCAAAATAAGTCCGGTTTTGTAAAAACAAACGCAATGCGTATTATTATACTCGCATGTTTAGGATATCCGCTGTTTCATTATTATTTATTGGTCAAAATCTCAATTCTCCGTGGGTAGGTACATAAATTGTACCGTCAGGTAAAAAAAGCTCTGGATGACAGGACAGAATATGTCTGCGGCTAAGTTTGGATCCTGTAATTACTTTCCTAGGTACAATCAAAGCTGTAAAGTATTCCAGGAAAGTATTGCTGGAAGCGAAGGTTCAAAGCGCTGACAGTCTCACTTCGCCACATCAAATTGATCAAAAAATCAGCCACACGCATATTCAAGGTTCTTTTTACTTGTCGCACAAACATCGGTCAACTCACTAGGGCAGCATAGGTGACATTTCTCGTCTCGAGACACACATATTTCATACTTTTATGAATTATTTTGATGTCTCAACGCGAGACATCCTTTGGGAGAAAACTATCGGGTTATAGAATAATTTTTGTGAATCAAATCGTAATTTATCGGAAAATTTCCTTTCAAGAAATTTTCGTCCTGCGATAACGCCCCGATGACCAGCGTTATGACCATTGATTTCGAATCATGAATTACGTATAAATTCGACTCGTCACTCTTGTACAAACGCCTGGGAGTTTTCTGTCACTCTCTCCCGTTTTATACCTACCTCTTCCAGAGGCATCGCGACGGTCAGTGAAGATAGCTAAGTTTAAAGTAGAAAAGTACAAGAACTCACACTGCACTCTGCTGCCATTGGTGCGATGTCGCCGGTACTCGCGCTCCCAGGCGGGCGGCTCGCGCCAGCTGGAGTCCACGGCGGGCGAGCGCGGTTTGATGCTCACCGGGATGTAGCTGTTCTTGTCCGACAGGAACACCACCTGGGGAAAGTGGTTTCACTACTAAAATCTTACTTAATTCACTAAGGCTCGGGGCATACCTACTAGAGCAGAGTCGAAGCGAATCGAAAAAAAAATTCACGGCATACCTATTGGCACCTATATCTACAAAACAAGGTATAAATAAACTATAAAAAAAATTGGTTGTCTGTAAAGTCGCTTTACGGACGTTAATTATTCTAGATGATAACGTCATAAGAAAACTTGATGAAGCCGAACGCTTCTAAGGTCGAACGTGCCTCTCTATCGCTTGTTCCGCGCTCTCGCTTGCAAGCTCGGCTCAGGCGGATCGTGACAATAGTCATGCAGCTGGCGTTCATCGATTTATAAGACGTTATCGCGTCAAAAAAGACGATTGAACACGCGACATTTATTACTAACTCGTTGCGCCATATTTTTAACCCCCGACGAAAAAACGACGGGGTGTTATAAGTTTCACGTGTCTGTGTGTGTGTGTGTGTGTGTGTGTGTGTGTGTCTGTCTGTTCCCCTGTGGCGCTCAAACGCGTGGACCGATTTGAATGCGGTTTTTTTTGTTTGAAAGGTGAATTAGTCGAGAGTGTTGTTAGCTATGTTTGATGAAAATCGATCCAAGATGGCCGCCGCTACAAAATGGCGGATTACATATTTTATCACAACACCCTCAATATGGGTATCAAATGAAAGGGCTTGACTAGCAGAATAGCACTATTGCAAATTCAAGATGGCCGCCGCCACAAAATGGCGAATGTCGGGGGTTTTTTAAATTTTCAATTTATACTTGTGTAGAGATAGGTGGTACTTAATTAATATAAGTACTTACCATTGATATTTTTTGGTCGATGCGCTTCGACTCTGTGCTAATATCAAGTAACTAGTAGTCAATAAGTATATGGATTATATTGGACACTCCATAAAGGTAAATAAATAGCTAAAGGAAGGTAGATAAAAACCACATAAAACATATTAGGTAAAACTAACTTTTGCGGCTTGGTTTAACATGAATACATACGAGTACATACTGCATGCATAATACCTAGACTAAGTTGTATTTACAATTTACATATCGACGCGTAGTTTGTCGGAACACCTGATAGCCATGAGATAGAGCCTGCGGAGTTACAGACACCTAACTACGTCCTTCCGCCGAACGCGACTTTGGCCACCTCCGACGATCATATAAACACCTACGTGTGTACAACTTCCTCCATAACATTGACCCAAAAAGCGTTTCGAAAGTAAAAACTGTGCGATACTAAAATTTTACTACAGAGATTGGAGTCGACGAGCTAACTATGCCATTATAGACAAAAACCAACATAAACCGTCGAATTGCTGACGGCAATTCACCATTTCACAGTCACGAGTGCGACCCCTTGAAAGTTTTTAGCCAGAAACAGTTGCAAGGTGTCTAGTTATAGACGGCAAAGTGTGCCAGGGCAGTTCGCACGCCAGCTGCTACTTACTATGGGTATTATAAAAATTGGGCCGGTAGAGGCTTAGGTAAGTAGCTACAGTCGCCACTGCACTCCGACCAAATTGATTTCAACAAAAAGAATAAAACAATTTCCGCCGGTTGAAATTAAGTAAATCGGTGTCGAGATGAAAAAGCTGTGATAGCCTAGTGGTTAGGACGACCGACTTCTAATCGGAGGTCGTGGGTTCGATCCCGGGACACGCACCTCTAACTTTTCGGAGTTATGTGCGTTTTAAGTATTTAAATATCACTTGCTTTAACGGTGAAGGAAAACATCGTGAGGAAACGTGCATGCCTGAGAGTTCTCCATAACGTTCTCAAAGGTGTGTGAAGTCTGCCAATCCGCTTGGCCAGCGTGGTAGACTATGGTCAAAACCCTTCTCACTCTGAGAGGAGACCCGTGCTCTGTAGTGAGCCGGTAATGGGTTGATCATGATGATGATGATGATGATGATGATGTGTCGAGATGGCTAAAATAATGTGATACTTATGCCGTCTCGAAAAATGTCGGTTCTGATGACTTTATTCTAAAGAGTAGCTGACGCCAGCAGCCAGTGACTTTGTCTTTGTGGATTTAGAAAATAATTATATAGAAACTCCCGTGGGATCCAATTTCCCACTCCTTATATACCTACCTAATACCTATTACCTACTAGGCTACTCTACGTGCTTGCAAAATCGGAAGAAGATTAGAACGTACTAACATATAAACAGACAAAAATTTTTCTTGCTAAAGCTTGATATAAACTTATCCCATTATCATAATTATCAGCTAATAAGAGGTGAATGCGATCATCGAACTGCCTCGTCGGTTTAGTGGGTAGCATATTCGACTGCAGATCACGAGGTCCCGGGTTCGATACCCGGGTCGGGCAAATAATTGTTAGGTATTTCTGGTTTTTCTGTCAAGAAATTCTCAGTGCCAGCCCGGAGTTGGTAGTTGGCGGTGATTCACCCCCGTGCCTCGGAGAGCACGTTATAAGCAGTCGATCCCGGTTATTATCACTATCTTAAGACAATAGTCGTTAAAGCCCGCCGACCCGCATTGGAGCAGCGTGGCGGGTCTAAGCTGTAAATCTCTCTCTCCTATGAGAGAATAGGTCTGCGCCTGTGGGACGTTAAAAGGCTGTAGTGGTGGTAATGGTGGCGAACGTCGCACTGTAGATGTAAATTTCAGACGTTCGACGTACTAGTTTTATTTTAATTAAAACAATATCATGGGGAGCTGTCAAATGTGGGGCAGGTGAACTCGAGCACGCTTATGGTGGCGTGCTATGTGAGCCAAGTAACTGACACTGCATCACACGCCGGCGACGACGCGCCGGGTCACAGATGCCTATCTCGGTATCTCAACACTGCAATCTGCTTTGTGCCCCACACTGTTCACGCACTTCTCACGACGCGACCGCCCGCTAATCTAATCATACGCAAAATCTGCACTATCAATGTACACACAGCCCACTGAGTGTTCATAACATTGTAAAAGCATGACTTACTTTAGTACCTATCAGATCATTCTTAGTTCTTACCCATCTTGAATTAAAAGCGATTATAAAGATATGCGATATATATAAGCTGTGATAGCCCAGTGGTTAGGACGACCGACTTCTAATCGGAGGTCGTGGGTTCGATCCCGGGGCACGCACCTCTAACTTTTCGGAGTTATGTGCGTTTTAAGTATTTAAATATCACTTGCTTTAACGGTGAAGGAAAACATCGTGAGGAAACCTGCATGCCTGAGAGTTCTCCATAACGTTCTCAAAGGTGTGTGAAGTCTGCCAATCCGCTTGGCCAGCGTGGTAGACTATGGCCAAGACCCTTCTCACTCTGAGAGGCGACCCGTGCTCTGTAGTGAGCCGGTAATGGGTTGATCATGACATAAAGATATAAGTATTTTATAAGGTGTTTTGTTGCCAGTATAACTTGTAAGTAGGTACAGGATGCAGTTACCTAGAAGAGTCGCCAACGACAATCTCTCAAAGTGGCCGTCCAGTCAATAAAGAAGACTGCTCCAAATATCTATCTAATAACATTAGAAGGCATCAAATACAAATTTATAGGTCCTAGGTTCGAAACCTGGGTGGTACCAAAAAATAAAAGTTGGGGTTTTCTATCAAGAAATTCTCAGTAGCAGTCAGGAGTTGGGAAATTGGTGGTGTAAGATACACCCCCCGTGCCTCGGCAAGCACATAATACGGTCGCTCTCGCCTGATCGTGCCTGATCGCTCTCCGGTCGTGTCGCATTGGCGCTCTATCGAACTATGAGGGGGAAGTATAGAGAGTACGGCACCTGGGGCACATACTTGAGCTCTACAATATCTCTTGCGTGTTGGCTAGTCTCTTCTGCGTCGAGATTGGCCGCCGTGGCCGACATTCGGTCGGAAGGACATGAGTAGGTATGCGCGGTGGAGTGACAAGCGGTCGGCGTGTAGCGCGTACATTTGTCTCCACCAAAGATCAAATAAAAAACATTATTTATACCAGTGGCGTAGCGTACCTTGGCGGGGCCCCGTATAAAAATTTGTTTGGGGGCCCTTATGAAGTGTAAAGATTTCTCACAAAAGAAAAAAAATGTTTGCATAAAATTAAAAGCAATATTTATTCATCATAATTATTTATCTGACACTTTTTCTAAAATTTTTACAAACAATTCAAATTTTGTCGGCAAACTGATTTATTAAAACATTTATAGCTGATGATGACTTTAGTTTTTCTAAAGATTCTGCCTCTATGGGCAACTTTTTGAACAACATTTTTTGACTTTTGTCATTTCTGAAATAAACAAAAATTTGGGACGTTTTTGTTAATTTTTGCTTACGCACGTCGGGGGCCCCCGTGGCTTGGGGGCCCCGTATAATTGATACGGCATATACGGCGGTAGCTACGCCCCTGATTTATACACAAAAGACATGGCACTGCCACTCATATCCTCTATCACATTTTCGCCGCTTTTGTAATAGACTGCGTTTACGATACGTTTTTTAGTCGTTTAACGTTCTTTTACCTATTTATCTTTTGATTTCACGTTTTAGCAACATTGCAAAGATCTGTTACAGTCACGCACGACTCATACCTAGGTACTTAAATAAAGATAAGTAGCTAAATAAAGATCGACATTAGCGATATAACATGTACTTAGGTAAGTAGTATCTCCGAAACAAATACGTAATCCGCGATATTCTGTGTTTTCGCATATAACTTTTAAACATAATAGAGGCATTCCTTCTTCCTCAATTGATAAATGTCCACTGCTGGACATAGGTCTTTTTAGTGCCTTTCATACACCACGGTCTTCGCCGCTTGTATCCTGCAGTTCCCTGCGACTCGTTTGATGTCGTTTGTCCGCGGGTAAAAGCTCGTTTTCTATACCTAAAACAGTACCTACCGACACAGACTGACTGACAACGCACAGCCGTGGCCCGTGACTGGCTGACGGACACACACAGCCTAAAGCGGTGAACCTAAAGATTTAAAAGGAGGAAATATTGAAGATGCATTAAGGAGGCGTTTTCGGAAATTCCACCAAAAGGTAAAGAGGGGTGGTAAAGTTAGTACCTTGAAACATTTTTAAATCTATTTCGCGGACAAAGCCGTGGGCGTCAGCTAGTAGAGAACAATAACCGATCGAGATGGCCGCTGCGCAATGTGTTATTGTGTTTATTGCACAAATCTCCCGGTGGCCCCTTGTTCTTCATGTGTATAGAGGAATTGAGCAATCAATGCGTGCTGACCACCTGCGATGCAGGGAACTCACGCGTGTAATGTTCCTTGGCCGATCTCCACTTTATATCACACCCGCCCCCTTATACCACGACAATATCACTAAATTGTCAAAATAGACATTACGAGATACAATTGCAATTCATTTGCAATTGTTGTGATCGAAAATGCGATTATCATCACATTGTGGAGCTCAGATGGCAGTCTCAGTATTTGTTGCAAATCAGGTTGTAAGGCAAAGGAATATTCATATTCTCTCAGTCTGACTCGAACTTGGTCGTCTTTATTCATTTAATCCCCTTGATTTCTTAGCCCTCCTCCCCACTTGAAGCAAATCCTGGCTACGCCCTTGGTGTACAGACCCACTACATACTTAGAAATCAATATGAGGTTTCTACACAGTAATAGCAATTAACATTGAGCCAGATACCCGTGGCAGACGTTTGGTAAGTAAAAGCGATGTGTCTCTATTCGCCGCGATAGCTCATTGTTCTGCAGTGTTATCTGTTGCATTCCTTCAAGGTTGTGCTGTATACATACCGCTGTCCGTGTACATGAGGTGTGAATCTTTATGCTAATAGCACCTCACAGATTATCGTACAATACTGCCAGCATGCAAAGTTCTAAAGATGTCCAATGATGTTTGATTTATCTTATATATAAAATTCTCGTGTCACAATTTTCGTTCCCATACTCCTCCGAAACGGCTTGACCGATTCTCATGAAATTTTGTGAGCATATTGAATAGGTCTGAGAATCGGCCAACATCTATTTTTCATCCCCCTAAATGTTAAGGGTAAATTTATAAATAAACATACCCCTAAATTTTTTTATTTTATTTTTAGACAAAATTTTTATTTTTTATTTTTTTATGATACAAGTTACAAAAATACATACAATCCTAAATTTTCACCCTTCTACGATCAACCCTTATTTTTTATTTGCGATATTAGTACTTTGATTGACCGGGTAGGTAGCACTGATGTCAGTATGTCACCGGGCAGGACGACGTCTGCCGGGTCCGCTAGTTATTTATAATATCGCAACAGCAAATACTTACTGGATCTTGCTCACTGCCATCAGATTTTAAGGCTTCTCTCGTTTCATTCTGTAAAGTAAATAATAGTAAACCTCAGTAAGTAGGAGGCAATTTTCACCTTTTGAAATTATAATGAAATCTTATAGTTAGACTATCATAGATTGTGAAACTAATACAGCTTAGTAAACTTGTGTTTAGTAAAGAGTAACTGATGAGTTTCTTGCCGGTTCTTCTCAGCAGAATCCGCTTTCCGAATCGGTGGTAGTTTTCCATACAATTTTTATTTTTTATTTTTAACGAATTTAGTTCAGTCGGATTGTTGGGCAAGTGTCATGAAGGGCTAGTAGGTATAGAGTACCAATAATTTTTGTAACAATATATATAGGTATATCTAACAATATACAAAATGTTGATAAAACGAAGGATTTCGTGCCCACCAAAAAACAGGTATAGTGGGCTGCACAAGTCGTACCTACATGGTTAATCTCACTCGAGGTAAGCTCGAGGTAGATAATAATCTTATATAGGTATATATTATAAAACTAAGTCGTGTTTGTTCGAACACTTAGAACTGGAGAACGGCTGGAGCGATTTTCATGGGTATTGATTTGTTGTATTTGTCTCCGTCCCGAATAGCAGAATAACTATTAAAAATTGACGAAAAAATAAAATAAAAGAAAAACATTTTCCCGTACTAAATGTTCACGGGTTTCGTAACTGTCAAACATCCCGTCGACACGGTAAACTCTTACCCATACCTATATAATTCTTCCATACGTGTGTTTGTCACCTAACTCCTCCTAAACGGCTGGAAAGATTTGGATGAAATTTTGTGTAGTTATATGTTTCAATGGGTTCCTGGATGGTTTGAAAATACAATTACCGGGTAGTTACAGGTAACCTACCGGGTCTTGGTAGCATGGGCGCCGGCAGAAATAATTTCCAGGTGGTGCAGATTTTAGTTTTCTTACAATCTTCGCCATATTATGATTGTTAATAAAAAAAATGATTTCCAACAGACGGCTTTTTATTTCAATAATTCCTGTTGATACCGAGATTCCCAAGGGGTGCAAGTGCACCACCTGGCGCCCCCCTGCCGGCGCCCATGCTTGGTAGGTGGCCCTGATGTCGGTATTTCACCGGGCAAGACGACGTCTGCCGGATTCAATAATAGGAAATAAAGGAAACGGCTCGTTACCTTACTAACAGCAGTCGGTCCCGGCGGGTCGTCCCCCGACCCTTCGTGCAGCTCCGCAGAGGCGCCTACAGAGTCCAGCGACTCCGTGGAATGTTCTGCTGACTCCGCCGACGCGCTCTCAAGTCGAGTGTGTGACGTCGCTGAATGCACTCGCTACAACAGAAATACTTCATTTCAGATGATTATATCTAAGGATGATTATATCTTAATATTACATAGGTGTGGTAAAAATAAAAATTATAATTCTATACTTAGACTATCCAGATGGACCACTATCTAAGAAAAGTAGCTCGCTGAATGCGGCAACGAAATACCGAAATTTGTACGCGACTACATGCAAAGACGTGTCAGAATAATGATGCCAGACTTCATAACTTTTACCCGATTAATGGAAAAAAATATTTAATACAGTCTAGACTCTAGAGTGTTGCTTAGATAAATATACATGCATGACTTATAACTATATGCATATAATATATTAATACTCGTGTACGCCAATATGGCGTACCTTTTGTAGCCGCAGTTCGCTCCTTCTAGGTCGTAGCGCAGCGGAGACCAATATTTTATTATATGATTCTATAGTTACATCACAGGTTACATGTCGCACAGTACACAGATATAATAATGTCCTCCTGACCGAATTTCGGCCACGGCGGTCAATCTCAACCGAGGCAGAGTCTCTGCCTCGGTTGAGATTGACCAGCCAGCCATCTGCGCAGGAGATATTATAATGCACAAGTGTGTGCGCATACACAGGTGCACTCTCTATTCCCTCACTCTCATATTCCGATGGGACGCCAATGCGACACGAACGGAGAGAGATCAGACGCAGGACCAACGGCTTTACGTGCTCTCCGAGGCACGGGGGTGTATCTAACACCGCCAACTTCCAACTACGGGCTGGCACTGAGAATTTCTTGACAGAAAAACCCAATACCTCATTTTTTTACTGGCCCGACCCGGGAATCGAATCCAGGACCTCGTGATCCACAGTCGAACGACACAGATACAACCAGTAGTGAAACTACCTACAAACGTTCGAAACGGCTCACTCACACAAACATGCGCATCGACGAGATTCAAGGTCAAGCTGGGAACAAGACTGACAAGAAGTCAAGGTGACTATGACTACCCACAAAAAATATTGCAAACATCTAAGTCATAATTTTTTTTCCATAATTTCAAAAATCGAATGCACAATTTTTTCAGGTACTATTGCTTTCATTATTCTCGAATTTAGAACGCTCGTATATAAAAGTAGTAAGTACCTATTTTACTCACATGGAAAATAAAGAGGCTGCAAACGATGACGAGTCTGAAACAAAACCAGAAAATTATTTGTATAGATAATTCATTAAAATTAATTGTATATTGCATGGAAGTCAACATACATTTTTAAAAATATACTTAGTTTTAATCATTTCAAAATGTAGGTATGCAAAATTTTATAATGATAAACATATAATACATTGAGCTTAAAGAAGATATTGTTTTGACCATTATAAAGGTTTCTGAATTGGAGGTAATGCCGGGTCAAGAGACACGGCGAGGGTAATGACAGGCCAGTGGAACGAGCCAATATCGGCGCCATTATCGTGCACCGCGATCTATGAAATTGTTTAAAGTACCAGCGGTAGCCGTTGCAAAGGCCATAATCCAATTTAGAACTTAATCAAAAACACACAAAGAATCCACTCCCGTCTAATCAGAGACAATGGCAAAGACCTTTATGATCGGGATCGGTTTTAATATTCCGAATAAAGAAAATTCGATTTGAATTCGAATAACTTTGCCATTTCAAAGCATAGAATACAATTTAGGTAATCCGTTATCTAGGTAGGTCCCAGTCCCTATTATTTTGTTTTGGTTTTTTAGTATATACCTACCTACGTTAATATCCAATTGAAAACAGTAATAACGTTACAAATCGTAAAAATGAATTACAATTGAATCATCATCATTCTGCACAGATATTGATATAATTTGTTAAAAAATTAGGTATGTTCGTTTACTACATAATACAATGCGGTTGTTTTTCTACATATAAATGTTATCCAAGGAGAATATTAAGCTGGGAAACTGAGTGGAAGGACGTGTGTGACATTCACACATAACATCGCATGATTTCTATGAAGAGACACTAATTCTGAAAAAAAGGGAATGTTACATTTGTAATGTAACAACTCGTACCTATATCCCGCGCTCCGTCCTTTCGCACATCTCGCACATCACTTTTGCAATATGAGTCTGTAATTAACCTAGTAATGAGATGTTGATTATTTGCTAAGTATGAGGAGGTGAAAAGTTCTTACCTACCCTTATCTTTAATCCTAGTAAAAAAATCCTTTGCTCTATAGACTTATGAAAATCAAGTAAATGAACAATTCGTGATTGCCAGTCACAATTAATCATATCGGAATGTTGGAATCGGCTCAGTTATAATCGGCGCGCGTGATCCGGGCTCAGCCCGTTACCGCGGACGGTAGAGCACGCCGTAATTTTCAATTATTTGAAACGACGGCCATTTTTTCATGGCGTTGCTGACAAACGGCGTTTATCGTATTCGTTTTCGATATTCAACGGTAAAATTGTTTGATGAATACGTAATTCCAGGTAGGTACTTATGTTGTTCATTTTTGGCTTCCTTACACGTAGGTATCATGTTGGAGCTTTTATGAGTCTTAATATAGGTATACTTAAAGGCATTTTTTGTAAACAACGGCCGATTTTAAATGGCGAATAGCAATGTAGATACGATAAAGAGATTTACTCGTTTGTCCTATGATTTAGGTTTTTTTCGATAAGCGTTATTTAGCATCAGCATGGTCATACTGACCATCCAATATCACGCGTGAATCTTTAGGATTTGAAAGTACATTATTCATCTGTGTACAATTTTTTGAACTCAGCCCACATTTGTAATTTTCACGTAGAACAAAAGACATCAACGAGCGCGCAGCTACGCCCGCCGTTTTACAAAGTTGTCACCGTTAGTTATTAGTTGTGATAAAGGTTTATTTTGCATTTATTTTACACAAGGTATAAAATAAATGCAAAATGAAGGTTTAACAATGTCCGGTAGTCTGTCCGTTATAGATACAGGAGGTTGGACGTCGTAATTTGGTACATAATGTGACGATCGCAATCACCTCTGATTGGCCGACACTGGTATTAATTCTGTTGTACCTGATCTCTAAGCTTAATAAAAATGACAGCTCTAAATGTAATTATATTATCCTCTTCCGCAGGGCACATTGTTAAAAGCACTATTTTAAAAAGGATAGCACGTACTGGTTCCATGGTTTAGATTTTGTGTACACATCACTTGTAAATAAAACGCACTGCTCAACACAACTCACAACTATATGCAGCAAATGCTCTAAAATAATATGCTCAATAAAATGCTGGAGGATAATGCTGGAGGAGCATAGAGTCAAACTTGTGTCTGAAATTGAGACATCTTTAGAACAGGTCTCAAAATGGAGCACCCAAAATCTAGTGCAATTCAACCTTTCAAAAACACAAGTTTGTGTATTTACCGCTAAAAATACCCCATTTACCACACCCCTTCTCTTTCAGAACATTCCCTTGATCCCTTCCAACAGCATTGGGATCCTTGGTGTCCACATTTCGAACGAAGTCCAATTCTGGGATCACTTGGAAGGTAAAGCTAAATTAGCTTCCAAAAAGCTTGCGGTACTCTACAGAGCAAAGCGCTATTTTGGGCCCGAACACAGGCTCTTGCTCTATAAAACTCAAGTCCGGCCGCATATGGAGTACTGTTCACGCCTGTGGGCCGGAACACCCCAATACCAACTCCCTCCATTTGACCGGATTCAGAAGCGCGCAGTTTGACTTGTGGACAATCCCAAACTAACCAGCTCATTGGAGGGCTTAGAGATTCGCAGGGACGGGACGTTAGCTCCCTTTGCGTATTCTACCGGCTCTACAACGGGGAATGTTCTGAGGAGTTGTTTGACCTAATTCCACCTACTAATTTCCAGCACCGCACCACACGCCACCGAAAATGCCTGCCATCCTCACCACCTGGATCACTGGCATACATCAACCTAGCGTTGCGCGAGGTCATTTCCTTCCGCGCACTCAAAAATTATGGAACCAACTCCCTTTGGAGGTGTTTCCACATAGCGTTGACATAGGGTTGTTCAAGGGGCGGATCAACAAACTCCATAAAAGCCGGCAACGCATTAGTGGTTTCTCTGGTGCTGCAAATGTTCTTGGGCGCCGGTAATCACTTAACATCAGGTGACCCGCTTGCTCGTTTGCCCGCAATTTTGATATTAAAAAAAAAGGTCAAAAAGAATGAAAACCGAAAGTTCGACGTTCATATCCCACCATAATTTTCGAGCATTTGCTACATAGATGATTCATCAGTTTTGTTACATTTATTATAATTAATATTATCAGATAAAGTTTTTAAAAGTGGAAACGGTTCGGAAGCGTGTCGGCCTCGAACTGGGTACTTCCTACATCTCGGCCTCGCGTCTTCCCGAGCGGTGCTCCTCTTTCGATACAAGGTCGTTAATAATTATTTTAATTACACTTATGCAATATTTTCATTATGTAGGTTAACACACTAATACTATAAAGGTGAAATTTTGTGTGTGTGTGTGTGTATGTACGTTTGTTACTCTTTAACGCCGCAACTACTGAACCGATTTGGCTGAAAATTTGAATGGAGATAGATTATGCCCAGACTTGACACGTAAGCTACTTTTTATCCTTCTATATTTCCTCCTTTTATATTTTGAAAAACCTATAGCTACAACTATAGCAAACTTCATTGAAAGTGGGTATAAAGTTTGGAAAAGGGAGCGGGAACGGGAACATGAAATGCACGATTCCCTTGGGATTTGTGAAAAAATGAAATTCACGCGAGCGAAGCCGCGGGCAGAAGCTAGTTTACTATAGTAACAAGAGCAATACACATAAGTGTATCCACTAAAACGCAGCAGCTATGAGAGTGACGGAATGGAGAGCCATTCCATCACTCTCATAGTCCGATGGGACGGCAATTAAGCACAACCGTAGACAGATCTAACTGCCTCGTTGGTCTATTGGATACCATATTCGACGACTGCAAATCACGAGCTCCCGGGTTCGATTCCCGGGTCGGGCAAAAAGTGTTAGGTATTGGGTTTTTCTGTCAAGAAATTCTCAGTGCCAGCCCGGAGTTGGTTAGTTGGCGGTGTTTCATTCGTTAAGCAGTCGGTCCGTCTGTGGAAGTCTCCATCTTAGATTGCACCATTACTTACCATCCGATGAGATCACAGCACAAACCAGTTAGCCTTATTACTGGTCTGTAGATCACAGTCAAGGGCGAACTTGTAGATGAATAAAACAAAATGAGCCAGTTTTACTATTACAAGTAAAAATGTCAATAGTCATAGTTTAGTTGTGCTTGATCAGCATAAAGTTTATGAGCAGCGGCGGAACGCACCGTTAGCGCACGCCTCGGGTCACATTAAGCACTTTAAACCTCGCTCACACCTTGTTTACCATGTGAACATAGGATATCCTAATAAATTCAAATTCAAATTCAAAATTCATTTATTCAAAGTAGGTACACTGTACACTTTTTGAACGTCAATATTGGGAACAGGCAATGGTGATAATTACTTACGGAAACTTAAAACTAAAGCTACGAGGGTTCCAAACGCGCCCTGGTCTGAGAAGAGCCCACAACAAACTCAGCCGGGTTTATTATTTTTTTTATTATCACCATCTTACAATATGGTATAGCCATAAAAATTATTTGAACTGTTGGCTTTTAGAGCAATCTATGTCCATGGATTTTTGTCATTAAAAGAATCTTTTAAGCTATAGTAATAATACTGAATATATCTCAGAGTTTGTGTCACTGTCACCATTTAAAAATTGTGCAATCCGTACTAATATTAAAATTCGAAAGTGTGTCTTTCTGTCTGTCTGGCTGCTAGCTTTTCACGGCTCAAAAGTTTAACCGATTTGGATGAAATTTGGAACAAAGTTAATCTACATCCCAGGGACGGAAATGGGCGACTTTTTATCACGGGAAAGCAGAGTTTCCGTGGATGAAGTCACGGGCATCATCTAGTGTAAAATAATAACGTCCACTCGAACGGATTTCGACCACAGCGACCATTCTCAATGGAGGCAGAGACTAGCAAAAGACGCAGGAGTTATTATAGTGCGCAAGTGTGTGCGTAAACACAAGTTCACTCACATTTAGTCTGATAAGTTCCCAATGCAGGAGACTGGAGAGATATCACTCGCAGGACCGACTTTAAGAGACTTTAAAGTTCTCTTTGTGGTCGGTCTGGATGTCTGTAGGTATGTCCTTTGCACGTCTTTGTCCTTCAAGAAAGCCACAAAGAGCGTGCCCCCTGGAGACGGATATGGCATACTTTTTTTCCGGAAAATTAAAGAGTTCCCATCACGGAATTTTTAAATAGGTATTTTTAATCTAAGTCGCGGAATCCAGCTAGTTCTTCATAACTTTAGATAAGTAGGTACAATGGAATAGTTACTTGTACAATGAATTCAAGAATTCGGTTTATTTCAGTTTTTCGTATCCTTCATTGTCCTCAATTACAAAGTTGCAATCGTGGGAAACAATGCAAAGCTCGAGACTTCAAATAAAAAACCATGAGAGACATAAAAATTCTTAACTTAATTACTACGTATATAATAAGTTGGTATGTTAATTTGGCTAATATAACTAATCAGATGTACCTACCAAACATTCTACTAAAGTAAAAAAAGGTGCTTTTATAGGGAACTTTGTACAACTGCGAGTTGCGACTAAAGCGACTGAAAAGTTCACAAAAAGAAACTGTGTCAAGAGAAATGGTCCATGATAAGTCCAATAATAATTGAATTCTTAATCAACAAGTTGCAATTGATTCGATAAAGTTAAAAAAGTAAGCCAGTCGAACAATACTGTAAACGCATTAGGTAATAAATATTTATACTGAGTAATATCGAAAGCTGTTCGGATCTAGCCACAGAGAAATGATTATTTTTTATCTGGCATTCAAATTTTTATATTTGATCGGAATTATTGGAAGCAAATCTTCGACGGCATTTATTCCATTCAAGCGTAGCGGGGTCACAGAACTAGTACAAATATAATTTTCGCGGCAGCTTTATGCCTGATCTCTGTCCGAATCGAAGTTTTGCGAAGGTATTTTTGCCTATATATTCGTAGGCATAAAATTTAGCCAACACCTGCCGCTAAGATGAAAACTTTTACACATTTACATTAATTGTTAATTAGTTATGTCTTTTAGAAAAAATAGGTTGATACCTATTTTTTCAGAGGTTTTATTTTAGAGATAATATTTCCCGTAAAAAATATTATGAAGCCCGTAAGAAATTTTAAGATAAGTAAGTAGTGTTGCATAAAAGTTTGTAACTAAGTAGTAAAACATAAAAGTTTTTAAGACTTAATTACCAACATAAGTAAAGATAAAAGAAAAACATAAAATAATAGAACCTTAGATAGTCTGATTTTTAATTCCGTGGAATTCTGATGTTTCTTAATGTTACCAGAGCGAAAACAGTTCCCACAAAAAAGATAATAAATTCAAAACTTATGTCAATAAAAATCAATTGCCGCATGTAGTGACGTCGACGTGTAAATGTCTGACAGATATTGGGGTAAAATCGAACTTCAGGTAGTAACACTGTTTTTCATACAAATAACTCATTCTATTTTTAAAATGACAACTGTCAGAATTCCACCGAATTAAAAATCAGAGGAGGTTGAAGTATATTATAAGACCCATCCTAATATACTTCAATTACTCTTAATTACCTACCCACTAGGATAATTAAGAGGCAATAAAGGATAGCTAGATTGTTATCACGGCTGAAAAACTCGCGGTGACATGAATCTCACCATATATCACCACCCCACAGGACCAGTTTTTAGCCCTGAAACTACATAAATTAAAATCTAATATAGAGAAAACCGATAATGAAATTCGTTACAGACATTTTTGTTAATTTACTTAGATAGATTAATAAAACTTATTTTATCGATAGCATTCTGCATAGATAGATAACAATAACAATAAAAATTTTGAAAATATTTTTTCAAAATAAAGATTATCCATTTGGGTATATTAATAAGGTACATTTAAGGATAACGCGATAAGAAAACCAGGTGCATTATGAATTTTGAAACTTTTTAAAAACATTTTCAGCATCATATAAAATCAGTAAACAATAATAATTGTAATCACTTCACTCACCTCACATTAAGCTCCATTCTGCACAGACGACTCACTTAGCGATTGACACTTTTCGCCTATTCATTTAATCATACACCACACAAACAGAGGCAAGGTACCATGAATATAATATGGAGCACTAACTAAACCGTCCGCGTCAACTCGCGGTTAAAGTTAACGCCGACGCCGGTTGTGCTGGTAACGACTAACGTACATGCGTCTTTCACGGTGGTTGGACGTAAAGTGGTCTCGCAGCCACTTGATCTCTTCAGCTGTGAAATACTGTATTTACTCGTCCAAGGAGACACTGAGCGCGTAGCTGCTTGGTTCGGTCGGTAGTGCCTTTACTAGATAACAAAGCCGGTGCTACAGTTTTCATATTAAATATTTCGGGTATTAAATCATTGGTTAAGACGTCAAAAGATAAGACAAAACTTCTTCCGTCAGCTAAAATAAATCACGCAAATCGGTCCAGTTTCAGTGAAATCGGTGTAGGTAGGTAGGTACATCAGTACATAGAAAAAAATACACGCCTAATTGAGAATCTCCTTCTTTTTGGAACTCAGTTAAAATTTTAAATTTCAAAAATCCACGATAACTCAAGCATTACCTGGTGGCTTATAATAATCTTTAAAATGTCTAAAAACTGATCTGAGGTTATAAGTAGCTAAGTTCATGTGTAAGCGAAAAACCGCATCAAAATCGGCACGGTAAATACCTATGTAGTTTTTTAGGAAAATTGTAACATACTTAGTAAAAATTAAAAACACGTTGGACATAAATGGCACAAGATCGTATTCAGTGGTGATCCTTGCGACGCACAGTTATGTCCAGCGGTGGACGTCTATCGGTTGAGATGTTGATGATAAGAATCTAACTTAACTATTGTCATACTTATTCAGGTTATAGCATTTCTTCTTACGAATAGATTGCAGAATCAATTACCACCAGATTAGATTATTATCACCAGAAAGCTTAAAAAAATTGAAATGTCGAGGTGTGAACGCAACAGTCATGCTCCATTATATCCAGTGGCGTGCACTTCATATGGACAGAAAAGCACTGCATACCCTAAGTAAAGCACTGTTTAGGCGCAATTTGAAAACGAGAAGAGCGTTAAAATGACATAGAAATACTTGCAGTAATGTTGCATACCCTGGTTTTGATCTTTGTGTACGCCACTGATTATATCCAACCTAACTAAAGATATTATGCTTGAACAATTGCGGATAGGAATGCAATTAAGAACAAAAATGCAGCTCTTAGTATAGTTAGAAATAGTTTACTGGACATTGATGACAACTTGTAGTAGGTACCTACCTACCTACTTTGATTTTTAATCAAATAATTTAGGTATGGAAAATAAAAAATAAATATTCAGATTTGATTACTTATTTAATTTAAATCGTACAATATGTGATTTTTTTTAAAAGTGTTAGAAAACTATTAAAATATACACATTTTCAATGTTTTAAATAATCGTATTAAATAGTACAGAATAGGTATCTACAATCCGATGAACTTTTCAATTTTCAGTATAAGGTTGAAGGCGACCAAAAGAGACGTCATTGTTACTACCGTAATGGTGATTTTCATGGCCCTGCGAAAGAAAAGTTACTTCGATTTCATACAAAATTAAAATTGTTTTATTTTATTGTCTGTCTGTTCGTCCTTTCTGTGTTAGCTTATCTTTCATATCCGATTGAGCTGAAACGCTCAGAGATAGCTTGCATCCTGGAGACCGACATACTTACTTAGGATACTTTTTATCGCAGAAAGAGTTCCCCGGGAACGGTGTTCTTTATGCTTGCACGTATCTTTCATCATATTGAGCTGTTTGGCGCAGAGATAGCATCACGCATCCCAGAGACCGACATAGATAATTTTCATCACAGAAAAGAGTTCCCCCGGAAACCGCGTCCTTTATGCGTTCGCGTATTGTTCATTCGATTGAGCTGTTCATCGTACTGATCGTCGTAGAGCGTCCCTTTAATCCTAAAAAAGAGTTCCACAGGACGGGTCCTTTTACCTATGCTTTCGGGTATCATTCATCGGATTAAGTTGAAACTTTGCTTGAGATACCCCGCACACTGCAGACGGACATAGGATGGCTTGAATAAGAGTTCCTCGGGAACACGCGTCATCAGTTAGAAAAATAAATGAGTCACCCATCAGCGTTGTGGAAGTAGAGCGCGCTGCGCAGCGTGCAGTACACTAGCTGCATGTAGCAGTAGATGAGGTAGTACAGCGCCAGCGCGGTGGCCGCCACCGACACCTGCACCAGCTGCGCCAGCTCGCTCACCACGTGCCACGTCCTGGCTCTCGCCTGTACCAACAAGCAACATTATCACTACCACCACCACTACAGCCTTTCAACGTCCCACTACTGAGCACAGACCTCCTCTCTCATAGGAGAAAGGGGTTTTAGAGTTTAGACCTTCCACGCTGCTCCAATGCGGGTTGGCGGCGGCGACTGTTGTCACATGATAGTGATAATAGTCGGGACCGACTGCTTAACGTGCTCTCTGAGTCACGGGGGTGAAACACCGCCATCTACCAACTCAGAGCTAGTATTAAGAATTTCTTGACAGAAAAACCCAATACCTAACAATTTTTGATCGACCCGGGAATCGAATCCGGGACCTCGGGATCTGCAGTCGAATATGCTAACACTAGACCAACGAGGCAGGTCATCTCTACATATTATAAAACAAAGTCCCCCGCGTCTGTCTCTCTGTCCGAGATAAACTCAAAAATTATACTGAACGGATTTTCATGCGGTTTTCACCAGTAGACAGAGTGATTCATGAATTTGGTTAAATGTATAATTTGTTGAGGTTATTTTTAAATTGGTTGAAATATGATGATGATAATTGTTGAAAATGTCGGAAAAAGTCAACTCGCCTGGGAGCTCTCATCGAAAACGCTGTCTAATTAATCCCTTTGAGATATTAGTTATATAATAAAACTGACTCTACAACAGAAAAATCATGCAGGCATATTCTACTACCCGTGCGAAGCCACCAATCGGTCGGAGGGTCGCCAATGTATACAACAAGCGAGTGACGCGCAACAACACACGCGAAACGGAAGGATACACAAGATGATTAAAGCGGTTATGTACACAAACTAATAAAGCGGTCAAGTTAATATCTGATTTCAATTAAGATTATTATGCTTGTTAATAGAATTAAAAATAATATCCTCAGTCCACGGAAATAAGTAAGCCAGTGGGTTTTACCTTGAGAGATAGATAGACATCGCGATACGTTCTTGCCGAAAGCAAACAATAAGGTTTCAGTGGCCTTCTGTGGGTTCATCGGGCAAAGTAACAAAGAATAAGGCTGCCTTTCCACCACGGGATGGGGAATTAGAATAATGGCGTACTGACATAATGGTTAGTAATTAGTATGGCAACTTGAAAACTACATAAAATGTTTCCCTGAATGATCATTTTTATTAAGCTTCTCTACATCAAACTTAAAGGCTTTAAAAGACGTAAGGTGGCTCGATTCAGGTGTCCGCAATGTACTTATTGTAAAAAAATATTTAATTAATCTGTGCCTCCTGTGATGAGTGATCTAAGTCGAGTTGTACCCTTTTTGAGATTTTTACATAGAAATTATCAGAAAAAAATTAGCTTTTTTTTGGTCTAACCCACGTTCTTCTAACTATTATAGTTTCGGAGATAATTTTGTGCAAAGTGATATAAGTGGCAGCATTTTTGCAAAAATATCGTGCATATAGATATATTTCAAGTTGTAACCTCAATAAGTAATTTTCTGCATGCATTATTTTTCGTGCTTTGTGGTATAAGTGCGATTATATTAATTTTCACATTTTATTTTTAGTATATTTATCGTGAATATTGGTATAATTAGAGTTATATCACTTTGAACAGATTTTTTTCAAAAATTATTAGGGTACAATTATACATATACCTAATAATCACAATCTAAATGTATGCCTAATTTGTGATCAGTGATACATCTCGACTTGCATCATTGTATACAAATCAAAATTATCTGTGTAAACGAATATAAATTGAATTGTATCTAAAACTCAAACCAAATCTAGAAAAAATGAATGAAGAAGGAGACGTGCTAAATGATACAAGTGAAATCGTCAAGTCATACTCTTATGGAGATTGACACCAACCATGCATTAATTGAGCGTAAGAAGAAGCACATGAGTATGGTTATTCACTTGCAAAGAGATTGGTACCAACTAGTGCGTACAGCTTCAAACAAAACACCAAAGTTTAGGTAGGTACTGTTATCTAAATGACTTGTGATTCAACATGTTTTCAAGCAATTTCTTACTCTTGCATTGGAAAGTTGATGTGGTGTGATATTCGATCTGTTTTGCATACCAAAGAAAATATTCCCCGTTTTTCTTACACAAAATGAATTCAAGGATGATGAATACAAGACTATGGATTGTTTGAAACGAGGTAAAGCTTACGCTATTACGATTATAATAAAGACAGTACCAAAAGCCTACCACTTCAAGATTACTGTTTCAACCGATAAGAAGTAATATCTGTTTTGCTATGCTTTATTCTGAATAAAGCATAGCCCATTGATATAGCGCTCCTGAGGAGCGCGATCATGAGTTTTACAGAGTTTTAAAATATTAGGACTTTGTTATTGAATTGTTTTCCTTGCAAGAAGTTGACTAAATTCCGAAAAAAGTAGTAATCTGTTGAAGCAAACTCCCGGGGAGAGTGATGGGTGTTGGAGATATTTCAATCGCAGCACCTTTAATTTAGCGACTGTCTGTTGTGAAGTATGAGGTCTAGCGTTGGTCTAAGTTAACAGCATTGGGCAAGAGAAATGACCAGTTTCGGTTGTTTAACTGCTGACGTTTCCATCATGGTTTGAAATTGTTGATCTATCTTTATTGTCTGGCCAGATCTTAGGAAGCCATAGTGTATGATACCAGCATTGATCCACCAAACACACACCAGTAGTTTTTTCTGAGTCAACTTTCATTTGGGACAGTTTCACCAGTTGGGTTTCGCCAGTTCTCTTGGATTCAACCACTGTGATGAGCATTTCCGACTGTCGTACACCATTTTTCATCACAAATAACAATACGATTCAAAATTCCGTCGTTGTTGTGACAATTGAGTAATGTAACGCAGCACTTAATGCGTGTTTGTTAGTGTGTGCTGTGGAGCACACACTAACTGAGTTTGTGTATGCTCATGAATTGAGTGGTCAATTCATGCGGTAGGTACCTATTTCTCGAGTTTTTCACTTTTCAAATTTGTTTTAAGTGAATTAATATTATTATATTACTCACACCGAAGCCTGCCACTAACTCTAACATAGTTTGCGATGGATCCGCTACCACAATCATCTTTGATTCTTCATTGTCAACTAGGGTTTTCAGCCGTCCACGGGGTTTGTTTTTAGGTCAAAATTTCCAGAACAAAAACGTTGGAACAAAAAACGTACCATGCTTTCTTTTACAGTAAGGGTATCCCCATACACATTATTAACCCTTCGAATTATTTTTGCAGTGCTGGTGCCACTGTGGAACTCGTATTCGTAAATAATGCGATGAGTTTTCCATTTTTTAAACAGATCGATGTCAAAGAAAAATCAAATTGAGCGAAAACAAATGAATCACTAGATTCAAAAAACAAATACATAAACCACTAAATTTGAAATAAATTTAAATTTGGAATACGCCAAGATTATTATTATGAGAGATTATATGAGATCATAGTAGCCAGTTCGATAAAACGCCAGTTTCATAATATGTAAGGACTTAATCCATACTACTTGCCGAGTTTCTTGCAGGTTCTTCTCGGCTGGAACTGTATTCCGAACCTGTGGTAGATTCAATTGACGATTCAAAAATACTTGTAAAAGTTTATTTGAATAAAAAACTTTTCTATTCTATTCTATTCTATTCTACTAATATTATAAATGCGAATGTAACTCTGTCTATCTGTATATTATGCTTTCACGCCTAAACCGCAAAACCGATTTTGATGAAATTTGGAACAGAGATAAATTAGACTTTGGAAACCAACATAAGTTATCTTTTGTTGTGAAATAAAGGCTTGAAGGAGTTGAAATAGGGGTTAAATCTTTGTGTGGGAGACCGTCATATTGAAGATAAAAACCTTTATATTTTTGCAGTTTACATCCTGGAAATCGATATAAGATACTTCTAAGAATACACCCGAAATGAAGTTGTGGGCATCAGCTAGTATTTTATTAGTGAATTATTGGTTTAGAAGAAGTTTCACAAACGTTGATTTATTTTTGTAAAACTTGTATTTATTTGCACCATAAAAATGCATTTTAGTGAGGGGTATAACATGAGTTGTATTATTTAACACATTTTTCAGAAGACCAAAATTTTAGCAAACTGATACAATTCAGCTAAATTGTTAAAATAGGGGACTGATAAGTAAAAAAAGATCATCTTTGAGATATTACATTTATCCTTTGTTTGAGCGTCATTGGGCTGGGAATATATTCTAATGAGTTATTAGATATTTTTACTTTATGTATATCAATTTACACGAAGACAATATATAGGTGTAACTTAATTTAACTGTACTTGTATCATTTATCACGTAATTTTAGCATGGATTAGAAATAGAAAAAGGTACAACTCACAGGTTTTTCAAGAATTACTTTAAAACTATAACATTAACCGCAAAAATTTAAATACACGGTGAAAGTGAATGTTTTTATCTACAAAAAAAAGCACTCAAGTTTAACCTAGCCCAATTAGATCGTGAACTAGAATTTTTTTAATCTTGTTTTTGCTCTCCTGTAAAATGGTGATTTTTGACTTGTATCACCTGTCACAGGAGGCACAGATTTGTACATCTAAATATAACAGCGAAAAGGAATTTCAAAAATTCAACTTAGTGGAAGGCTGCGTACCTACCGTTGCCGTTAGTACATTAGGGGCGGGCAGTGACGCAAACGTCATGGCACTTATAGATAAAACATCAGCTCAACGATAAATTAATGTTAGTTTAACGTCCTCCAAGAACCGGGGAAAGAGCGCGTGGACGATGTCACGACGCTAACAATACGATTCTATCTCATTTCACGATTACATTCCGGAATCCAGCCTACGGAATTAAGGTTAATTTTATATTAGCTTCTTTTTTTTTTTTTAGTTACAGGTTAGTCCTTGACTGCGATCTCACCTGATAATAGGAAGCGGGCTTATCTGGAAGTGGCATGGCAATTTTTATTAAACTCTTAGCCCCGATTGTTTTCTATGCGGCATCGTACTGGAACGCTAAATCGTTTGGCGGCAAGGCTTTGCTGGTCGGGTGGTAACTAGTCGCGTCTGAAGCCTCCCATGAGATATCTTTCTGAAGCTAGTAGTAGCTAACATCAAACGCGAAATCTCAAGGCTTCAACTTATTGCATTGCAAAAATTCTCCTGCATAATTTTTATATTTCACTAGCCGATGCCCGCGATTTCGTCCGCATATTGTAAGTATAATGATAAAAATAACTTTGGTTGCTCACTTTTTTCAACGGTTTTTCTGGTTCGGGTTCCTCCAGCGGTTCTGTGGCAAACTTCGTTACATTGTTGGGAGCAGCAAGCTGCGTGCAAGGATGGATATTCGTGCAGTAGGCAGATATACAGGTGTTCGCTAGCTATAAATGGAAAATGGGGCTTAGTACTAATTTTGATGCACTAAATCTGTAAACTAAATCTAAAATATGTAAAACATTTTCCACAGGGAACGTTGTGAAAAGGATTGCACTAGTTTTTAGATCTGTCAATTTACTTAGTTTATATGTATTACCTAGTTGAGAAATTGTGTAGAACAGAATTAAATACATAATATAGTACCGATAAGAATCGGTATACTAATGAATGCCTGATGTTAAATATATAGGGAATTAAATGCGCAAAAATCTCATCTACGGATCTCTTTTATTTAAACAGGAACAAGACCAGGCTCATTCGATAACGAAGTTTCTAAGATGGCGTTGGCCAGAAGTCCGTTTCGTTCAGTTTCGTTCAGCTACGGACCGAGGCGGAGCGCTTCGCTTCTCCCAGCTTGTAAAAAAATAAATATTGTTGAATAGAAGCAAGAATACTTTGGGGAAATCCATGATAAATAAAATTATCTTGCTATAATCCGCTAAAACTTTTTAAACGGCTTTAACGGATTATAGAAAAATAATTTTGTTTTAACCCCCGACGCAAAACGACGGAGTGTTATAAGTTTGACGTGTCTGTGTGAATTAGTCGAGAGTGTTGTTAGCTACGTTTGATGAAAATCGATCGAAGATGGCCGCCGCTACAAAATGGCGGATTACATATTTTTTCACAATTCCCTTAATATGGGTATCATCAAAGGGCTTGACTAGTACTTAGTAGAATAGCATTATGCAAATCCAAGATGGCTGCCGCCACAAAAAGGCGAATGTCGGGGGTTTTTTAAATTTTTAATTTATACTTGTTCATTGTAAAAGGAACATTAAGGGACCTTTCAGATAGACCGGCGCGGAGAGCAGAGCAAATTTTAATCGCATCTTAAGACATTGAAATAAGCTTTATTTTTACATTTTATCTCTTTTATGATAAGAGGATGCTCGAGGATGCTCCCAATACGCTCTGTGTGAAATATTAAGAGCAGCCGCTCGGCTGCTCGTCGAGCCGGTCGGCTGCTCCATGCTCGTGCTCTTTTGCGCTCGAGCATCCGACCGGCTCCGTTCGCGTGCTCTTTCATGCTCGCACAGCCGACCGTAGGCCGAATTGCTCTGCCGTCCGGCCCAAGAGCGTACGCTCGGCTCCGAACGCATCCGCGTGTCCGTTCACACAGACCGGCGCGGAGAGCAGAGCAAATTGGAACGGCCGGTCTGTGTGAAAAAAGAAATGCTCTCCGATGCTCTCCGCGCCGGTCTATCTGAACGGTCCCTTACAGCGTTGGTTCGTGTGGGGTACTCGGGCGTGGGCGGCGGCGGCGGCGGGAAGCAGTCGAGCATCCGCTTCAGCTTGTCGCTGGTGCGGAGACAGCCGCAGCGGCGCCGCCAGCTTTCCGCGTCCTGCTGGTGGCGAGCCAGCGTGCGATGCTCCTCCGACTCCATGGTGGTAGCACTGTACACATATACCTTAACATATCAGTTAGTATATATAATAGTTGCCCCAATGCAGAAGAACACCGAGCTAGTAAGAACCATCAAGCAGCGTAAGATCTCGTACCTAGGCCATATACTGCGTCACGATAGGTACCGCCTGCTGCAAACTATTATGACGGGGAAAATTGCAGGAAAAAGAGGTGTTCGAAGGCGGAAGAAGTTATGGCTAAGAAACATAAGGGAATGGACTGGAATCAAGACAGTCGCACAACTATTCCGCCTAGCCATGGACAAGGAGGTTCAAAAGACTGACTGCTGACCTTCAGTAATGGAGAGGCACAAGAAGAAGAAGATCAGTTAGTATAGAATTTTGTCAGCACAATCTTACATCTTACTCTGGCCTCATTGGTCTAGTCACTAGACTCTATAATTCTACTCCAGACCACGTCGGGCAAATTTTTTTTGACGTGATTACGTCTTATAAATCGATGAACGCTAGCCGCACGCGAAAAACCATGACTCATTGTCACGTGCCGCGTGCAAGCGAGAGCGCGGAACAAGCGTTAGAGAGGCAATGTTTTCTTATGACGTTATCACGTAAAATTATCGTCCGTAAACCGACTTTACAGACAACTATTTTTTTTTAAAGAATATTAATATTATTTTGAACATGACTATAGCAAAACCGTTATATACTTGGCTCTCCGAGTTTCTTGCTGGTTCTTCTCGGTTGGAACGGCATTCCGAACCAGTGGTAGATTCATCTGACTATTCAAAAGCACTTGTAAAAGTTTATTTGAATAAAAAACTTTTCTATTCTATTCTATTCTATTCCCATGGTCTGCGGGACGCGGGACGGGAGAAAATTCTCATTGATAAATTAATAATCAATGGATGTGCTCGTACTATAATGTATGACAAGCATTTTTGGCGCGGCTTTGCGCCACTGTGAGTGTGTGTGTGTGTATTGCTACTGTAAGGACATGACACTAAATTAGGGAAAAAGAAATTTTATAATTATAATAATTTTAATTATCATAATTATTCTATTATTTGCGTAATCGCAATTCAGTCTTTCATCTTGATCTCTTTAAGTTTGCTCAATACTTTTCTATAGTAGTAGTAGTTAGTACTATACATTTAAAGTTAAGTAGGTACGTTTCAGGATATGGAAAAAAGATTTTCCATAACCAAGAAAGAAGAAGATACGTTATTAAATATAATTTATACCCCATTTTTTAAATTTTATACATATTATACTCATAATAAAATAATTTATTTAATACATCTACTAAATACAAGTAAAGTTCGTGAACTAAAACCCGACTACGCTTAATAAAATTTAGTAGGCAAAAGCGCGGGGCAAGCAGCTAGTGGTGCCATCTGTTATTCCTATCCGAAACAAATTTTACAAGTATAAATTAAAAATTTAAAAAAACCCCCGACATTCGCCATTTTGTGGCGGCAGCCATCTTGGATTTATATAATGCTATTCTACTAGTCAAGCCCTTTCATTTGATACCCATATTAAGGGAGTTGTGAAAAAATATGTAATCCACCATTTTGTAGCGGCGGCCATCTTGGATCGATTTTCATCAAACATAGCTAACAACACTCTCGACTAATTCACCTTTCAAACAAAAAGAAACCGCATTTAAATCGGTCCACCCGTTTGAGCGCCACAGGGGAACAGACAGACACACACACACACACACAGACACGTCAAACTTATAACACCCCGTCGTTTATGCGTCGGGGGTTAAAAATCTAGAAAGCCGCGCAAAGCTGACTTCTCGATTTTTTTCGTAAATAAAATGTAGCCTATGTCACCCTGATCATAACAACGAATCAATAGACACCTCATTCATCAAAATCGGTCCAGCAGTTTAGGCGCTACATTACTACACACAAAATCTCATACAAAAATCGGTTACAAACATACATACATAAATATATACATACGTAAATACATAGACTGCTAAAATCATAACCCTTCCTTTTGGCTTTGCCGTAGTCGGGTAAAAAAAACCAGACGTTTAGATTAGTACGGCATGGAGATGTTAGGAGATGGAATAAAACAAAGATAAAAAAACTATTAGGATTCGTCGAGACGTGTTCTTCTATATCTTAAAATTTCAATGCATTGCTGTCAGATGATGTGTCACTGTCGCTATCAATAACTATATTATAATTCACTAATTCATCGTCGTCATTCTCACAGATTAATGATTAGTATCTACGATAGTCATTCTGCAATCTCTCAACGTGAACGTAAGTACAATGTGACTTCACGTAGCCTCCGTTACAGCTTGAAAAGCATCTTGCACCAGATGTCATATTTTTATTTCGAAACGCCAGCGAAATAATTAAAAATGTTGTGTTGAAATTATTGGTCCACATTATAGTATTTTTATAATAATTGAGAGGCCGTTTTAACCAATATCTGACGATGCGTGATGGCTTCAATAGGTATGGAAATTTTTCACATGAAGCTGACAACACTTACTTGACATTGCGTCAGCCTCATATTTATTATTATGATATATAATTTAGAGATATTTGTTCTTTTCTCTCACATTCTTGAGCACAAAACGAACGCACTACCATAACAATTTTTCTAGCACAACTTTTTATCACATAAGAACTGGTTACTGCTATGTACATACATATTTCACAAAATTTTCGTAACGATGTAAACAATGAACTTTGAAGTTTCAAAGTGACTTTTCAATATGACAGATTTCGACTGCCCTAGTGTAAGACAAAGTAATTGACTGTTTTGCATTAACAAAAGTTTTATGTCGAGTAGTTTTTTACCACAGTGTCCACAGTTTAATATTTCAAATAACTTGAACCGTTAACTGAAATTTGAATTGCCCAAACAAATAACTGCACACTGAGACTAGAATTTAGGGTATTACTTTATGCACTTATAAATAATCTTTTTAATTGTTATCGGTTACTTACTATTTTAAAATGTTTCTACTGAAGGTAGGTGCAGAATTTTAGATACCTACGTACATAATTAACTAATAGGGACATTACTTTACAGGTATATAACTAAAAATAGACACAATACTGTAAATTATAACTTTACAAGATAAACATAGTTGATTGATGCCCACGACTCCGTCCGCGTGTATTTAGGTTTTTGAAATTCTAGTCTAAGCTCTGTAATTTACCAGGATAAAAAAGTAGCTTATGTCCTTTCCAAAAATGAAACTTATCTTTATACCTCGTTAAGATCGGTTGAACAGTTGGTGCGTGAAGACTTAGTAGACAGACATACTTTCGCATTTATATTATTAGTAGGTAAGTATAGATATGGTATAGATTCTTGAGTTGTAATAAGCTCTAACTTAAGTCTCTGAGTGAACTAGGTTGGATATGCTTTGTCCGTCTGACTGTCACAGCCTTATAACTTCTGATTTAATGAACAGAATTACTTTAAATTCACCGATAATATGTAGAATAACATTCAGAATTACGGCCTAAAGCCGGTGATTACATAAAAAATAATAAAAATAGTTATTTGAGTTATTTGGGGAGGGCCCGGGTGCCCATTAAAGCAAATGGGGGGGGGACAATTTTATTAGTCGCAATATCACAATCACAATATCGCACACACACAAACACACACGCACACGCACATTTGAACATTAATTTTTGGGGTAACTATTTGTATCTGAATAACATAGTAAACTCTTTGTAATAAATTGAAAAATTATTTTTGGAAGAAATTGTGGCCAATTCTGTTGTACACAATCTCTAAACCTAAACTAAAATGACAGGTCTAAATCTATTGCTATCCTTTTCTGCAGTGAGCACTGTGAAAGAGATAGCAATAAATTTAGACCTGTCATTTTAGTTTAGATTTAGAGATTGTGTACAACAGAATCGGCCACATTATCAAGCAATATACAAACGAAGTAAATGACTTAACATCTTTTTAAAGTTGAAACATTAATTTTTTCGTATTTTATTTGCAATTAGAAAAACCATATTTTTAATTTTAAACAAAATTAAAAGCGAAGGAGTTAGGAATAAATACTGTTATTTATAAGTTAAAATATATTATTTTGCAATTTATTACAGAGATAAATAAGTAGGTATTTTGTAGAAAGGTTGCCTTCAAATAAGAGTTTCAATGTTTATGCTTGTCCTGTAAAATTATTCTGAATGTAGTTACTTTGTTTATCACTAGGGCAGCCGATTTATCAATGAATTTATCAATGAACTTATGAATGAACAAATCGCTGCGCGGGGCGCAGGGGGAGCCGCGCTGTCATACAGGGAGGTTATCTTAATCACGGTCGAGGTATAATATTCCCCTTTCCCCTTGAGTGAAAACTTGTGCTTAAGAGTGGGTACGACAATAGTGTAACGGGTGGGGTTTGAACCGTCGACCTTGCGGTTTTTGATCCGCGCCCTTCGCCCGACGTTCGTTTTCGTTTCAACCAATGGACGTCCACTGCTGGACATAGGTCTCTTGCAAGGATCGCCACAGCACACGATCTTGTGCCGCCTGATTCCAGCGGCTGCCAGCGACTCGCTTGAGATCGTCTGTCCAACGAGTGGGGGGTCTACCTGCGCTTCGTTTACTGGTGCGAGGTCGCCATTCAAGCACCTTGGGACCCCAACGTCCATCGGTTCTTCGAGCAATGTGCCCCGCCCATTGCCACTTCAGCTTTGCGACTCGATGAGCTATGTCGGTAACTCTGGTTCTCCTGCGGATCTCCTCATTTCTGATTTGATCCCGCAGGGATACTCCGAGCATAGCTCTCTCCATCGCCCGCTGAGTGACCCTGAGCCTTCTTATGAGGCCCATTGTCAGCGACCATGTCTCAGATCCGTAAGTCATCACTGGCAACACGCACTGTTCGAAGACTTTCGTCTTCAGATACTGAGGGATATTGGACGAAAAGACATCTCGAAGTTTCCCGAACGCTGCCCAGCCGAGTTGGATTCGGCGGTTGATCTCTTTCTCAAAATTGGACCTACCTATAGCTGGATCGTGTGTCCTAGGTATATGTACTCGTCTACAATTTCGAGTGCAGAGTTCTCAACGATTACCGGGTGGAGCGGAACATGTGCATTAGACATGATCTTCGTCTTACTCATGTTCATTTTAGGCCCACCTGTTGAAAAACTCTGCTGAGATCGTTGAGCGTTGTATTGAGGTCTCCCAGAGTCTCTGCCATCACGACTATATCATCGGCAAACCGTAGGTGAGTGATGTACTCGCCGTTTATGTTGATGCCATGTTGATGCCAAGTCCGTTCCAGTCCAGAAGCTTAAAGACGTCTTCCAATGCAGCGGTAAATAGCTTCGGGGAGATAACATCTCCCTGACGCACTCCTCGCTGCAGTTGGATTGGCCTCGTAGTCTGGTCCTGTATACGGACTGACATAGTGGCGTTTTCGTACAAGCACTTCAGCGCTTGGATGTACCGATAATCGATCCGGTATCTCTGCAGTGATCTCAATACAGCCCAAGTTTCCACCGAATCAAAGGCTTTCTCATAGTCCACAAACGCTAAGCAAAGTGGCCGGTTATACTCTTCGGTCTTCTGTATAACCTGCCGCAGCGTATGGATGTGGTCTATGGTGCTGAAGCCTTTTCGGAACCCGGCCTGTTCGGGAGGCTGGAAGTCGTCGAACCTACGAGCGAGACGATTCGTAATGACTCTCGAGAACAACTTATAGACATGGCTCAGCAGCGAGATGGGTCTATAATTCTTCAGCAGGGTATTATCGCCCTTTTTGAAGAAAAGAACCACCACGCCTCCGTGCCATGCCTCTGGCGTTATGCCCTGGTCGATGACGGAATTGAACAGTCGCTGAAAGACTTTAAGGACCGGTTTTCCACCTGCTTTCAGGAGTTCCGCTGTGATTCCGTCATCACCTGGCGCCTTGTTGTCCTTAAGTTGTTTGAGAGCCATACTAATCTCGTATAGGCTGACGTCCGAGATATCTTCGGTATAGTGTCGGGTCACGACCGACGCCCGCCCGACGACCGTTGCGCTATTGAGGCTTTTACTCTTTGTCGGCCGACATTTTGTCGGTGTGAAGGATAAATTGCTCGAAAAACCGATGGACGTTGGGGTCCCCAGGTGCTTGAGTGGCGACCTCGCACCAGCAAACGAAGCGTGGGAAGACCCCCCACTAGATGGACGGACGATCTCAAGCGAATCGCCGCTGGTAGCCGCAGGAAACAAGCGGCACAAGATCGCGTTCTGTGGCGATCCTTGCCAGAGACCTATGTCCAGCAGTGGACGTCTATTGGTTGAGACGACGAAGGATAACTGCTGCCACCATCGCGTCAACGGCAGCTATAAGAACACAGCTCTCATACTATAATTGGTTGTAATAAACTATTATAGCTTAGTTCGCGGTGTAGCTTGGCGGTTACTACGAGGTCAATTGGACTAGTACTCGTAGCAGTAGGTCAATAGATTCATTAAACTCGTAATTAAGCATTTCACCTTCGTATTTTGAGTTTTCTCTAATCACTACATAAGCATTATAAAACAAAGTTCCTCGCGGAGTCTGACTGTTCGCGATAAACTCAAAAACTACTGAACGGATTTTCATGCGATTTTTACCAATGGACATGATTGACAGTGATTCATGAGGAAAGTTTAAATTGTATAATAAATAATTATACTTAATTTACATAAATACTTAAGTTCAATCAAAATAAATAAATGAACAAAAATATGCACTTACTTTGAACAACTTCTAAAGTTTTGTGGTTAAATAGGTTAACCTTTGAATAATAATTCCCTTGAAAAGTGTTAAACAAATATTCGCATAGTAATTATTGAATTGAATCATTAAAAAATTCTTTGCAGGTACGTCGTTACGATGTAATTTGAAATTAATTTTACGAAAAATTCGCGGACATCACAACACAAACAAAAATAAATAATATCTATCAAAGTATCAATTACTTAATTCTTGACTTTGATTTTGACAATAATTTATGATTGAAGTGTACTTTTTTCGATTGGATAAATTCTCTTTGGAAATAATTATTAAAATTATGGGTCCGAGCGTGGTCCGAGCCCTCCATAGTTCAATTATATACCTACAATATAATAATTTGATACTTACATGCAAATACCTACTCGTAGATCTGCGGAACGGATAAAAATTATTTTGAAATTCTGTCGTCTCGTCAGTCAATGCCTTGCCTTGGCTACTCAGGAAGTAAAAATACTTACTTAGCTAGATTTTCAAATTTTAATCAAGAGTCCTACTTCGTCAATTAAGTACTTACTTCGTAAAAATTACAGGTTTACCTACCTATAAGTACTTATTATCTTATAGCTCTAATTAATATAATAAGTTTACTTTATCCCTTAAGCATTAAAGCTTAAGTTGAATAGCTTAAGAAGCTATTAACTGTCTTCAGTGAATTTTCGGAATCGTTGAGGAATGCTTGTCGTATCATCATTCATCGGAGTAAGTTTAGTATCGGTCACATACTTCCTACGTTGTAACTATTACAACAGTAAACAATGCAATTTATCCAGACTAATCTTTGCAATGAGTTGTGTGATAGCCTAGTGGTTAGGACGACCGACTTCTAATTGGAGGTCGTGGGTTCGATCCCGGGCACGCACCTCTAACTTTTCGGAGTTATGTGCGTTTTAAGTATTTAAATATCACTTGCTTTAACGGTGAAGGAAAACATCGTGAGGAAACCTGCATGCCTGAGAGTTCTCCATAACGTTCTCAAAGGTGTGTGAAGTCTGCCATCCGCTTGGCCAGCGTGGTAGACTATGGCCAAAACCCTTCTCACTCTGAGAGGAGACCCGTGCTCTTTAGTGCGCCGGTAATGGATTGATCATGATGATGATGATGATGATGAATCTTTGCAATGCGAAGGGATGCCTTAAAAAATAACGCAACCAACGTAACTCAGGCAGACAGACATCGGACAAGTATATTTTTCATCGGAAAGTTGCTGTTTATTGTGTGCGAACCCTGAATCAGTAATTTCGGAGATCCGTACCCCTCTTATACCATAACTGTAGCTGTTATATAAATACACGCAAGTGATTACGTACGTTTTTGCATGAAAGCATAGTATATTATTATATTGTGCCTTCAGAATATCTCACGGTCACCGCGCAAGCGACAACGAGCGAATATACCGAAATGTATAGAAATTTCGGTTTACCGCTAGCCGGTAACCGTTTGTAACAGAAATATGAATAATCCGAAACACGCACGCCAGTCGCCAAGTTACACCATTATTGGTCTAAGAGTTAGACAGCAGTTTGCTTCGTGTGTTTAAACATTAACAAATGCAGTCTCAATAGTGCAACATTCAAGGAGCGGACTGACATCATCAATGGTCGAACAGTTGGAATTGGAATCCCGCCCGTTGCGCTATTTTACTTTAAGTTTAATGGGAGAAGGAAAAGAAATATTTATCATAATCATTAAAATGCCTAGATAATATATAAAAATCCTAGATTATTTCCACCGCAAACTGAAATTACCACCTGTTAGCTAGTTTCTACATGCTTGGAGAATCATCGGATCATACCTATCCAAAAATCTACTGCTTATTTCATCTGCAACGGAAGCGATTCTCTCAAATAATTCTTCTCTGGTATTTGGTACCGTATAGACCTTTTACTTCATACGTCTCGATAAAAAGGATTCCAAAGGTGTAAGTTCTGTAACTAGAACGAAATGATATATTCATTTATTTTTAAACTGTTTTACTTTAAATAATTAAAAATAAACCAAAATATTGATAATTTGCTAGCTAAACCCTGCTCCTAAAAGCACCACTATAGGTAGTAAGTTTCTAGTCGAAAATCAAAATTGACAAAATTTCATTCAGATCAATAGACTTTGCTCTGTTCCTTGCTAACGATTCACTTTGCATACATCTGATGAGAGTAATGATTTTGACATGATATTTATAACGATAGGTATAAACCTGTTGAATAAAAAGTTCACCAGCTCTCCGACTTAATGTGCTATACGTATTATTAATTGTTGCATATTAGCGACACTTTCCATTGCTGCATTCAATAAGAGCCTAATGACGTTAACGGCATCCTTTATAAGCAGCATCCTTTATGAGCTAATTGAATGGTCTAGCAATTTCAAGAAAAACTTCAATTTTTTTTATACATCTTTAATAATTATGATGATTTTTTTCAAAAGGTCATGTAGAGAGGTGCATGCAAGCTGTAAGATGTACCTATATATTTGCGTATTTTTCTGTTCAGGATCTTTCGTGGCTTAGGTACCTATCTGCATGGGAGACGAAATCCCTATCTTTGAAAAGGCCTGGAAAAGGCTTTGAGTGAAATGTCAAATCCAAGACTGTGACCTGACATTGACCAAACACTGATCTCAATAAAAGTACCCTAGTCCACACAAAATGAGCTGATTCTTGTGTCGATTCAAAGCGCCGCACTGAAGGTGCTGGGAAATAAATTCAACTAATACAATTTATCAAAATTCAAATTAGTTCCGGGTACCTTCACTCTCATTTTCCTTAGCAATCAGCGCCAAAATGGCGACGATAAAATTGCTTCAGTCAATAGTCCAGTCCAGCGTACTTGTATCAATAGGTAGAGGTCAGTGGTCTTGAATTATAAAATTAATAAACGCCTGAACGTGGCCAAAAATAGCAGGTCAGTTGCGTTTGTGATCTACAAGCGGAGTTATTTCCCACGGTTTTGACACGGTTACCGCTGTAGATATACCTACGTGAAATTATATCACTGAGCTTTGGGTCAGCAATGTAATTAGGTTATTATTATAGTTTAATTGCTGATGACTGCTAAGAGCGTTCTGATTCATGTGCCTATTACAATAGTTAATATGTTCTGTACTTATAAAGCAAACCCCCGAACTGGGGCAAAATATCCCTATTGTTGTAATTCCATATCTTAAGGCCTGAAAAGGGATGCTAAATGTTGAATAGAAACATTTTTAAAACCATCATTTAGTTTGAATCGTAGTAGCTAAATAGCCATTTGCAGTTGCACACACTACAGCTTGCGATGAACGCGGAACCTACCTGAGAGTTCGCGCACGGAAATTCTCCTGGGCGTTTTGTCCGCGCAAATAATATGGCACGTTCCTAATACTGTGATATGTTACATTGTCGCGGAGTTCCGTGAACGCGCAATTTTCCGCTAGGTTCAAGAAATCGTCCCTGGCCCTTATCTACTTATAGCAAAATAATGTACAAGTTATCAGCTGGAAAACCGTAGCAAAACGAATCTACCACGCGGTCCAAGGAAAGGAACAGACGACCGCCAGCTGACGCGTGTCGCTCGCAAATCGTACGGTCGTTCACTCGCAGAAATATCTCAAGCTTTTTTTTTAAAGAATAGAACATCGAACTATTACGCTTAGAATGGAAGTTTCTAACAAATTTCCTCTCGAAACGTAAGCTATAAACCAACCCATATGTGCCCTGTAATTATGTACATTTGCCGACACGCACACAAGCGCATGAGTACCTTGAGCACTGACGCGACGATAACCTTTTAGGCTTGCTAAAAACGGCTTATCGCCGCGTCGACGACTGCCTTTCTTTACCTATTTATTCTAAGGAATTGAAGCTTTTTTTTAATTTTTTTTTTCAAAGATTTTGTGGGAACGTTTGATTTCTCGAGATAAAAGTACCTAGTTACCTAGTCTATATCCGGGGTGCAAGGTACCTCTGTACCAATTTTGTCAAGATCGATTCAATGGTTACGCCCTGAAAACGCATTATTATCGTCCCTAATATCAACGGTTTCTATTTTCAAAGGAGGAACCCTAATATTCCCGACATAAAATGTAGCCTACATCACTCGTTGGAGGTATTACTCCTCTACATGCCTGGCTGCAGCCTGTGAGCCTAATCAAAATCGATTCTGCCGTTCTGAAGATTAGCAAGTCTAAACAGACAGACAGAGATAATAAAAGCTGCTTAATATTAGATACATAATTATTCGTACCTAATTAATAGATATTAATTACCTACAAGATGTACAAATACCAAGGTTAAGTAACGCTTTGATGCCACAGATAGAAGTAACAAGATAGACGAAGCAAACAAAAGTGTAAAAGTGAAACCCGCTGTAGATGGTTCGACCACTTTCACAAGTTATACCCAACGACAATCCTGCGCAGATGCGCAAACCTAAGTGTACCTACCTAAAGCAACAAAGGTATTTCAATGGTTTACAACTGCTTCTTTCTGCACTCACGAATATAATATAATAATAATTATTATTAAATAAATAAATAAAAAATTAAAAAAAGCTGTGATAGCCTAGTGGTTAGGACAACCGACTTCTAATCGGAGGTTGTGGGTTCGATCCCGGGGCACGCACCTCTAACTTTTCGGAGTTATGTGCGTTTTAAGTATTTAAATATCACTTGCTTTAACGGTGAAGGAAAACATCGTGAGGAAACCTGCATGCCTGAGAGTTCTCCATAACGTTCTCAAAGGTGTGTGAAGTCTGCCAATCCGCTTGGCCAGCGTGGCAGACTATGGCCAAAACCCTTCTCACTCTGAGAGGAGACCCGTGCTCTGTAGTGAGCCGGTAATGGGTTGATCATGATGATGATGATGAATTATTAGTGTTCTTAAAGTACTTACCTATGGCATGACGCACACAGTCTATTTCTTAAAACAGCTGCTCCATGTAGTAGGTCCTATTATGTGGATACTAATTTAATTCATTTATAATAGGTATCTATCATCGACGTTGGTTTCAGTTCATAATAAACCGTTACCGAAGTATTATGGTCCTACTTTGATAAATAAGTAGGTACAGATAATAAAACTTATTATCTTTTTTATTATATGCTCCAATTTTGATTCATTCATAAGCGGCTACTTAATTCGATAGATTCAAAATAAAATCTATAGATTCAGATTCATATAATATGGCAATGCAGTAGTAATCATTATAATTATTTACGAAAACTAAAGCTACTAGGTAAACGCTCTTTGGTCTAAGAAGAGCCCACAACAAACTCAGCCATGTAAGTATACTTACTTAGTAAAAAAACCGGCCAAGTGCGTGGCGGGCCACGCGCAGTGTAGGGTTCCGTAGTCACAATCCTCGAAAAACAGATATAACTCCTTAACCTGTGAACCCTACTTAGCCGTGATAGTTTTCCTTTAAAATTGATTATATACCCTACTGCTGTGAATTTTTTCAAGTTCCTATATACTGCCATTTGGCTGACAGAGGGGGGGGACACTTGACTCTAATAAAAATTGGAACTTTAAAACATCATATTTTACAAATCGAAAAATGATGTTCCCACACCCACAGTATTTTTAAAAGACCTATTCAACGATACCCCACACTATGGGGTAGACGAGAAAAAAAATATTCATCCCCACTTTACATGTAGGGGAGCTACCCTAAAAAAAAATATTTATCAAAATTTTATTTCACCACTTTGTCGGCGTGATTAATATTTATACTCATGCCAAATTACGGATTTCTAGCACTAAGCGCCCGTACGCATTAGCGGTTGCGGTAGCGGTGCGGCCAGCCGCTTTTGTATTTTTATATGCAACCGCTCATTTTGTACGCACTAGACCGCGACGAAATTCCAACCGCGGCGGTTGAATGGGAGGCAGCGGCCCGCTTCGCGGCTGGCCGCCATGTTGCCTATACGCACTAGGCGGTTCAGTTCGCGGCGTGCCGCAGGTGTGTTGTCAAAAAAGAAAATAAGCAATATGGAATTGTGAAGCAGCAGATTATAAAAACAGAGACCTAAAATCAAAACAATGGAAAGAATTAGTAGATATTTTTGGAAAATATCTACTAATTCTTCGTTTATGATAGACTGAACGCTGTTGTCAGACTTCAAGCGGTCCAACCGCCTGACGCGGTTCAACAGCGGCTCGCCGCCGGTGGCGGTGAACCGCTGTTTCAACCGCGTCAGGCGGTTCGAACCGCCTGCTACCGCAACCGCTAATGCGTATGAGGGCTAAGTCTCTTGAGATTAACCGAGGACGGACGGACAGACGGACAGACGGACGGATATGGCGAAATTATAAGGGTTCCTTGTTTACTACGGAACCCTAAAAAATGGCTTCGTATTGGCGGCCCATTCATCGTCTACCTTTTTTCTTTAATCTGTGTAATCCGTGGTACAAGGCTAAGTACACAATAGCCAAGTGAATTTGGAAAAGCGAAGGCCAAAGATGATACGCCCTTCCTCCTTGCCTCGCCTTGTAGCGATAAGCTATTACACAGGCCGGCAAGCGCGAAACGAACTTAACCCTTCAACCATGGCTGCTACTTAGGGCCAGTTGCATGTCAGCCGGTTAAAATAATCGAATCGGACATAATAATTATTGAGTTGTTGACAGTTGACTTTCATATTTAAGTAGATATAGATAATTAGGAGCTTTTTGGATCCTAAGAGAAATTATAGTTTGGATCCTCTAAATTCGATATGAAATAGAAAAATAATTGGAAACAATTTTCTTGACATTGTTTTTCCGAACGCTGCTCTAAAATCTTGCTTTTTAGTTTTATTCAAAAACGTTATTAATTATTTCCAAAAGGCATTTTTTTTCTGTTAAATTATCATAGTAGTTTACAGATAGTGTTCACATCGCGTTCCATTCACGTACCATCCTATTCTCGCTACACGCTAATGAGTCTATCCTATTCACATTTTTGCTATAAAACCGTTTGGTTAAAATCATAACACTGTTAGCTGACATCGTAGGACGATCAATCAGCGGCCTTCTACTACTGGGACTTTTTTGGTGGTCTTTAACGGCAATCTTTGTTTGATCGCTCGATGTGCAACTGGTCCACAATCAAGACATCTTTACAATAAGCTATTGTTGTTCGTCTTAATTCAAAGCAGCTGCTTAGTTAATTTTTAACGCGAGTTACTTGGCCGTTTTTTTTAATTAGAATTCCAGAAGAGACAGTCGTTTTAATATTTTGATGGTCTTATCCCAAAATTGCAGTAATTTATAGCCACCCTGAACACGCGGCTCAATCAGCTGAACAGACAAACTTTATGTAGGTATATACATATAGCTAATTAGGATAAGTGAAGACCGTAGTGGGTAGTTTAAAATAGCAACAAATCAGTATTTTGCCAAGTATTTAATAAATAAACACGTTTACAATTTACGCCGCTGCAGCTGAAGCTTTACAAGGGACCAGCCTTAGCATTCTCTCCGTTCCAGCAAGCAGATCTATAAACTTAATACTAAATACATTAACTAATAAATAACCATAGTGGAATATAAAAAGTAACAACACAAGAGTCAACAAAATATACAAACAATAAACAATCAATCTAGTGTCTCACTCGTACCTAATTAAAATTTCCAAATCACATAAAAACGAGGATTCAGCTTGACAAATATTAGGCTGCCTTTTCACCCGACGTACGGGACAAGACAAATAGGTAACTACATCTGTACGCATGCCACTAGGAGGAACCTACTGAAATAAATGCAAAATAAAGTTATTTGAACTTCCGAATAAACAAACTATGCATATTGGTAAATTATTTTAGAGTTTTCATACTCGTTACATAATATATCTACATAATTCACTTGAATACAATGGGTATTAACTTTTTGATCATCAGCAATTTTTCTTATCTTTTATCAGGCGTAATAAATAAATAACGCAATTATTTAGCGCAGGCAGAAGCAACTCTATGATCGAAAATGCGTCAGATATTTGCCATCAGAGTTTTTCTTTATCTTTGTACTCAGGACCAGCCAATTGGATCTTTTTCCACTAGAACCAAAGATGGCTCACCTGGGTTATTCTGTAACTTAGTTAGCAACTGAAAATAGTTGCCAACTAATAAATTTGATATACATTGCTGCTTTACTGTGGGAAATTATAAAGTGTTTTCATAATTTCACACAGTAAAGCAGTAATGTATATCGAACTAATTCGTTGGCAACTATTTTCAGTTGCTAACTAAGTTACAGAATAACCCCCCAGATCTCGAACGGTTGTTTCCTACATAATATGCATAGATCATTGTTTTTTTAACTTTCTTTGTTCGATACACTGCCAGTGCCAAAAAGTAAATCGTTTGGCTTCACAATATTAAATGGTGCCAAAGTTTTTAATGGCTGGACATAGACAATATAATTATTTCTATGAATATCTTTGTACGAATTTACAAAGAGTAATCTATTTTCCTTAGATGATTTTCCATTTCCATTTTCTGCATTCTATGCATCTGTAATAATTAATGTCGATAAGTTACTTATAGTCCGTTCATCGTAACTTGACGCGTGATGCGATTGGCAGCACTGTTTCTATCGGTGTTGCTATCGGTGTGCTCGTTTGTAATTTATTAATTTAATATTAGTTTTGAAAATGCCGAAGGTGATTAAAAGTGCTAAAAGACAAACTATTCTTCAAGTTTACGCATTTTGAGAAAAAGAAAAGGCTGAAAACAAGCTGATTGTTCCATTGCAACAAGTTCGTGCTCGAGTTGCCGCCATAACAGGTATGTTCATAGGGTGACCAACAACAAAGATTTTACCCTTTAAAGTGACGCATGGTAGCGGGACATAATAAGTTAATTAATTAGCTAGATGATATTAAAAAATATATAAATAAGTATATTATGTAAATTTTTGTAACGTCACTTGCGTAACTAAAATATTATAATTTTATAAAGTACCTAGCAACTTAAAATTGCATTTGTTTAATGATTACAGATGTCTCCGAATCTACTGTAACTCGAATTTTAAGACAGGAAAGAGAGACCAGTACAGTTTCAAATTTAGGTATACCTGGTCCGTCAAAAGTAACAACACCTGGAAAAAAACGATCAAATCGGGATAGCAAGATAAAGATCGATGACTTCGATGCCTGTGCAATTCGACAAAAAATTATGTCATTTTACGCTGTCAAAAAAGAAATTCCTACACTAAATAAATTACTTGTCGAATTGCGAAGAGATATAAATTTTGAAGGTGGACGTACGACACTCTGGAAAATATTAAAACGACTTGGATATAAATATAAAAAGTGTCAATCCAAACGAAAACTGTTAGTTGAACGAACTGACATAGCTGCCTGGCGATTTAATTACTTGAGTAAAATCAAAAAATACCGAGAAGAGGGGCAGACTATAGTTTATTTAGACGAAACATTTATTCATTCCTCATATGGGGTGCAAAAATGTTGGCAGTCACAGTCTGAAGAAGGTGTACTGGTCAAAGATTCTGGTACTGGTAAGCGATGGATTATTGCACATGCTGGAACTACAGTCGGCTTTATTAATAATGCGTTACTGCTATTCAAGTCGCAAACAAAGTCATCCGACTATCATGATGACATGAATTGTGATAACTTTATAAAATGGCTACAAAAACAAGTTTTACCAAACCTGTCACCTAATTGTGTGATTGTGATGGACAATGCACCATATCACACAGTACAAATAAATAAATGTCCAAATATGGCAAGCCTAAAAGCAGATATGGTAGAGTGGCTTAAAAAGGAGGGGCTGATATTTTCACCAAATTTGACTAAAAATGCCTTATATGAATTAATAAAAAAAAACAAACCAGAGCCCATATATAAAGCTGACGAATTAATAAAATCACATGGTCATAATGTTTTGCGACTGCCCCCATATCATGCAGATTTAAACCCAATTGAATTGATATGGAGTGTGATAAAGAGAAGATTCGCAGAGAAAAATGTGGGCCAGAGAGATGATCAGGTGGAATCACTAATTAAAGAAGCATTCGGCTCCATTAACAATGAGCTTTGGAAAAAAGAGTGCTCTCATGTTGAAAAAATTGAAGACGAATACGTAGTGAAAGATAAAATAATAGATGAACAAAATGATCACTTTTTATTGTGGGTTGGCAGTGAGAGTGACGAAAGTGATAGTGACAGTGAGCATTCAAGTAACATAGAAGAAGATATTATTCCTTTACATCTTCTTGACCATAATTATACTAAGTGATTCTTTTTAACCCTGTCTTAATCAGTTTATCCTGAATGTTCCTAATAACGTATGAATAATTTCAGAGAAAAAGTCACAAGTATAGTCACCAGCACGTCCGCGTCAGTAGTAACAGTTGAATTACGAAATTCATGCCCTTACTCCTATGAAATAAAAATACATTTAATCAAGGTCTATTACTGCTGAGTACATTCGTTTGTACACATGGCATGTACACACGCATCTCAATTTTCCATTCCGTTCCATAATTCCTGTCCCTACATTTCGGGAACGCTATTAGTATTGAAACCTGCAACACTGAAAATTACAGTGCTGCCAATCGGATTACGCGTCAAGTTACGATGAACGGACGTAACGTGATTATAGATTAGATTTTTTAGTTTTTTTTTTTTACTTTTTCATGATATTACAATACCTATGCAAGGCTGAATCCTCGATAATGTCTGTAAAATCGAAATATAATCAAAATAATAATTGTTGATTATAAACAAAAGAAGTAGACCATATTATGTACTTGACTACTTAATCGATACAAATAATAACATAAAATTAATATACCTAACTAAAAAAAACGCACCACATACAAACTATTAAGACTCGCGCACATTTAGGCGGGTCGCATCGCAACGCACAATACTTAGTTATTTGCAATAATTATTATTTTCTATACTTACATATAAGTAATATAAGTAAAATATAAGTAATATAAGTAATTGTTTTCGAAATAAGGAATAATTTCATTAGGGTTGGAAGTAAACCGGTATATACATAGGTACCTATAATATGTAGCCGTATAGTGGTGTGAGCTGCTATCGGTTGCGTTGCGATGCGACACGGGTTAGTTTGGACCTAGCTTTAGTGAACATTGTGCTTGTTTTAGGCGTACCGCGTAACACACATACGGGTGATAATTATTTTATTACCGATGGAATACACACTAAATATAATATGTCGCACCAAACTTTACGGCCGCCTGAACTCTGTCTTACAATATGGAGCAAAAAAACCATAGATAAGTAAATTGTTACTAGCACATTTAAATGTAGACTGAAATAAAAGTTGACAAAACTTAATTTAACCCATACGTATATACATGTATCTGACTTATCTTTCGGTCTGATTTATCTTTCGACTTTCCGGTGATTCTTTCTTACAACCCGGGTAGCTTCTAAACAAGCACCACCTTAATGCCAACTAATAATAATTTCACACAGTGGAGCTAATTCTGTTTGATACAATCTCTGAACTAAACTAAATTGACAGGTTTAAAAATAGTGCTATTTTTTTCCGCAAGGAGCATTGTGAAAGAGATGGGAATCGATTTAGACCTGTCATTTTAGTTTAGAACTAGATGATGCCCACGGCTTCGCCCGTGTGGATTTAGGTTTTTAAAAATCCCGTGGGAACTTTTGATTTTCCAGAACAAAAAGTAGCTTATCTGTAGAAACCCGTCCCCAAAACGGAAAAATCCCGTGGGATCCCCACGATTTCGGAATACAATTCCTTACAGCATCAGGGTTGAGGAGTTGGATATGTACCTACTCGAGTTCATTCAACGATAAAGTCTTTAATTGGTACCCCCAATATCAATTTAAATAACCGACAGTTTCTAAATCCCATTAGTTTTGGGGATTAGGTCCCCTGCAGCATCAGGATTGAGGAGTTGGAATCCAAATTTTTTATAGAGCAGGGTCGCAATGTTTCTCTATCGATTAAAAAAAAAATTACGCAAATCGGTTCAGAAATCTCGGAGATATCGGTGTACATAGGTAGAAAAACACAACTCCTCCTTTTTTGAAAGTCGGTTAAAAAAGTAGCCTATGTTACTCCCTGGTTGATTCTCTACTTGTATGTGAAGGTCCCGTCAAAATTCAGCCGTTCCGAAGATTAGCCCGTTCAAACAGACAGACAGACAGACAGACAGACAGACAGACAGACAAAAATTTTAAAAACGTGTGATTCGGTTATGGTAGCGTTCAAATAACCATATGAGCTTAATATGAGGTAGTTATTTCGATATTACAGACAGACACTTCAATTTTATTTATTAGTATAGATTTGTTAAAAATAGAATTAGGTCCAATGTTATATAAGTATAGATAATAGTATCGAGGCTCTGTAAAGCGATCAAGTTTGGTGCGAGTCATACGTTTTCATTAGCCTAACTATTTCAAAAATATACTCAGTTGTATATGACAGTTAACACATACACACACACATTAAACACTATTATAGTAAAATATTTTGAGACACTATCCGCCAAGAAAGTTGAACTGACGCTGGGGTTGATATATGCTGATCGCACATTACAGCACGCGCCACAGGTTGCTACAATCCCCTGGCTGAATTTATGGTATTCTTGCTGCAACTGTGCATATAAGCGAATAGTGAGAGAATGTCCGCGCATCAGAGATGTGATTGAGATCGTTACACTGTAGCTACTACGGCGTTGTTAGGGGGCAGTCGCTATACTCGATTGTAATCTGACATGTCATACAAAACCCAGTGAACCCAGATGACTCATGTCAGCTTGCGAGATTTGTGCACCTCTTGCGCGAGCAACTGTCAAAAATGCTATACTATTTCCCCGTAATGTGAGATTAGCATGTGTGGAACATAGCAAGCATACGCCGCAGAGGCGTACAACCCGCGGCACGTAAGTCGAGCGGTGACCTTCATGCGCAGAAGTCGAAAATGAGGTATCTCGGGGTGGGAGGTCACGGGGAGGGCGTGGGGATCGTTGGTAAGTACTGATTAGCTCTCGCGGATCCCTCGTAAGCGCTGATTGTCTCTCCAATCGTATTGTGTCCCACTCACTCGTACGACGCTGCGCGCACTTGAAGGTCACCGCTCGACTTACGTGCCGCGGGTTATAGCGTGAGTTTCCGGCCCCCGGGGTCGGGGCGAGATTTGACACGCCGTGAATGTGATTTTATAGGAATGATGCTTAGGTATTTGTAGGGGCAGCAATCAAATCAACATCTGGATGATGCGAGCGAAGCGAGCAGTGGCGTAACTACAGGGTGGCATTTCGGCAAAATGCCACGGGCCCCGAGCCGAAAGGGGCCCCCGGCCCGAGAGGGCCGTGAGCACAGGAGTATCCTAACATTTAATAATTACATCAATTTATCATCAATGATCTTTAATTAGTTTAAGTTGCCAACGTGAAAATTTTACAGGTTTGGTTTCAGTAAGTATCAATTTTATAGAGCCCTTTAAAAAAATTTCAATATAATCTTCATTGGACAGAATTGGACAGTTTTTTGTTATAATAACTATGTAGATTGTAGATAGATAAAAAATAATTTTATTTCTTGAAGCTTTCCTGAAGTGTGCGCATTCCGCACGTCCCGCAGTCGCCCAGGTTAATGTTGTTTAACAAATGTTATAATTTGTTAAACTTGTTGCACAACGTTTAATAAAAATTTCTTAAAAATGTTTGATGAACATGAAAACATTTAAAACTTTGCTAACATTTGTGACAAAATGTTAACTAACAATAATGTTTACTAACATTTGTAACTGCGGTGTGGCAGCACTATAAGACGAAAATTGCATGACATTTTTTGTTTCAGAACAAAATGTTCATAAACTAACCAAAATGTTCGTCCATGCTCTTTAAATTAAAAGTTACTAGAAAAAGAACTTATTTTAATAGCGTTTTTTGTACCTTCTTTACGTACTTACATGATTTATTTTAAAATAAAATGAATACTTTATCGTTAGTTGAGCTTATTTTCAGCCTACTCGTGCTCATATACAAAACACCGAAAGCTTTCGGCTCGAACTGCAGAACCGAGCCTAGCAGATTGCGACTCTGTGGACGATCTAAACAACAGGCTGGTGGAAACTGTCCATACGGTTGGGTCCAAGTACTTTAAGACCCACCGTGCAATCAAAACCAAGTTCAACCAAGTTCTCAGATCAGACTCTCAAGCTAATGGATAAAAGGCAAGAAATGAGACTGCAGTCTTCAGCAGATGCGTTTGCTTACCGGCAGATTAATAGGCAGATCTCTAAGGCGCAAACGCGAGACTTGCGTTACTTTATACAGAATGTATTAAAGATATAATCGAGCGAAACAAAGACTCAAAAGTCTTCACGAGAGATTTGTCTATCGGACAGAGCCAGCTGACGCGACTGAAGACCGACAACGGTAGTCTCATTTCATCTAAGCCTGAGATCTTGAGAGAGATCGAGAACTTTTACAAACAGTTGTACACCTCAACTCAGAAGCCTTTTGAAGATTTGGCTAAAGATCCCAGAGTCAAATAGACCCGACACTATACCGAAGATATCCCGGACGTCAGCCTATACGAAATTAGTATGGCTCTCAAACAAATGAAGAACAACAAGGCGCCAGGTGATGGCGGAATCACAGCGGAACTCCTGAAAGCAGGTGGAAAACCAGTTCTTAAGATCTTTCAGCGATTGTTCAATTCCGTCATCGACGAGGGTATAACGCCAGAGGCATGGCACAGGAGCGTGGTGGTTCTTTTCTTCAAAAAGGGTGGTAACACCTTGCTGAAGAATTATATCTATATAAGAATTATCTCGCTGCTGAGCCAAGTCTATAAGTTGTTCTCGAGAGTCATTACAAATCATCGCGCGCGTAGGTTCGACGACATCCAGCCTCCTGAACAGGCCGATTTCCGAAAAATCTTCAGTACCATAGACCACATCCATACGCTGCGGCAGGTTATACAGAAGACCGAAAAGTATAACCAGCCACTTTGCTTAGCGTTTGTGGACTATGAGAAAGCCTTTGATTCGGTGGAAACTTGGGCTGTATTAAGATCACTACAGAGACGCCGGATCGTCTATCGGTATATCCAAGCGCTGAAGTGTTTGTACGAAAACACCACCATGTCAGTCCGTATACAGGATCAGACTACAAGACCAATCCAATTGCAGCGAGGAGTGCGACAGGGAGACGTCATCTCCCCGAAGCTCTTTACCGCAGCATTGAAGGACGTCTTTAAGCTTCTGAATTGGAACGAACTTGGCATCAACATCAACGGCGAGTATATCACTCACCTGCGGTTTGGCGATGATATAATCGTGATGGCAGAGTCTCTGGAAGATCTTAATACAATGCTCAACGTCCAACGACCACAGCAGGGTTTCTCAACAGGTGGGCCTAAAAATGAACATGAGTAAGACGAAAATTATGTCAAATACTCATGTCCCGCTTCACCCGATAATCGTTGAGAACTTGGCGCTCGAAATTGTAGACGAGTGTATATAGGTACCTGGGACACACAGTCCAGCTAGGTAGGCCCAATTTCGAGAAAGAGGTCAACCGCCGAATCCAACTTGGATGGGTAGCGTTCGAGAAGTTTCGCGATGCCTTCTCGTCCAAAATTCCTCAATGCCTGAAGACGAAAGTCTTCGAACAGTGCGTGTTGCCAGTGATGACATACGGATCCGAGACATGGTCGCTAACTATGGGCCTCATAAGAAAGCTCAGAGTCACTCAGAGAGCGATGGAGAGAGCTATGCTCGGAGTTTCTCTACGCGATCAAATCAGAAATGAGAAGATCCGTAGAAGAATCAAAGTCACCGACATAGCTCAACGGGTTGCGAAACTGAAGTGGTTAATGGGCGGGGCACATAGTTCGGAGAACCGATGGACGTTGGGGTCCTAAGGTGCTGGAGTGGCGACCTCGCACCGGGAAGCGCAGTTTTGATAGACCGCCACTAGGTGGACCGACGAAATCAAGCGAGTCGCAGGGAGCCGCTGGATAAAAGTGGCACAAGACCGTGGCATGTGGAAGTCCCTTCAAGAAACCTATGTCCAGCTGTGGACGTCTATCTGTTGATAACGACGACGACGAGCTTCTTTATATTGAGCAAAAGGGGCCCCATCTGATTAATTTGCCACGGGCCCCCATCGGTGTAGTTACGCCACTGGAAGCGAGCTCAAATATTTTTCCTTAAAACACCCACATGGGTTTTCCGAAAAGCCGCCGCCATAATCTGCCGCAAAGGGTCATGTCTTCCCCCCCACCTGCAACGCCACGCCACTTGAGTCACCGGCCAACCCACTACCGCAGTCGTCAACTTTCGTGGCGTGCACTGTACATAGTTTATAGGTAATAATGTCGTGAAAGCGAAAGCACAGCGTATTTCGTGACTATCTACTCTTTTTTAGCTACTTTTCAACATGTCTGTTTTAACAATCGACGGAATCATTGTATCATTGATGAAAATATCATCAGTTCAGAGGTTACTTGTGTTGTTGAGCCGCTTTTGTACACGAAAATAATTTCGTAGGATACGATTCAATATTTTTTAACTTTAGTGTTAAAAATTCTGTCGTGATTCGAGATTGGGCCGTGTTAACATTTTTTATGATAAACCATAAACTAGACCACTTGCCCAAACTCCAATTTACCATCAACAGCTATAATTTTCTCTTGCTATTAATTAAATCTGCTAATTAATATTAAATCATTTCTTGTTGGCCCATCATTCCTTCATTTGCCATGAAGGCACTGAGATAAAGCGCAAGTCACACTACGAACTAAGCTCGACTTTTCATACTTAGCTCGCACAATTGATTGTATGAGCTAAAACTAAGCTAAGTCAGCTTAGTTCGAGGTGTGGCTTGCGCTTAACGGTATGTTTCTAATTCAATAAGAAAATTACAAACAGTAAAATTATTGAGCTGCGAAATTATTATTATTAATTAATTAATTAAATAATTATTAATTAATTAATTAATAATTATATTAATTAATGAATAGACTAATTAATAATTATTTATTAGAAATAGATAAAACTTCACAAGAAAAAAAAAATTAAAATCGCAAACCGGATCCTACGAAATGTCCATAAAAATATTGAATGCCACTAGATATTATCTTAACAACAAGTACATCAGTGCTAGATAAATTTGTACATACGTGAATTTTACCGATAATTTTATATTTATCACATATACATAATATAGAAACTTCTATGCGCGTATTTGTCCAATTTAATACTTAATTGTGAAACTATTCTATACGCTTTCATTTTCAATGGCAGCCTTATCCATGAACAATACACAAAATAAATAATTAAACAACGACTTAGCAGTGAAGGTTACGTCGAGATAAATAGGTAAATACGTTATTTTTCAATAGCATTAATTTTAGAAAATAATATTTTCTGCGGAAATTCATGGACTCAGTTACAGCCCTGTAAAACTTTGGTTCAATCACAAGGCAAGCGATGGATAAATACGAGTGCGTAGGAACGATAACTAATGTAGAATTCTGTTTGGTTTGAGGTTATCAGCAGTAAGTCCGTTTCCTGTTTCTCGGCCCAAAATAAAAAGGTATAGAAAGACGGTTCCATACAACAATATACACTACACTTTTATAAATTATATACATTTAAACCACCATTCCATGCGTAAAAATCGATAGTCCCTATAGTCGTTTTTGAGCTTTGCGCTCATACACCAATACGGCGGAGGTACCTTGTTAACTTTTCAGTGGGAAGTTTTTGTTATGGGACCGATTTTCTGAATCCCTTTTGGTATATCTCGCAAGTTTTAAGGCTACTCGAGTCGAATGTATAGTTTTTAGTGAATGTCTGTGCTTTCGGAATTATGATATTTTTTAGTTTTTGAATGTCAATGATAGCATTGACATGGGACAAAGTTCATTCGACGCATAATTACGTAACTTGAAACTGATTAGGTTTTCAGTAAAATCGGAGCTATGTTTTCCCCCACTGGGAAGTAAGTCGTGTGCATCTCTAGGGTCGCAACCAGTTCTTTTATATACGACCTTCTGTACATATTTATTTTGGGTTATTGGTGTTGTAGGGGGCCGTATCGGTGCTCGGTATACCTAAACGGTACCGAAAGCTTACCGAGTGGAATCGTTTCAGCATACTGTGTCTCGTGAGATACGTATGTTTTGTTTCCAAAGCGGTCAGCTTAGGATTTGCATAAAACAAAATGGCGCGAGGAGAACTTTTACCAATATGTACTATATGAGGGCAACAGGGGACATTCTGCTCTCGGTAACAATGCATACCGATAGATACCGCTCACGCACAACAAAATAATCAAGAAACGGACTGAAATGACTGCACAGTAGTGATTATAATGCATTTTTCACGCCTTAACACATTTACCATTTTTTAACATCGACAGCCAATAAGCAATACGTATCGCTGTCACATATACCTACCTACATTATACATTAGACTAGACAAACAAACAAACAAACATCGAACATCATTCTCAAGATCTTTAAATCTTAACGCTAATGAATGTGAACACGTCCAAGATAACTAAATTGCCAAAGGAACATTCGAAACTTTTAATTGGATAGATACATATTATGTTATCGTCTAACATAATTAAATTTTAATTAAGCTCATTGGAATATTTTATTGCATAACTACGTCTTATTGAAAACGAAGTATAGATTGATGCGTATTATTCTGATAAGTTTTTTCTGTAACTATGTAAAAAGCTCAATAATTTGTAGGACTATTACTTCAAATATATCGACGTTACGGATGCCCCTTAGAAAAATATACTTAAATGAAATTTTGTAACGCTCTCGATAGACGTCGCAACGTCTAAAACTACTACCAATTTTGATATACCTACACGCCCAATACCTAAATAACTTTGACAGAAAACAAACATTACTAATTTCCTTAGACATAAATGTAAATTAAAAAAAAAAACAAACAGCCCCTACCAACCGCCAAATATACACTTACTAATAAGGAATGTCACCGTCGTTACCTACAATGGAATCATACATCAGTCTCAGTTTTGCTGCTCGTGCGCCGACTCCTGCCCCCGGAACCCGAATTCACCCAATAAGGCCCGCTCAATAAAAATTTCTTCACGTTATACTCCATCCTCGCCAGATCTTCCGGCGAAATCTCCCTGTCGCCTTTGCTTTTCAAAGCGTCACGCAACTCCTTGCGAACGTCGATACCTGCGATGTTGCCGCGGCAGTAAACTTTTGAATTATCGTTGATCTCAGTGACCGTTTCGTCTCCGCATTCGACCGGGAATATCGTCTCCTTTACGATGTTACTCACGATTTTCGGGTTGGAGTCACCCTGCTTCATCGTTTTGTGCTGGTTCATTGTTTGACTCGTCACGACGCTGTTAGGCCAGTTGTTGCGGGGCTCCCTGCTGTACATCTTGGAATATTTGCTGACCGGATGCGGCATGTTCAGCGCGAGCTCGTTCAGGGTCTCTGTGAGTCTATTTATTTTGCTGTCCCTCCTCATGGCGCGAGTCGCGAAGGAGCACTCGTCTTCCAACGGATCGTTCAAGTTGTTCTGCTGCTCCAGATTCTTTTCGACCCATTCCGCGACTCTGAGCAATTGCTGCTTTTGCAAAATGGCCGCGCTGTCGTCGCTCGAAAGCGAACTGGTGCTTTGCTCGTTCGTAAAAACTTTTTTGCTTTCGTTGACTTTCAAGTGTGTTTGAGTTAAATTAGGATAAACGTTCACTATGTTTGGTAAATTTGGTTTGATTGTTTCCGCTGTTTTGTCCAAGTCATCTCCTCCGAGGGGAGGAAAATCTTTCGAAATTTTAGTGCTTTCGATGGACTGCAGCTGTGACATGTCGATCTTCTTTATAGGCTTGTTGTACTGATTGGCTACTTTGCTCTGCTCGTAGCGATCGAAATTAAAGATTTTTATCTCCTGATTTTCAGTGGGCGACGCATCGTCTACTTTATTCGAAACATCGATAGTGAGGTCATTGCTATTTTGTGCATTGTTCGACTCTCCATTAAAATCATTTAACAAATTTTCCATTTCCGACGCATTATGCTGGCTTCCGATCTGAGAATTATTATTGTACTCGGAATTATTTGAAAAGTTAAAAGTCTTCAATGGTTGCAGCGGTGATGATGAAACATTTAACAGTACTGGATTGATCGAGTTACTTTTCACAGACATATTCGCTTCTTTATTATTACTATCGACATGAACATCGATCAGAGTACTCTCCACTACTACAGTGTCACTTTTAATAATATTATCACTTTTAGCATCATCATCGTTTTTCTCTAAATCGATAAAATTGTCTAAGCCTTCGTTGAGGTCTTTAAAAATGGAGTTTTCGTTACACTTGCTCTGGCGGCGATATAAGACGGGCGGCACATCTGGTTCTGCGTTATCTAGCAGTATATTTTTAGAGCCCGCTTGCATTCTCAAGTGGCAGAATCTGGGCCCTGGACCTACTTGAGTCATGGACTTATGAGTGCTCACAGTTGATTTCGCTATAGATGACGTGCGGCTGGCAGCGCCCATTGAACTATGAGAATGTTTCCTCGTATTCACACTCTCAACGGGGAGACTTATAGTTTTTGGCTTTGGATCTTTATAATTCGGTACATCTCTAGGCATATCATCATTCCCTACACTGTGAATACTGCTTTTTTTACTGGACATCGAGTTTTTTGTGCGATCACAAAGTTTGTGATGCACCGATGGCTCCATATTCACGCTATTTTTGCGCAACTTAAAATCATCCTCTACTTTATGCATAACTTCTCTTTGGAGATCCTTATTTAGTTTCAATTTATCTTCACTTTTAATCATATCATTAATAACATTATTCGGTTTATTATTCTCAACTACAATCTCTCGAGTCTCCTCCTGCTCGGCAAGACTATTTTGTGGCATAATGTACAAGGGGCTGTGCGTCATTCTGTCGTTAACGAGCCTGATTCCCGGTGGGGAATGGCTACGTACACTCAAACCAGAATGCATCGATTTTATTTCAGCATTGCAGTTCAAGCACAGGTTGTTTTTAATTTCTCCACTCAGGACGGTCTGTGTAGATACTGTATAATAACTCTCGTTGTAGCAAAATGGTTTGTTTTGAGATTTGGAACAGGAGCATGTGTCACAATGCTTTGTCACGGAATCTTGGATACTGTCTTCGAGAATTTTCGACATGAGTGATGCAGAAATATTGAATTCGTACTCACTTGCATCAAAGGTGTCAATATCATTTCCATTCTTGGATTGCGTAGAACCGGCAGACTTGGAAGTTTTGGACATTACATATTGTGATACTCTCGCTTGAGTATCAACAGGAAGCTAGAATTAAAAAATAATCTTATGTAAGTACTTACGTTTATATGGATTTCAATGAAACAGATAATGGTGCCTATTCTGTTATACACAATCTCTAAACCAAAGTGATACATATTTCTAAATTTAATGCTATCCTTTCCCACAGTGAACATTGTGAAAGGCATAGCACTATATTTTGACCTGCCAATGTAGTTACATAAGAAATTGTGTACAATAGAGTCATCACCAATGACTGAATAGTTATACTAATACTTACATTATCTAGTTTTTGAGATACAAAATTATCAGGTTTGCATTGCAATAATTGGATCGCTAAGTTCATATCATTTTTATATCTCTCCTGCAAAAAAATAAAATCAATTAAATAATTAAAAATGAATGTTTAAATGTGAAACAGTGATTAAATATTTATTGATTCATACATTTTCTTTCTGTAGCATACTGTAATTGTGCTTTGACTCTGCTAATCTCACAGATATGGTAGCAATGTCTTTGGTCAGTTGACTCTTTTCACTTTTCATCTTATCCACCATTTGAAGCAACTTTTCCTCAAGAACTTGATTCAATTTCTGCACCCTTTTGTGTGAATCATATAGTCTGAAAATGAATCATACAATCTGAATATCTAGGAAGTTACAAAGTTAATTGAAAGATAACTTACAGTCTATCATGTCAAGAATGTCATGCACATATGTGCAACATTAATAAAAATTGATACTTTTTAAAACTAACTGCTGACGATTAGACTGATCTTGATATTTGGATTACATCTCAGAGATGGACATAGGCTACTTTTTATCCTGAAAATTTAAGTTCTAATGGAATTTTTAACAAGTAATAATGTAAAAGATTGAAAGCTAAACTGACTTCACCACACACTTAACAGTCCATATCTTGTAAAGTATAGAGCCAATTTTGATGAAACTTACACTGTTCCCTAAATTGAAGTAAATGTAAGCCAATAAAAAAAAGAATGGTCAATGGTGAATATTTTCCAGTTCCAATAATATTACATACATTGTGTCAAATTAATACATTCATTTCTGAAGTCAGAAAAAAAGTCCAAAATCCAACAAAATTTAACTTGCCTCTCATACTTTTCCCGCCAAGTACCGACTTGGTCTTCTAAATCATTTGCTCTTGAGGTACACTTGAAGAACTCGGCCTCTAGAGCCGCAAAGTGCAGGTCGCGCTCCCCGAGGTGCTGCCGCAAATGTTCCACCTCCTTGTGCAACTGAGCCTCTGTTCCCTCACTACATTCCTAGTAATTTGTATATATGCATGTTTAACAAAAAAAATTAAAAATAATAACACAACATTCCAATAATAACAATGAAATAATAAAAATATTGTGTGCTTTTACTCTAAATACAACTATCAAAACACGAAATAAAATCGAATATAATATAATAATAAGTAAATAAAAATTAAAAAGCCAAGCAAATTATTTTACAAATTGCATGCTCTTACTTGGCCAGCCCAAAGGTAGGCTTTCTGAGAAAGAAAGTTATAAGACTGAGAACTATAGTGTGATCTAACTCTACTCCAAGACAGAGTTAAAACGAGATAGATTTATCTCAGGGGCATATTCATATATGTATTTACTCTGTCTTGAGTCTGCGTAGAGTAAAGCTCTATAGATCTCACCCTTACAAACTGCTACAAAGTGGGCAATTACAATTTGTTTTACAAAAGTATACAAGTCATTTCTTAATTTTTGTAGTAAGAGATAAATATTTAAGATGAAGTTTCTCAGAGCTCTCTTTTGACTAATGTTTGGCTGGCCAACTTAGATTGTGCATATTGTATAAATATATAAATATTGATTACAAAGTACTAAATAAAAAAATAGTTTTATATTGTGAAATACAAAATAATACTGCTTCTAATTAACTACAGAGTAGAATTGTTGCTATGACAGTACAAAGCATTGATAAGTTAAATATAGGTTAAAAGATTTAGAAAATATTTTTTTTCTTACAAATAAATCTCCCCTTGGTGAGTAGATAGCTAGTCAATGTTAATAATTAAATATAGATTATAAATATTGATATGTAGACAAAAAATCAGCTAAGTATACTAAATGCCATCCAACAAGACAAAATGTATTTTTATTAAAACAATGTAGGAGAAAATATTCAAGAGAGGTTTTAGAGAAACATACGAAAATATACTATTGTTTATCACAAGAACAGTCATATTTCTAGACTACTATTACGTGAATACACCATTAAAATTTTACCTTACAAGGGGAGTTCTTTATTCTTTCATCCATCACTTTAATAAGTTATTCTATCCACATTTCACATTATGATACGTCCAAATTTATATAAATAGCCACGTCACACGTAAAGTGATTATAAACAGCTAATATTATCAATAAGCCACTGTATAAAAAATAAAATAAAAATCAATCGGGACACAAAGTGAACTTGATAATTACTTCAATTTTGAATAGACTTTTATAGCCATCTGCCTACAAAAAATATATGAAATAGCGTTGTTTAAAATTTGATTGCAAAATATTGTTAGTATCTTTTAGTCAGTAAAATATAGGAGTTTTGGAAAATCTAAAAAAATTTCAGACAACGCAATTTTCTCATCAATTTGACGTTTATTGACGTACCTACCATGTACCACAGACAAGTAGATTTTTATTGTTGACAGTTCAGCTCAGATTAAGTATCAAGCTCTCTTTGGTTGACAGGGTTTTAAATAAAGTTAAAAAAAAAATAAGCGTTGAATTGAGAAGGAACCTCCTCCTTTTTTTGAAGTCGGTTTAAAATTAGTAACGTTCATTCGCTCAACAAGATTAACGTTAATATATAAATAACGGATCTTTAACGGTATTTTTTCTCCGTTGTACCGGTATATTTTACAACGTTAATTTTATTCTTTTTATGTGAGATGGTGTTTAAAAATCCATAAACGGCGTTTTTTAAATTCATGAGATAATTAATTATTAGAGTCAGCATTTCAAACATTGAAAATAATTTAATAAATAGGTAACTACTGAATTTGCACTTTGCACCGACGCGGACGACGCGACGGGTGGGTCGCGCCGATGCCCGATTTGCAACTGTGATGTATCACAGCAAAGTGGGACAAGCCTACCCAAAGAACTATGCGACTAGCGGTTATGGAATTATAACTAAGTACATGCCTACCTACTCAATTAGCAAGTAGATTGCAAAATTCCATCCAGCGCTTGTGAAGCTGATGTTTAGCAGCTAAAAACGTCAACATTGAGTAATAGGTTCCTCGAACAATTTTCTTAGCCAACTAATGTTTTCGGAGAACGTGAATCTGAGGTCATACAAAATGCTCATGGATAAGCATTGATAGTAGGTATTTTCCGAGAGATAGCCTCGTCTAAAATAGCTTGATAAAAATAAATAATTGTCAGAGATTCGTGAAAGAGAAACTTTGCTCGCAATACTGCGCATACTTTAGGCGTCACCACACGTCTGGGGTGACGGGGGTTCTATTTCGGGAACGCGCACCTCATACTACTGTCGATCCAACTCGGCACTCCTTTGTCTTATTAAAAGTATATCGGTCAATGCGTAAATAATATAAGTTCGTTCGATTATAAAAGTCTTCCAAAATGGGAAACCTCCTCAGTGGTGCCTCAACCGAGATCGCTGCAACCAAAGCTCTTAACACGGACAGTGAAAGTGAAACAATGGGAGACGTAAGTCGTTTACGTGACGGTAATGAAGTTGCTACCAAAGAACAATTCTATGACACGGTCAGTGACGACGAGGACGAAGAGACACGTGCTAAGTTGAAAGAAGAGGAGATGAATGAGTTCAGAAAACAACTGAACGTGAAACGCGAACAAAGAAGAGAAATACTAGCGAGACATAGAACCGAAAAGAAAGAGTTGGAGAACACTTTACACAATGAAATAAAATCTAAGATCGAGTTGTGCGAGCGTAACAGAGTTCTTCGTGAATTACTGTTGAAAAATAACATTGAAATTCCCGAAGATCTTCAGCGGGATGAACAACAGTCTTATATTACGGATTCAATTTCACACATGGCAGAGGAAATCGAAAAATTGAAATCGACCAATATAGCTCTGAGATGTGATTTAGCGAAGACAAACAGTGCACTGCAAGAGGCATACGCGGATGTGGCAGAGTTGAGTGTTCAGAACAGTGCATCTATTAAGCAAGTTAATGCTCTTAAGGAAGTTGTTACTGTTAGTAAGACAATGATAAGTCTTCGGGAACAGCAACTGAATGAGGTAAGTTAAATACATACCTACATAATTATTATCACTACAATCTATCGAGATATGCCTAAATCAATAATTGCCGATGTATCGGTTACAGCAGCAACCTTCTGACTAGGTATTTCAAACTTTGAATAAAACGTCTTACGTATAGAATTTTTTCTTAGTCGCGTTCTTCATTCCTGTACATCGATGTTCCTGAAGGTCCGAGTATCCGTAGTCAAGTGCCTTCGTAGAGCTGGTAACTATATAGCCTTCCACACGGTACGGTCCTCTACTTTTTTACTGCGGTTGTAAGTGGAAGGCCAGTAAATGACAGGTGACTTGGCCTGGTCAGAAGCTTGTGAGACCAGCGGCTAGATTATCGGCTTCGCGGTCTTCTTCCTCTACCTTATCTACGACTATGAGCTTGTCCAAATTACTAGACGTTGAAAGATGTGGCCAAAATAACCAAGAATTTTTTGGTAACAAATTGTAGGTAGAGAGTGTCGACACGAGAAATAGGAACATTACTAGTAAGTACACACAATTAATTTGTTTTCGAAAAACTGGATTATTTGAATAATCTTAGATAACGGTGACATTGAAAATTCCTAAGTATTTCGTAATACGTAAACTTGCGTTACAACCAGTTTTTCAATTCATTAACAATTTCTTAACTTTTTCATTTGGTTTGTTTTCTAATTTCTTTACTCTACCATAAATGACCTAGATCTAGACTAGAGCATAAAGTATAAAGCCTTCTCCCATGTACAAGTTATATCATTGGTATAGCTTATTTGGTTGGTTAGCGAAGCGTACTACGTTCAACTGCTGATTACGAGGTCCTGGGTTCGATTCCCGGTCGGTCCAGAAGTTCTTAGGTATTGATTTTTCTGTCTAGAAATTCTCAATGTCAGTCCGGAGTTGGTAGTTGGTGGTGTTTCCCGTATGGAGCTCCGTGAGGGTGGCTTAGTTTTCTTTTAGTAAATTCAATTAAAATAGTATCAAGTTCAGTGACATTTTTCTAAACAATCGTATTTAAAGTCGTGTGTTTATTATTTTTTACTAGCTTTTGCCCGCGGCTTCGCCCGCGTGAATTTCGATTTTTCACAAATCCTGAGGGATAAGTAGATTTCTGGTCCACCCGCCCCCCGCCGCGCGGCGGCGTACCGCGGTACCGCGTACGGCGGGCGCAGGGCGCAGGGGAGCGGGCGCGGGGAGCGGGCGTCGGCCGTCGCGATCGCGCGCAGCGAAAATACCTATCAGGGCGTTTTTAACATCTGTATTTACCGATTTCAACACAACTCCTTTTTTGAAAGTCGGTTAAAAAAGTAGCCTATGTTACTCCTTGGTTAATCCTCTACTTGTCTGTGAAAGTCCCGTCAAAATCGGTTCAGCCGTTCCGAAGATTAGCCCGTTCAAACAGACAGACAGACAGACAAAAATTTTAAAAACGTGTGATTCGGTTATGGTATCGTTCAAATAACCATAAGAGCTTAAGGGACCTTTCAGACAGACCGGCGCGGACAGCAGAGCAAATTTTAATCGCATTTAAAATAGAATCTTAAGACATTGAAATAGGCTTTATTTTTACATGTTAACTCTTTTATGATAAGAGGATGCTCGAGCATGCTCCCAATATACGCTCTGTGTGAAATATATGAGAGCAGCCGGTCGGCTACTCGTCGAGCCGGTCGGCTGCTCCATGCTCGTGCTCTTTCGCGCTCGAGCATCCGACCGGCTCCGTTCGCGTGCTCTTTCATGCTCGCACAGCCGACCGTAGGCCGAATTGCTCTGCCATTCGGCCCAAGAGCGTACGCTCGGCTCCGAGCGCATCCGCGTGTCCGTTCACACAGACCGGCGCGGAGAGCAGAGCAAATTTGAACGGCCGGTCTGTGTGAAAAAAAAAAAATGCTCTCCGACGCTCTCCGCGCCGGTCTGTCTGAAAGGTCCCTAATATGTGGTAGTTATTTCGAAATTACAGACAGACACTTCAATTTTATTTATTAAAAAGTATAGATATGAAGAAATATTAAAAACTAACAATTACTAACTAGCTTTACGAATTTGAGAACAGATGGGACGTAGCACTCACGTGCTCCTTTCTGTTTAAATAAAAATAGAACAGATGGGATGTATAGGGAAAAAAACTAGAACTTCTCAAAATGTATCAGTAGGTACTATACGGTTGAATGCAAAAAGGCAACGACCTGTACTTTGTAAGCACTTACCCTCGTCGGTCAGGGACCGGAGCATGGCGGCTGGCTCGTTGGCACGTGGACTTGACGAATCGCCAAATAATAATGATAAACATCGCCCTTTTAAAGAAGGCGATCTTATATAAAACTCTTATACAGTACTTAGGTATATTATCGACGATTTTTTAAGCATTGTTTTAAATATTTTCGCCCCATGGTAGGTACTTACTGTTTATATTCACAGAACATTGAGATGACATATTCACAGAGCATTCATTTTATATTCCAGTGCTTTTGACGATGTTTTTCAGCCTCATTTCTTAACTAGTTCCACAGGAGTTTTCAATCGCCCTTTTTTGACCATCTAAAAATTTTATCGATTCAGCACGTTTTTTTTAATTAAGCTACTCTGCCGTCTATTGCGTTAGACCACTCGAAATCCTCCAAATGCACGGCAATCGAAATCTTTTCTAATTTTTAAGTATTGTCGTCGTTATCTCAAGCAATAGACATCCACTGGTGAACATAAACTAAAGAGCATGAACACGATCTTCTGCGGCTTATATCCAATGGACCCCAGATACTCTCCCCGTGATCGTCTGCTGACCTGGTGGGTGTTGGTTCATCGTTGCGTTTACGTTGCAGGGTATTCGAGCAACACAACTATCGGATCTTCGAACTATATCTGTCTATATATTTTTAAGTTCGATTTTCACATTTTTTCTAATTCCTACTAATCTAATAAAGATTTTTTTTTTAAGTTAAAGGACAAACTCAACGAAATCGAGCAATCATTAGCTGATAGAGAAACAAACATGCTGTCTACTGATCTAAGACAAGAGTATGAACGCCAGTTACAGAATATAAGGACATTGCGTGGACTCTACGAAGAACGAGCGAGACTAGCCGATGTGTCGAGACAAGCCCTTTCAAGAGAACTTGATGAACATAAAGTATTATTGGAAGCTGAAATTAATAAGTATGCTAAAGTGAAATTTAAATTGATTGAATGTTAACATACTCGTACATATACTATCGGTTGAGACATTGACTATGATAAAATTAGTAGTAATTATTCCCTTGAGGAACTACATGCTATGTAGTTGCCTATACAAGTTAAAATATTTTTATTATAGAAGTGATTTAATGAATTAAATTGTTACCTTGAAAACAAATGACTAACTATAAATTTATATGATCGCTTAAAGGACTACAGATCTCACTGCAAAAATTAACGAACTCGAAACTAAGGTCAATGTTTTAGAAGAAACGGTGGAAGATAAAAATAATCTGATATCATCGTGCCAACGAGAAACACGAGGGCTAAAGGCAGAGATGTCAGTTGTAAACAAAGTAAGGAAACTACAGCCGCGTAAGACCTGAAAGTTATCGTAAGTATATCTCATGACAAATTTTATTTAACATTGATATTTTTTCAGCTTTTTTCACAAGTGCTTCTAGGCTATAAAAATAAGCAGGATTTGGACATACTTGTACATCGTCTTGAAGAAAACCATGGTATACTTACTCAAATGGCAGAAAAAGAAAATAGTTCAGAAACCTCTTCGGAATTGCCTAAATTGCTATTGGAACTCGTTAGCCAAATTGACGAGACTAATAAACATGATGAAAATACGGCAGACACTGCAGATGAAACTGGTAAATTTCCCTTGTGATTTTTGATTGGTTTTTAAAATTCCATGTCAGTTTTTAAATCGATTTAATTCAAAGTACTTACTGATAAGACCGACAGAACATATTACAAATAATTACTTAGTTATAACAAATAATTTTTTAGGTGTACAAAATACTACGGCTGCAGAAATAGTAGAAAACCTGCCAAAAGTTTGGCGCGTGCTTATCGAACTGCTCAGCCATCAAAGCGAAACAGACGCAAGAACTACAGAAAAAGTAACCACGTGTTACAAGTCCGTCGAAACGAAATCCGGGCCAGTTCTAGTGCCAAGTGTTAGTCAAACCTATATTAGGCTTAAGGTAAATATCTTGTGTTTATTTCTCTATTCAAGTAGGAAATTTCCTCTCAAATTATGAATCATGAATTTAATCAGTGCAACAAAACAAAAATACGCCCGTGACCAACAATTTGCATTTAAAATAAAAATAGAACAGTTGTTATAAATTTTGGAATGAAGCCAAATTATCGTTCGACATTTTTTGCAATATGAGCTAATAGACGCGACAGTTAGTTTTCAGCCTTCTAAGAATAATGTTTTTATATATTTCAGGATTTAATATTGGAAAAGTTAACCTTAATCAAAGAAGTTAATCGTATGAAACAACTCAACACCCATTTGGAGTCGCGTTTAGAAGAACAAGAGAGAAGGCTGTGTCTTGTTACTAATGAACTAAGCAAAACATGGAACGTCGTCGGGAGGTTACGACGTCATCATCATCAATTACATACACACGAAAAAATTCTTAAATATGAATTACAGCAGAAAAGGAAATTATTGAATGAATTGAAAGAGGAGCTTGAATATTGTCGCGAAAAATGGGAACAAGCGAGAGAGAAAAATGACCAGACAGAAAAGGACTGGAAGAAGCTGCGAACTGAATTCTCAAACAGGAAACTCAAACCGGACTTAGCTTCAATTAACAATTCAGCTGAAAGTGGTTACAGTGACGAGAAACCGTCTGATGAATCATCAGAATCAAACGATGAGAGTGAATATGTTGAACCGAAGATAAAATTTAAGAAAAAGCAAAAGAAATCATTCGAAACCAATATAGACTCGAGTGCCGACTTTAATTTGGCTGCTGAGAGGGAAGATCCAGTTAGTGATTTGTTAGACGTAGCAGATCTTCCGCTTGACACTCAAGAAGATAACCATGAATCTGAAGATGTATCTGATTCTTTTAATAGTGAAAGTTTATTCAAAAACGACAAACTGTGTGAAGAAACCGAAGATGAAGCTGCAGATATAACTAATGAAGACCATTCTATTGCTGAAAGATCTCCAGATTGTAGTACCGCCAGTACTAAAGAAGAAACCCTAAATAACGAAAGTACTAAAAGTTATACTAGTGATGCACCGGGGACATCAAATAATTTACAAACAACAATTGACCCAGCTGCAATATTAAAAAGTATAAGGGACCAAAATGAAAGACTGGCTCTAAAAGATAAAAGACTCGAAAAACTAGAAAATAGTGGTAGTAGTTTATTAAGAAAGACGCAGGGAATTACAAAATTTAGTGATCAAATTAATTGTACGTTAGACAATATACTTAATCAACCAACATCCAGCAGACAATGCGAAGAAGTGAGTAATACTTCTGAAGAAGATGTGAGCATTGCCACTGAAAATATACAGTACAAAAACAGTACTGCAGAAATCGTAAGCCCAGAAAAACATTTAGAACGTTCTAATATGTTGAATAGTCCATCAGAACATATTGAACAGTCACCTCAAGAAGATAAAATTACAACAGAGATTGCTTCCACATCTCTACAAGTGACAAACGCCGTAGAAGTTGAAAGTGTTAACTTTAGTACAATATTAGAAAATGTAAGAAAACAAAACGAGCGTCTTGAACTAAGAGATAAACGGTTGGAAAAATTAGAACAGGGATGTTCAGAAGTGGTTGAAAATATTTCGAATACACTTAATTCAGGCTCTGCAATGATTGTTAAGCTAGATGATTTACATAAAAAGTGTGATGAAAAAGAAACAACCCAACTGCTAGAACTTAATCAAAATGAAACTGAAAATTATGGGGTAATATCTGAAAACAATGAAAGCACAAGTATAGAAGAACCATCATCATCTAGAGAAATAGATCACGAAGCTAGATTCGCCGCACGTGATCTCCGTTTGAAGAGACTTGAGGAACAAACTAAATCTCTAGTTAAAAAAGTAAACAAGACCACATCAAAGGGAGTGAAAATTAATTACAAGTTAGAAGAACTTCATAACATTTATGGCTCTGAAAACTCGCGGTCTGGTACTCCTTCGGAAGATACTGAAGATAATTCGCAAAATGATGACGATGTGTCAAACGAGTAGATTTTCATTATTTTAACTGTGCTTTTGGACTGTTTTGTAACTTGGCCAATGTTTGTTATACCTTTACTTTTGAAATATAGCTACAGAATCTCCTTTTTGAAATTGTACAGTGGAACTTTTCACAATATTTATGTCAAAATAAAACAAAATTATTCACTGATTTGTTTTTATTATCGTCTGATAATCTTACTTATCAAGACTTATCAAGGTATTTTTTAAAATAGAAATCAGGTACATTATTCGATACCCATGTAACATGTACTTACTTCATTATAAAAAAGTTTAAGATAAACCTGATCAACGACATCAATGTACATACTAAAATTATCAGATCGCACCTTAAATATATCACTATTTACACCGAAAGCCTCTTTTGTTTCAATTATAAAGGTAACTTAGATCTTAGACACTTAATACGAAAAATCACACTAATAATGATCACGTTTTACATCGTTCTTATTGTTCTTATTGTTGTTATTATAATTCTTGTGATTCCCGGTATCGTCGACTTTTTCTAAAGAACTGAGGTTGTCTTCGAGTACTGCTATAACAACGCGCTGTACGACTTCTGCGTGTTTTCCCGGAGGCACTCTGTACAACCTCCACGCTATAATTGACAATAACAGCATCTCCAAAATTATTATGGTGTTCTGTATCACTGGAAAAAAAGAAATAAATACAAAATTCAAAGGCATTAGGATTTTACAATTTTTTAACTAAAACTTTACCTACAACCTTTTTGTAATATCTCGCGATATATACCTTCTTACCTATTAAAATCCGTTGCTGAGGCCTTTGATCCCTTGATATTCAAAAAATATAGCCTATAGAAATTTAAGGTAGGTTTTTAGTTAAGTACATTCTAACTACAATTGAACAAATTTTGTAAATCAGCTCAGTAGATCCAGAGATTACATACAATTGTGCATTCTAAGAATATCAGTGTAGTTAAGTGGAGCACTATTCAGACATTCATTGTCTTGCCCAAATAAACATTTTCAAGCTAGCCGACATGTTTTTCATCAATGCCAGAGAAGTAACAAGAGTAGGACGTTAGGTAATTTACTACAGACGTCCATAAAATATTGTAAACCATAAAATTATGTAGAGCAAAAATAATCATTCATTTATTCATTTAAAAAAGAAACATCTGCAGCAGCAGATGAATCCCTAAAGCATTGCAGCAATTGATTGATATCCTCAAAAACCCCATACCTAAATTGTAACTTACTTTTGAGGAAACATTCATTGATGAAAGCTGACTAAACAAATTTTCACAGTAGAAATTTATATCCAGGTAAGTAGGATTGCCGCAATCAATATAATGAATTTAAAAATTTCTTTCTAATCTGATGATGAATACTCGAAAAAAATCATACTTACAATTAACAAACACTGAAGGATGCAACGCCATGATGCAAGGCAGTGTTACCAGATCCGGCAGCACTTTCGCGAACCCACACTGCAGTTTGACTATCAACAACACTAGCTGCAGCGCGAAGAACCTCGGCCTCGGCTTGGCACCCGTGGCTTCAGCGGCTCGCACACACATGATGATGCCCCAGACGCCCGACAGTATCGACGCGGCGATGAACGGCTGGATGTATATGAAACTGTTCACATACAGCATCTGGAAATTAAAACAAGTATAAATTAAAAATTAAAAAACCCCCGACATTCACCATTTTGTGGTGACGGCCATCTTGGATTTGCATATAGTGCTATTCTACTAGTCAAGCCCTTTCATTTGATACCCATATTGAGGGCGTTGTGATAAAATATGTAATCCGCCATTTTGTAGCGGCGGCCATCTTGGATCGATTTTCATCAAACATTGCTAACAACACTCTCGACTAATTCACCTTTCAAACAAAAAAACCGCATTCAAATCGGGTCACCCGTATGAGCGCTACAGGGGAACAGACAGACACACACACAGAGACACGTCAAACTTATAACACCCCGTCGTTTTTGCGTCGGGGGTTAACAATGCAAAACCTTTTAAGTTAAGACCCCTCTCCCAGTTTGACGCTATGGAAGTTTAGGTATCTAACGGCAGGTAGGCTGGCGGCCAGTTACACGGACGACTACTTGGATATAGCGCGACTATGACTATAGTTTTGGTACTTGTATTAAATATTAATTTATAAATTATTTATTTGATATTGTAGTATTATATATTATATATTTACTATAAAATATTTTTAAAATGACTTCGCGTGGGACTTTATCGAATAAGTATTTCATTAATCTACGTTCAACTTACAAAACAAAAGCGACCAGGATAATATGATGTTCTTCTCTATAATGACATGTAGGGTTCCGTATTTATATCATAGGTATCACGCATATTTAGCCTTCAACCATTTTTTTCTAAACTAACTAATAAAAGAAACAATTACCTTTTTAATTATTTAACAATTACCAATTATTATTATTATTATCGTTCGTTCGTTCGTTCGTTTCAACCAATGGACGTCCACTGCTGGACATAGGTCTCTTGCAAGGATCGCCACAGCACACGATCTTGTGCCGCCTGACTCCAGCGGCTGCCAGCGACTCGCTTGAGATCGTCTGTCCAACGAGTGGGGGGTCTACCTGCGCTTCATTTACTGGTGCGAGGTCGCCATTCAAGCACCTTGGGACCCCAACGTCCATCGGTTCTTCGAGCAATGTGCCCCGCCCATTGCCACTTCAGCTTCGCGACTCGATGAGCTATGTCGGTAACTCTGGTTCTCCTGCGGATCTCCTCATTTCTGATTTGATCCCGCAGGGATACTCCGAGCATAGCTCTCTCCATCGCCCGCTGAGTGACCCTGAGCCTTCTTATGAGGCCCATTGTCAGCGACCATGTCTCAGATCCGTAAGTCATCATTATTATTATACATATTTCAAATCATCTGTCTGAAAATAACATTACAGAGCTGTTGCATTGCACCTGTTGAAGTTCTTGGATACATTTTCTGATAAGAGTACAATTATTTAAAGTTTACCAATAGAACAATAAAAAGTATGCAATCTTTGTTTACTGCTAAAATGTCGGTTTAGTCAGAAGTGCAAGTGCGACTTTTATTACAGTAATTAGTAATAAACAACAGGTGTTTGTAGTCATTAGGTAGGTACCTAGTATATTTTTTTGGGAGGAGGGGGCGAATTTTGCTATTTCGTATAATTTTTTTTCTTCTTCTTTTGATTTCTTCCTTAAAAAATACAACGGCCATTTTGGATTCCAAAATGAACATCATTTTTTATGTTCAGTCCCACCAAAAAACTTCGGAAATGAAATGACACCCATATTATAAACAAGTGGATAAACCCGCGACTTCGTTCGCATGGATATTGGTTTTTAAAAATCCCTCTCATTGAGAACTCTTTGTTTTTCCTAAGCTCCTTTGAGCTTACACCTTGCTAAAAACTGTTGAAATTTCACTGGCGGATGTTTAGGTACATCAAAATGTAAACATCCGCCAGTGAAAGTCCTATCAAAATCGGTCCAGCCTTTCAGAGATTGGCCGGTAATTTATAAAGTATCTCCTTTCTAACAAAAAAAGAATGAATGAAATCGGACCACCCGTTAACGAATTACAGCTAAGTACACATTTTGACTTTCATCCCCTCTCCCAAGGGAACCGTGCTGAATTTTGGGATAAAAAGTATCCTATATATTACTCCGTAGTATGAACTTAAATCATGCCGAGTTTCATTTCAATCCATTTAGTAGTTTTTACGTGATGCGCGCACAAACATACAGACAAACAGATAAACAGACAAAAATTTCAAAAATAGCTTTTTTATGTTCTATTACTTATCCCTAACATCCACCAGTTATTATTTTGCACAAATCTTCAATGTACACATATGGCAATTCTACGATTTTATTATATTACTAGCCGACCCCCGCGACTTCGTCCGCGTGGATATAGGTTTTTATATAGGATCGGATTGGATCCCATAATCCTTTTTTGTACCTAAACTAAATGTAGCCTAAGTTACTCCTTATAACATCACTTATCTGCCATTGAAAGTTCCATCAAAATTTATCCAGCCATTTCGGTAATTAGCTGGAACAAATAGACAGATCGACAAACATAAATTTAAACGCACACCAGTTTAAAATAAGCCGTACGTTCAAAGATCCGGGTCCCAAGTTATTTGAACTTAGTAAATGTCTGTCATTTCTGAACTAAAAAACCTATGACCTTGAAATATTTACGGGACAATACTTAAAGTACTACCTTTTTAACAAAAAAAGAATGAGTGAAATTGAACAACGCGTTAATGAATTATAGCTAAATACACGTTTTAACTTTCATCCCCTCTCCCAAGGGAACCGTGCTGAATTTCGGGATAAAAAGTATCCTATGTCCTACCTCGGAGTATAAACTCAAATCGTACCAAGTTTCATTTGAATCCATTCAGTAGTTTCGGCGTGATGCGCGGCCAAGATACAGACAGACAGACAGACAGACAGACAGACAGACAGACAGACAGACAGACAAAAATGAAAAAAATTGCAGTTTTCGCTTCAGTATCGATTATAAAGTGCCCTCCAATAAAAAATTTCAAAATATCTTCAATGTACAGAATTGGATCTGTTACAGTTTTATTATATTAAAGATGTATAGATATGTATAGAAGATAATTTCTTAAAAAAAAAATACGACGGCCATCTTGGATTTCAAAATGGAATATTAGTTTATAATATTATATTTCCGTGACTGTCCTAGGTGCTATGCTGTAATTTCACTTATTTAAAAAAATACGCACTATTACTTACTACTCACGCATATTTTTTAGAAAAATATTCATGCTCAAAACTTTGCAGTCGTTGTATAAATTAGTGTTTACACGACTCTCGTACGTGCATCTAGATCAGTCTTTCCCAACGTGGGCGATAACGCCCCCTTGTGGGCGCTGCAGGCCTAAAGGGGGGCGGTAAGAGACCCAGAAAAAAAGGGGGCATTGTGTAGGGCTTTGGGGTCGATTTATAATTTCATCTACCTAGCTAGGAAGACTCTTAGACACCGACTGAGCTCTCGACTCTCGACTACATCTTGTGAACATCAACTAATATTAATTAAGATATAGCTCAAACTCGGTTCGATATAAAAGACCGTTTTCAAATGTCAACACAGCAATGTCACCTCAGCTGGAAGAAGAACTTATAGAATTGACAACAAACGAAGAAATAAAAATCAAGTTCAAAAATGGATATCAAGAATTTTGGCTACAAAAACCGATCCCGCAATTGTACCCTGGATTGTGGTCAATTGTTCAACGATTTTTGATAGCATTCCCATCGTCATATTTGTGTGAACGTGGATTTAGTGCTGTGGCAACGCTGCTTACTAAAAAGAGAAATCGTTTGCGTGTTACCGAACGTGGCGACTTGCGGCTGTTTTTGAGTAAATTGGAACCTGATATCAACAAACTTATTGAACAGCATCAGATTCAACCTTCACATTAGTTTTTATATAAGAATTGATTATGTTTGTTTTATTTTCAATAAAAGATACTCTGTCCGAATACTATAAATTTGGGTTTCAATAATCAGTTATAAGTACTTAGCGGTTTTTAAGTATGTTTAAAAAGGGGGGCGTTAAAAAAATTTATTCTTAAAGTGGGCAGTAGACAAAAAAAGGTTGGGAATCCCTGATCTAGATGGTGGCAAAATTTGCACAGGTCCTTCCCCAACGAGCGCCGGGCGCATACTAAATAAGCTAAGACAATGCGTAGCTATTTATTGTTTAGGGTGATATTTAATAAGTTTTTATGTTTGATCAAATAAATGGATTGTTAATTAAACTATATCCATAGATGTGTTAAAGAACATAGTTTATTTCTACATAAAAATTTTATTGAATTTATGCTTTTTTCAATACAAAAAATCGTGTTAAAGTAACCGTATAATTCGGGAAATTTGGCGGAAGTTCATTTTTTTTTACCCATTAATTTGATAAAAAATCTATATTCTGGTCTGTAATGTGTCAATAGGACTATATGTCTGATATTTAAGTATTTTTTTCAAGTAAATCAGATGACTTTAAAGGACAGATATAGAGCTTCAAAGTTGAGTCTGTTATTTATTTTACTAAAACGAGGTGTGGGAAATTGATCATTACAAAATAAATAAAATAGTTTTTGTAAATATGGTCTGACAAATGTCAATATGAAGGATTAGTTTATTTAAAACATGTATTGAAATATGTGAAAGTCTCTCCTACGATGCTAAATTTGGAGCTTGAAATCTCAGATTTTTCAGAGAAAAGGTAAAACTGCTCTTAAACAGTTTCATGACTCAGAATATCAATGCATAGAATCATAGATAGATTTTCTGTTCGCACTTTTTCGGTTCATATGGTCATTAGTTACCTACACCACTGCAGCCTCAGAAAGTGTTGGAATCCGAAGTATTGTCACTTGGCACTGACAATATCAATATCCTCGCTGTTTAGGTGAACAGTAGAACCTACCTACCCTGTAGCATCAGGATTGAGGAGGTTGAAACAGATGATCACACAAATCATAATATTGTAAAGTCATGCAAACGAGATTCTTACACAGTGTTCTATAAGAATTACCTAGTTCAATACTGATACCAATTCAGTACAAGTAATTACAATATTCAAGCTGAGAAAATAAGAAAAATGTAACATAATGGTCTACAAAATTAATATTTAGATAGTATAATAATTATAGCCATACGTATAAGTTACTGCACAAATAAATATATTTACTTAGACAAATGTTAAATAGCGTTATCACTTATCTAATCAACTTTTGCGTATGCAGTACTTACAGCATGTATTTACTTACCATATCTTCAGCCCACAACACGAGAACAATGAGATACAAGATCCCCTGGATAACAGGCATCTGCAGCACCAGATATCGCAACCAAGTTAAGCTCTTTCTGCAAATAATCATACAACATTAAAAACTTAGGTGTGTTTTTGTATAGTACAAAGAACGTACTTACCTACCTAAGTTTTTAATTGACAATTTGTTGATATAAGAGTAGGTAGGTATTCGTAATTAGCACCGAGGGAAATGCTTCCATTCCGTTAGGAATGTGCTCAGCAAGGAATGTATATATAGAGACCTAGCAATAGAATCGCTTCATTTTTGTAGTTTAGCTCATCTAGTTCGAGTCGAAAAGTGATAAAATGAAGCATTCGTATTTATTAATACAGTTCACTACAGAGGCGGCGGAAGGCGTGGGCGACGTGGGCCCAGGCCCACGGCCTCGCGCTCCGGAGGGCCTCGCACCCCTTTTTTTCATTTAATATAATCTTCGTGTGCGGGCAGAGGGCCTCGCAAAATATATCTTGCCCACATAAAGGCCTTGCCCCGCCACTGGTTCACTAAAAGTCCTCTTATTCCCTATCGGAAAAGAAGCCTAAATCTATCTGGTGTGTAGTAGTAAATGGAATGGAATGGAATGTTCTGTTTAAAAGAATATCCTAAAGATCAGAGAAGATATGGGTTAAATCTAAATATCTATTACCTGAGTATCACTATGGCTACCATGAGAATTCGTTGGATCGAAAAGCTTTCAGATTTCTAAGGGTTATGCAGTAGCGGATATTTGCTCCTGTTCCCTAATAGGAATCTATGATAGGTAGGTAGATGAACTCGGTTAACAAGTGTAAATTGAAAATTTAAAAAACCCCCGACATTCGCCATTTAGTGGCGGCGGCCATCTTGAATTTGCAATAGTGCTATTCTACTAGTCAAGCCCTTTCATTTGATACCCATATCAAGGGAGTTGTGAAAAAATATATCATCCGCCATTTTGTAGCGGCGGCCATCTTGGACCGATTTTCATCAAACATAGCTAAGAACACTCTCGACTAATTCACCTTTCAAACAAAAAAAACCGCATTCAAATCGGTCCACCCGTTTGAGCGCCACAGGGGAACAGACAGACACACACACACACACACACACACACACACACAGACACGTCAAACTTATAACACCCCGTCGTTTTTGCGTCGGGGGTTAAAAATCAGGACTGTCGCTGCGGCAGTGGTTCGAATCAGAACAAGAATTTTATATGACACTAGCTGTTGCCCGCGGCTTCGCCCGCGTCAATTTCGGTTTTTCACAATTCCTGAGGGAATCGTGGATTTCTGGTTCCAGTTCCAGCTCCCTTTTCCAACCTTTATACTTACTTTCAAGGTAGTTTGCTATATTGATCTACCTATAGCTGTAGATTTGGGTTTTTTCTAAATCCCGTGGGAACTGTGGATTTTTCAAGAATAAAAATTGCCTATGTTTTAAGTCAGGTCATTATCTATCTCCATTCAAAATTTCAGCCAAATCTGTTCAGTAGTTGCGACGTTATAGAGTAATAACAAACATCCAAACATCTAAACATCCAAACATCCAAATATCCACACTTTCACATTTAGATAATTATTAACTACCTAAATAGCTTTAAATTATTTATTTATTGATTTAGTTATTAATTTAGTATTTATTTAATTGCCTTCGGCCACCAGAGGGCGCAGCTGTCGTATCGAGATTCCGCCTGCGGCCGTCAGAGGTCATTGCAATCGCTTCGAGTTTCCGGCTTAGGCCGCTAAAGGGCGCTGCGATCATTTTTAGTTTCCAGTTTTGACCGCAAGAGGGCGCTGCAATCACTTCCAAGTTTCTGGCCTAGGCCACCAGAGGGCGCTGCGATCGTTTTTTAGTTTCCAGTTTTGGCCGCAAGAGGGCGCTGCAATCACTTCAAGTTTCTGGCCTAGGCCGCCAGAGGGCGTTGTGATTGATTTTTAGTTTCCAATTTTGGCTGCTAGAGGGCGCTGCTATTGCTTCAAGTTTCCGGCTTAGGACGCCAGAGAGCGCTGTGATCGTTTTTTAGTTTCCAGTTTTGGCCACCAGAGGGTACTGTGATCGCTTCAAGTTAGCCCGCCAGAGGGCGCTGCGATCGTTTTTAGTTTCCAGTTTTGGCCGCTAGAGGGCGCTGCAATCGTTTTTTTAGTTTCCAGTTTTGGCTGCTAGAGAGTGCTGCTATTGCTTCAAGTTTCCGGCTTAGGCCGTCAGAGGGCGCTGTGATCGTTTTTTAGTTTCCAGTTTTGGCCGCCAAAGGGCGCTGTGATCACTTCAAGTTAGGCCGCCAGAGGGCGCTGCGATCGTTTTTAGTTCCCATTAAAACTTTCATCCCCTATTTTACCACCCTTAAAAGAAGATTTTTCAAAATAAAATATACAGAGTTTTATTATTTAAAACTCATAATCTAAATGCCGATTTTCAGGTCTGTAACTTTAAAAACATAGGACTTTCATAAAAACTTTCATCCCCTATTTTACCACCCTTAAGGGGAGATTTTCCAGAATAACTTATACAGGTTTTTATCATTTAAAAATTATAATCTAAATGCCTATTTTCATATCTGTAACTTCAAAAACATAACCTTCCTACCCCCATTTTACCCCCTTAGGGGAGGATTTTTGTGAAACATTTTCTAGGCTGATATCTAAGCCGTAGAATTAACCTACCTTCCAAATTTCAAGTTGATAATAGCAAAATTATTATTAAAACTTCCCATTAAAACTATCATCCCCTATTTTACCACCCTTAAGGGAAGATTTTTCAAAATAAAATATACAGAGTTTTATTATTTAAAACTAATAATCTAAATGCCGATTTTCATGTCTGTAACTTTAAAAACATAGGACTTTCATACAAACTTCCTACCCCCATTTTACCCCCTTAGGGGAGGATTTTAGGGATATTAAATAGCCTATAACCTGCCCCAAAAGTTGGACTACCAAATGCAAAAAGAATTTTTCAAATCCGATAGGTACTTCCAGAGATTAGCGCGTTCAAACAAACAAACAAACAAACAAACAAACAAACTCTTCCGCTTTATTATATTAGTATCTAGATAACCAGTCTAGCAAATTCTTAAAGTTCAGTATGGTCCTATACCTTTTTTTTTTTTTTCGTGGTGGAAACCTTTTATAGGTACCCCCGTTCTTTGGGCAAAACGGGGGTTATGTGGGACTCCTCCTATGGGTATACCCGAACTAAAACCACCACGGCTGTTCCCTCTCGCTGACTGTGCTGGACGCCTGGGGAACCCGTTGTATACGTCACCTAGTGCTAGACTAATAATTAAAAATCAATTAACTTGTACCTATTTAAAAAAAGTTAACCAAGTATTGTTAAAAATCAATTAACTTGTACCTATTTAAAAAAAGTTAACCAAGTAAGTAAGTTGTATATTATGTATTATATATAACAAAATAATTTTCTAAAGCCTATTATTTCATGCCGATAATTATCGTAATAAATGCCTGAACAGCTATTTAACGTTATTAATTAAGATCGACCACTATGTACATACTCTACTAGATATCATTTTAATAAGATCACAGTTTACACACTAGTAATCACAGAACAAAATATAATATACTCATTAGTAATGGGATCACACACTACGTGACAGGCAACATTTTTTCAATAATGCAGGTAGGTACTTGTCTAAAAGTATGACAAATGTCAAATCAATCTTAATAGAAATGAAAAATTTACTGCCCGCGGCTTGGTTGTAATGTGCGATCGGCATTAGGCGTAATTATTTTCCTATTTTAATCGTCCTTGCGTAGCCCTTGTGTGTCGTCACGAAGGTGTGGACGTTATTATTGTAACTTGTTGTATTACTGGAACTGTGTTCTACATAGACGAAATCGTATGGAAATCAGCCCAGTAGACAGAAGGACTATTGTCTTCTATATGTATATACTTCTATGTGTACATATCTATATATACTTACCGTCTATATTATACTAGCGGTCCGCCCCGGCTTCGCCCGTGGTACATATATAGCCTATAGCACTCCAGGATCACTTACATATCCAACGGTGAAAGAATTTTTGAAATCGGTCCAGTAGTTCCTGAGATTAGCGCGTTCAAACAAACAAACTCTTCCGCTTTATTATATTAAGTATAGATGGGTACATAATAAACATATTATACTTACTTCTGAACCTGCGGCCTCGGCAGGATACAGCATGGCCAGCAGCAGCACGGCAGAACTCGCGTCTCCATGTGAGACCCTTCTGATCTTCTGTAAAAGAATAATCAGAAGTTATTCGGGGTTCAAAAAATGGCAAGTACCTATACCATTAATAAATATTGTCTCTTAACGCCGTATTCCAATTCCGCTGATGGTGTAAGTTGCAACCCTTCCAATATGGCATAATGGTAGAGGCTTTTTTAGGGTTCCGTAGTCCGTACCCAAAGGGTAAAAACGGGACCCTATTACTAAGACTCCGCTGGCCGTCTGTCTGTCTGTCTGTCTGTCCGTCTGTCACCAGGCTGTATCTCATGAACCGTGATAGCTAGATAGGTAGATGAAATTTTCACAGATGATGTATTTCTGTTGCCGCTATAACAACAAATACTAAACAAGTACTTATAAATTGAAAATTAAAAAATACCATTTTGTGGTGGTGGCCATCTTGGATTTGTGTATAGTGCTATTCTACTAGTCAAGTCTTGTCATTTGATACCCATATTAAAGGAGTTGTGAAAAAATATGTAATCCGCCATAATGTAGTGACGGCAATCTTGGATCGATTTTCATCAAACATAGCTAACAACACTCTCGACTAATTCACCTTTCAAAAGAAAAAACCGCATTCAAATTTCAAATCGGTTCACCCGTTTGAGCGCTACAGGGGAACATACATCCACTCCAGCTGGGTTATTCTGTAACTTAGTTAGCAACTGAAAATAGTTGCCAACGAATTAGTTTGATATACATTGTTGCTTTACTGTGGGAAATATAAAGTGTTTTCATAATTTCCCACAGTAAAGCAGCAATGTATATCGAACTAATTCGTTGGCAACTATTTTCAGTTGCTAACTAAATTACAGAATAACCCAGCAGGACCTATCCACATTTTCAGCGCAGAAAAGCGCGCACGGAGACTTCCGCATGCGTCTTTAGCCTGTTTCCATTGCAGGCAAAATGAACGTAAACAGTGAACACATTTCCAGTTGTTTCATTTAGCCTTGAGATACTGACTATAGGGAATAGTGAGAATGCTATAGATAGGTACCTGACGAGTTGATTAGTGCCGCCGCACTCGGCGATGATCAGGAAGTAGAAGTGGTACATGGCGATCATGACAGCCTCCTGTGCCACCGCCTCGGACAGGATCCGAACCCGCGGCAGAACTGTAGCGACTAGAGCCGCTGCTGCCACCACCTGAAAATAACATAAATAGCTTAAAAAAAAAGTGAAATACCTAACGTGGTGTCGCCAGGTATGGACCAGGCACCAGTAGCTGACCACCTTCACCGTTTTTAACAAAAATAAGAGCTAGATTAGAGTTTTACCGCTGGCAACACTTAAACCATGTAGACTAGGGATCTGTTTGTCATATTGACAAATATCATATGAAACGGCCATTTTGTTTTAAAATGGCAAGGCGAACAAAATGTTGTGTGCAAATATCTTTCGATTTCAATAGTTTTCCTAAGCAAATCGCTAAGAAGGTAAATAAACGTTTTGATCGATGGATTCTCGTTTCTGATTAAAATGTAAATTTACAATGATTAAATCACTTAGATATAAACTTTAAAACATGCTTGTGAAGGAATAAATGCAACATAGAGTTATTTTCAAGTTTTAGAGGGGATGTCCATTACTGGATCGGAAACACATCAAAAATCCAGTCATGGACCTATCTATTCTTATCATTTAAACACAATTACAAGTCAAAATTAAACTTGTATAGTTTAACTAGCTTCTGCCCGCGTGAATTTCGGTTTTTAACCCCCGACGCAAAAACGACGGTGTGTTATAAGTTTGACGTGTCTCTCTCTCTCTGTGTGTGTGTGTGTGTCTTTCTGTTCCCCTGTAGCGCTCAAACGGATGAACCGATTTGAATGCGGTTTTTTTTGTTTGCAAGGTGAATTAGTCGAGAGTGTTGTTAGCTATGTTTGATGAAAATCAAGATGGCCGCCACCACAAAATGGCGAATGTCGGGGATTTTTTAAATTTTTAATTTATACTTGTCACAAATCCCAAGGAAATCGTGGATTTCCGGTTCCCGTTCCCGCTCCCTTATGCAACTTTTATAGCTACTTTCAAGGAGGTTTGCTATAGTAATCTACGTATAACTGTAGCTATAGATTTTGGTTTTTTCAAAATCCCATGGGAACTGTGGATTTTTTCAGGATAAAAAGTAGCCTATGTTAAGTCATGGCAAAATCTATCTAGTGGTATACTAGTGGTTAGGACGACCGACTTCTAAGCGGAGGTCGTGGGTTCGATCCCGGGCACGCACCTCTAACTTTTCGGAGTTATGTGCGTTTTAAGTATTTAAATATCACTTGCTTTAACGGTGAAGGAAAACATCGTGAGGAAACCTGCATGCCTGAGAGTTCTCCATAACGTTCTCAAAGGTATGTGAAGTCTGCCAATCCGCTTGGCCAGCGTGGTAGACTATGGCCAAAACCCTTCTCACTCTGAGAGGAGACCCGTGCTCTGTAGTGAGCCGGTAATGGGTTAATCATGATGATGATGATGATAATCTATCTCCATCAAAATTTCAGCCAAATCGGTTCAGTTCGGTATAGTAGAAGGATTTTTCCTTCAAATATTATCAAGTGAGGTGTCAAATTAAAGGGGTTGAAAAGGTGATTCCGAAAATATAATTTTTTTGACTAAAAAATATTGTGATCAAGAGTGAAAGAGAAAAAAAATTATTACGCAGTTGATATTTTTTATTTTTTATCAATATTATAAAAAAATAATTATGGTTTACTTGTTTTAAAAAAATAATTATGGTTTTCATGCAAAAAAAAAAACTGATGGGTGGGAAAGGGTTAAAAAATTAATACCTATTATTGTAGTTCCATTTAGATGCGCCACTTTTAACATTTTTTAGAAATGTAGGTATGAGCTCAAAGGAGCTTAGAAAAACAAAGAGTTCCCGCGGGATTATAATAAACCTAAATCCACGTGGACGAAGTCACAGGCATCCGCTTGTATGCAATATCGGGCGTAGCTCTATATTAACACAAAATAAAGAAGTGTTAATAATAAAACGTGTCATACGAGTAGCTATGAATGAGGAACCTTCTTTCACCTAGAAAGAAGATTCTCCATAGCTAAGGATCACCTTTTGCCCTCTTGGACAGTGTCCAAGTAATTATTACGCAAGAAGAAAGGAAACCTTTTACAGGTAACAGGCCTAGAAAAACACTTATTCATCTTTTCAAAAAACAGGCGAAAATTCCTCGCTGCTTATGTGAGCAGTATCGTGCTGCATCAGGATTAAGGAGCTGGGACTCAGAGGTCCGTGATTCAATCTAAGCTTGGTACCAAAAATATGAAGTCATAGTGGACAGTTCCCGAATCCCTTTAGTTTAGGTGGGTAGTACCCTGCAGCATCAGGATTAAGAAGTTGAAGCAAAAAAAATAATTATGAAACCATTTTGTAAACGTCCTCAAATAGACAAGTGTCAAATTGAAATGTGACGAACATTCGTTGTTTCTACGTAACTTTGATATTTGTACATATATTATTCGAAATAATCAACGGGAGGATCAACAAATTCTTTAAAAGCCGGCAGTGTATTAGTGGTTCCTTTCGTGCTGCAAATGTTCACGGTAATCACTTAACATCAGGTGACCCGCTTGGTCGTTTACCCACAATCCATATAAAATAAAAGAAGAGATAAAGTTCGTAAACTAAAACCCGACTACTCATAGTAGTATACAAGTATAAATTAAATATTTAAAAAACCCCCATTTTGTGGCTTCGAAGTATTGTCACTTGGCACTGACAATATCAATATCCTCGCTGTTTAGGTGAACAGTAGAACCTACCTACCCTGTAGCATCAGGATTGAGGAGGTTGAAACAGATGATCACACAAATCATAATATTGTAAAGTCATGCAAACGAGATTCTTACACAGTGTTCTATAAGAATTACCTAGTTCAATACTGATACCAATTCAGTACAAGTAATTACAATATTCAAGCTGAGAAAATAAGAACTAGCTACAAGTGTAAATTGAAAATTTAAAAAACCCCCGACATTCGCCATTTAGTGGCGGCGGCCATCTTGGATTTGCATAGTGCTATTTTACTAGTAGTCCTTTCATTTGATACCCATATTAAGGCAGTTGTGATAAAATATGTAATCCGCCATTTTGTAGCGGTGGCCATGTTAGTTCGATTTTTATCAAACATAGCTAACAACACTGTCGACTAATTCACCTTTCAAACGAAAAAAACTGCATTGAAATCGGTTCACCCGTTTGAGCGCTACAGGGGAACACACAGACACACATACACACACACACACACACACACACACACACACACAGACACTCAAACTTATAACACCCCGTCGTTTTGCGTCGGGGGTTAAAAATAATAATTTAGAAAGACGTGTATTCAATTGTGTACTAATGGAAGAAAGGGCGGGGCAAGCGGCTAGTGGCGTCATCTGTTATGTCTATCTAAAACTAACTTAATATTCCAGTTTAGATGCGCGAACGTCACTTCTCAATTTTTTCGCATATGAAATGTAGCCTATGTGACCCCCGAACTATAACAACGAATCAATTAACACGTCATTCATCAGAATTAGCCCAGTAGTTTAGGAGCTTCGGTAGAACAAAAAATTGGATACAAACATACATACATAGACTACTAAAATCATAACCCTTCCTTTTGGCTTTGCCGTAGTCGGGTAAAAACGAACTGTCCATCACTGGGTGTCCATAACTGGATTGAGACTGTCCATCATAAGCATTTTTACATATTTCAGTTGATCGTTTTTAGGTTTCCATATTTCAAAACTCATTAGACTATTTCTAGATTTTAGTAGTTAGTGAGAAGCTCTATAAATCTGAGTATATCATTGTAAAATTATAACACTCAAGAGTCAATAATAAAAAAGTTATAGCTCCTCATGTTTGACTCGGCGCTTAACCCTGTCCATAACTGGCGCCATCACGTTATTCTTTGTCTTCTTAGCCCTCATACGCATTAGCGGTTGCGGTAGCGGTGCGGCTAGTCGCTTTTATATTTTTATATGCAACCGCCACCGCAACCGCTAATGCGTACGAGCGCTTAGTGCGTACAAAATGAGCAGTTGCATAATATAAAAAAAAATATAAAAAGCGGCTAGCCGCACCGCTACCGCAACCGCTAATGCGTATGAGGGCTTAGTCCTATAAATTTATTGAACTCTATTCATATAGGTGCTATGGACTGAATATAAACGTGATAGTGAAGCAATTTGACTATCGCCATTTTGGCGCTAGGTATTTAAAGAAGTGATAGTCAGAGCTAATGTGAATTGTAATAAGTTGTATTGGGAAATGTCTTCCCGGTAAACTCGGACGTGGGACGCTTTGACTTGGTACAAAAAAGAACTGCCATTTTGTTTGACCTTAGGCTATCGTGTAGCGTACTTATACTAATTAGAGGTTAAGAGTTGTCTCTTATTAATATTGGGTCTAGGCCCTAGGCAGACGGTCTGCATTTGAAAAAGCCAACCGCAACGCCTTGAGTGCAGTGGACGCTACACGTGCAGATCTACTTAGAACAGATTTAGTTTGAGCAGCAATCAGCATGAGCACTACGCAGTTACGACAACTGCACTAAACTCACATCCTAACTGTAATATTATATTTGAGTCGTTTTGCAGCTCTACTGCAGTGCATCTTAAGCCCTCATACGCATTAGCGGTTGCGGTAGCGGTGCGGCTAGCCGCTTTTTATATTTTTATATGCAACCGCTCATTTTGTACGCACTAAGCGCTCGTACGCATTAGCGGTTGCGGTAGCGGTTGCATATAAAAATATGAAAAGCGGCTAGCCGCACCGCTACCGCAACCGCTAATGCGTATGAGGGCTTAAAGCAACAAGCTATCAGGCTTGGCGTCACGCAAAGGGCATACTGGTATAATCGTTCCGGTGATATAATCGTGAGTTATCTATTTGTCAATCTAAGTATAAGTACATGATGTTGAAAACCATCCATTCAAAACATAAATACCTATTTTAATTAAAATTCTGATGAAATTAAGAAGGCTTCGTTTTAAACAGAGAAGATCGTCAATTTAAGAAAACTGGCAAAAGTTCAGTTTTGTGTAGTACTTATTTGTAGCATTTATTTATTGGCATTCTTCGAACTGGGTTTAATAAAGGTAGGTGCGTAAAAAATATAAAGCGAACTTCAAATGTTTTCAAATCGCATCGAGGAAAACAATTCAATGTTTTTTTTTCTTCGGTTGACTTCCCTTATTAAGCGGATTTTTTCTACTTTTGTTAGGTTTACCTACTATTTATCTTTAATACAATATAACAATTACTAAACTAGTAGTAATAAGCCAATTTGTCAGCCAAGGTCTTGTGTCTGAGAACATTCTTTTTCTTCGCCGAGATTTAGTTTAGGATTAAGTAACTACGTTTGGTTTATTTTTTATACTTACTTGGAATCTACCAACGAGCACTTAGACTTACTTAATTTGTGCGTAAGTTTTTATACTCACGAGTTTTGTTTTATTCATCTAAAGTCTTAATTTTATTGTCTGTAAGCCAACCGAATCCACGCGGCACACCTGCTACCATTTACTTATTTCGTAATCAACATTTTAAAAATACTGGAAAATTTTAGTTAAAAAAAGAATATTCTTTCCCCTCCAACTATAAAGCCTGTGCTTGATGATAACTACCCATGCAACATGGTGGTTTCAATCCTAATTTAACCTACTTAATCTGTGATTTCGAATTGGCCCTATTCTTTAACTCAGTGGCTATTAAAAAATGAAAGCCACTGAACTTATTAATTGACATATTATAGATATTTTTTTATCATTGAATGTTTGCTATTTATTTATTTATTTATTTATTAAAGGAAAATCAACAGCGAAATAAGACAATAATATTATACATAAAGAGAGTAACAAGAGTATGGCCAATTACAGATTTTCTCGAAATAGAAATAACATTTTTTAGAGTGAGTTAAAAAAATACATTAAAAGAGAAATAAGTTAAAATAAGTTAAAAAATAAGTTAAAAAACAGTGCTAGCGAAATTAAATTACTGATTAAAATGTAACTTACAGGTATGTATATTATGGAAGCATAACGAAATAACGTGTAAAAATGGGTATAAATATTATGTGTGCAAGTCGGTGCGAGTGTGGTGTATGTGTGGTGTGTGTGTATGTATATATTTGTGAGCAAGTATTAGAACGAAATCTTATAAAGTGTGTGTGACTGTTGTGTTATGTAAAAGAGCTTAACGGTGATATTGTGAAATGTGTCGCTTAAATGTTTTTTTAGAGTAGCGGAAAGGGTCTGAGTCCGAAAAATATTTGTTATAAGTATGTGTGATTCTAGTAATGGCAGAATTCTTAGAGTAGTGTTTTCTTTTAAAGGGTACGCGAGATAATGATGGCATATGTCGAGGCAATCTAGTGGGTACAAGCAAATTAATTTTGGATAGTAGATGTGGGCTGTCAATTTTTCCATTTATTATGTCATATAACACTAGCATGTCAGCGATTTGCCTCCGTTGCCTACAGCTATGTAGTCCATAATGCTTACAACTTTCTGTGTAATCTACGGGTTCATAGTAAGTGCGATAGTTTAAATGCTTAATAAACTTGTGCTGAATCCTCTCAATTGCTTCGGAAGGTTTTATATAATAAGGTGACCAGATGGTACTACAGTACTCTAAGTTGCTACGTACATAAGCAAAATAGATTGTCTTAAGTGTATTAATATTTTTGAAGGGTTTACAGGTTCTTAAAACGAAGCCAAGCATGGAAAAAGCTTTGTTAGTAATAGCCTCAATATGAGGATTAAATGACATCTTATCATCGAGGAGAACTCCTAGATCGCGTACTTTATCAGTTTTGGAGATAATCCTACCATCGATGGTGTAATTAAATAGTATCGGATTTTTATTTCTTGTAAAACTAATGTGTTGACATTTACTTATATTAACCTGTATTCTATTTTCTTTATAATAGTGAGCAAGTCTATTAAGATCATCCTGCAATTTCTCACAATCATCTATGCTGTTGATTCCCAAGTATATTTTAGTGTCATCAGCGTACATTAAAAATTTTGAGTTAGAAAAACAATTGTATATGTCATATAAGTAAATATTATAAAATAGAGGACCCAAATGGGAGCCCTGTGGAACCCCAGACGGGATTTCGCAGAAATCGGAACGACATCCACCAACCACTACTGCTTGAGAGCGATTGGACAAATAAGATTTAACCCATCTTAGAAGGTCTCCATGAATTCCCAGGTGCTCCAACTTATTTAGGAGGATGAAATGATCCACACGATCGAACGCCTTTTCAAAATCAGTGTAGATCACGTCAACCTGCACACGCTTATCCATGGAAGACAGAATGTCCTCAGTAAATGTTATTAAATTCGACAAAGTGGATCGTCCTTTAATAAAACCGTGTTGTTCAGGGGGAATCGCGTTAACTAAAATAGGATATATTGAATTATAAACAATTTTTTCAAGCATTTTGCCAAACGTGTTCAATATGGAAACGGGGCGATAATTTTCTACACAACTTTTGTTACCCTTTTTGTGTATTGGAACAATGTGAGCTTCCTTCCACTTAGTTGGGAAAAAACCTTCAGCTATAGATCTATTAAAAATAATGCTAAGAGGTATAATAAGAGCCGTGCTTGCATGCTTTATAAAGTGAGGCGATATCTTGTCACTTCCCGGGCTTTTGGAAGTATCGAGCTTACTTATACTTTTTTTAATTTCTATAGTATCAACTCTGAGGGTATGAATATATGAAGTACTTGAATTTGACGGAGAGCTGAACACGGCAGATTGATAATCTTTGAGGGGGTGAGAAAATACATTGTAGAAAAACTTATTAAAAGCAGCGGCGTGATCTTTGTTTGTGATAGATTCAGCGTTTTGATAAAATAACTTTCTCGGTAAAGTAGTAGTGTTACGCTTAGCTTTCGTATACGACCAAAATTTTTTTGAGTCTTTTATCAAGCACTGTTCGTTAAATTCAGTATATCTATCGTAGCATTCATTTTCTGCACTATGTACTCTTTTTCTTAACCGAGAAAACTCCAAGTAGTCCAGAGGGTCTTGAAATTTTTTCCATCGTGCATGGACCTTGGATTTCTCTCGGATAATTCTTATGAGAGATTTACTATACCACTTTGGATACACATCGTTTTTTCTCGTTACCGTTAAAGGTACAAACTTGAAAATACTTTCATAAAGATGTTCATAGAAACAATCCACTGCATCATCCAAAGATCCCTCATTGAGACATGTGTACCATGGGATCGACATTAAATATTTTATTATATGATCGTAATTAGCTTTATGAAATTTTAGTTTTAGGTGAGGTTCTGCTGATAATGGTTTAGTAGATAATGTAGGTACGTCGATTAATAAAACCGGGTGAAAATCATCTTGCTTTAACAAAGGGGATAGTGCAAGAGACAATTCTACCGAAAAATTAGAGAATACCAGATCTAAAATATTGTCATGTGAGTTTCTAAAAAACGATTGCTGCGTCAAACCTTTTATGTTTAAGTGTTGAATTAGTTTTATGCTTGCTTCGAGAACATTTTGTGTCACTTTATTCGTAAAAGATGGTCCATTAGTAGACCATTGTATGAATGGCATATTAAAATCACCTACGATCATGAAGTGATCGTTTTCGATTTTAATATTATGATTATAAATTGACAATAAAAGTTCTTCTAATAGTTGAGACTGACTATTCGTATTACCAGGTATGTACGTTGCAAGAATATGAAGATTTTTGTTTGAGTGTAAAGATCGCGATGGAATACTTATCGCTACAGCTTCTAATGTGCGACATGAGTTGAGATCCAGGACCGATGCGTCCAAGCTATGTTTTACACATATCATGACACCGCCCCCAATAGATTTATTAGTAGCTGAAAGGTCTCTATCATATCTAAATATATCATATCTTAAATCGCAGAATTCTCTGTCTCCAATACTAGAATTTAGCCAGGTTTCAGTTAATATTATTACGTCAAAGTCATTCAGTAATATATTTCTATACAAGTAATTTGTTTTTGTCCGTAAGCCACGAACGTTTTGATAGTATAGTTTTAATCCTACCTTTCCCATTTTGTAAGATAATTGTTACCTACTATTGATATGAACAATATAATAAGGAAAATAAAATAATGTGTGTACATAAGAGAAAAGACCGACGCAATATTATAACCTTGTAACTATGAAATGTTATTTTTATTTCATAATATAAAGCAGCAATCAGCAGCAGTATCTAGGCGCACGAAGTGCGCCAGGCCAAGTTCCTCCGGCCTTGTCGCATGAGTGTGTTATTTACACGATCCATTTCGAGCTGTTTTGACCCCCCTCATAACTCTGGTTCGCGGGATAGTAATCCTACGAAATTTGAAATATAAGTTAAACTCGTGGATGTGATGATAAATTGAAAGTTTCAAATTTTCAAGTTGAACCGTTTCTGAGATACAGAGGTTTGAAAATCACATAAAACAAGACCTACTCACTGACTGATCAAAATTATGACGCACTTCCCGTGTATGTGGAATGTTGAAATTTGGTAAGAAGATGAGTCTTAGTGTGTATATGAAGGAAAAAATCGAAAAATGTCCAAAAGTTGCATCAGACACTGACCAATTCAAAGATATATAAAAATCTGTCTGTTCCCACATCACACAAAAAATACTGAACAAATTTTCATTTTGTTTTAATAAATGTATTTTACTTTATTCGAAGCTATATATGGTTCTTGTTTCATCGAAATCGGTGCACTATTTAGGGAGATGTGACTTTTTAAGTTTTCTAGCAAGGGGTCAATCTTACTGGTCTTGAGTTCTAATAAAAAGTAAAGTGTAGGTAAATAATAAAACGCCAAGAGGTATATTTTTTTAACGAAGTCGCGGGCGCGACTTCGTCGGCGTGGACTACACAAATTTCAAACCCCTATATTACCCCCTAAGGGGTATGAATTTTCAACAATCCTTTCGTTGCGGATGTCGTACGCCACATTAATAGCTATCTGTGTGCCTAAGCCCGTTCCTTCCAGTAGTTTGAGATTCGTCTTTGCCAATAAAACCAGAAGCGCGATTTTCTTAATAATTTTGATAAGCAACCTTGACCCAAGTCAGGAAATGGATGGGTGGCCGACTTTGGAGGTTTGGAGGAGACTTTGGTGTCCTGTTGATTCCGGCTACTAGGTATCACTAATATCTAATACTATTCATTAAACTTAATGAGAGTCAAATACTCAAAATCTTCTCTTAGTTAAGCCGTATGGTTCTAAGTTCTGAAACTGACCACTGAGTGGAAATACTCTGGAGTGGAGTTTCTGTTATCTGTGATTTTGACAGACAGACGAACAAAATAAAAATTCACCCAATTAGAACAGAGAAAGCGACTTTGTTTTATACTATGTATTGAAGATTAAACCACATCTAATCAGACCGTAAAATGTGATAGGGTTCTATTCCTAATTATACTGAAGCGTAAGAGAGAAAAAAGACTCGATTATAAGCCATCACAACTTCATTATACTTATTGCATTAACTTTGAAATACTTAGAAAAAAGGAGTGAGATCCAAACAAAAACATTTCATGTGAATAATAAGGCCAACTTCCTATAAAAAGTTTCGGCCATTAAAAGTACTGATATCAAAAATGATGACCAAGTCCTTTGCTAGGCTCGATAAATGAAACCATACAGTTTTAGAAGGTAGGTATATCTTCTTCGATCACCCTCAAGCTGTCATACCATTCCTAATGATCCTGTTAAAATATTTTTAAATAATTTATGTCTTACTAATAACACTATAATATGAAGCTCATTTGGGACTGAGAATAGTTTTATTGTTTTCAACTTGGCAACATTTTTTAAATTAAACAAATTCAAAGGAGTACAAAAATGTTGTCAAGTTGAAAACAATAAAACTATTCTCAGTCCCAAATGAGCTTCATATTATAGTGTTATTAGTAAGACATAAATTATCTATAATATAATAAAACTGTAACAGAACCAATTCTGTACATTGAAGATATTTTGAAAATTTTTATTGGAGGGCACTCTATAATCGATACTGAAGCCAAAACTGCAATTTGTTTCATTTTTGTCTGTCTGTCTGTCTGTCTGTCTGTCTGTCTGTCTGTCTGTCTGTATCTTGGCCGCGCATCACACCGAAACTACTGAATGGATTAGAATGAAACTTGGTACGATTTGAGTTTATACTCCGAGGTAGGTTATAGGATACTTTTTATCCCGAAATTCAGCACGGTTTCCTAGGGAGAGGGGAAGAAAGTTAAAACGTGTATTTAGCTGTTATTCATTAACGCGTAGTTCGATTTCACTAATTCTTTTTTTGTTAGATAGGTAATATTTTAGGTATTGTCCCGTAATTATTTCAAGGTCATAGGTTTTTTAGTTCAGAAATGACAGACATTTATTGGGTTCAAATAACTTGGGACCCGGATCTTTGAACGTACGGCTTATTTTAAACTGGTGTGCATTTAGAGTTATGTTTGTCGATCTGTCTATTTGTTTCAGCTAATTTCCGAAATGGCTGGATCGATTTTGATCAAACATTCAATGGCAGACAGGTGAAGTTATATGGAGTAACTTAGGCTACATTTAGTTTAGGTAGAAAAAAGGATTATGGGATCCAATCCGATCCTATATAAAAACCTATATAACCATGCGGACGAAGTCGCGGGGGTCAGCTAGTTTAAAAATATTTTAACAGGATCATTAGGAATGGTATGACAGCTTGAGGGTGATCGAAGAAGATATACCTTCTAAAACTGTATGGTTTCATTTATCGAGCCTAGCAAAGGACTTGGTCATAATTTTTGATATCAGTACTTTTAATGGCCGAAACTTTTTATAGGAAGTTGGCCTTATTATTCACATGAAATGTTTTTGTTTGGATATTATTGAACTGATTCGGTGGCTTCTATTCAGTAGATAATGATCGCTAAGTTAAGAGAATAACCCCCCAGTTTACTCTTTGACGTCGAGCTTTTGAGTTTACTGCAGTGTTCACTAAACTTTTTAAGCTCTTGTAACATATGAAACATAATATTACTTTCTTGATACACATTTCCTTGCACTTTCTCATCACTTAATATAATACCATCAAACCAAAGGTCGGAACTTGCCCTGACGCACTGCCGTGCGTCTAGATATGAATCAGCGATATATTGGTAAAGTGAATAATTAATTCTCTAATTTTTTTTAATGAATAGGTGTAATAGGATAATACCTAATTGTTAGACTGCAAATTCTCACGGCCTCTAACTTGGTCAAGTAGGGGAAAGGGGCCCAAAGCGGATACGTTAACATTGAGTTTGAAAATCAGTAGTTTGTTAATCGATGTTAATATTAACTTTTACACAAACGAATAGTGTGTCTCATGGGGCATAAAGTCGTTAAAACAGATAAAGATCGGTTGATAAATAATAAAGTTACAAGGAAATTTATAAAACTTAAAGAAAAACCACTTTGCCCTCAGGGGGGGCCTAAAGCGGTTTTTGGTATCGGGCAAAGCGGACATACCAAAGAAATGCAAAATAAGTCATATAATCTTTATTGTTTTAATAAAAAACGCACAATTTAAATATTTTAATTTAAAAAAGAGCAAATTCAATCTCTCCTTTCAGCAAAATAAAAGAAATCTTAAAAATTAATAATGATGATGAAAATATGGCCTTCCTTTAAAGCACTGGCCATGGACTTTTCGTCCCACGCAGCTTGAGCAGTTTTTCGTTAGTATTTATTCACCATCTAAAAGGATACATACAATTGATATAACAGATCTCATTTCACCCTAGTCGTGGGCAAAGCGGTTAGGTAACCTCTTTGCCCGAACCGCTTTGCCTTTTTAGACTGTTAATTTTCACAATCAAAAATAACTTCAAAATCAGACGAGTACATACAAGTCGACACTTTCATATCATAGTCAAATACACAAAAGTCAAGATCAATTTATTGATCAGGGCTTATTTTAACTGTAAATTAAAAAAAAACGCTCTACACTTACCGCGGTTTTTTTTCGAAATGCACCCAATTTTGATTTTTTACTGCACCTACTCGTGTAAACGTTCTTGCTGAGTCGGACGAATGCCCCAAGGGGAGCGGGGGGAGCGCATCGTACCCGCGCGCTTTTTATACACCTAACTATTGGCGCGTTCATTTAAAAAGACAAATCCGCTTTGGGCACCATAACCGCTTTGGGCCCCTTTCCCCTACACTCTGGTACTGACCGGTTTCATTTATACATACAACAATGAATTATACTGTATATATCACCCACCTTCAGTAAAACCTGTATATGTAGCTAAGTGTCTGCTCTATTCAATTAGAATTTTACTAGATGAAGGTGAAATAAAATCAGTTTTAGTCAGTTATCCTCTAACATTGCTGGTAGAATAAGCATTTAAATAAGCTCTTGAGTGATGATTTTTTTAATTCAACTACAAGTTAGCCTTTGACTGAGCAGATAGCTCTAGCATCTTGTGATAAGTGACGATGCAAGCTAGGATGGAAGCAGGCCAACCTGGGAGGGTTGTAGCAGGTTGTATTAAACCTCTGATTGGGTATGTACGCGGCATCGCACCGGAACACTATCGCTTAGCGGGACAGCTTTGTCGGTAGTGTGGTTACTATCAACGGCCAAAGCCAGACCAGACCAAAGACAATTTAGATTTCTAAATTGTCCCTTTAGAGCTCCCACTATCCCGGGAGATCCCAGTTTTTCTATTAAGAAATTCTCAGTAAATATTAGCAGCTCGAAGTTAGGAAGTTGGCGGAGTTACTTAGATACACCCCTGTGCCTCGAAAAGCACGTTAAGCTGTCGCGTTGGTACCTACCTACTAGGGTACGCCTGATCTCTTTCCGTTCGTGTCGTTCAGCCGTTAGCCCGTACACAGACAGACAGACAAAAATCTTAAAAACGTGTTTGAGTTGTGACATCGTTCTAATAGTGCAGTTATTCCGAAATCACAAACACACTTCAGTTTTATTGGTAGGTACGATGTAACGCCAGCTCGGTATAGCTACCGTTTCTTCGAACGCATTGCAAAACAAATGAATTACCCATCACCCCCCCGACCTCGAGTGGTACATAATTGCAGATGCGGTTCGTCGTCACCATCAAGCGGACCGTTCGTCCGGCGGACGGACAGACAGGCAGACAGACAGACAGACAGCAGAGTGACATTAATAGGGCTCCGTTTTTAGGGTTCCGTACCCAAAGGGTAAAAACGGAGCCCTATTAATGTCACTCGTCTGTCTGTCCGTCTGTCCGCCGGTCACAGGTCTCTAGCTCGCAGACGAAATGAGTTGCAAACCTGAAATTTTGGTATTTGGTGTAAAACGTTGACCCAAAATCAAATATTGAATTAAAAATTGAATTAAATTATTTTTCAGGGGGGCTCCCATACATGAGAAAGGAGCCGGAAAATATTTTTTTTTTCTTACCCTAGCTTGTGGGGTATCATTGTTTAGAGCTCATTGAGTAGAGTACGAATATATATTTTTTAATTTTTTGCTTAAAAAGTAAGGAAATGGGGGGTCATCAAAATTGTCAATTTTAGACCATTTTTGTGACGGGGGCTATCTAAAAAACTAAACTAGTTAGGAATATGATATTTCGGTATATTATGTACTATATGCTCTATTTGTACAACAAATACTGAAAACAATGATTCATAAAATAGTTTATAAGCTGTGACCAAAACAAACGAACTTATTTTGCGTTTTTCTTTCACGGTTTCTTGCGATGTCTAACTCGGAAATTAAATATTTCTTAGACCCTAAATGTTATATTGTTCATAATTATGTACGGAACCCTGAAAGAGCGAGGCCCGACTCGCATTTGGCTGATTTTTACCTTTTGGGTACGGAACCCCAAAAATGTTAGAAACGTGTTTGGATTGTGATATCCTTCTAATAATCATCATCATCATCATCATCATGATCAACCCATTACCGGCTCACTACAGAGCACGGGTCTCCTCTCAGAGTGAGAAGGGTTTTGGCCATAGTCTACCACGCTGGCCAAGCGGATTGGCAGACTTCACACACCTTTGAGAACGTTATGGAGAACTCTCAGGCATGCAGGTTTCCTCACGATGTTTTCCTTCACCGTTAAAGCAAGTGATATCTAAATACTTAAATCTAATAATCATACGAGCTTAATAAGAGGCAGTTATTCCGAAACCACAGACAAACATTTCAGTTTTATTGGCAAATACGATGTAACACTAACTACGGTACGGTTTGTTTGAACGCATTGCAAAACAAATGAATTACCCATCACCTCCCCGACCTCGAGTGGTACATAATTGCAGACGCGGTTCGTCATCACCATCAAGCGTGTTACGACACAGAATGTCGGTTTATGCAACCGCCTCGCCGCCGCGCCGCCTCGCCTCCACCACTCCACTGCTACTTGCTAGTATCATGAAAGTGCTTGCAAAAGGATGCAAGTTGCGTATCGTTCATGTTTGTTAGGCGCAACGCAAACCTATACAGCACCGAGGCGCAGTTTCTTTTCATGAAAACAACTTATTGAACTCAGCTTTATTCTATTCATTTTTACATAATACTTGGGGCCTGTTTCACCACCTAGATAAGTGTCTGATAGCCTAAATGTAAGTTTTGTCACTTTCTTATTTTAAGTCAAGTGACAAAGACAAAAGTTGTAAAGCTATCCGATACTTATCAGACGGTGGGGAAACAGGCCCTTACAGTTGAAAACAAAACACGAACAGCGCACGCGCGGTCTGTGGGTAATGATCGACGATCTCCGGAATGGCTAATTCTGGGATCCCAGCGAAAAGTGCTCTAACAACTCTCCAGAGAGTTTTCATCGCAAAAACATTAACGAAACAGGAGCTAAGCTGTTCGTATTCTTCGCAAATTGTTTACAAGAATTGCAATTTCGGCAGATAGATTGTGCAAAAAATCTATCAAAACATCAACCAACGCTTGCTAAGACTACGAAAAATACACTTCATCAGTGTAGGTATAGAACTATAGATTCAGGTAGGTACACATATTATATAGGTATGTACTATGTACCTATAAACCAGTTAATTACCTACTATGTCATTTAAAGCAAAACCAATTGAATTTGTTAAGTCTAAACCGGCCGAAATTCATTATCGCATTAATATGATAGTCACAGCACGGCGTTACTTATTAGTTTTCCTGTTTTTGTTAGTCACCTTTAAATTTTTATGCACCAAAATATGCACATCAATTTGACGATGAGGACTTAGCATTAGAAGTCCGCATGATTAGTTCACCCATGTGTTTGCCTTTGCTAACTATGACAAATTAATAAGTACCTATAGAAAATTCACAGAGCTGACCTCAATGTGATGATGTAGAGCATATACATATAGCACCGACAGATGCATGTCTTTGAGAACTATGAACAAAGAATGGCTAACTATGAACAATGAGTGGTGGACTATGAACAATGAATGGAGAACTACGTGCAATAAATGGTGAACTATGAACAATTAATGGAGAACTATGAACAATGAGTGGAGAACTGAGAACAATGAATGAGAACTATGAACAATGAATGGAGAACTACATGCAATGAATGAAGAACTATGAACAATTATTGGAGAACTACATGCAATGAATGAAGAACTATGAACAATGGTTGGAGAACTACATGTAATGAATGAAGAACTATGAACAATGAGTGGAGAACTATGAACAATGAATGGAGAACTACATGCAATGAATGAAGAACTATGAACAATGATTGGAGAACTACATGCAATAAATGAAGAACTATGAACAATGATTGGAGAACTATGAACAATAAATGGAGAACTCACGGGATAAACGGCAAGCACTACGGCGACACTGCTGCATGCATCCTTCCAGTGCCGCAGCGCAGATCTCAGTGTGACGATGTAGAGGATGCAGAGCACCAGCAGACACAGAAGACCGCATGACCAGATCACCCATGCGTTGCTTTTTAGAACTGTGGACAAATAATTTATTCTTTAGAAAGAGCTGTCGTATTATCGGAAACACCCAGACAAATTCAATGCCCTCATTCCAATTCATGTGTCATAATATACCTATTCATGAATTTAAAAAAATATCTCCAATTCTTAAATAACATATAAAACAACAAATACTTTTATACTTATATTAAACGAAAAAAATAACTGCTAAGTAATTGCATTTTGAAATTTTCTTATCATTTTGCTCTAATTAGGTATTCTTATCAATGCAATGGAAATTATGTGCCAGATAATTATTTTGGTTAAATTAACTCGCACGTAGGGAACACGTTTATCAATGTCTGTTTTACATATTAATAAGAAAATTTTCCAAGCTAATTTTATCTACTACAATGCTCACCGTCACTGAAAAGCTCGCAAATTAATGTATAAAAAAGTACCTAATAATACCTACTTGTGATGGAATTACAGCCACAGCGGCCAATATCAATGAAAAACCGACCAAGTGCGTGGCGGGCCACGCGCAGTGTAGGGTTCCGTAGTCACAATCCTCGAAAAAAAGATATATAACTCCTTAACCTGTGAACCCTACTTAGCCATGATAGTTTTCCTTTAAAATTGATTATATATACTACTGCTGTGAATTTTTTCAAGTTCCTATATACTGCCATTTGGCTGATAGAGGGGGGGACACTTGACTCTAATAAAAATTAGCACTTTAAAACATCATATTTTACAAACGGATCTAGAAATCGAAAAATGATGTTCACATCCACATCCACATGTCCACACCCACAGTATTTTTAAAAGACCTATACAACGATACCCCACACTATGGGGTAGACGAGAAAATAATATTCATCCCCACTTTACATGTAGGGGAGCTACCTTAAAAAAAATATTTATCAAAATTTTATTTCACCACTTTGTCGACGTGATTAATATTTATACCCATGCCAAATAACAGATTTCTAGCACTAATAGTCTCTGAGATTAACCATCATCACAGAACCATCATCACAGACAGGACGAATCTGGCGAATAAGCCTGACATCGTGCTGACGGACCGGACAACTTCGAGGGTGTTTTAGTGGACATCACCATCTCCCATGACGAGACAACCTTAATAATCTGTATCGGGCTCACGAGGTATCTGCATGTAGCATGTAGAGTCCACTGAAAGCATCACAATAGTTATACCTATCTGCAAATAGTTAGTTTGACCCCAGCCAGCTTCGCTCTTCATTTTTGGCGACTGAGGTTTCGTGGCAGTTCGCTCGAAGCCAATCTGTAGAAATGGTACCTTACTCTCGGCTATCTGACGTCTATGCCGGGGTATAATTTTCCACCCTCTACAAATATTTATTTATGTAATGTGTATAGTAAGTTTATATCATCATACCTACATAACCCACTGCCGGTCCACTACGGGGCACGGGTCTCTTCTCAGAATAAGAAGGGTTTAGACTTTAAGGCAGGTAGTCCACCACGCTGCCACCAAGTGCGGATTGGTAGACTTCACACGCCTTTGAGAACCTTATAGAGAACTCTCAGACATGCAGGTTTCCTTGCAATGGAAGTTTTCCTACACCGTTAAAGCAAGTCATATTTAATTGCTTAAAACGCACATAACTCTGAAAAGTTAGAGGCCGAAGTCTTAACAACTATCCTATAGGACTCTATTTATTTACACAACAAATACCTACACCGTTTCATGATGCTGATGCATGATGAAAAACTGCATTATGAATTCGTTTGTTCTAAACAACAACATAATATTATAACAAACCCTAATAGAGTGAAACCCGACTCGCACTCAGCCGATGTCACGTGCCACGGTTATAATGTTAGTATAAGCAGTAATAAAGTCGTATGCGCCGTGCACGCGCGTCGCTTACGCGTTTCTGCTGGGAACGACTTTAAGGAAAACTAAATTGTGCAAAGCAAGTATGATGTCATGGTAAGGCGTTTATGTAATTAAAACAATGGCTTGAATAACTAAGACAATTAAAAACTTTATAAGACTCAATAGTGCGTGATTGGCATTAATTTATTGTAGAGTTGTAGACCCTGGAAATAGATTGAACTGTAAAGAATTGATTTAAATCTTATTAAGTAGTTGGTATTTAGGTAAGCATATATTATATACCTAGGTAGTAATTTTCCATCTTTACAGAAGTTTTTAAAAATTAAATTTCACTGTACCTGAGATTTTCGTGTCAGAAAAACCGAATAAATTTTTGTACCGACCTGGGACTCGAACTTGAGATATTATGATCCGCCATCGAACGAACAAGCCACTAGTCACGAGTCATATCATAAACTCTACTTTGTACCCATAATATGAATTATTCAATATCATGGTAATCATAATCGTAATATCCTTACGCACTCCACCCACCCTGTAGAAAGTAATAAGTACGGGAACGAAATCCGTGTGCGAAGTTCCATTCAGTAGGTACCCTTAGTATGAGTTTGCACATTTCAACAACGTTAGGGTAGGGTGGTGCAAGACGGCGCAGTTTGGGATTGAAGCTACATAAAATGAAAAGTGTAAGGGTTATCCGGATGAAACTATGTATTCATAATCATTAATTATCTGACTATAAAACAACATACTTATAATATTAAAAAAAATAATAACATTCACAATAAATCAAAGAAAGCGACTAACGAGAATTGCGCAGTTTTACACATTCTAGTGTGTAAAACTGCGCGTTGAGATCGATAAGATTGCGCACTTTTAATAAACATAAAAATTGGCCAAGTGCGAGTCGGGCCTCGCTCTTTTAGGGTTCCGTACATAATTATGAACAATATATTTTGAGTCTAAGAAATATTTCATTTTCGAGCTAGACATCGCAACTACCCATGAAAGAAAAACCCAAAAAATGTTCGTTTGTTTTGGGTCACAGCTTATAAACTATTTTAAGAATCGTTGTTTTCAGTATTTGTTGTTTAAATAGAGCATATGGTAATTAATATACCGAAATATTATATTCCTAACTAGTTTAGTTTTTGAGATAGCCCCCGTCACAAAAATGGTCTAAAACTGACAACTTTGATGGCCTCCCATTTCCTTATTTTTTGAGCAAAAAATTAAAAAAAATATATATTTTTACTCTACATAAATACTACTATAAATAATACTACAAGCTGGGGTAAGAAAAAAAAATTCCGGCTCCTTTCTCTGTATGGGAGCCCCCCTAAAAATAATTTAATTCAACTTTTAATTCAATATTTGATTTTGGGTCAACGTTTTACACAAAATACCAAAATTTCAGGTTTGTACCTCATTTCGTCTGCGAGCTAGAGACCTGTGACCGGCGGACAGACGAACAGACAGACAGACAAACAGCAGAGTGACATTAATAGGGTTTCGTTATTATTCTTTGGATACGGAACCCTAAAAATCACAAATTATTTGCAACCGATACCTATTGATAAAAAAGTATCTAAGAACCATTGCTAAAAACCTGCTTTCAAATAAAAAAACACATTCAAATCAGTTTACCCGTTTAAGAGCTACGGTGCCACAGACAGATACACAAACAGACAAACACACACGCAGTGGTCAAATTTATAATCTCTTTTTGCGTTGGGGGTTCAAAAGAAACTAATGTATAAACAACAATCAATGCGTGTAAAGTTGCGCGCACAGTACTACACGCATTCAAGGTGCGTAATCTTACACACTTAGGTGCCGGCTTAATCATTACGATATTACTGCCATTTCGTAGAAAATTGCTATACTATTTTGTATGGATCAGTAACATGACCTAACCCGTTGTGCAAAATTAAGGATAAAACACCAACATTTTAATAACTTTTTTAGTAATACTACATTCAATTCGTTAAAAAATAAGATCAAACGTATATAAAAACTTTGAACTCACTTATTTCCTGCGTTTCTCAAGAAATTCCAATATTTTTTCTGGAGCACGCACCGGCTTCGATAACAAGTAAAACACAACTGAAGTTAGCTACGAATTTAACTCCGTTGTCTAGTTAGGACGTGTGCGCAGTCTTATCGACCGCGCAGTCTTGCACTACCCTACCCTACTAGGTAGATTTCGAATATTGAAAAATTAAAATCTCAAGTGTAACATGGACGTAAAGTCATACATTCAGTAGGTACTTCCAATTTTTATTTCGGAAAGTTTCCGCTTCGTTTCCGACTTTATGTAATGTATAGATGTATGGATCAAAATCTGAAAATGGACCATAAATACCCCTGCCGGGAATCAAACCCAGGACCTTCCATTTACGCGCTGACCATTGAGCCAAGGAGGTCGTCAAAATTCGTCAAAGAAGTTATTTTCAAAATTGATTCTTTAAATCCATACAGAGAGAATGTATTTTAAAATCACAGTCACATCAATGTTATTTATTTTTATAGATAACATTTGTGGTAATATTCGCCACTGTTATGTATGACAGAGTTATGATTATTTTATTACTTACATATTTTTTATTGCAACTAAGTATTCTTGTTGTTAACTATTTCACAAACGATGACCTATTACGACTTGCGCAAAGTGTTAAACTAATAATTTTCCATATAAGTACTTAGTATGATATCTTAATTTCCTGAAAAGCATACATATTAAGTAGCAGAGGATGGGCCAATTTGTTGATTAATATTGAAATGATATTGAACAATATACTGTTGACCTTTGCCACTTTTCCGGAAATTCCCCGAAGCGGAAACGACCTCATAAGTTCACAGAATCCCCTTAAATGGCTTTATTGCCACACCATTCACGTATGCATCTGTCGCAGGACAATAAACGTTAAATTTCTTTTAAGTAATTAATTTTCTGATTGATTAAATCTTTTATTGCTTATACAGATATACATTATATCAAAATAGGATAGAAAATAAAATAAACCGGTCAAGTTCGAGTCAGACTCGCGCACCGAGGGTTCCGTTCTCCAGAAGTATAAGTACAATCTGTTTTTCATTAGTTTGTCTTAAAAGGTAGGGTGCTTGGCTCAACTATGTACATGTATAGGTACACCCTTTAATTTCCAACTTTTTTTAGTTTTTGCAATTTAAGACCCTGGCTGACCTGCCAAATTTCGTAACTCTAGGTCAACTGGAACTAAAATTTAGGTTTTCGACCCAAAACCTATAGGGTACTTCCGGTTGACCTAGATTTGTCAATTTTGGTTAAAAGCAAGGTCTTACAGATGAAGTAAAGGAAAAATTCCGAAAAATAAAAAAAGTTGAAAATTAAAGTAAATTTTGGTATTTACAAGTTTTCGTGAAAATCTAAAGCCCTTATCTTTTTATTGTGTGGACTCAGGACCTTAATTTTTATACACCTAATAGGGACTATAGACCTTAGTATCTGGTATAAATTTCAACTTGCTAGGTCCTGAGAAAATCGGTGGTGACACACGGACAGACGGACCGACGGACAGATGGACAAGAATGTGATCTTATAAGGGTTCCTTTTGAGGTACGGAACCCTAAAAAGGAATTTTAGCGTGCAAGGGCGGTCTTATCGCTAAGATATTGATGTCTTATCAATTATTATTATTATTACTGATGAGTGACGGGGACGATAGCGGGCTCAGTCCAGTTAAACTGAGTTTTTACAAAATGGATTAAACTTAAACTTTTTTGTATAAAATAAATATAAAAAAATATTCAAAAAAATATTAGATATCTATACTTAATATTATAAAGCTGAAGAGTTTGTTTGTTTGAACGCGCTAATCTCAGGAACTACTGGACCGATTTCAAAAATTCTTTCACCGTTGGATATGTACGTGATCTCTGAGTGCTATAGGCTATATATATTATGTACCACGGGCGAAGCCGGGGCGGACCGCTAGTAATTTATAATTTAACATTTTAGAACATTACTAGTAGTAGACCCCGCAGGCTGACGTTGTCCTGCCACAGACCTGTTTTACTTGTTCGAAAAATAATAAATAATAGTTTAAAAAAACTAAAAGACACGCTTTTTATAGAAAACCAAACTAAAAAATAGAAAATAAATTTTAATAAATATAAATTAATAATAGTGTGCATATGAAAAAAATGTATTTTATTTAAAAAAAGCGTGGGGTGCATGGGTGTATAGAGGATTATCATTTCGATAATATCTTAAAAGCACCCCACGCTTTTTTTTAAATAAAATACATTTTTTTCATAATGCACACTATTATTAATTTATATAATTTATTAAAATTTATTTTCTATTTTTTAGTTTGGTTTTCTATAAAAAGCGTGTCTTTTAGTTTTTTTAAACTATTATTTATTTTCTACTTTTTCTTCTTCTTCTTAAAGTGCCATCTTCTTTCGAAGATCGGCGATCATGGATCTTCGATACCGCGGCTCTGAATAATGAACGGGTGCTTTTTCCAAACCATTCTACTTTTTAGTTTGGTTTATTTATAAAACACTAAAAAATCATGTCACTTAAAATACAACAGATATTAATTATTAATAAATTATTTTATTTGTTTTTTATTGTAAATCGTACAATATGATTAAAGTAAATACGTACTAATTAATAATATGTATTATTATTTTGTTTTAATAGGTATTGTTTTATCTTCGCATTCGTGCGTTTTGTGCTTAGATTTTAGTTGTGTGTGACATCTATTCTGTTTACCCTAGTTACAGTTAGTTACCGTGCGATTTTGAATGTTTATTGTTTTTCCTTACCGACGACTTTTGATAAATGAACACAAAATCTTCCATTTTGTGTTCATTTATCTAATCATTCCATTCCAAATTGAATAATGAAATAATCTTATCAAATTAGTGTATTGTCATCGGTCTTCGATAAATCTACAAAGTTTGAATGAAATCTGACCGTTTAAAGTGGGTCAAAAACGCGTTCAAAGAAGTCGGTTACAAACATACATACAGGTGAAGCTAATATAAAGCGTGTAAAAATAAATTCCAGAGGTATCAACAACAGCGGCGCCTACCGGGTCCTATCTGTCCTATCAGTAAGGATATAATTATCTGTCCTATCTGTATAGTCCTCTCTGTAAGGACCATCTCGGTGACCCCATAAGTACCTAGTAGGTAGGTACTTACCACAACAAAAATCAAAATCGGTCAAGCATTGTACGAGAAAAATTACAAACACACGCATCCCGGAATTTTATACATAAAAATTATATTTTAGGTGACCTATACCTATGTGCATAATAGTTTTGCGTTACGAATATGTTTAATCATAGGAACAGTGTGCTTAGTCTAAATCGGAGCACTCGAAAACGAACTCGAAAACTATTGATCGATTTCAGAGTAAAATAGACCTAAAATGGCTTGTATTAAGGTTTGAGTTCGCCAATACATTCAGCATTGTTCGAATGCTGAATGTATTGGCGAACTCAAACCTTAATACAAGCCATTTTAGGTCTATTTTACTCTGAAATCGATCAATAGTTTTCGAGTTCGTTTTCGAGTGCTCCGATTTAGACTAAGCACACTGAGTTTAAAAAGTTTTGAGCCTCTACATTTTACTCTACTTAATACAAAACATCTAAAGATAGCAAGCTTAAAAATTCTGAAAATAGGGTAGTTATTTCGCTCTCTATTAAGTAAGTAACTAAATAAATTTATATTACTTAAGTATACTGGAATATTTTTTTAAAATATGCAAAAGATTAAGTTACATAGTTTCCTCATAGGAAAGAGGGATTTAGAGCTTAGATCCGCCGCGCAGCTCCAGTGCGGATTGGCGGGCTTTATCGTCTATTGTCACAATATGATATACCCACCTAGTGATAAAGTGATAAATAACCGGGACCGACTGCTTAACGTGCTCTCCGAGGCATAGGGGTGAAACATCGCCAACTACTAACTCCGGGCTGGCACTGAGAATTTCTTGACAGAAAAACCCAATACCTAACCATTATTTGCCCGACCTGGGAATCGAACCTGGGACCTCATGATCTGCAGTCGAATATGCTAACTACTAGACCAACGAGGCAGCAAGAGCAAGTTAGATACCTATCCACCACCACCACCACCACTACATCCTTTTTAACATCCCACAGCTGGGCACAGGCCTCCTCTCTCATAGGAAAGAGGAATCAAAGCTTAGACCCGCCACGCTGCTCCAATGCGGGTTGGCGGGCTTTAAATTATAATAATAATAAGTAATAAAAGCTACCTTTGCAGTTTTGTAAATAATAAACAGAAAATGTAGGTGATTCTCTTATGTTTAGAACTTAAAGGTAACTACTTAACTGTACATGATCAAAGCTCTGAAAAATAAGCTAATCCCACAAAATACTTATAACAATGAAATTACCTGCAAAGTACGAGGCGAAATCTGGTTGGAGGCTGTAGCTATGGCACAATAGAGTGGTATTAATCGCATCGGCGTTGTTTACATCAGGCAGGGACGCGATGTGCCTCGCAGCCGCCACCCCATTGCTGGCCGCACTCAACAGATCCATTATCAATGTTATTAACTCCGATCGACTCGATTCGATTTTAATTCATAGAAAGTGAAACCATGTTTATTTCCCGCTGCGTGATTACGAAACACCGGGTTATTACGTGGCCGTATAGGACAGGTACCGCCGACGCTGTATTCAACACTGGCGTTCGCGCGTTTCGCTTTACTTTCTTTCGACAGTTCAGTCGACGCAACATTTAGTGTTGTACACTTACAACAACATCTCGTATCGACTGACTAATAATATATCTACTGGTGGGTTGAGGAAAAGCTGCATGAATGACATGAATCATTGCTGCAATCTCAAATTATGTTGATTAGCTGGATATAATACTCTCGCTGCAACAATTGCATTGTAGCCAATAGCGAGGGAGTGTCGGCCGATCAGTGAATGTGATCGTCACACTGTGGCCAATGATATAATACGTTTCTGACTGTGGCTGTCAAACTATGGCGTCGACTTAGTGTTAAATAAAATTGAAGTGTGTATGACTTCGAAATAACTGCCTCTTATCTTATAAATAACCATGTGAACCTAATAATTAGGTTCACATGGTTATTTAAAAGATAGCATAATCCAAAAGTATTTTAAAATTTTTCCGTTGATCTGTCTGTTTGAACGGGCTAATTTTCAGAACGGCTGAACCTATTTTGAGGATTTTGTCAGACAGATAGAGGATGATTATACAAGAAATATTTTTATAAAAAACTCAGACTGCTTTTTATCTTGGAAAACTGAAAGATTTCTGCATGATAAAATAAAAATGATATTACGGAGACAACATACACTTACATCTTAAGTATCATAGATTGAAAGAGAGACAATCGCCTAAAACTGGGAAAAGACCCCCTTAATCCAGTCTTCATCCAAGTCACGGACTTCAACTAGTATGCAAAAATATCGGTCGCCAAAAATATTTGGCGAGCATAGTTCTTACAAAGTGACGGATAATAATAATAGTTAATCTTATTTAGAGATAATGGGGAGAGGTACTTATTGATGTCAAATCTTGTACTCAACCTAAGGTACCTACTTTGTTAAAGCAAAGCAAAACTATTTGTGTACAAACTATTAGGTAACTAGGTGTAGGTACCTAGTTTTCGAGTATAGCTGTTTTCTTTGGTCTCATGAAAAACAGCAACGTTTACAACCAAAATCATAGGCTTTACTCAAACTCGAATTACAAATTACAATAATGTAAGGGTTTACTCCTATATATACACATTCCTATTACTTTACGATATCTTTATTCTTAGTTCGTTATTAGGTAATTAAAATCATAGTTATATCTGCAAGGTAGATAAAATAATTAATAATAAATGATGTAAATAAACAAAAACATAATTATGTACCTACTTACCTACGACACGATAAACAAAGGTATTAATTATCTAGCAGTTATTGTTAAGCGTATGTTGAGTGGGTTTTTGGAAACATACAAAGTCATTGATAAGTTGATAACACCTAATCAACTGTTAACAGGCAAATTCATTATTTTATGAACACTTTATCTAAACACGACAGATTAATCAAACCTCTTTAAATAAAATTGTAACTTACCAAAATTATTACTACAGTAATTTGTTGGATTATTTGGATTAGGCCTTTTTACACTGAGATTCGTTTATAAAGAGGAGGTCAAGTGCGAGTAGGACTTGCTCCCTAAGAGGGTTCTGTATACTAATTACATTACAGAACTGTAAAAATAAGTATGATTACCTATTTTACGATTAACAAGAATTGCGATATCAATGTAAAAGTAACTGTTGATAACTACGGAAAAAGTTAATTTTTTCCCCACTTATCTGTTGATACTTACTCTTACATCACGATGCACAAGAATTGCATCATCAAGGATATAAAAGTAAATGTTGGTAATATAATAACACTATAAAAGTTAATTTTCCCCCTCTAATCTGTTAATATTTACTATTACCTCACGATAGCAAAAATCCCGATATCTGTGATTTAAAACTAACTGCAGTTGGTAACAACACTAATAAGTACTTAGTTAATTTTTCGTAATAATCCGTTGGTATACCTACCTACTTACTTTTAATTCGCGATCAACAAGAATTGCGACATCAAGGGTGTAAAAGTAAAGCTGTTGGTAACAACACTAAAAGTTAATTTTTTCCCACTAATCTGTTGGTACCTAGTTAGTATTAGGTAACAGCGGCGAGGCGAGAGCCACTAACCGACTATGCTATATATGATTATCACTAGTTTTGTAATAATTATACGTGTAGTATGTTAAAAAATAACATACACGTATAAGTTCAATTAAGTTGAACCAATCGAGTTTATATCATTCAATACACTACCACCACCACCACTACAGCCTTTTAACGTCCCAATGCTGGGCACAGGCCTCCTCTAAATCCCTCTCTCCACATAGGAGAGAGGGATTTAGAGCTTAGACCCGCCACGCTGCTCCAATGCGGGTTGGCGGAAATAACGATTATTGTCACATAATAGTGATAATAACCGGGACCAACTGTTTAACGTGCTCTCCGAGGCACGGCCCGGGCGTGAAACACCGCCAACTATACTGTCAGATTATTGTTGAAAATTAATTAGAATTTGTAGAAATGGTTTAAACAGATTATTAATTTCATAATTGAAATAGGTTAGAATGAACTAAGTATTATTAATTTCAGTTATGATTATTAATTTCATAACTGGGGTGCCAGCCAGGTAACCTCCCAGTGTGCCTGGGTGCTGCTGGTCCTCTTGGATACGTCCGAGGGGAAGAGCAGTATTCGGGCCGGTGCGCCCCGGTAACACGGTTAATAATTAATTTTCCTACGGGGATATTGTTAGCCATGGCCAATGACCTGGCAGAGGGAGGTTTCTCCGCGTGTCCCTCTGATTAGCAGAGGGCACTGCGGATGAAACTGGGGGTGAGACACCCCGGGGCGGGGGGCAGCAATGCCCATCGCGGGAAGAAGAAAACCTCGTTAAAAAATCACGGAAGGGCGCGAGCCTCTGGAGGGACAGCCCAGAGGCGAGCGGGAGCCCCGGCTGGGGCGGCTGCCGAACGCCTGGGATGCATACATTGGGTTCCCCAGACGTCCAGCACAGAGAGCATGAGGGTCATGCCGTGGTGGTTTTTAGTGGGTATACCCCATTCTTCTCTGGGGGGTCCCACATAACCTTCATTCTGCCGCACTCTGCCGCAGAACGGGGGTAGCTATAAAAGCTTTTCCACCACGTCAAAAAAAAAAATGTTTGAATGTACTGACATTTGATTCATTCAGTGGCGCCGAACCGCCATCTTGAATTTTATTAGTTTAAAATTTAAATACGGGTACTTTGAAGCAATGAATTCAGTCTCCTACAGACACTTAACCGACTATTAGATGCTTCAGCGTCTAGGTCGTGATGTTTGATTGAGGGTTGCGATACCAATGACACCCTAATCGAATAAAATGCATTTTGGGCTTAGCTGTGGTCTGTGTGTAATTAAGGCCCCTATCCCACTGGCGTTTTGCGGGCGTTGGCGTTTCTCCAACGTCTGCGCAGCGATAACGTCGCGTTGACGCGACGTCAACGTTGAGAGTGTCCAATAGTAGGGGAGCCCAAGAGGGGATTTTTGGATTTACTCGAGCGCGTCAGATTAAGATAAGAGAGGCGAGACATCTTGCATCTTGCTGAGTACCCTCTACCACATAATATAAGCCGTTTAAATAGAGCCGCGCGTATATATAATCATATATATATATACGCGCGGCTATATATATATATTATATAATTTATATATATTATATAATATATATATTATATATATATTATATATATTATATAATATAATCATATATTTAGAAAATCAGACTATTTGAACGTAACGTACCAGAATGGGAGCGTTACAAAGTTCGAAAAAAAAACGTTATCTTGACCTTCTCGAATCTCGAGGGTGGTTGATTTTTTTTTTCTATTTTGAGGGAAATGATGCAAAAATAACAAAAAAAAAAATAATATGCAGATTTCCGCGTGCAGTTAGAAGCTTTCCCCACCACTGAAATGGAAAACCTTATATTATAACCTTTTATTATTCCTATCAAGTAATCTATAAAATCTACTAGGTCCCGACGACGCTCGAGTAAATCCACATTTAGCATCCTCGGCTCCCCTACTATGGCAACCGTTCACGCTTCGACTTCGCAACGTCAACGCAATGTTATAACGTCGTCGCGACAACGCAGCGCAGACGTTGGAGAAAATAAACGCAAATCACACTAATATTATAAATTACTTACTTACTCCATGGAAGTAGCAGATTACTAAGATTAGTACAACCTATAGGTAAGTACATACTTACCTCGTACTTTGATGCAAACAAGATATAATTTAAAAATTAAAAAAACCCGACTGCCATGCTAAAAACGAACTAAAAAATTAATAAACTACCACCGTACCACTTACAGTGTAGTTGTTATTTATTTTGTTTTTCATGATTTGTCACTCCAAATTGATTTAAAACATATAGATTGTATACATTTTCGTACTCGCCTTTTAAAGCCCTTTATTTTGATACCCCACTCGAGGGTCTTGAAGAAAAAAATTTTTTTCAGCCCGCACATTAAAGTGCATAAAATCCGCCATTTTGATTTTTTATGAATTTTATGTACCTAGTAACATTTGCGCCGTCAAGACAAATCTAATGACGTATAATTTATCAAAATAGGTTGAGCCGTTAAGTAGTTACGAACTGACATAGGAAACGGTCATTTTCTACGATTTATCACTCCAAATTGTTTCCAAATATATAAATTTATACATTTTCGTATTTGCCTTTTGAATCCCTTTATTTTGATACCCCACTCGAGGGTCTTGAAGAAAAAATTTTTTTTCAGCTCGCACATTAAAGCGCATAAAGTCCGTCATTTTGATTTTTTTTTAAATTTAGGTACCCTATAACACTCGCGTCATTGAGACAAATCTAATGACGTATCATTTATCAAAATCCGTTGAGCCGTTGATTAGTTACACGCGGACATAGGAATGGACATACATACACACAGGTGAAACACATAACCCAGTCGGGTAATTAGTACAACAAATGAATTATTTCTGGCAGCCTAATTCAATGAAATTAATGTTAATAAAGCCTCTTTTAAACAATAAGGAAAGTATAACAAGTATAAATTAAAAATTTATAAAACCCCCGACATTCGCCATTTTGTGGTGGCGGCCATCTTGGATTTGCAATACTGATATTCTACTAGTCAAGCCCTTTCATATGATACCCATAGGGAGTTGTGAAGAATATTATGTAATCCGCCATTTTGTAGCGGCGGCCATCTTGGATCGATTTCCATCAAACATAGCTAACAACACCTAAGCACACGCACACGCACACGCACATGCACACGCACACGCACACGCCCGCGCCCGCGCCCTCGCCCGCGCCCGCGCCCTAGCCCGCGCCCGCGCCCTCGCCCGCGCCCTCGCCCTCGCCCACGCCCGTGCCCTCGCCCGCGTACGCACACACACACATGCGTCGGGGGTAAAAATTAAAATTGTTCAACAATATTTTTTTACGCCGTACAGAAAACACATAGCAATATAATATTTCGACCAATTTGATCGCAGACGAATATAAAATGTAACAGAATTGGCTCCAACGAAGCTGTTAATATTACAATTAGTCAAAATCAGTCCATCGGTACATTGATGAACGCAGACAGTCAGAGAAAAACTGACTTAATGATTTTATTACTATTACTGCTTTTGGTTTGTTGGTGATACATAAAGTACGGCTACGGAACTCTACCTGCGCGTTCTAATTCGGACTTGGCCAATTATGCATTCTGAGACGCGTTGAGGAAATAATTGAGCCAGCCAAATATGGCAACCCTAGCCTATCTATGAATCATAATTTATAAACTAATCCCCAATACTAATTTACTTCTGACAAAGCATGTTTCGAGGTAATACTTACTGAGGTAAATATCATTAGTCACAGTGTTTCATGTTGTTTGATAGATGACTAGATCAAAATAACAGTAAAATTTAATTAATTATTTGGCCAATTATGCATTGAGACGCATTGAGGAAATAATTGAGCCAGCCAAATATGGCAACCCTAGCCTATCTATGAATCATAATTTATAAACTGATCCCCAATACTAATAATTTACTTCTGACAAAGCATGTTTCGTGGTAATACTTACTGAGGTAAGTATCATTAGTCACAGTGTTTCATGTTGTTTGATAGATCACTACATAGTATAAAACAAAGTCGCTTTCTCTGTCCCTATATCCCTATGTCCATTTGAATGCTTAAATCTTTAAAACTACGCAACGGATTTTGATGCGGTTTTTTTTAATAGATAGAGTGATTCAAGAGGAAGGTTTATATGTATAATAACATCCATTAAATAGTGGAGAAATACTGTTATTTTTGAGATTTCTAATGTGATATCGTAAATAATTACATTTTTTCCGCTTACATTGCAAACGCAGGCTGAACCCTACGAGATTTATCAAAATAATGTACTAAGTATTGTACACATTGAAAAGGTCTACAGAAAAGTCCGCGATGGTATATGTCTATCTCTTATGGATATCCCACAATAACATTTTTTTGTCATTTACTTTTTACGACAAATAATGGCTAATTTTCGAAGCGATTTCAACCAATGCAGCATTAATCCTTATCTAATTAAATACCTTAAATGCATTGTTGATTTTATATGAATCCATATGGCCCTTTACAGCATATGATTTAAATGAATACTTTCGAAGATATTACAGATTTAAAAATTGCGGCGGCGGGAGCGTGCCTATAAGCGCGTCGGCGGCCGCGGTTCTCCCTATAGCCCAGTGTCGATAATTTTTGAAACCAAAAAAAAAAATCACAGTACGTAGGATGAAACCCATTGGAAAAGGAGGAGAATATTATAAAAATACAAGGAAAAATAATTTACGTGCGATCTGAGCTCGGGAAAAAAGGGGGGGAGTTTTAAGGGTAAAAAACGGTTTATCTCGATTTCCGGCAAAACTAGAAGTCCTCCCGTGTGGGGTTGCTGGTCCCCCATCGGGCGCGTCCCCCCAGTGGCGGATGGGGGAACGCCTCCCAGATATGGGAGGTACCGGGGAAACCCGGCGCGGACCAAAACCAGCAGGGGGTTGCCGCTTGGAGGATCCTGGTACTTCTCTGTTCATCAGAGTGGACTGTGGAGACTCCGGGCGGCGACAATTGGGGGGGAGGCTTTCGGGCCGTGAGGAAGAAAACCTCGTTAAAAAATTACAGGAGGGGGTGGAAACGCCCTGCGCGGCGGGTCCGCTGGTCTTTTTGGCCGGTGGGCGCTGGCTTCGGCCACCGTCGGGCAACCCGTAATCCGCACTGAGCGGAACCGGGGGCCCCACGCACTGAGCGAGGGGCCGCGAGGAAGAAAACCTCTATAAAAAATTACACGAGGGGTGAACCTCTTGAGGGTCGCCTGCAGGTGTGGTCCTCTTGAGGGTTGCCTCTAGCGGGGAACTCCGGGTGATGGATTGGCGTATCCGTCGCCCGTTGAGACGCCTCGGGTCGGGAGGCGCACCATTATGTTCCTGGTGCGCCTCAGACGTTAGGAGTTAGGGGACCTTTAGGTCCCCCTGTGGAGGGTCTGCTTCGGCGGACAGCGCCGGCTGGGTCGCGGATGATTGCGCAAGTGTACCCGTAACCCAGCCACCAGGCGATACGGAGGAACATCGCTGGGTTTTAGTGGGTATTCTGGCCACTTCTTGGCCTGCTTGAGTCCCACACTACCTTCCGGAAGCGTCGCAGTCCGCTGCGCTGCTTCCGAAAGGTGTGCGTAAATGCATTTCCCAGCGTAAAAAAAAAAAAAAAAAAAACTAGAAGTCCTATGGAAAAAAATCAAATGGCAAAGTTGTAGGTAATAAAAAGATCTACAACTTTTGTATTTACACTTTTTTCACATAACCTCAAGATTTATGTGAAAAGTTCAAAAAACCAAGTTTTTGGTTCTTTATTTTTATCTTTTAAAATAAATATTTTTTTTTCACGGAATCTGGTGAAAACTTACTGTTTTATGTCCCAAATACACTAATTTATTTGATTTGAACTATTTAGTTTTTCTCCTTATTTTTGACTTAATATCGACTTAATTCTGACAGCTGTCATTTTCATTTACAGATGAGTTATTTATATGGAGAACAGGGTTAACATCTACGAAGTACGATTTTACCCCAAACTACTTTAATTCCCTGTCAACATATAAAGCTCTAAGCCGCTTAATAATATTAATTGTTTCGCCCTAAAATAGAAATTGCTAAGAATGGAAACTAGAAAGTGCACACTAACAGCAATAGAAAACAAAAGAAGCACATTGAAAAAATTTATTCAAAAATGGAAGTCGAATGACATGATCACCATGAAGTGTCTGTCAGGCATTTGTCATATCTACATGCAGCAGTTGATTTGTATTTGCATAAGTTTTGAATTTTTTATCTTTTTTGTGGGAATTGTTTTATCTCTGGTAACATTATGAAACGTCAGAATTCCACGGAATTAGTAATTCGGGTATAAGGTGAGATATAGTAAGTTCATTGTGGAAAATATCGTAAAAAGTCAAGCCGCCTGGGAGCTTTCATCGAAAACGCTGCCTAATCCCTGAGCGGGTAGTACCTACGCATAATATGCTCTACTACCCGTGCGAAGCCGGGGCGGGTCGCTAGTAATTTATAAACTGATCCCCAATACTTTACTTCTGACAAAGCATGTTTCGAGGTAATACTTACTGAGGTAAGTATCATTAGTCACAGTGTGTCATGTTGTTTGATAGATGACTATACCTGAATTACTAGTTCCGTGGAATTCTGACAGCTGTCATTTACAGATGAGTTATTTGCATAGAGATAATAATAATAAATTATTTGTATGGAGAACAGGGTTAACATCTACGAAGTACGATTTTACCCCAAACTACTTTAATTCCCTGTCATCATTAAAAGCCATATGCCGCGTAATAATAGGTATTACTCGTTTCGCCTTAAAATAGAAAACACCAAGAGTGGAAACTAGAAAGTGCACACTAACAGCAATAGAAAACAAAAGAAGCACATTGAAAAAAATTATTCAAAAATGGATGTCGAATGACATTATCACCATGAAGTGTCTGTCAGGCATTTGTCGTATTTACATGCGGCAGTTGATTTGTATTTGCATAAGTTTTGAATTTTTTGTCTTTTTTGTGGGAATTGTTTTATCTCTGGTAACATTACGAAACGTCTAAATTATTAGTTAGTTATTCGGGTATAGATCATAAAATAACAATATTTAACATAAGTAAGTAGGTACCTACTTACCAATAGGGTATTTGACTAATTTTTGGAAATTGTTTTAAATTATTCTTTATTACTTATTAAAACACACTACATTGATATTTTTCGCAATATCTACAGTATTAAGAATTAAATCAATGATAAAGTTTAAGTTTTGAAAACCACGCCAAAAACAACATTTCTGATCACATGATACGCGTGACATCACAAATCGCTATGCAAGTCACTTCTCTCGCTCGCTCCTTTTCGGAACTCTGTGCGTGCGACAGAGACGCTACGCAAGGCGACTGCTGTATCGCAATGTTCTAAATTGTTATACCTACTCATTTTAATATCAATCTTATTCTTTCAAATATAAAGTTTAGTTTCGGTTGACTTGATAAACTTCAATTATATCAACCAAGTTACGTGCTATCGAGTGAAGTCACAAATCGCTATGCAAGTCACTTCTCTCGCTCGCTCCTTTTCGGAACTCGGTGCGTGCGACAGAGACGCTACGCAAGGCGACTGCTGTATCGCAATGTTCTAAATTGTTATACCTACTCATTTTAATGTCAATCTTATTCTTTCAAGAATAAAGTTTAGTTTCGGTTGACTTGATAAACTTCAATTATATCAACCAAGTTACGTGCTATCAAGTGACATCACAAACAATCCCAGAGCGTTCACGTTCCTGATAAAATTTCAAAAATTATTATGTTTTATTTCGTGCAAAATATCGCGTAAAATTACATAGTTTAGTTTGATTGAGTGAAATATGTCTTTTTTAGGCTATTATCTGATAAGATGACCACAATCAATAGTATATTTTCAATGTTGTCAAATACCCTATTATGTACAAAGTATTTCTATTAGTTTGCAATATTGAGTATTTGAACCATTGATTCTACAGACTAGACGACTAGGTAGGTATAGCTGCACAGGTAACTGTATGTTCCCTTTACTATCGAGTGGTGAGAGTAACCTAGCGCCTTGTACCTACTTGTATTTTTTGACGTGATAACGTCTATCGCTGAACGCCGGCCGCACACACGAAAAAGCATGACTCACTGTCACGTACAGCGTGCAAGGTGCAAGCGAATACGGAACAAGCAATAGTGAAGGTACGATCGGCCGACATAGCCGAGCGTGCAAGCGAAAGCGTGGAACAAGCGAAAGAGAGGTAGGTAATGTTTTCTGATGATAGCACGTAAAATTATAGTCCGTAAACCGACATTACAGACAACTAATTTTTTTAAAGAATATTAGGTAGTCATAATGAACATGAATAATATTCCCCTTTCCCCCCCAAATAAGCGTGTAGCTTTTGATAGAAGTGGGTACGACAATATTGTCGGGCGGGGTTTGAAGATTGAACCGTCCAAGCGTCGCGTCGACCTTTCGGTTTTCCATCCTCGCCCGACAACTGTTGCGCATGGTTGCGCTATTGCTATTGTGGCTATAAAGTACCTAAATCATAGTTCACAGAAAAACACCTCTGTTGACGAGTAGAAGAACTTCCTATTAACTATAATGTAAATAATGTAAATATAATGTAAATAATCTATACATATAATAAAATCGTAGAATTGCCGTATCTGTACATTGAAGATTTTTGCAAAATAATAACTGGGGGATGTTAGGGATAAGTAATAGAACGTAAAAAAGGTATTTTTGAAATTTTTGTCTGTTTGTCTGTTTGTCTGTTTATCTGTTTGTCTGTTTGTCTGTATGTTTGTGCGCGCATCACGTAAAAACTACTGAATGGATTGAAATGAAACTCGGCATGATTTAAGTTCATACTATGGAGTAACATATAGGATACTTTTTATCCCGAAATTGAGCACGGTTCCCTTGGGAGAGGGGATGAAAGGCAAAATGTGTACATAGCTGTAATTCGTTAACGGGTGGTCTGATTTCATTCATTCTTTTTTTGTTAGAAAGTAGATACTTTAAAGACTACTGGCTAATCTCTGAAAGGCTGGACCGATTTTGATGGGACTTTCACTGGCGGATGTTTACACTTTGATGTACCTAAACATCCGCCAGTGAAATTTTTACAGTTTTTAGCAAGGTATAAGCTCAAAGGAGCTTAGGAAAAACAAAATGATTCACACGGGATTATTAAAATCAATATCCACGCGAACGAAGTCGCGGGTATCCGCTCGTGTAAAATATAAGTAATGTCATGAGTCATGACCTATACCTCGACCGCGGTAAAGATAACCCTCCTGGGGCCCTCCCTGCTCCCCGCGCAGCGATTTGTTCATTCATAAGTTCATTGATAAATTCATTGATAAATCGGCTGCCCTAGTGATAAACAAAGTAACTACATTCAGAACAATTTTACAGGACAAGCATAAACATTGAAACTCTTATTTGAAGGCAACCTTTCTACAAAATATTTACTTATTTATCTCTGTAATAAATTGCAAAATAATATATTTTAATTTATAAATAACAGTATTTATTCCTAACTCCTTCGCTTTTAATTTTGTTTAAAATTAAAAATATGGTTTTTCTAATTGCAAATAAAATACAAAAAAATTAATGTTTCAACTTTAAAAAGATATTAAGTCATTTACTTCGTTTGTATATTGCTTGATAATTTCTTCCAAAAATAATTTTTCAATTTATTACAAAGAGTTTACTATGTTATTCAGATACAAATAGTTACTTTAATTTAATGTTTTGTAAGTTAGTTTAATGTGCGTGTGCGTGTGCGTTTGTGTGTGTGTGATATTGTGATTGTGATATTGCGACTAATACAATTGTCCCCCCCCCATTTGCTTTAATGGGCACCCGGGCCCTCCCCAAATAACTCAAATAACTATTTTTATTATTTTTTATGTAATCACCGGCTTTAGGTCGTAATTCTGAATGTTATTCTACATATTATCGGTGAATTTGAAGTAATTCTGTTCATTAAATCAGAAGTTATAAGGCTGTGACAGTCAGATGGACAAAGCATATCCAACCTAGTTCACTCAGAGACTTAAGTTAGAGCTTATTACAACTCAAGAATCTATACCATATCTATACTTACCTACTAATATTATAAATGCGAAAGTATGTCTGTCTACTAAGTCTTCACGCACCAACTGTTCAACTCTTAACGAGGTATAAAGATAAGTTTCATTTTTGGAAAGGACATAAGCTACTTTTTTATCCTGGTAAATTAAGAGCTTAGACTAGAATTTCAAAAACCTAAATACACGCGGACGGAGTCGTGGGCATCATAATCAACTATGTTTATCTTGTAAAGTTATAATTTACAGTATTGTGTCTATTTTTAGTTATATTCCTGTAAAGTAATGTCCCTATTAGTTAATTATGTACGTAGGTATCTAAAATTCTGCACCTACCTTCAGTAGAAAATTTTTAAAATAGTAAGTAACCGATAACAATTAAAACGATTATTTATAAGTACATAAAGTAATACCCTAAATTCCAGTCTCAGTGTGCAGTTATTTGTTTGGGCAATTCAAATTTCAGTAAACTGTTCAAGTTATTTGAAATATTATACTGTGGACACTGTGTTAAAAAACTACTCGACATTAAACTTTTGTTAATGCAAAAAAGTCAATTTCACAAAAAATGTCAGTTACTTTGTTTATATCACTAGGGCAGTCGAAATCTGTCATATTGAAAAGTCACTTTGAAACTTCAAAGTTCATTGTTTACATCGTTACGAAAATTTTGTGAAATACATAGCAGTAACCAGTTCTTATGTGATAAAAAGTTGTGCTAGAAAAATTGTTATGGTAGTGCGTTCGTTTTGTGCTCAAGAATGTGAGAGAAAAGAACAAATATCTCTAAAATAAATATCATAATAATAAATATGAGGCTGACGACTGTGTCAAGTAAGTGTTGTCAGCTTCATGTGAAAAATTTCCATACCCACTGAATACATCACGCATCGTCAGATATTGGTTAAAACGGCCTCTCAATTATTATAAAAAAAACTATAATGTGGACCAATAATTTCAAGACAACATTTTAAATTATTTCGTTGGCGTTTCGAAACAAAAATATTAAATCTGGTGCAAGATGCTTTTCAAGCTGTAACGGAGGCTACGTGAAATCACATTGTAAGTTCACGTTGAGAGATTGCAGAATGACGACGATGAATTAGTGAATTATAATATAGTTATTGATAGCGACAGTGACACATCATCTGACAGCAATGCATTGAAATTTTAAGATATAGAAGAACACGTCTCGACGAATCCTAATAGTTTTTTTATCTTTGTTTTATTCCATCTCCTAACATCTCCATGCCGTACTAATCTAAACGTCTGGTTTTTTTTTACCCGACTACGGCAAAGCCAAAAGGAAGGGTTATGATTTTAGCAGTCTATGTATTTACGTGTTGTAAATAATTAAGTTGCGATTTGTTTTTATAAAGAATTGTCAACACTGATTTATTATCTGTGACTATTGATGCTACAGATCTGTTGCATAAGTTTTATCTGTGGTGTCGAAACTCGAATTGTACTTTATCTTCTCTGGCTCTCTGCTTGCTCTCTGCCTCGGCGTCTCGTCGGCCATTGGTATAACAGTGCTAATTAAAATTAAATATATTGAGAATCCACCGAGAATCCTCTTTTATTTCCAAGATTACGTATGTATATATTTATGTATGTATGTATGTTTGTAACCGATTTTTGTATGAGATTCTGTACTAATGTAGCGCCTAAACTGCTGGACCGATTTTGATGAATGAGGTGTCTATTGATTCGTTGTTATTATCAGGGTGACATAGGTTACATTTTATCTACGAAAAAAATCGAGAAGTCAGCTTTGCGCGGCTTTCTAGATTTTTAACCCCCGACGCAAAAACGACGGGGTGTTATAAGTTTGACGTGTCTGTGTGTGTGTGTGTGTGTGTGTGTGTGTCTGTCTGTCTGTCCGTCTGTTCCCCTGTAGCGCTCAGCTCAAACGGGTGAACTGATTTGAATGCGATTTTTTTGTTTGAAAGGTGAATTAATCGAGAGTGTTGTTAGCTATGTTTGATGAAAATCGATCCAAGATGGCCGCCGCTACAAAATGGTGGATTACATATTTTTTCACAACTCCCTTAATATGGGTATCAAATGAAAGGGCTTGACTAGTAGAATAGCATTATACAAATCCAAGATGGCTGCCGCCACAAAATGGCGAATGTCGGGGGTTTTTAAATTTTTAATTTATACTTGTAAAATTAGTTTCGGATAAGAATAACAGATGGCACCACTAGCTCCTTGCCCCGCGCATTTGCCCACTAAATTATTATTAAATTATTAAGCGTAGTCGGGTTTTAGTTCACGAACTTTACTTGTATTTAGTAGATGTATTAAATAAATTATTTTATTATGAGTTTAATATGTATAAAATTTAAAAAATGGGGTATAAATTATATTTAATAACGTATCTTCTTCTTTCTTGGTTATGGAAAATCTTTTTTCTATATCCTGAAACGTACCTACTTAACTTTAAATGTATAGTACTAACTACTACTACTATAGAAAAGTATTGAGCAAACTTAAAGAGACACAGATGAAAGACTAAATTGCGATTACGCAAATAATAGAATAACTATGATAATTAAAATTATTATAATTATTATAAAATTTCTTTTTCCCTAATTTAGTGTCATGTCCTTACAGTAGCAATACATACACAAACACTCACAGGGGCGTCAAAAATGCTTGTCATACATTATAGTACGAGCACATCCATTGATTATTAATTTATCAATGAGAATTTCCCCCCCTCCCTCATCCCGCAGATCATGGGAGAGCCAAGTTAATCGCGGTCTTACTATAAGTAGGTATTTCAAATCACTACATAGTATAAAACAAAGTCGCTTTCTCCGTCCCTATATCCCTATGTCCCTTTGTATGCTTAAATCTTTAAAACTACGCAACGGATTTTGATGCGGTTTTTTTAATAGATAGAGTGATTCAAGAGGAAGGTTTATATGTATAATAATATCCATTAAATAGTGGAGAAATACTGTTATTTTTGAGGTTTCTAATGTGATGTCGTAAATAATTACATTTTTTCCGCTTACATTGCAAACGCAGGCTGAACCCTACGAGATTTATCAAAATAATGTACTAAGTATTGTACACATTGAAAAGGTCTACAGAAAAGTCCGCGATGGTATATATCTATCTCTTATGGATATCCCACAATAACATTTTTTTGTCATTTACTTTTTACGACAAATAATGGCTAATTTTCAAAGCGATTTCAACCAATACAGCATTAATCCTTATCTAATTAAATACCTTAAATACATTGTTGATTTAATATAAATCCATATGGCCCTTTACAGCATATGATTTAAATGAATACTTTCGAAGATATTACAGATTTAAAAATTGCGGCGGCGCGGCGGGAGCGTGCCTATCTATAAGCGAGTCGGTGGCCGCGGTTCTCCCCTATAGCCCAGTGTCGAAAATTTTTAAAACCAAAAAAAAAATCACAGTACGTAGGATGAAACCCATTGGAAAAGGAGGAGAATATTATAAAAATACAAGGAAAAATAATTTACGGGCGATCTGAGCTCGGGAAAAAAGGGGGGGAGTTTTAAGGGTAAAAAACGGTTTATCTCGATTTCCGGCAAAACTAGAAGTTCTATGGAAAAAAATCAAATGACAAAGTTGTAGGTAATAAAAAGATCTACAACTTTTGTATTTACACTTTTTTCACATAACCTCAAAATTTATGTGAAAAGTTGAAAAAACCAAGTTTTTGGTATTTTATTTTTATCTTTTAAAATAAATATTTTTTTTTTTCACGGAATCTGGTGAAAACTTACCTTTTTATGTCCCAAATACACTGTAATTTATTTGATTTGAAATATTTAGTTTTTCTCCTTATTTTTGACTTAATATCGACTTAATTCTGACAGCTGTCATTGTCATTTACAGATGAGTTATTTATATGGAGAACAGGGTTAACATCTACGAAGTACGATTTTACCCCAAACTACTTTAATTCCCTGTCAACATATAAAGCTCTAAGCCGCTTAATAATATTAATTGTTTCGCCCTAAAATAGAAATTGCTAAGAATGGAAACTAGAAAGTGCCCACTAACAGCAATAGAAAACAAATGAAGCACATTGAAAAAAATTTATTCAAAAATGGAAGTCGAATGATATTATCACCATGAAGTGTCTGTCAGGCATTTGTCATATCTACATGCAGCAGTTGATTTGTATTTGCATAAGTTTTAAATTTTTTATCTTTTTTGTGGGAATGGTTTTATCTCTGGTAACATTATGAAACGTCAGAATTCCACGGAATTAGTAATTCGGTTATAAGGTGAGATATAGTAAGTTCATTGTGGAAAATATCGTAAAAAGTCAAGCCGCCTGGGAGCTTTCATCGAAAACGCTGCCTAATCCCTGAGCGCGTAGTACCTACGCATAATATGCTCTACTACCCGTGCGAAGCCGGGGCGGGTCGCTAGTAGATAATAAAAAATATAAATTACTAGCGGACCCGGCAGACGTCGTCCTGCCCGCTACTAGCGCCACCTACCGGGTCCAATTTTTCTACTTATAAACATTTCTCTTGAATCACTCTATCTATTAAAAAAAACCGCATCAAAATCCGTTGCGTAGTTTTAAAGATTTAAGCATACATAGGGACATAGGGACAGAGCAAGCGACTTTGTTTTATACTATGTAGTGATAACTAGACGTGTGCGCCGCGCCGACCCGCCGCCGCCGCCGTCATTTTTTGGACGCCGCCGCCGCCGATCTGCGTATCGGCGTAAAATCGGCGTGAGTTCTAAATGTTTTAGAACACCCTCCAACATCATTCACCCTCTTCTATACCAAATAACCTAACGATTATACCATTCATATTCCATATTTCTATACAATAAATTACAAAAAAATTTTGATCGATATGAAGTTACACCTCCCTATTCATAATAAAACTTAACTAACTAACTTACCTAACAAGTAGAATCGTCGTCATCTCAACCAATGGACGTCCACTGCTGGACATAGTTCTCTTGCAAGGATCGCCACAGAACACGATCTTGTGCCGCCTGATTCCAGCGGCTGCCAGCGACTCGCTTGAGATCGTCTGTCCATCGAGTGGGGGGTCTACCTACGCTTCGTTTACTGGTGCGAGGTCACCATTCAAGCACCTTGGGACCCCAACGTCCATCGGTTCTTCGAGCAATGTGCCTCGCCCATTGCCACTTCAGTTTCGCGACTCGTTGAGTTATGTCGGTAACTCTGGTTCTCCTGCGGATCTCCTCATTTCTGATTTGATCCCGCAGGGATACTCTGAGCATAGCTCTCTCCATCGCCCGCTGAGTGACCCTGAGTCTTCTTATGAGGTCCATTGTTAGCGACCATGTCTCAGATCCATAAGTCATCACTGGCAACACGCACTGTTCGAAGACTTTCGTCTTCAGACACTGAGGGATATTGAACGAAAATACATCTCGAAGTTTCCCGAACGCTGCCCAGCCGAGTTGGATTCCGCAATTGATCTCTTTCTCAAAATCAGACCTACCTAGCTGGACCGTGTGTCCCAGGTATATATACTAGTCTACAATTTCGAGTGCCGATTACCGGGTGGAGTGGAACATGAGCATTAGACATGACCTTCGTCTTACTCATGTTCATTTTTAAGCCCACCTGTTGAGAAACTTATCAACCTTACCCGTAAAGCGCAAAACAATTATTACATTAGAACGGCTCCAAACAAATCAAAAGCTACCTGGAGAGTATTAAAGAATATTAATAATAAACCCCCTGAATGTAACAATATTATAAAGATAAATGTAAATGGTAATTTATTAACAAATCCATCTGACATAGCACAAGCTTTCAATGATTATTTCATAGGACAAATCGATAATACTGTTTCCACTTCAAGCACAAAATTTAAAATACAGACCAGATGCAATTCTATATTTCTAGGTCCAAGTACTCCTACTGATATAATACGCTACATAAAGTCATTAAAAAATACAAATAGTACAGGCTACGATGACATTTCCACTAAAGTGATAAAATTTGTTTCCATAAGTATAGCTCCTGTTCTCAGTCACATTATAAATCTTGCTATTTCATACGGAAAATTTCCTGATAAATTAAAGATAACAATTATCAAGCCTCTATACAAGAAGGAGAATAAAGAAAATATGGGAAATTACAGGCCTATAGCTCTTATTCCTATATTCTCAAAAATATACGAAAAAGTAATATACGATTGTCTCTATAAATATTTCGACAAAAATAACATGTTTGCAAGTCAACAAATGGGCTTCAGAAAAAATAGTACCATAAACATGGCAATTTTTAAATTTCTCCAAGAAGTTATGAGCAATGTCGATAAAGGTACTACGACATGCACTTTATTTATGGACCTGAAAAAGGCATTTGATTATGTTGACCACAGTATTCTCCTTGAAAAATTATATAGTTACGGAGTGAGAGGTAATGTATTGGACTTACTGAAATCTTATCTGGGTAATAGGTTACAAATGACAAAAATAACAAATATTGACCCAAAATCAAAATCAGAGATAACTTACACATCAAGTTCAAAAGTTATCTTGCGCGGTGTACCTCAGGGTAGCGTACTCGGTCCATTGTTGTTCATTATATATATAAACGATATCCCATCTTTCATCAAAAGCCCTATGACAATATTTGCTGATGATTGTAATATAACATTTACTAACAATGATACCACTAATTTAGAAAGCAAAATTAATAATACTCTTATGACTATTGTTGACTGGGTAACGACGAATAAATTAATATTAAATTTTGACAAGACTCAAATGATGACATTTGTAAATAAAAATAAGAAACGACCAACATTACAAGTCCGCTATGAAAATCACTATATCACTGAAACAGCGTCGACCAAATTTTTAGGACTTCAAATAGACCAAAAATTGGATTGGAAGACACATATCGAGTCTGTTTGTACTAAGTTGCACAAATTTTCATATGCTCTTTACATGCTTTCCAAAATTGTGAACAGAGAAACCCTATTAGTTGCCTATAATGCGTATGTCTGCTCTGTCTTAAGATATGGTATAATTTTTTGGGGTAACTCTGTAGAACGGGATCGTGCATTTAAAGCACAGAAAAAATGCATAAGGTCAATATGCGGCTTGAAACAAACCGACAGCTGCAAGTCATACTTTAAGGAGCTGAAAATCTTAACTGTACCGTGCCTGTATATTTATGAATCCTTATTGTTCGCCAAGAAGCACATAAATATGTATGAAAATGTAAACAGTATGAGGCACAAGCATAAGTTAAAAATTCCTGGATCTAAAACTGTTAAATTCGGCAATAGTGCATATATCATGTTGCCGAAACTGTACAATAAATTACCACCTGATTTCCATAAAATCAATGACTTTTTTAAATTTAAAAATAAGCTGAAAGATTATCTTTTACAAAAATGTTTTTACGCAATTGACGAATACTTGAATTGAATTGTTAGTAATGCTATATACTGTATTTATTGTAATTTTATAAAGTACCTACTAGACATTATTGTTAAATTGACAGAATTTTATTGATTTATTGAAATTGTATTTAGTCATAATTAAATTAAGTAAGTAATTATATTATATTTTGCACGCCGATCCACGGCAGATTGTAGCGCTGATATATTTAATGTAACATCAATCGACCTACACAATCTATGCAAATAAAGAAATTGAATTGAATTGAATTGAATTGAAAAACTCTGCTGAGATCATTGAGCATTGTACTGAGGTCTTCCAGAGTCTCTGCCATCACGACTATATCATCGGCAAACCGTTGGTGAGTGATGTACTCACCGTTTATGTTGATGCCAAGTCCGTTCCAGTCCAGAAGCTTAAAGACATCTTCCAACACAGCGGTAAATCGCTTCGGGGAGATAACATCTCCCTGACGCACTCCTCGCTGCAACTGGATTGGCCTTGTAGTCTGGTCCTGTATACGGACTGACATAGTAGCGTTCGTACAAACACTTCAACGCTTGGATGTACCGATAGTCGATCTGACATCTCTGCAGTGATTTCAATACAGCCCAAGTTTCCACCAAATCAAAGGCTTTCTCATAGTCCACAAACGCTAAGCAAAGTGGCCGGTTATACTCTTCAGTCTTCTGTATAATCTGCCGCAGCGTATGGATGTGGTCTATGGTACTGAAGCCTTTTCGGAACCCGGCCTGTTCGGGAGGCTGGAAGTCGTCGAACCTACGAGTGAGACATTCGTAATGACTCTCGAGAACAACTTATAGACATGGCTCAGCAGAGAGATGGGTTTATAATTCTTCAGCAAGGTATTATCGCCCTTTTTAAAGAAAAGAACCACCACGCCTCCGTGCCATGCCTCCGGTGTTATGCGCTCGTCGTTGACGGAATTGAACAGTCACTGAAAAGCTTTAAGAACTGGTTTTCCACCTGCTTTCAGGAGTTCCGCTGTGATTCCGTCATCACCTGACGCCTTGTTGTCCTTAAATTGTTTGAGTACCTAGTAGAATAAAATTGCTATAATTTAAGACCAGAACCAGCTCTGTAGATACATTACTTACTGAGATACTCGTGACTTCACCCGCGTAGATTCTTAATGTCATACAAACTTCCATCTCCTATTTAACCAATTTGGGGGTAGTTTTTTCAAAATTTCTTAAACACGTAATTCTTTATTTTTAATCGAAAATCTAAATACCAATTTTCATGGATATAACTTGATAAATGTCGTGAAAACGTGACGGGTCTCATTTAAATTTTCATCCCCTATTTAACGTACTTGGGGATAGAATTTTCAAAAATCCTGAAATATATTTTTTTTTTTATCGCAAGCCCAAATACCAATTTTCATGGATATAACTTAAAAAATGATACTTTCATACAAACTTTCATCCCCTATCTAACCCCCTTAGGGGTAGAATTTCCAATAATCCTTTTTTAGTGGGCCCCTATATCATAATCATAATCATTTACTTATTTATCATAAATGAAAGTTATTGTAAACGTCCTGAAAATGTACAATAAAAAACTAGTCCGTTATACTACCTAGTCCAAAATCTGAACGCAAGGTATCCCATACTTGCAAACGTTAAAGTTACTGGACTATTTGGCAAGTTGTTGTTATTGCAAAAGTTTTATGTAATTGTACCTATCTGATTTTCAGTAAAAATAATTCTACAAGTTAGCCAGTTTTATTAAAATTATCCGCGCCGAAATTACGCCGAAAACACGCCGCCGCCGCCGATTTTTGACCGGCGTGCGCCGCCGGAGATTTTAGCATCGGCGCACACGTCTAGTGATAACTCAAATACCTATGTACCTACCTACTTACTACCTAAGTATTTCCAATTTAAAAACCTACGTAAAGAACAGCAGCTAGGTAGTTATAGAATATAGATAGGTTATAGGTACGTTCTTAAAGTTTTTTCTTGTCCAGAGACTTCTCACGGAAATCGGGATTATAAAAATATAAATAAATTCATATTATTTTAATGTAGTCAGACTTGGAAAATGTATCCTACTCACCGTTAGATGGCGTAAGTGTACAAAAATAACGTATGCCAAATCGCCATCCGTTCGCGAAAAAACCTAAAAAACTAACACGTGTCCAGAGGTTTTAAAAACGTTAGATATTACACGCGTTAGATAGTTATTCTTATCTTTTCTTTGAAGGTCACATTAGCAAAACTTGCCTATTGGTCGGTCTACTTAAAGAGATAATTAATTATATTTTGGCTTTATTTAATCGGATCTAATTTATTCAGTGATTTTTATTATTCAGCGCTAATATTCGTATTTAAATATTTCCTATTAGTGAATGTGATAATTAAATAACTAATTTATCTATACTACTAGCTTCTGCCCGCGGCTTCGCCCGCGTGAATTTCGGTTTTTCACAAATCCTGAGGGAATCGTGGATTTCCGGTTCCCGTTCCTGCTCCCTTTTCCAACCTTTATACCTACTTTCAAGAAAGTTTGCTATAGTAATCTATCTTTAGCTGTAGCTATAGATTTCAGTTTTTTCAAATCCCGTGAGAACTGTAGATTTTTCCTGGATAAAAAGTAGCCTATGTGTTAAGGCCCGGTTGTCTTGCAACTTTAGGTATTTGCGCGCTACCTCAGCCCCCGCTATGTACCTACTTATCGTAGTTAAAGACGCGCCGACGGACATCGAGTAGCGACCTCGTTCGAGCAATTCTTGCCACAGCATAGATAACTGTACAGTTTTACAACATATTTATTAATGAAATAAGAGACCAATGATGTTTATATTTTCTGTTTTGTTTTCTTCTAAAATTAACTCAACCATTATTTTAGATCTGTTTTGTTACCAGATCTATGTCATGTCTTTAGATCATAATATAAGAATAGAAGAATATTTTCATCCGAAAATATTGAACAGCATAGTTTTGAAAACTATATACCTTTTTCATTACGACGTTTCTACGCCAGTTTTTAAAAAAGAACTGCCACTTTGTCACGTGAGTTAGGTGTAGGAATATGTTTCATTTATCTATTTATATATCTATAAAACAGCGGTATAGCCTGCCCACAGCACTAAATATTCTACAGAAGACGCTCTAACAACGAGAAAAAATATATGCGCCTATTCTTATAGGGTACAAGCGGATACCGGCGACTTCGTTCGCGTGGATATTGGTTTTTAAAAATCCCGCGGGAATTCTATTCTTTTTGTTTTGCTCCTTTGAGCTCATGCCTTGCTAAAAACTGGTAAAAGTGGCGCAATCAAAAGGTGCATATCTTCTAGAGAAAGTCCCATCAAAATCGATCCAGCTTAAGATGATAATCTATACGTTCAAAGATTCCTGTACAATCCGGTTTCCCAGTTGTATAAAATATGGAGGGTTGTGATGGCTGTAATTTCTGAACTACAAAACCGATGACTTTAAAATGTTTACGGGATGATATTTAAAGTATTTCCTTTTTATTTTTATACCTGGTGCAGGTAAAATAATAGGGATAAATAAAAATGGGGTAAATAGGTGTATGTACCTATTTACCCCATTTTATGCGTGCCATATATGCATAATAAGTTCTGTATTTATAGAATATAAAAAAATAACTTTGAGTACCAACATTTAGGGGCTGTGGATTTGGCTGTGGATTTGATATAAGCGTTTAAAAATCTGACCACGTGAGCACATAGTGGTAAAAATAAGAAGTTTGAGTACCAACAACATGGGACTGCACCCTATAGTTTCGGAGATATAAGGTTTTAAAAATCTGACCACGTGAGCACATAGACATCGCAAAAATAAGAAGTTCGAGTACCAACAACATGGGGCTGCACCTTATAGTTTCGGAGATATAAGCTTTTAAAAATCTGACCACGTGAGCATATAGACATCGCGAAAATAAGAAGTTTGAGTACCAACAACATGGTGCTGCACCCTATAGTTTCGGAGATATAAGCTTTTAAAAATCTGACCACGGGATCACATAGACATCGCAAAAATAAGAAGTTTGAGTACCAACAACATGGGGCTGCACCCTATAGTTTCGGAGATATAAGCTTTTAAAAATCTGACCACGGGATCACATAGACATCGCAAAAATAAGAAGTTTGAGTACCAAGAACATGGGGCTGCACCTTTTAGTTTCGGAGATATAAGCTTTTAAAAATCTGACTACGTGAGCATATAGACATCGCGAAAATAAGAAGTTTGAGTACCAACAACATGGTGCTGCACCCTATAGTTTCGGAGATATAAGCTTTTAAAAATCTGACCACGGGATCACATAAACATCGCAAAAATAAGAAGTTTGAGTACCAACAACATGGGGCTGCACCTTATAGTTTCGGAGATATAAGCTTTTAAAAATCTGACCACGTGAGCATATAGACATCGCAAAAATAAGAAGTTTGAGTACCAACAACATGGGGCTGCACCTTATAGTTTCGGAGATATAAGCTTTTAAAAATCTGACCACGTGAGCACATAGACATCGCGAAAATAAGAAGTTTGAGTACCAACAACATGGTGCTGCACCCTATAGTTTCGGAGATATAAGCTTTTAAAAATCTGACCACGTGAGCATATAGACATCGCAAAAATAAGAAGTTTGAGTACCAACAACATGGGGCTGCACCTTATAGTTTCGAAGATATACGATTTTAAAAATCTGATCACGTGAGCATATAGACATCGCAAAAATAAGAAGTTTGAGTACCAACAACATGGGGCTGCACCTTATAGTTTCGGAGATATAAGCTTTTAAAAATCTGACCACGTGAGCATATAGACATCGCAAAAATAAGAAGTTTGAGTACCAACAACATGGGGCTGCACCTTATAGTTTCGGAGATATAAGCTTTTAAAAATCTGACCACGTGAGCACATAGACATCGCGAAAATAAGAAGTTTGAGTACCAGCAACATGGTGCTGCACCCTATAGTTTCGGAGATATAAGCTTTTAAAATCTGACCACGTGAGCAAAAATCAGATCATATAGACATTACTAAAATAAGATGTTTGAATATTTTAGTAATGTCTATATGTGATTTGATTTCTGATTTGAATCTATTTACTTCACCTGATCACTAATACTACAAGTATAAAGTTTTTCATTCCTTGTTCCCCATTCATTGTACGAGCCGCACCCGAGCCGTCGACAAATCCGTCATCGTCCATACTGAACTGTGGCGAGCCTTGCACGTATCTCTGCTGCTTGCTAACACCGCGCGCGTACCGTACCGCGCGTCCGTATGTCAATAGTGTAAAGTTCATTATTCAGTGTGCGCCGGGCCTCGAGCTCACGGTCAAATCAAAAAAAACCCAAGTTGGTCCACCCGTTTGAGCGCTACAGGGGAACAGACAGACAGACAGACAGACACACACACACACGCGCGCGCACACACGCACACACACAGACACGTCAGACTTATAACACCCCCGTCCCCCCCGTCGCGTCGATTTTGCGTCGGAGGTTCAAAATATAATATAATGGTCATACTGGTTACTGATACCTAAGTAGGTATACTGTGGTTACTTTAGTAAATATCATTATTTCAAAATCTCACATTTTCCTCTACTAACTTTTTATTACATACGTAACTCTATCTAAAAAGACACAAATTTACAAAATAATATTTATTATTACTAATTTAAAAAAAAATTATAACTAAATTAGAGAAATTACGAATATGAATCGCGGGGAGCGCGGCTGGCAAAAACTGACGCACGTCCTACCTCGATGAAGGCCTGTGAGCCACTGAGTACATGGCAAGAGCGTTGCGCGTGACCGTTTTATGCTAGAAATGGCTAGAATTTTTCTTGGATTTTTATTTAAAAAAAAAAGTCGTTGTAACTTATAGTAAATGCAATAAACTTTATTTAGATATAATTTTTATATTTGGTGCAAAACTTTATACATAAAACTAGAAAAATGTAAAAAATCAGCATTTCTTCGGATTTTTTTATGATCGAGCAAAATCATACCTTTTGTGTTTTCAAACATTAAAATTAGTTGATAAAGAATTGATCTACAATATATATTTTTTTGGGCGCGTAAAAAAATCTTCCTCTTGATTTAAAACTCGTTGGAAAAGGGCCAAAATCGCCTAAAACAGGGAAAAGCGCCCCTTAATCCAGGATTCTATCTCCATTCGAAATTTCAGCCAAATCCATCTAGCACTTTTTGCGTGATTGAGTAACAAACATCCAAACATCTACACTTTCACATCTATACTAATATAATAAAGCGGAAGAATTTGTTTGTTTGAACGCGCTAATCTCAGGAACTACTGAACTGATTTCAAAAATTCTTTCACCGTTGGATATGTACGTGATCCCTGAGTGCTATAGGCTATATAATATGTACTACGGGCGAAGCCGGGCCGGACCGCTAGTAATTTATATAATTAGTAGGATTCTGCAAATTTGAAAAAAAAACAATAACTCATAAGTCATAATGGTTTTTAACCTCCGACGCAAAAACGAAGGGGTGTTATAAGTTAGACGCGCACGCGCGCGTGTGTGTGTGTGTATGTGTGGTGTGTGTATGTGCGTGCGTGCATGCGTGCGTGTGTGTGTGTGTGTGTATTTGTCTGTTCCCCTGTAGCGCTCAAACAGGTGAACCAATTTGAATGCAGTTTTTTGTTTGAAAGGTTAATTAGTCGAATGTTTTTACAATTAGCTATGTTTGATGAAAATCGATCCAAGATGGCCGCCGCTACAAAATGGCGGATTACATACCTATTTTTTTCTCATCTCCCTTAATATGGGTATCAAATGAAAGGGCTTGACTAGTAGAACAGTACTATGCAAATACAAGATGGCCGCCACCACAAAATGGCGAATATCGGGGGTTTTTAAATTTTTAATTAATACTTGTATAATAATATCTCATATTGGTTTTATAAAAGCATAATAGGTAAGTATTATACTTTAATTATACTAAAAATTATAAGCATAAACGTTAAGCATGAACGTTAAGTTATCTAGGCACCTACCTATTTGGAAGGTAAATGTTTTTGTTACTGACCGTAAAGTTTATTCACTGTTTTATTTATACTTTTTGTTAGGTAAGTATGTACCTAGATACTAAATACCTACCTACTCGTTATAAAAACCATTCGCTTCTGCCTATTGCAACGGTAGCACAGAGCGCTATATAAAAGTCAATGACTTATATTATAGTACCTAGTAGGTACCTAGTAGATATCTACTAGGTACCTACAACATATTAATAAAAGTTTTAATATGACAATTTATTGGCTTAGGTAAGCATCTTACGTATGACTTTGTCCGCGTGGATTTAGTTTTCTTAAAATCCTGTGGGAGCTATTTGCTTTTCCGGGATAATAGTAGACTAAGCTAAGCTGTAAGCTACCTTTGTAGCGAATTTGATCAAAATTGGTTAAACGGATTATGCATTATAATTATAAATTCTCCGTCTTCCTGTGGGAACATGTTATTTTTTCGGGATAAAAAGTAGTCTATGTTCTTCCTTCCTTATTGACTGTATCATCTAATTCCAGGTCCCAGCTCTTCAGCACTGATGCTGCAAGGTACTGCCCACCTAAACTATGTGGATTGGGGCAATGTTCATTAGGAATTCATATTATGGGTATCAAGCATAGACTGTATCATTAAACTTTAGGTCCCAGCTCTTCAGCTCTGATGCTGCAAGGTACTGCCTAACTGAACTATGAGGATTGTGGCAATGTTCATTATGAATTCATATTAAGGGTATCAAGCATAGACTGTGTCATTAAATTCCAGGTTCCAGCTCTTCAGCAGCATCAGCTGCAACGTTAGTAAACTTAGTAAACAGCTGCAACGTTAGCAATAGTTTAAACTATGGGGATTGAAGATATGTCCAATACGAATTAATCTTCTAGGTACCAAGCATAGATTATATCATTGAACTCCCGGTCCCAGCTCTTCAGCTGGGACCAAATTCAAATTCATATTGTAGGTACCAAGCAAATCCTACTGCTGCAGGTTGCTTTTTTACTTTTAATTAATTACTTATCCCTAATATCTCCGAGTTATTTTTTTGCAAAAATATTTAATGTAGGTACTGGTAAGTCTGCGATTTTATTATATGAATAGAGTTACCCACATTATCTTGGGTAAAATTATAATTATTTGTACCTGACCGACAGTCAGGTCAAGATAACTAAAGTATATATCTAATTATCTACAGAGTACAAAAGCCAATAAGTTATCTTAAATAATATAATCAAAGCTTAAAAGGCAGCAATACAAATGTCTTTGTTCTTCGTAACACTCTTGGCAGAGCGATCGTGGTCATCATAAAGTGACTTTTTTGGGTCAATTCACTTCACAGTTAGACAGCCTGGTGCAATCATGCAAAAGACTGCGTCCACGGCATACTCAATTATGTCAGTCCATCACATGAAGGTTCACGAATCATCGAACACATTCTTAGCTCTCTGTTTCCACTTTGCCCTGCACGACAAAGCGTAATAACTTGCGACAATGTACCTACTAACGCTACTAAAGATGTTGCTTAATGCCGAGTTCTTGGAGTAACTACTATATATAAATAAAGTAATAAGTAAACGTAAGTGCGAAATTCTGTCCACGAGACTCTTTAGCTTCCAACATCACGTCTCCAGAGCTTTAATCTTCTCCTTTGCGATTTGTCACAGATTTTACGTCTCTGCAGGATAAAAACTATCAGCGCAACAAGTGTTTACTGTTTATACGCCATCGTAGCTATTCTGCTGTTTCTGTTCCTCTGTAATTATTTTCTTTAGATTGTCCATTGCATTTTTTGCTATTGACCTACTGCATCTTCTAATTCAACCTAATTTTCACTTTGTAATTTAACTTGCCAATTTGAAAGAAAGAAGAAAGTGAATGAAAAACTTTTCTGTTTTATTCTACATATTATTATATCTAGGATTTAATGACTTTATTAATCCTCTATCTGTCTTAGCTGCTACTATTCCGCATATTCTTAACCTTATGCTTTAATTTGATAAGAATAAATTACTTGACCTGATTACTTTGTTTATTTCCTAGATTGACAATTGAGTCATTGTTATGCTTATTTTTCCCTCCATCAATATTCAATACCACAATTAATTTTCCTGTGCTTGTTTTCGCACTGCCTCGCTTAAAATAGGCCTATTTCTTGTAAAATTCCAATGTTGTGCAATTATTTTTCGTTAGCTACAATGAAAAAAGATTAGATTTGTAGGGCTAGGAATATTACTAACATCTCGGAGTAGATATCAGCAAACCACGCTGCTTCTCCACTCGTATCTACCTAAAATTTATGAATAGATGTAATATGTTACTAGTTACTACTGCACTGTATTATGTGAAATAGCACAGCGTTGAATCATGTACTAAATAAATATTGATGAATGACTATATACAATTACTATCAAATATTACTAACATATGAGTTACATATAGGTACTTATACATATTAATTGAATCCTCAAACTCCTTGTTTCAATATTATGATGAGATCCACAAAAACATGACGTAGGTACTTAACTTACTTAAGTAGGTAGGTATATGTTTGAAAACACAGATGAAAATTGAAAAATGAAACATGTTTCATCTACCATTCCGATAAACCTATACATATTAACTATGCTTGCAAAAGTAACAATGTCCTTTTGTGCATTTTAAAAGTCACATAGATACATCGATGCATAGATACCATTATGCTTTAAGTAGGGTTTTCTTACCGGTTATCGTCCATTTAGTGAAGTTACTGAGTTTGAGAGGGTAAAAATATATGTTCTATAAAAAAAATTAAACAAAAACTTGTTAAAATATACTTCTAGTATAGTCTATTTTCATTGCATGTTAGTATTTTTTTAGTCAGATAACTAGTTTTTTTTAAATCCTAATAAAAAGCTCAAAATGCCGATTTCACCGGTTATCGTCCACTAAATCTAGTTATCGTCCACCCTTGTACCTGTTATCCGTCCACTGATTTCTATGAGAAATTTACTATGAAAAAGTATGCATGTAATGAGTAAGTAATTGAATATGTAATATTAACACCACTTTAATATGTATTTAATATCTATACCAATTAAAATTAACTTCCTGTCCGTCTTTACGAAATATATGGGTTTTATTAGTGAACTTATGTTTACTTATACATTATTAAAAAGCCACATAACCGTTTATAAAAAAATTGTTTTCTGTTTTTTGTCTATTCGTAATATGTACTTACTTTTCAAAACAGCTGAACCTATTTTGACAGAACTTTCACAGGGTGATAAAGAACTTTATACAAAGTGATGTGGTCTTTCTACGCATACGCAATAGCAGTCAACTGCTTGTTTTAAAATAAAACAGATAAAAAACTATTGCCTTGTTAACGTGGTTTATAGAGTCTACAATATGACATAATATCTTTACCAACTTTGCGCCTATCTATCTTGCATCGTCTTTTACCACATCGCACTTACATTATATAAAAGTAGGTACATATAATTTGGCAGCCTCCCTGGCATGGCGCAGGGGTAAGTCTTATTAGTGGAAGGTCCTGTACTTGATTCTCGGCAGACCAATTTGGTAAATTCAATTTAATAATTTCAAAATTGTCTCTAGTCTAGTATGCCTTACTTCCAAGTCATTTAGCGTTTAAGGGTACGGATTTTGCTGTACCTCTTTCAGGTTATCCCGCATCCATCTTAGACTGCATCATCACTTAACATCAGATGAGATCGCAGTCAAGGACTAACTTGTAGATGAATAAAAAATAAATTATAGATATGAGTAATAATCAAAATTCGCCTAAATAAAAACATAATATTAAAAAATATATGTTTTTCATACAGTTTAAAATATAGGTGGACGGATAACCGGTGCACTTCAGATTCTCTATTTTAAATTTCGTCCACAAATTATAATGATCGTCAATACTATCTTAACTTATAAATATATCAAAGTTCCAAGGAGAAACACATAAAATATAAGGTAATTCTTTTGTCAAACAAGTTTAATTATTTATATTTTTACTAAATCTATTTATTTTCAAATAATAGCTTGGCGGTCGAAACTTAGAATATTTATTCAGTGCAAATTTAGATATCGTCCACGCGTGATTTTGAAGACCCATAGTTTTATATACAATGAGAAAAAAGTGGACGAAGACTAGTCACTAACTAGTGTATGTGTATAGGATTCGAATTAATAAACTTAATTCCAATTTTGTGCACACCTCGATTGATAGAAAGACTACCTAAAATTAAGACGCTAAACCTGTGGTTGACCGCCCGGACGATAACAGGTTTTCTTAAGAAAATGGTGAACTAGTTGTCGTCCACCCCTTTTATTTGTATTCTAATGTAATCAAAAGTAAAAAAACACGTTCACAGTATTTTATGAAACATAAGTTAGTGCTACAAAGAAGAATCAATCTAAATCTTATAGTAAAATGATTAATAACTTCCCGTGATAGTTGAAGCATGCCACTAATTTTTTTGCTCCACACGGCTCATTTTCATTCCTTAATTGCATACTCAAAATTCGATCGCTTTGTTTTCAAAGAAACTTAAGTGAAATAGACTTTTTTCTTTCTCTGTGTCTTGATAAGACATTCAAGTTAGCATAGAGATGCATTATTTTTATGTAAGTCTTATAATGTTTCTATTTTTAAGCGTTTCTTAAGAGTGATCCGCTCGGTGGACGATAACAGGTGCGTGTCCGGTAACCGGTGTTCCTACCCTACCTTAAACAATAGAAAAGAACAAATATGAACAATAATAAGAATGCCATTTTGTTCCAGGTAGGTATCCCTTAGTTATAGGTATGTATATCATTGTTCCAAACTTGAGTTTGTTGAACAGGTAGGTACCAAAAAGTAACAACGAACTCAATAAAATCACCCGGAAAAAAAACCGCATAAAAACCGAGGGCAATGTCCGTTTTTAATTTTGGTTCAGCGAAACAGCCCGCTCACTAACACATATAAACATTGTTACAAATACAGACTCACTTTATTGCTACCAAATAATTATTATAGACACAATTGCTAACTGTATATGACTTAAATTACAGCGCTGCATATGAGTTTACTAAGATGTTTCTGATATTGACATATAAATCTACACAGGTGTGTTACTATTCTTCTCTTATCTATACCAGCTAATTAGGTAGGTAGGTACTTATAGTAAATATTAATAATATTATTCTAAGTTACTTGCAAATATAAAAAATAGATAGGTTATCAAAACTTAGCTAAGTAGGCACTTACCTAGTTAGTAGGTACTTAGGGATTTTAAAAAGGAATTTCATGAAATTTCAGGAACTGATTTTGCTTTTCTATAAATATAAATAATACCTACGTATAATTTATTATATTATTATTGATCATAAATAATACTATTTAAAGCTTGGGTAAAATATCTTGATGACTGTTTAAACTTTATTAACAGATATACAGTGTGTCCGGGATCGAACTAGCGATATTTTAGGAGCATATTCTACAACTCATTACCAATCTGAAAATACCACTTAATAGGGCCTGCCCCCCTCCCCCTCCCAGGGACAGCCATTTCAATTTGTTGTGCGTTTTTGTAGGTGTGTGCGCACAAAAAATGTAATAACTCAAAAGTCTGTTGCTGCACAGGTCTACAAATGACCTTATTCGATTGGACACAATATTCTCCATCACTAAACACCAAACAATAATGTAAAATGTTAAAATAACATGATTAAAAATGCTTTGGAATAAAAAGAAATTGCTCAAAAATATTTAAAATTGTAAGTTTTTGCTGCATTTTGCAAAAACGAGGTCGTTAAGACCACATTGTTAAGTATTAAATCGATAGTTTTTGAGATAAGCAATAAAACAACATCATAATTTTGACTGTAAGTTACTTACTTTTAGAGATATCGGTAATTGTAAGTACTTTTTCCCCAAGCATGAATTACGAGTATTGAACCCAAATTTAAGATTCATCATTTTTTTACTACAAATAAGGTAAAAAAATCTTAACTTTATAATTTACTTTTTGTTAGCTATAAACTCAATCACATACACAAATCAGATATCCTAAAAACTAGATTATTTCCGCCACAAACAGAAATTACCACCTCTGCTCTGTTAGCTAATTGCTACATGTTTAGAGGATCGTCGGATCATGTCCAAATACAATCTTATTTTATCTGCAATGGACAGAATCCTCTCCAATAATTATTTTTTGGTATTTGGTACCGCATAAAAGACCTGCTTCATATGTCCTCATAAACAGAAGTCCAGAAGAAGTAACGTCTGGAGAACAAAGTTACCATTCCATTGAATTGCTACCACGTCCGATCCAAGGCGAATGGTTGGCATACAATTAATGCTCTCTTATGGCTATAATAATACCGAGTAGGCATGTCTTTAAACTTAGTAAATTCATAGACCTGGATCACAAACATAAATTAGTAATAACTTAACTAGCGATCATAACGCGTGGCGAGGAACAGCAACAAAATAAAATTTCACATATTTTAATTTTTACCGTACGAATTTTTAATCAGTTGAAGTAGGGGTCCGATCCTTAGTTTCGACTTTATTCACTGATTAATCAAAAACAATATTATTATTAGCTGATCGCCCGAGGTATGCGAAACCCACATTCGAATAACATAAGAATTTACGCGATCGCGGTTAAGTTATGTTTAAACAATAATATCTCCAAAAGTAAGTAACTTACAGTCAAAATTTTTATGTTGTTTTATTGCTTATCTCAAAAACTGACGATTTAATACTTAACAATGTGGTCTTAACGACCTCGTTTTTGCAAAATGTAGCAAAAACTTACAATTTTAAATATTTTTGAGCAATTTCTTTTTATTCCAAAGCATTTTTGATCATGTTATTTTAACATTTTACACTATTGTTTAGTGTTTAGTGATGGAAAATATTGTGTCCAATCGAATAAGGTCATTTGTAGACCTGTGCAGCAACAGACTTTCGAGTTATTAGATTTTTTGTGCGCACACACCTACAAAAACGCACAACAAATTGAAATGGCTGTCCCTGGGAGGGGGAGGGGGGCAGGCCCTATTAAGTGGTATTTTCAGATTGGTAATGAGTTGTAGAATATGCTCCTAAAATATCGCTAGTTCCATCCCGGACACACTGTATAGGTAGGTACCTACCTACCTACCTAACGTTACCTAGGTAGATAAACAGTTGTTTTGTGCAATATAGTTGTAACAGTTAAAGTTTTTCTTTCTCTTTCTTAAATTAGGACTTACTTTCTCTCAATTTAGAAGACATTCTTATTTTCCTTATTATATTAAAATTTATTATAGGCATTTAACAAAAATACCTACATGACAAAAACATTGTAACAAATGAAGATATTACATCATACTAATGTCGAATGAAAATTGTTGTAAGATTTATGACTAAGTAAGTACCTTTATGACAAAATTTTGCATTCATAATGCTTTCTTATTGCGAAAAATTTATAAGAAAATAATGAATCAGCTTCGGTAACGCAATAAACATTATTTTGATATCGATTACTCAAGTATTTTATTATACAAGCATCCATATAGGTCACATACAATTGTATATAGCCCTGACCGTATTACAAGTTACATTCAGATGAGAAAGATAAATTACGAGTTTACCCAGCAAATATACGTACTCGAGGACTATGACCAAAGATTTTTCCACTTCCCATGCGCGACAGACAAGTGAACCGACGAGTTGAAACACTAACACAAAGATAAGAAGACCGTTCACATTACAGGCGTGTCAGGTCGGTCTTGTGTTTATTTACGTCCATCGTATTGTTTGTATACAGCCCGGCACGACTGCGCATCTCAATACGTCATACCCTTCCCCTGTACCCCCGCGGAGACCCGTAATTCCTACACGGCGGGGTCGACTCGGCTGACGGCTCACTCGCTCATTCATTCCACATTCGCAAACGTAGTTGCGCGTCTCTGGTGAAATTTGTAATTACTGGCAGTAATACATAATAGCGCTCAACGCTATGTTGAAAGAGACCACTAGATATGACACCCGCAACACAAATCAAGAAGAAGAGCGACCATTAGCCTCGAACAGGTTACCTGCTATTGAGGAACTGACAATTGGTCTCAAGCAGAAACTTCACCTCCAAGCTCGGGCGAGAGCTGCTCCTTATTACATTAGAAAGCAAGAACCAGTTGATCTCGTGGAAAGGTTATTGGAACAGCGTGCCCTTGTCGCCGAGGCTGTACGTAGACTACAAGAAAAGAAACAACCGTGTCACGAGATATCAGTAGATTCTTAATTTACTTATATGTTATTAAATCAAAACATTTTAGTTGTGAAAGTGTGGACCGTGTTGTGAAATCGCTTGTGTGTAAGAAACGGCTCGGGTTACAATGGTGCTATATGCGGAAAGCATGCGAGAGCGAGATGGCCAGCTATGACGTGTCACGCGCGGCACAAATCACGAGAACGAACCAAAATGGCCGCCGGTATTCTACAATCATAATATTTATTCTTCATTTCATAGTGACCTTAAATGATCAAAGTACTGAATGACGTAACAAACTTTTAACTATAGTACTATGTTATGCCTTCCATACTATATTTATAATAATAATACCTACCTATTTACGTTTTCGTGACAAGACTTATGCTGAGACATTTCCAAATAACAAATAATTTAAAGTTATTTAAATTTTATTAATGTAAAGTATTCAAAAGCTTTAAATATTATGTTTGTGTCTTTAAACTTGAAATTACTGAATAGAAATCTTTCATCAAAGTTTAATAGACAAAAAATGAATATTGTTTTTTTCTACTGTATTTAACTAAGTAGGTACTTATAATATTTGCTAAATATTCCACGGATGTGGGCCAATATGTCCGAAATCCGAATACTATCACATTTTATCACTCAGTTATCATTGTTGTAATTGTTATTGCACATAATTTAATTATAACAGCTTTCAAACGGGATCTTAGACATAACAGTAATGATATGTTTAAAATACAGTTATTTCCTCGCATGACACATTTAAGTACTAAGTAAGTAAAATTATAATGCAAAATGCGTGACAGGTATGGCGTTACTAAATCAGACTATAGATGTGCCGATTCGATTATTTTGATAATCGATTAATCGATTATATTAATCGATTATAAAATAATAATCGATTATTAATCGATTATTGATCGATTATGAAATAATTCTTAGAAAGAACTGAAAAAACAATTCTACTTTCTGGAAAAAATCTGAACCCTTGCATTTAGTAGCAACATCTATATTATAACCTTTTAGACTGTTCTGAAAAAAGAAAAACAAACACAATTTTTTAAATTTTTTGAAATTTAAATTAGAAAATTAAATAGATTAATTAAAAAATAATGTAATTGATCAAAATTAAATATACATACCTATTAGGTACCTATTTATTACACTAAGGCGAAAGTTTGTGTGTGTGTCTATGTATGTGTGTATGTTTATTACTTTTTAACGCCGCAACTACTGGACCGATTTGGCTGACATTTGGATTGGAGATAGGTTATGTCCTGGAATAACACATAGGCTACTTTTTATCCCGGAAAAGTGTTCCTGAGGGACTTAAATAGATATAGACTTCCAAAAACGAGATAGGTGCTGTTAAACGCTGATTGTTCTTAGGTACATCACGCTCACACGCGCTCACATAACAAATTATTGCAATAGTTTGCTGTCGTTGCAGCGTATTTACAAAATATACATAGCCAGAATGCACCCATAGGATTCTGGCTATGTATATATTGTAATGCAATTTTTCAATTTGTGATTACAAAGTATACACGAATTTTGCATACTACTAGTGTATATTTTGCAACGTGGATGCGCGCGTGCATCGTTCCCATATATACAAGGCCAAAACACCACCATAGGAATTTTTTTAAACCCCGATGCAAAAACGAAGGGGTGTTAAAGTTTGACCTGTGTGTGTGTGTGTGTGTGTGTGTGTGTGTGTGTGTTCCCCTGTAGCGATCAAACGGGTGAACCGATTTGAATGTGGTTTTTTTTGTTTGCAAGATGAATTAGTCGTAAAGTTTGACCTGTGTGTGTGTATGTGTGTGTGTGTGTGTGTTCCCCTGTAGCGCTCAAACGGGTGAACCGATTTGAATGTGGTTTTTTTTGTTTGAAAGATGAATTAGTCGTAAAGTTTGACCTGTGTGTGTGTGTGTGTGTGTGTGTGTGTGTGTGTGTTGCCCTGTAGCGCTCAAACGGGTGAACCGATTTGAATGTGGTTTTTTTTGTTTGAATGATGAATTAGTCGAGTGTTGTTTGATGAAAATCGATCCAAGATGGCCGCCGCTACAAAATAGCGGATTACATATTATTTTATCACAACTCCCTCAATATGGGTATCAAATGAAAGGGATTGACTAGTAGAATAGCACTATGTAAATCCAAGATGGCCGCCACCACAAAATGGCGAAGATCGGGGGTTTTTAAAATTTTTAATTTATACTTGTTTCAAAATTACTTGGGTAACTGTTAGAACTTAACCGACTTATTGCTTGGGGTTGGGGTGCTCAGATTTGGTTTTGGACCACATTCTACCTAGGACCTGATAGAACCTAAGTGCCCGGCCTGCGGCCGGACACATGAATGTTTATGTTCTAACCTAACCTAACCTAGCTACTGAAAACAAGAAATAATTAAAAAATATATATATGATTTCCGCGCTCTGAAATTTTTCGCACAGTTTCAGGACGGTGACACATTTATTTTAAGTAATCAACAGCTGTAATTATCACTTTTTTTTTAATTATGCAGAGACAACAAAAAACGGGCAATCAAATAAAATGACGCGTGCCGATAAATAATTAAATGTTTAGAATAGATACGCAGATATGATTACCATAGGCTAGAAAGAGAGGTCCACAAATCAAAATGGCGACCATGCAACTACTTACATTACATCATTACAACTAGCATAATTTGGAATCGCATGTTTGGCGCGCTTATTCCGATCCACCCAATAGGCGGCTAGCTTTGGGAGTTATGTTTAACTTTGTTAGTTTATGTTTTACATAGGGGCGCTTATTTCGATCTATACAAGTGTTTAATATTTAAAATTTAAAACCACAAAACCAAAGTTGCACCCAATAGGCGGCCAACTTTGGGAGTTATGTTTAACAAAGTTTTACAAAATTTAATTTAACATAATCGCCATTTTGGTCACCGTCCTGAAACTCTAGTTAAAACAGAGCGCGGAAATCATGTTTTTTTTCAAAAGCTAGGTTAGGTTAGGTTAGAACATAAATATCAATGTTCTATTGGCTTATTCACTTAGGTTCTATTGGCTTTTCTTCTTTCTCTTTCTCTTTTTTGAATTGCACACGCAACAGAAATCTATGTTGTAAAATTGTAATAATTAATAAAAAGCATCTATTAGAGTTGTAAAGAGTTTTAATTCAACACAAGTATAAATTGAAAATTTAAAAAACCCCTGACATTCTGTGACATTTTGTGGTGGCGGCCATCTTGGATTTGCAATAGTGATATTCTACTAGTCAAGCCCTTTCATTTGATACCCATATTAAGGGAGTTGTGAAAAAATATGTAATCCGCCATTTTGTAGCGGCGGCCATCTTGGATCGATTTTCATCAAATATAGCTAACAACACGCTCGACTAATTCACCTTTCAAACAAAAAAAACCGCATTCAAATCGGTCCACCCGTTTGAGCTCCACAGGGGAACAGACAGACACACACACACACACAGACACGTCAAACTTATAACACCCCGTTTTTGCGTCGGGGGTTAAAAATACAAATATCATACAACAAGATTAGTTTGTATGCATACTAGCAATGTATATTATGGAACAAAGTAGGCTATTACAAAGTATACACAAGTACCTATTTGCATACTACTATTGTATACTTTGTAATCACAAATTGGAAAATTGCACTACGATATATAAATAGCCAGAATCCTATGGGTGCATTCTGGCTATGTATATTTTGTAAATACGCGTCGTTGCATGCATTTGTATGCTTTTGCATGAATTTGCTGTCGTTCTCGTTGCTAAGTTACTCTTAGATGTATTTGTTCAATAGTAGATTGTATCATAAGGGAGCAAAATAATATTTTTACGGCGAGGGCGCTTTTTTGAATCCAGAGCGTAGCGAGGGATTCTTTAGTACAATCCTGAACGTAGCGAGGGATTCAAAGTACGTCGCCCGAGCCAAAAATATATTGCGCCCGACGGCCCGAGTGATACACTCTACTTTTCATCACCCTCTATGAGGAAATAAAAGGCGCCTCATATTTTTAACCCTGGTAAAAACGACGGGGTGTTATAAGTTTGACGTGTCTGTGTGTGTGTATGTGTATGTCTGTCTGTTCCCCCATAGCTCTCGAACGGATAGACCGATTTGAATGCGGTTTTTTTGTTTGAAAGGTGAATTAGTTCGGGAGTGTTTTAGCTATGTTTGATGAAAATCGGTCCAAGATGGCCGCCACCACAAAATGGCGGATTAATAATAAAAGTATAAATTAAAAATTTAAGAAACCCCCGAATTTCGCCATTTTGTGATGGCGACCATCTTGGATTTGCATAGTGTTATTCTACTAGTCAAGACCTTTCATTTGATACCCATATTGAGGGTGTTGTGAAAAAATATGTAATCCGCCATTTTGTGGCGGCGGCCATCTTGGACCGATTTTCATCGAACACAACTAACTCCCGACTAATTCACCTTTCAAACAAAAAAACCGCATTCAAATCGGTTCAACCGTTTGAGCGCTACGGGGGAACAGACAGACACACACACATACACACACAGACGTCAAAATGAAAGGTCGTGACAACAAGACCTTTCATTTAATACCGATATTGAGGGAATTGTGAAAAAATATGTAATCCGCCATTTTGTGGCGGCGGACATCTTGAACCAATTTTCATCAAACATAGCTAAAAATACTCCCGACTAATTCACCTTTCAAACAAAAAAAACCGCATTCGAATCGGTTCAACCATTTGAGCGCTACGGGGGAACAGACAGATACAGACACACATACATACACAGACGTCAAACTTGTAACAACAATAACAACAATCGATATCATTCGCGCCTAGCCCGGTGGGACCACGGGCCCTTCATCTTCAAAAAGTGCGCGGCAATTATCTTTTGCGCGCACTTATAAATAAGTACACCGCAAACACCACCTTTGGGTGCACTTAAAGGCGAACCAAGTCGTCCTTTTCGAATAGATGGGATGAAAATATTTTTTATGTGTACAAACTTATTAATCACGGGTAACATCGCGGGGCACAGCTTGTACATATAATATAGATACTCATAGCGGGGGTAATTTCACTACAGTTGGTAAAGGCGTATCGTCGGTTCGGTGTGTTCGAAAAGTTGAGTATGTATGAAAAAGCTGTAAGCTGCATAACGCTCGCTCACAGTCGGCGGCTGACTATCCGTTTGGTGTGAACAAAGCCTAAAACTAACTTTGAAGGAATACCCTTTTTGCAATGATAGGGTTACCAAACCATATTATATTTTAGCAAGCAAATTAATAACAGAAAGCTGGTAGTAAAGTTTGGTAATTAACGTATATCTTTATAATCGATCATGATCGATTATGCAAAATCATAATCGATTGCAATCGATCATTTTAATAATCGATTAATCGATTATTGATAATCGATTCCGCACATCACTAAATCAGACCAAGAATTTTGATTGTTGGTCTGAATTATGGGCATACCTGTAATAAACTATTAACTTAGGTAATTTATAGGCAATACTTATAATTAATGTAGTAGGTACCTATCTTTCTCTTTAGTACATCAATAATGTAATGTACAATAATAATTGTACCAAATCAGGTATAAAAATCAATGTAATAACTACATGTGTGCATGTTTTAGTGCATTTTGTAATTTTAGATAGTTTAATTTATCGATCTTGTGATTTAGATAAGAATTCAAGAGTTATCTAATAAATGGAATAAAAAATAGATTCTTTTAATTTAACCTAATGCCTATCAACCTAACTGTTCCAGTTGTACCGGGGTTCCAAGACCTATACGTGCCTATACCTTACCACTAACTAAATTATTAAGTACCTACCTACACAATAATTAGTGAGGTCAGTTCTCTAGTTAAGGAAATACTTGCTTACTGATCACCTATTTTCTTAGAACTTACTTAGTATTATTTTATAGTACTGTAGGCAATAAACTAGAAACCTACATAATAAAAGCTTCTAATCCTTCGTCAAATCGTAAAAAATATTAAAATTCCTGGAATTCATAAATTACCTACTATAAATTCAACAACAACAAAATTAATTTATATTTAAAATTAAAATTATTCTAATATCACAAAGCAAAATAATTATAACGACATTTAAATTAAACAAAATTATGAATAGCTTTAATTTAATTTATATTCCATTTTAATGTAGACTCACCAATAAGTTTTAAAGAAAATTAACAATTTGAAATAATTTCAACTGTTTTTGTGTTGAATAACGGACCAATGTTATGATTAGGACTAAAAATAAATAAAATCAACAAAAAATTTATGGCCTAATACTTTCTACACCACCGCCATCTATTGCTGAGTAGTAAAAAAGTTGATATATGGATATTTTTTCTACAAACCTATAGTCAAACTTTTAATTATCTGCAGTAATCTGACGTTTCCTAATGTCATTTCGTAAAATAATGTTGCCAACCCCATTTCTATAGTGATGTGATACGTTCAATTCATTCAATTTCATTCACAAAAGTTTCGTTCAAAGTTACTCTTTCATTATCATCATAATTTTATTTATCTATTAAGTAAATCGATGGCTCCTACGTATAAAAGCCAAATTAACAATTTTGTCATCTTGACTTTTTGTGGCAAACGCATCCTATTGGTACAATTAATTATATGAGCTTTAATTGAAAAAAAAAGTAAGAAGTACTATTTCTATTGCAATAACAGCCTATGTGTGTTGACGATATCTGTCATAGTTAACATGCTAAGTTGCTACTGCCCTTTTATTACAAAAAAAAAAAAATTTTTAAAAGAATACCTACTAGTTATTCAGAAAAAAATATATTTAACATTATAATAACATATTTACATATTTTTGGAATCTACTTATAATTTTCTAGATGATTTTGACCTCCCTGGCGCAGTGGTTTTGGTCTTTTTTTTATTTGTTTTTTTAATTTATTTTATTTACAATACATAATATTAATATTTTTACATTGATTACTTCGTGCTCGTAAGCGCTTATAAGTGGGAGGTCCCGGGTTCGATTCCCGGCAGGGGCAAGTTGGGATTTTATAATTTCTAAATTGTCTTTGGTCCTGTCTGGTGGCAGGCTTTAACCGTGGGCCGTGGCTGGTTAGCACCCGACCGGCAAAGCTGTGCCGGCCGGCCGCCAAACGATTTAGCGTTCCGGTACGATGCCGTGTAAAAACCGATCAGGGGTATGCATACCTCTCTCAAGTTTGCCCGCTTCCGTCTTCGACAGCATCATCACTTACCATCAGGTGAGATTGCAGTCAAGGGCTAACTTGTAGTTGAATAAAAAAAATAGATAATGATTATGAACTTAATCTGATTTTTAATTATTTTTTTTCAACTTTAGTCTTTAATGCGGGACCATGGTCATCACATCATTTTTTCTTAAATTTTACTAGCCTATGTCACCTAGAATAAGCTAAAGATTCTAACGATACCTACCTTATTCATCAAAATCGGTTCCGGCATATATAGAAGTTATGGTACAACATACAAACATACATGAACCCTGAAAACAATATACTCCTTTTTTTCAGGCAGTCGTTTAAAAAGGTTCTTTATGTCGATTCTTTTAAACACCGATGACCGAGGTAACGCTTTTTCAGGCTGCTGTTGACGCTGTTGACACCGACGCTCGGCGAATATTTGCCGCCGAACAAAAAAAATCTCTCCATACAAATTTTTTGGGTTCTTTTTAAGAGGCTCTCTTAGACATTTTTGTTTGAAACTTTTTCCTCCCACTACACGTATAAGGAAATAGAACTCAAAGATTTTTCACAAAAAATACAAAACGTATTGAATGTGGAAAAATTACCAGAGTACCCTAACGGCCCTCAAAAACTATCAATCATAGAGGCATGGTCCTGAAACTAAAAATGTTCAAGACCTTAGGCCCTTTGGTGAGCCAGTAAAAAAAAGATAGCAACGGAACAAAAAAAAATCGTGTCCATACAAAATTTATTTTTAATTTTCAAGTGGCTCTCCAGAACATTTTTGTGTAGATCCTTTTTTTTTCACTAAACGCATGCATAGAACTGATTAGTGTCCTTTCAGAAAAGATACGAAATGTGACACCAATATTTATTTCTATCTTTCAAGAGACTCTCCAGAATATTCTGGTATTTGGTATGGCCTCCCATTTCTTTATTTTACGAATATTGAAGAGACTACTAGACCCGCGAGCTGCTTGCAGCTCGCGCACCGAGCGCAACACTAGTATATATATATATATATATATATATATATATATATATATATATATATATATATATATATATATATATATATATATATATATATATATGTGAGGGCTAGTTAGAATGAACACGAAGTTGTTAATAGTTTGCAGTAATAAGTCTGTGGTAAAGAGTCTAGAGTGAAGTTGTCTGTGTCAACTGTCAATGTTGTATCTGTCAGTAGTACGTTCAGTAAGAGAGGGAACGTCTGCGCGAAGGGTGTGCGCACTGATTGATCAGGAAAGACAACAATGTACTCGAATATTATTTAAAATCTATCTGATTCTGCGACATATATATATATATATATATATATATATATATATATATATATATATATAGCTAATATACTAGCGGTCTCGGCAGACGTCGTCCTGCCTGGTGACATACCAATATCAGCGCCACCTACCAAGACCCAATAGGTTAGCTGTACTTAGCGGGTAATAGTGTTTTCAAACTATCCAGGAACCCATTGAAATATACACACAAAATTTCATCCAAATCAGTCCAGCCCTTTAGGAAAAAGTACAGAAGAATTATATCGGTACGGGTGAGAGAGTTCCGTATCGACAGGATGAACATTCAATGTTTGACAGTTACGAAACCCATGAACATTTTGTATGGGAAAATGTTTTTTCTTTTATTTTTTCGTCAATTTTCCAATATTTTTAACAGTTATTCTGCTATTCGGGACGAAGACAAATACAACAAATTAAAAACCATGAAAATCGGCCCAGCCGTTCTCGAGTTATAAGTGTTCGAACAAACGAGACTTTGTTTTATATATTAAAGATATACGTATTTATATATATACTATATATATAAATATATATATGTAACTTTTGTACATAAATATAATAATTACTTAAAATAAAAACTTTAATTTGAATAAAATAATTGAATGATTCAAATCAATCACCTGTACCCCATCCCTATTTTATTTTCGTTAAAAAGTGACAACCCACGAAACTTCACATTACTGCATACAATTAAAAGTCGAAGTATAGGTACTTCAGTCTTCAACATGACATATTATTTTATTAATTTATATATGAATAATTCTGTGAAATAATTATTATAAGTTCGACTTTAAATTGTACCTAATTACCACAGCTAATTATAACGTTTCGTGGGTTGTCACTTTTTAACGAAAATAAAATAGGGATGGGGTACAAGTGATTGATTTGTATCATTCAATTATTTTGCCTATTTAAATTTAAAAAAATTATTTTAAGCAATTGTTTAAGTAATAACAAAATATACAATAATTTTATTCATTTTTTGAAAAGAAAAATTGAATCATCCATGGATGAATGATAACTCACTCTTCAAAAACTATAATTATGGACCCGTATTTAAAACCAAGAACTGAAACCGTGTTTTCTTAAGAAATACCTACTTAGTTAATAAAAGCAAAAAAATCAAAAATAACGTAGGTTGCATTAAATATCACAGATTAATCAACAAAATTACGTAAAATTATACAAAATAACGTATTTCACATTGTTTGTTAGTAATATCACAGAAGGATTAACCAAAAAAATCTTCATTGCTGTGAAAAAAAGCATCTCAAGAAATCAGTACTCTAACGCTGAGTTGTACAAAAGAAACTTCAAATAACTATAAGTGGGAGATTAAACTAATTTAATTACAAGACTCCAGGGTCATTAAATTCTACTTATAATATTATAAATGTGAAATTGTGGATGTTTGGATGTTTAGATGTTTGGATGTTTGTTACTCAATCACGCCGCAACTACAGAACCGATTTGGCTGAAATTTTGAATGGACATAGATTATGCCCTGACTTGAATACTAGGCTAAATACATAGGCTACTTTTTATCCTGGAAAAATGCAGTTCCCACGGGATTTTGAAAAACCCGAAATCTATAGCTACAGCTATAGGTAGATTACTATAGCGAACTTCCTTGATAGTAGGTATAAAGGTTGGAAAAGGGAGCGGGAACGAGAACCGGAAATCCACGATTCCCTCGGGATTTGTTTAAAACCGAAATTCACGCGGGCGAAGCCGCGGACATTTTCTAGTTATTAATAACTAGAGAGATTTTCGCGGAATTATTCGCATGTTCAATAGATAGATGCGGGGTTGCGGCCCTCCACTAGAGTGATAATCCTGGCGTCAACTAAGACCAACGCCGGGGTGCTGTGCGGATGACCAGACCACTCTAGGAACCTGGGTAAGTGCATAAACCACATGCTCACAATAATCATCACGACGCCCCCGGTCTCGTCACCCGAATTCAGGCAGATTCCCATACGTGTCTAAGGACATGAGACAAAAAGAGGTGCTTGCGACACAACGAATCTCTAATTCTTTTTTCTAAAAGAAAAATAGCCTGAGTTACTACGTAAAACATCAGCTATCTGCCAGTGAAAGTCCCGTCAAAATCGGTCCAGCATTTCAGAGATTAGCTGGAACAAACAGACAGATAAATTTTCTTTGAATGCACGCCATCTTAAGATGAACAACAAAAAAAGAATGAATGAAATCGGATTACGCGTTAATGAATTACGACTAAATACACATTTTGATTTCCATCCCCGCTCCCAAGGAAATCGTGCTGAATAAGACACAGACAGACAAAAATCAAAAAGTACAGTTTTAGCTTAAGTATCGATTATATATTAATTGGAAGTCATCTTTTAGTTATTTATGTAATAATAAACGTAACAACATAATAAAAAAATATGCAAATTTGCTGAAAGCATAAACAAATGCGCGGGAACTCCCCGCGTAAGTCTCAAATTACCATTTGGCCCTGGTACGTTTATTTTTATATTGCTGTTATACTGCAATAGAAAATAGTACCTACTTCTTACTTTTTTTTCTTCAATTAAAGCTTATATTATTAATTGTACTAATAGGTAGGGCGTTTGCCACAAATAGGTAGTCAGAATGATCAAATTGCTAATTTGGCCCATAAGGGCCAAATTAGCAATTTAGTTTATTTAGTATTTATTTAGTAAATCGAGGGCTCTTACGTATAAACGTAAGAGCCCTCGATTTACTAAATAAATAAAATTATGATGATAATGAGAGAGTAACTTCAAACGAAACTTTTGTGAATGAAATTGAATGAATTGAACGTATCACATCACTATAAAAATGGAGTTGGCAACCACTTAGTCGGCAACATTATTTTACGGAATGACAATAAGAAACGTCATTTTATGATTTTACTGCAAATTTTATAAGTCGAACAAGTACATACATAATTACGAACCAATTTTAATATTCTAATTTAAAGGTACTTATTAACAAAATGCAAAGCCAATTGCAATCATTTGGACAAATCATAAAGTGCAATATTTTGTTCATAATTTAAAATAAGTGTTTTAGTTAGATTAGTTCTTTAAAATTTAAACATCTATTACAATTACTGTGTCCGATATTTCGTTGATTTTTGCCACAACGCAAGCAATCTCATATCAAACGTAATTTATCAACGCGATAAGTAAACCACAAGCAACAAGGGAAAACTATTTTGAAGCTTCATTGCTAGTAGATATAGCCACGATGATAGACGCTTGGTCTATGGGGCCCGGCACTCTAGAAGTGCCCCTGTCTCTGTTTGCTAAGAACAGAGAGAGACTTGCGGAGAAGTTACAAGATGGCCAAGTGGTTATCCTGCAAGGTGGCGATGACATTAGCCATTACGACACCGACATCCAATATGTTTTTAGACAGGTAAGCAAAAACTATAATTTTGAATTTTGATTGATTTGCAAGCAAAGAAGCAGACTGACTTTCAGGCTTATCCTGTAAGTATCCTAGTAGCTATGTACTTCAAGTAAAAAAGATCCATAATTATGGGTCGAAGTGCTTCCGCTTTTAGCGAGTCCCACCAAAGGAAGATAAGATGTACTTACATAGTTGTAGACTATGAAAAGTGATCAACAAATTGTGCTCAAATACCTGTATTCATATTGGTATTTTTAACCCCCGATGCAAAAACGATGGGGTGTTAAGTTAAGTTAAGATAAGGTTAAGGTGTTATGTTAAGATAAGTTTGATGTGTCTGTGTGTGTCTGTCTGTTCCCCTGTAGCGCTCAAACGGGTGGACCGATTTGAATGCGGTTTTTTTTGTTTGAAAGGTGAATTAGTCGAGAGTGTTGTTAGCTATGTTTGATGAAAATCAATCCAAGATGGCCGCCGCTACAAAATGGTGGATTACATATTATTTCATAACTCCCTTAATATGGGTACCTATCAAATGAAAGGGCTTGACTAGTAGAATAGCACTATTGCAAATCCAAGATGGCCGCCGCCTCAAAATGGCGAATGTCGGGGGTTTTTTTAATTTTTAATTTATACTTGTTCACTTGTTTAATTGCAGGAAGCATATTTCACTTGGGTGTGCGGTGTGCGTGAGCCAGGATGCTACTTTGTATTAGATGTGAAGACGAAAAAGGCATATCTATTTATCCCTCGACTACCTGAAGAATATGAAGTGTGGATGGGCAAGCTGCTCACGTGTAGCGAGTTCAAGAAAATCTATGGCATTGAAGAGGTCCACTATGTTGATGAGGTAAACTCTTTTTATCACTCTGCTCTTAAAATACTACGACAAAATTAATTTTATTATTATTTAGCAATTATAATATGAGAAGGAAAGATTTACACACTTTCATAAATAAAATACCTAATTGAATAATATTCTGAATAAAACCAAAAAAGAGTAATGTTTGGAAAAACTTTCTAAGGAATTGTTCATTGTCCTTAATGTTTTAAAGCTTAGAAAAATTGCATTTTATGAAATTTTGCTGCTTTCTTGAGTATTTATAGGTTGCACATACTGAAGGGTATGTCCAACTTGTGTGAAATGTTTCAATTACAAAATCAACATTTGCTATTACATTAATTTATGCAAAATTAATAAAATATTTATAAACAAATTACAGACAGTTGAAATATTATTAAGAAAAGTGTGCGTCCACAGTCTTAGTTTGGCTATTTTGGATTTTCTTATAATCATTAATAGTTTATTTATGCACTAAGATACCTCATTCCCTGTAAAATAAAGATGTTTCAAAGGTCATAACTTTCAAAAATAATAATTTTAATATATTGATTAGTAACAAGCATAGATAATGAAGAAACAAGTTGTTATCTGACTTAGCTTTAGATACAAACAGTAAAGAAGTAGTAGACCAAGATCTGATATCTCCATAAGTACCCCAGTTACGAACTCCACAATTACGCAGTTATTCAAAGCAAATGAGACACTACTGAGAGCCTAAGGTTTCATCTTTCCGAAAATAAGTTATGTCAGATCACACTGGGATCTTGGTCTATAGAATAATCAGCATCACATTTGTATGGAGAAGCAGGTTTGATGTGGGTACACATTAAGTAAGAATATATAGATTCTGTTTCCAGATAAGTCAATGGCAAATTAGATTATTAAAAAAGTGTCTATTCTGATATGGTGGGTAGCTTTGGCTGCAGCTGGCTACCAGTGGTCACTGCAATGCCAGGCAGCTTAGCATCTTATCTTTAGATAAAAGTATCCTCTTCCCACATTATTATAAATTGTTTTCTTTAGATGGGTATCTATGACCTTGTCTTATCAATTATTATTTGTTATTATCATTACAATCTTGTTTATTATTATACATACTTATATGTGGTGTCAAGGAAACTTAGATTAATAAATTGTTGCTATGACTAAACAGCTGTAGAGAGACTGCAAAATTGTAGATCAGCTATGGTTTTACTGCAGTTAACATGCACTTAGTACATTTTAAGCATCGAAAAACAATTACATCTAAGCAAAATGGTCCATTTTGTCTTAAAGGTTGCCTTTGTTTTTTGGCCAATTTTTATTTAGCTTTGGCTACTTCACTGCTTTTGTGTTTAGCTGAAACACATTTTTTTACACATGTTAATATTTATCTATACTCAGGATGTGGTGCCTGAATTATGTTATCTGTGGTTTATGAAATATTATCATAATTATCATACATGTACCTAGACCAGAATGTATTTAATTTCTACCTACTTGACAAAAAGTGTGCAAAATTTATGGAAATTACATAGGAGCATAATAAGGGGTTCATTAGATGATAGGTTCTGAATCAGTCATGCTGAATGGCTGATGGAGCCGAGTGCATGTACTAGATTTATGTCATGCAACATAAGTCATCGCATCATTGTTATCAACCAATAGACGTCTACTGCTGGACATAGCTCTCTTGTGCCGTTTGTATCCAGCGGATCTCTGCAACTCGTCTGGTGTTGTCGGTCCACGTAGTAAGGGGTCTGCCAAGACTGTGCTTTCCGGTGTGAGGTCACTCATTGCATCAGCCAGGTTTTCCATCAGTCTCAACAGTGACTGTAATATAACTGACAGTAGAACCTGTGTGTAAAGGCCAAATTAGACGATGCCCCATTCATCGTTCATTTTTGTGGTGAACGATGCAAGATACAATATTTACTATGGCAAAGTGTCTGTGAACGATGAACGGTCGTTGTTTAGATGGTTCATTTTCAATGATTCACCGATGAAGAAAATGAAAGCAAAAATCTCGAAAAATTAACGGTGTAATTTGGCTATTAGGAATGGCATTATTTATTATGCCTTAGGTTCATCAACATAATTAATATCATTATGTGACATTACCTCATGTCTACCCATACAGAATACCATATTAAACATAATATTATTTCTTGTTTTCAGCTTCGGGACATTTTGAAATCCTTAAATCCTGATACTCTTTTAACTCTTGTAAGTATTCTTATAATTATAGAAATACTACCTACATTACAGAAATTCAAGATTTTATTTATCTATACTAATATAATAAAGCGAAAGAGTTTGTTTGTTTGAACGCGCTAATCTCAGGAACTACTGGACCGATTTCAAAAATTATTTCACTGTTGAATATGTAAGTGATCCTTGAGTGCTATAGGCTATATATTATGTACCACGGGCGAAGCCGGGATGGACTGCTAGTGTTATAATATAATGAGAGTTAAACATTGTTCTTACGTAATTTTAGAGTGGACCAAACACAGACAGCGGCTTAACTGCAAAGGAGGCAGTTTTTGAAGGAATCAAAGAGTAAGTTATATTTTATTTTTAATAGCAATTCTCCGCAAATTCGTTCACGCAGAATAGCTGTTTTCTCGTTTGACTAAGATACAATTACAGTCCGCTCAAAATCAGTTTAGCTTCTAGGATAGGAGAAAATCAGAGAGACACTTTCATTTATTCACTAGCTGTCTCCCGCGACTTCTTTCGCGTGTTTATAGGATCGGATCGGCTCCGAATAAATCTTTTATGTACCTAAACTAAATGTAGCCTAAGTTACTCCTTAAAACATCACCTATCTGCCATTGGAAGTTCCGTTAAAATCAATCCAGCCGTTTCGGAGATTAGTTGGAACAAATAGATAGACCGACAAACATAAATTTAAACGCACACCAGTTTAAAATAAGCCGTACGTTCAAAGATCCGGGTCCCAAGTTATTTGAACCCAGTACTGAGGGTTGTAATGTCTGTCATTTCTGAACTGAAAAACCTATGACCTTGAAATATTTACCGGACAATAAGTAAAGTATTACCTTTCTAACAAAAAAAGAATGAGTGAAATCGAACTATGCGTTAATGAATTACAGCTAAATACACGTTTTAACTTTCATCCCCTCTCCCAAGGGAACCGTGCTGAATTTTGGGATAAAAAGTATCCTATGTCCTACCTCGGAGTATAAACTCAAATCGTACCAAGTTTCATTCGAATCCATTAAGTAGTTTCGGCGTGATGCGCGGCCAAGATACAGACAGACAGACAAAAATGAAAAAAAAATGCAGTTTTGGCTTCAGTATGGATTATAGAGTGCCCTCCAATAAAAAAATTAAAAATATCTTCAATGTACAGAATTGGATCTGTTACAGTTTTATTATATTATAGAAGATATAGATATACAATGTTCTAAAATCTATGTCTCTTTCAGATTCAAAGTGGATAATAAAATACTATTTCCTATTATCGCTGAACTGTAAGTAAATTTTTTTTTTTCAATACACTAAAACTAAACTTGATTGACATGACTTGAAGTTATGTGTGTGTTTTTGTAATGGGACACGCAAAGTGCATTCAAGAAAAATAAACAATTTTTAGCTTATTTAAATATCTATGAAAATTGAGGATTTCCTCAATTAAATATTTAAGGGGGCTCCCATACAACAGACATGATTTTCTTGCCGTTTTTATAGTTAGTGGTACGGAACCCGTCGTGCGCGAGTCTGACTCGCACTTGGCCGGTTTATTCTCTCCAAGACGACGAATTTATGCATATAAATTCGTCGTCCTTATTTATAATCAGACAAGAGTAAATAAAGAAATTATATCAATAAAGAATCATTTTTGTTTATAGGCGGGTGATAAAGACACCTGAAGAAATCGAAGTTATGCGTTATGTTTGCAAAGTATCATCAGATGCACATAAACAGGTAAATTAATTCGTACATCAATTAACGGAGTACGTAACTGTCGCTCCTTATAACGCCGGTATACTAGCCCCGCACGCCAAAACTTCCAAAAATGTACTCATCTTACTCGCATGTATACTTTAAAGGAGTTGAAAGAGGTTTTCCTATTCTGAGTAAGACCACAGAGTACCTACAGAGGGGAAGCTTCTAGTAAGCGGCCCGCTGTAGGTACACGCACACATATGCGCATGTTTGTCACCAACTGTACCGGTTAGTGGAACGAGCGCGCGTCCGTGAACCGTTGGTGAGTGTGTTTGTGTGAGTATACCTACAGCGGGCCGCTTGTGGAAGCTTCCCCTCTGTAGATTTACTACTCGTGTGGTAAGACGTTCAACACTGATACACTCCTCCCCCGTCGTTAATGTGTTCCTTGATGTCAACTGTGTTCCTTTTAACTGTGAAGGAAACCATCGTGAGGAAACGTGCACGTCTGAGAGTTCTCCATTTCCTCGCAGGCGTGTGAAGTCGTCTACCGATTCGCCCTCGGTCAGCGTGGTGGACTGCCCTGCCAGAACCCTTCTCATTCTGAGAACAGACCCGTGCCCTGTAGCGGGCCGGTAATGGGTTGATAATGATGATGATTAAAATAACAGCTCATTCCGCACCGACTCACTGACGAACTGACACAGAGGAACTTACCTTACTGAACTGAATTTGCCTACTCAATCATCCACCCCGATTTCCCATGGGTTTGCATAAACGCCAGGTGATGTTGTTCGCGCGGCCGGGTCTCATGGAGTACCAGTGCGAGTCGGTGTTCCTCGACCATTGCTACCGCGTGGGCGGCTGCCGCCACGTGTCCTACACGTGCATCTGCGGCTCGGGCCACAACGGCGCCACGCTGCACTACGGACACGCCGCCGCGCCCAACGCCAAGATGATCCGCGACGGGGATATGTGGTGAGTACCAGTGCGAGTCGGTGTTCCTCGACCATTGCTACCGCGTGGGCGGCTGCCGCCACGTGTCCTACACGTGCATCTGCGGCTCGGGCCACAACGGCGCCACGCTGCACTACGGACACGCCGCCGCGCCCAACGCCAAGATGATCCGCGACGGGGATATGTGGTGAGTACCAGTGCGAGTCGGTGTTCCTCGACCATTGCTACCCACTAGGGGGAAGCCTAAGGATGAATAAACAACATTGAACTGTGCTGTGCTATGTTCTAATGCTCCTGTACCTAACAGGAAGCAACAAACAAGCCCTGCTGCGCTGCCATTTGTACGGCTGTGCTTTGTTTAATGTCGGCTCCAAACTCGTGGATAATCTGGACGGGGCATTAAACATGCCAAGGATCACGCGATACGTGCCGACTCGCTCGGCATCGCATCGCCCAACCCGCTCAATCTTCCGTCTGTCTCGCTCGCACTCGTGCGCATGCATGTCGCGCTGTCGGGACACTACCCCGGTCGCACAACATTCCGCGCAGCTCAATCTTGTTTGTTGGTTAAAAAAACATGCGGAGACACTGCGCCAGAAACTTAGCTGACCTGTAGGGCTATTCTGTAAAGCCATTTTCGTATTATAGAGAGTGAATTCGAGATGAGTTTGCTAAGTGGCGCCCCATTGACGAATGCGGCGGTGAGATAAACTACTTGGTTCGGATAATTATGGGATATTTTGACATTATTGATATTCTGTAACGCCATTCCTTGTCATCTCGAAGTTAGTTTCCACTTGTCAAATTGCTATCTCACTTGAGTGAGCTTCGATATCGAGATGGTATTTTAGTGAATAGCCCTACTGAGCACAGATCAATGTTGTTTATTCACCCTTAGGGTAGTGTCTACCCTATCAGTAGTGTATTTTAGTAGTTTATATTATATGACTTTGTTTGCAGTTTGTTTGACATGGGCGGGAACTACGCGGGGTACGCGGCCGACATCACGTGCTCGTTCCCAGCCAACGGGAAGTTCACTGACGACCAGAAACTGATATACGAAGCGGTGTTGGCGGCTAGAGACGCTGTTGTCAGGTGAGGATTAAATCGCCTTTTAGATTGTAATTCAGTTAAACAAAAAATTTTTTTTGTTAAAACGTTCTCTAAACAGGCGATGGCGGTACGCTCACGGTAGGGGATTGCCCGTATTCGATTTTCATTTCTTTTTTTTTTAATTTAAAACAGAGTAACTGCTGAATTTCTTGCTAGTTCTTCCCGGTAGGTGCGGCATTCCGAACCAGATTATATTAGATTATTTATAGATTGAATTGATGATTCAATAGTACTTGTTTATTTGACGAAAAAAAAATCTGTTCTATTCTGTTCTATTTACGTTTGATTTCATTTATTTGCAAAACAAAACATTTATTTAACAAAAAATATATTTTTTCAGAGAAGCAAAACCCGGAGTGATGTGGAGCGACATGCACTTGACCGCGAACCGCGCGATGTTGGAACATCTGAAGAAAGGCAACTTGCTCAAAGGTGATATTGAAGAGATGATAAAGGTGACTACCATAATAAGTCGAACCTACCTTAAATCGTATAATTTAAAAAAAATCTTTCCTTTTCATCATCATCATCATCACCGTCACCATCATCATTCGTTTTTATTTTTCTTGTTGGCAAAACGGCGTAACGAGTATACAGCAACCGCACAGTCTTGGTCATTAGCTAGATTTGGTAGGTAAGACGTAGGCGGGTCCACAGCCCCAGACCCGTGGGACTTCGAAGATTTCATGCCGCCCGCGCTATGAAACCAACGATAAAAATAACAAAATTGACACGAATTTTTTCGCGGAAATTGACTGACCATTCCTGATATTTTAAGGGAGTGGGTTGAATTACGTAAAATATTTTGGCAGGGGCAATCGTTTATGTCAGATTATAACCCTCGGCACGTAAGTCGAACGGTGAGCTTCAAGTGCGCGCAGCGTCGTACGAGTGAGCGGGACACAATACGATTGGAGAGCCAATCAGCGCTTACGAGGGATCCGCGAGAGCTAATCAGTGCTTACGAACGATCCCCACGCCCTCCCCGAGATACCTCATTTTCGACTTCTGCGCATTGAAGGTCAACGCTAGACTTATTTGCCGTGACTTTTTTTTTTATTCAACTACAAGTTAGCCCTTGACTGTAATTTCACCTGATGGTAAGTGATGTTGCAGTCTAAGATGGAAGCGGGCTAATTTGGAAGAGGTATGCAATATGCATATTGCATACCCCTGATCGGTTTCTACACTGCATCGTACCGGAACGCTAAATCGCTTGACGGCACGGCTTTGCCGGTAGGGTGGTAACCAGCCACGGCTATATAAACCGGTATAGTGCAACAGCACAATCTTGGACTTATTGAATGAAAGGAATACCCTTCTTCTCTTCACCAATGTCTTAGACTTGCCTTTACACAAGTTTAAGAACTCTATTAAAAGTATGCTCATAAAAAAAGGTTATTATACAATTGAAGATTATATAAACGATAAAAAAGCTTGGATTTAACTCGTTCCAGCAATGCGCGAGACGGCATTTCAATCATGTACATTAATAATAATAATTGTTATAATGTTATTTTTAACAAGAGCAACCGCCGAGTTTCATGCAAGTTCTTCTCGGCTGGAACTGCATTCCGAACCTGTGGTAAATTCAATTGACGATTCAAAAGTACTTGTAAAAGTTTATTTGAATAAAAAACTTTTCTATTCTATTCTAATGAACCGGGATGCTATTTTATTATTAAAGTTTCATACTTGAGAGTCTATTTGCTACGAATTTGGCCATGTCATAGCTACCTGCACTAAACAGATCGTTTTATGACAATCCTTAGCAAGTTTTCATACAATATTGCGGTGGTGTAAATGGTACACTGCGCCCGCGTAGCCTTGATCATTTGCGTCAATTATATCCATTTATTTCACTTTTGAGTGGTATAAAATGTGTACTGCAACTGCACAGTCTTGAACCGAGTTAGAGAACACTTTTCAAGTAGTTTTCCACTGTCCGTTGTCAGTACGGGGTGAACGGTGTGCTGCAGCCGCACGGGCTGGGCCACCTGCTGGGGCTGGACGTGCACGACGTGGGCGGGTACCTGCCGCACTGCCCGCCGCGCCCCGCGGGCCCGCTCGCCCGCCTGCGCACCGCGCGCGCGCTCCAAGCGGGCATGACGCTCACCATTGAGCCCGGATGCTATTTTATAAACAGGGTAACTACCTATATATAGGTTATAAATAAGCAGCTCTTCTGTACAGAAGAGCTATATCTACTTACCGACCGGTAGCGAACGTCCTGATCAAATAGCAATATTACTGCTTTAGTAGTAGATGTATGACAAGAGTTCGGATAACCTAATAGGGAAAGTGAATTGAATTTTTAAATTGTTTTTATCAAAAAGTTATGTTACTCAATATAGAAACAAAGAAAATTTTAAATATAAATAATTTAAATATATTTTACATCTGGTGGTAGGGGGGTACTTGTCAAATGACAGAAAATGGATGCACGGCACGAACATAGGAGTGACGTCATCGTCATTCATGTGCACGCGTGCGAGGGAGATAGCGAGATGTTCCCGCTCCGCTCCCAGTCATGCGTTTATTTAAAATATTTTTTATAATATATGTCGCAGAATCAGATAGATTTTAAATAATATTCGAGTACATTGTTGTCTTTCCTGATCAATCAGTGCGCACACCCTTCGCGCAGACGTTCACTCTCTCCAACTGAACGTACTACTGACAGATACGACATTGACAGTTGACACAGACAACTTCACTCTAGACTCTTTACCACAGACTTATACTGCAAACTATTAACAACTTCGTGTTCATTCTAACTAGCCCTCACACGGCCATTCTGCAATTCAACGCGCTCTCGCGTTGATTCTTAACATCACATTCAGCCTATGGCACTAATAACCAAGCGCTTCAAGCATCTTTTGAATAAATAAAACAAAACTCAACAGCGCTAAACATAAGGACGACTGTACTCTGAGAGCTTAACATGAAATTGTTTAGACTAGTTCTAATATCGAAATAATCACACAGCGTTTAAGCTTTCAGCATCATTCACAATTTCCATACAGATTTCATTTTAATCTTACCACAAGGCGACGAAATTTTCAATCTGTCCCTCTGACAAAGCATAACAGCTTTCAACGCTTACCTTCGACAACGCGTGCTGCTACGCGCTCAGCTTTCAATCATTACTCTCGACAAAGCGCAGCAGCTTTCAATCGTTACCCTCGACAAAGCGCACAGCTTTCAATCGTTTCCGTCGACAAAGCGCACAGCTTTCAATCGTTAGCCTCGACAAAGCGCAGTAGCTTTCAATCGTTTCCTTCGACAAAGCGCAAAGCTTTCAATCGTTTCCGTCGACAAAGCGCAGTAGCTTTCAATCGTTACCCTCGACAAAGCGCTCAGCTTTCAATCGTTTCCGTCGACAAAGCGCACAGCTTTCAATCGTTAGCCTCGACAAAGCGCAGTAGCTTTCAATCGTTTCCTTCGACAAAGCGCAAAGCTTTCAATCGTTTCCGTCGACAAAGCGCAGTAGCTTTCAATCGTTTCCTTCGACAAAGCGCACAGCTTTCAATCATCTCCCATGACAAAGCGTACAGGCTTTCAATCATCTCCCATGACAAAGCGTACAGGCTTTCAATCATCTCCCATGACAAAGCGTACAGGCTTTCAATCATCTCCTCTGAACTTTACAGGATCTAAACATTCAAATAATTCTGGTAAACTAGCTGGCTGGATATTTGCGGTAATCTTTCATAGCACTGAACTACCTATCATCGGTCAAATAATAATAAACTTTCAATTCACTCTAGTTGATAGAGTTTATAGAGCAAAACTTCGATGAATGCCCGCTCGACCATTCTGGTCCGAACTAAAAACTCCAAAGTTTAAGATTTACTTAAATCGAAATCGCAAAGGGAAAATAAGATTGTTTGTTACTAATTACGTCGTCAGTAAGTGTAGACACAAGTACTTTAACATTTTTGCTAAACAGGTAACCTCTGGTAACAATCACTATCTTTCAGATACATGGTCTTTTGAATCATCACTCTTAGAAAACATCAGTGTCATTTTAATCTACGCATGTAACTTTATTCATGCACAAACAAAACAAATAAGTATGCAGTGTGGTTTCATAAGAATACGAAATGCACCCGTACATTATGTTTTTCTTTTAACAGCAAATTATTTGTCAACTCGTAAACGTTAAAACTGTGATTCCGAAAACTTTAGCAAATGAACCGCTACAGACATCATATAAGTCTATGTCCACAATGAATGAAAGTGGCTGCAAGTACCAACACTACATTTATGTTTTACGATTTGTAATCTTTGCACAAAAATGTCCGCTTTCCCGAAACCAAAGCATCAAAGTTTACTAAATTGATAAAAAGAAAACAAGTTTGTCTCACCGATGAGCCCACATAATTATTATACTTAGGCTCAGACCCCTCTCATGTGCAGCGCGATGCACCTCTGCACTCGCGCGCTAACCGAGGCGTCGCAGCGGCGCAGCAAACACACACTCTCGCCACCCGCTGATGTCGGAACTGCAACTTCATGAACTCGCGATTCGAAAGTTCACCTGTATTTTCATAATGATAAAACCAAATTCCTCATCTGCGGAAGAAACAACATGTTACTTCTATGACATTTTTAGATGTTGTCATGGACTTTCATGTCACTCTCCTTTCCCTACGACATTCCGTTTTCAGTGTCTACACCTGTACACATAAAAAGGGTGAAAAATCAGTCAGCTAAAGCAAAAACCTCACATTTCACCAATAATACCCGCATCCGTCATATTAATAAGATGCGAATCAGCACAGCGGTTGACTAAGATAGGCATGATGTTGACTTAACATTTGCACAACCAGACATAATAAAAGATTTGCTATTTTCAGCAACCTACCTCAAAGACAGCCTGCAGCCTGCTCTTTAGGTAACTAAAAGACTCACCCTCGAGAGAAACAAAAATCAGACACTAGTGGCCACACCAAACCAGCCACCGTTGAATCCTCCTTGAGGAGCAAGGCATTACCGTGATTTATTTAGAATAAGAACTTTCAGATTCACGCGTCTTATCAAAATACTACGAACCTGAACATCCGTAATGCCGGCGAGTACTACCTCGATTTTGTTTGACTCACCCCAACCGGTCTCGAGTCGATCTAGCAGCACCAAATTGTTGTTTGAATACTCAATATACCTTGTAGCCTGATCAGTGATCATTCTTGTACTCTACCATATCACGAAACAAGTCGTGGAACCTCTTCGTTGCAGCAAACTGTCCTCAATCTCCTCGCACTACTGGACTGCGGTAAACTGATACTCATTCGGATCGAACGGCGGTACATAAATCCCGCTCGACTTTAGCTTTCTTGATTCAATCGCGCCCGTAGGTTTATGTTTTCATATGATCTCTTTGTTTAGAAATAAGGTTTTACATTTTATAATGTTACATAAGACATTGTCATTCCATTGACATCTGCACGTCTGTTTATTATTATGTCTTATTTTGTTGAATAAAGCAAATATTCCTTTTAGTTCTATCTTTGTTACGTATCAATTTATTCAGCAAAATAATTTCTTGTTTCACCGATAATAATTATGCCTTAGCTAATGATGTTCTTAGGTACAATCTCCTTGTCAATCATATCTCGACAACAATATTCAATTTCGCCAAAGCTTACACCACGTAGTTATCTCGATGCCATTACCACTCTCAGTACTGTCATACTCGCTCGAAGAAGAAATAACGAAGACGTTGCCAACTGGGAAAAAGCTTTGCTCCCAGCATTACACTCCATCAAATTTTAATAAGATCTGTACAGGAACAAATGCGACGCCACACAAGCGTATGTTCAACCACACTCGCCGCTCAATAAACAGAAACTCTTTACCAACTTGGCTAAAGTCAGCTGGACCTCAGCTGGTGTAGGTGCGTCAAGTTGGTCGTCTTTCGGAGTCGACGGTCTCTCCGCCACGTTTTCATGAGCGTCACATCTTGATGCGAAATACCCTTCGTTGTCGGTAGCCGGCAGCGCGGTAGACTCGCGGGATATTTTTGGGAATTATCCCACCGCTGCTGTCGCAGAATCAGATAGATTTTAAATAATATTCGAGTACATTGTTGTCTTTCCTGATCAATCAGTGCGCACACCCTTCGCGCAGACGTTCACTCTCTCCAACTGAACGTACTACTGACAGATACGACATTGACAGTTGACACAGACAACTTCACTCTAGACTCTTTACCACAGACTTATACTGCAAACTATTAACAACTTCGTGTTCATTCTAACTAGCCCTCACATATATTTTACTGGACAACCAATTTTGATACTTTTTTCATAGAAAGTTTTCTTTTTAATTGTTGTTGTAACGGGTATTGCAGTGAAATTCCGCCTCAATTTGTCCCTTGCCATAGTGTTTTTCAATTTACTACTGAACATACATCCCTATCTACCTATAGGTCTCACAAAACAAAATATTCGTCTCTGAGCTTCGTGCGAGAGCGAATTCGCGCAGGTCCGCGCTAGCTCCGTCCCTTTCTGTCCGCCCACTGATACCTAAAATATGCTATTGCGACGCGCCTTGGGGTTATATTCAGAGGCGAATATTTGTTTGGCGAGACCTATACCTGTTTGCACTTGTTCAATCACTCCAGTTGCTGGACGGAGCGCAGAACAATCCGGACCAAGCCCAGTTCTTCAACTGGGAGCAAGTGAACCAGTTCCGAGGTTTCGGAGGTGTGCGCATTGAGGACGACGTGCTCATCACCGAGAAGGGGGTCGACAACTTGACCTTCGTGCCTAGAACGTGAGCACTTATGTATTAAATAGCGGTTGCTCTAAGCCAAGAAAATCTCAGTGCCCGGAGTTGGTAGTTGGCGGTGTTTCACCCCCGTGCCTCGGAGAGCACGTTAAGCAGTCGGTCCCGCTTATTATCACTGTCATGTGACAATAGTCGTTAAATCCCGCCAACCCGCATTGGAGCAGCTCTAAATCTCTCTCTCTTATAAGAGAGGAGACCTATGCCCAGCTGTGGGACGTAAAAAAGGCTGTAGTGGTGGTGGGGGCTCTAAGCATGTCGACTCATTCTAAAAAAAAAATTCGATTAAAATGGATTTCCGGTTTAAACGAGCATTGCAAGATCGATTTGTCGATTAATCGATTGACGTTGGGGTCCCAAGGTGCTTGAGTGGCGACCTCGCACCGGAAAGCGCAGTGTTGGCAGACCCCCCACTAAGTGGACCGACCAGATCGAGTCGCAGGGAGCCGCTGGATACAAGTGGCACAAGACCGTTGCGTGTGGAAGTCTCTACAAGAGACCCATGTCCAGCTGTGGACGTCTATCGGTTGATGACTATGAAGTCGATTTGTCTTGTTTCTGCTTTAGGTCCAATGAACAATCATTGTACGCAAAATAACGCTAATTTTATGTTTCAGTAACATCAAACTACTAGTAAAACTCAACAATGCGGCTACCTTTCCTTTACTTTTAAGTTTCCACAACAAAAGTCAACTTTTACAACTCTTTTTGAAAGGTTCTTGAATCGATGCAATGTTTCAGGTTGATCAGTAAATCGATTTTTTTTACCCTACGTTACTGATTTACCAATCAATTGATTTATCGATTTTCTCGCGAATTCGACACAAACGGTACAAGATCAATAACTGATAATAAAATACAATTATTGTACATTTCAGTGTCGCAGAAATCGAAGACTTCATGGCGAACGGTGCTAACTTTAAATAAGTCTTGGAAGATGCATGCATTAACCAATAAAAAAAATACGCCATTTTTATAAGTACAATTACCTACGTAATCTGAGGCTGATGTATTTTTTATTATTTATGTAAGTATAAAATCGTGTATTATATTGTATATTATGTAAATTATGGCTTCAAGAAAAATATGTGTAATAATCTTAACCTATTATTGGTACTATTTCAGTTGCACACAATCTCTAAACAAAATAAAATTGGCAGGCCTAAAAATGGTGCTATCCTTTTCTGCAGGGAGCATTGTAAAAGAGATAGGAATATATTTAGCTCTGTCATTTTAGTTTATATTTAAAGATTGTGTACAACAGAATTAGCCACATTGTGGCCGATTCTGTTGTACACAATCTCACTAAAATGACAGGTCTAAATATATTCCTGTCTCTTTCACAATCCTCCCTGCTGAAGGGGATAGCACTATTTTTAAATCTGTCAATTTAGTATAGATTTAGAGATTGTGTACAACAGAATCGGCCACATTGACGTGCTAATTCTATTTACATTCTCTGAACAAAACTAAATTGACAGGTCTAAAAATAGTACTAATATCCTTTTCACAATGTTCCCTGCGGAAATAGGTTAATATTACATTTAGAACTGTCAATTTAGTTTTGTAAAGAGTATTGTGTAGGTACAACAGAATTATCACCATTATTTTTTTCTGTAATTTAAGCATTCCTAATAGAAATTAACGCTCACTTTTTACATGAAAAATACCACTAACTAATTTATTATAAAGAAAAAATATATTTGCCTATTTTTTAAGATATTTTTTATGATAAACATTAAAACAAGCTGAGTATTTCATATTTTTTATTTTTGATCCCTTGTTATTTTAGATCTATAAAGGAGATCATTCAGGCTCCATACATTTTTGGGCCTTTTTTGAAAGTGCCGGCCAACGAAAAAAAATGGTATAATCGTTAGAACTAATCTTTTGGAGCAATAGTTACTATGGCACAAAAGTTGTAGGAGTGCTCTGAGCCGAGTTATACAGGTTCGATGATTTGACATTTTCATATATTTATTGATTTCTGAAAGTGCTGGAAAACCTCAAATAATGATACATATTGCTAGAATTAATGATCTCAAGCAATTGTTACTATGGCCCGAAAGCTGTGGGGTCATTATCTGTCCTGTTATACAAGTTAGAAAGTACTTAAATACAAAAATACCGTCAATTTCATACTTAAGTAATGAATTTACTCTGTAATACTAATATTGATAGATATTGCTAGGGCTAATTATCTGAAGCAATTGTCATTATGACTCAAAATCTGTGGGGTCCTTGTGTGTCCTGTTATACAAGTTAGAAATAACTTAAAGAAAATACCGTCATTTTCATACTTACACAAATAATGAATGCCCTCTGTAATATTGACATGTACTGCTAGAACTAATGATCTGAAGCAATTATCATTATGGCGGGAAATCTGTGGGTCATTAACTGTCCTGTTATACAAGTTAGAAAATACTTATATACAAATACCGTCATTTTCATACATATACAAATAATGAATGTACTCTGTAATATTGACAGATAATGCTAGAACTAGTGATCTGAAGCAATTTTCACTATGCCGCGAGAGCTGTGGTGTCATTGTCTGTCTTGTTATACAATTTAGAAATAACTTATACAAAATACCGTCATTTTCATACTTATAAAAATAATGAATGCACTCTGTAATATTGATAGGTATTGCTAGAACTAATTAACTGAAGCCATTGTCATCATGGCGTAAAATCTGTGAGGTCATTGTCTGTCCTGTTATACAAGGTAGCAAATAAAATAGTTATATGAAAATACCGTCATTTATATACCTAAGTATACTAAAAATAAATGTACTCTGTATAATTCATTATTTTATGACTGTGTTACTGTTCTGGTGTTTTGTACATGTTTTGGGCTGTTATTGTTATATATTTAACTAATAATGTTATATGAAATTATATAACTTCTGTATTGGAACTGCATAGTGTGCCATTTTAGGTGAAATAAAAACAAAATACTTATTGCTTGTTTCAGTTGACAGCAAATAGCGTCACTCGTACACGGATTATACGCGAAGCGTGCGTGCACGTTGTTGTCTATCAGAATAATGTTCAACATTGCTACCGTCATTCAATCCTGAATTAATAGATCATGTTACGTAATGCCCGTTTATTATGAACAATCCTGAGTAAACGAAAATCTCTTTTGAAGAGGCCGTTTATCACTTCAATCACCTATGGGCAATTGGTAAAAAGCCTAGATTTATTGGATTGGTCAGTTGTTAGATGGGTTTCATTCTGATATTATGTTTCTGGTTGGTATTTGTGCTACATATCCGCATGCCTCAGCTTGTTTGTGGTATCTTTAAAACCATGGTCTAAGATGAAAATATCACGAGGTTGGTTAAACCATCCTTTCAACTCAACTTCTTCATCCAACATATCCAAAACAATCAGAACAGTCATAAAATAATTAATTATACTGAATACATTAATTTCTTATGTTGTATGAAAATGACGGTATTTGTGTATAAGTATTTTCTAACTTGTATAACAGGACAGTTAATGACCCACAGATTTCGCGCCATGATGGCAATTGCTTCAGATCATTAGTTCTAGCAGAATATGTCAATATTACAGAGTGCATTCATTATTTGTGTAAGTATGAAAATGACGGTATTTTGTTTAAGTTATTTCTAACTTGTTTAACAGGACACACAAGGACCCCACAGATTTTGAGTCATAATGACAATTGCTTCAGATAATTAGCCCTACCAATATCTATCAATATTAGTATTACAGAGTAAATTCATTACATAAGTGTGAAAATGACGGTATTTTTGTATTTAATTACTTTCTAACTTGTATAACAGGACAGATAATGACCCCACAGCTTTCGGGCCATAGTAACAATTGCTTGAGATCATTAGTTCTAGCAATATCTAACATTATTTGAGGTTTTCCAGCACTTTCAGAAATCAATAAATGTATGAAAATGCCAAATCATCGAACCTGTATAACTCGGCTCAGAGCACTCCTACAACTTTTGTGCCATAGTAACTATTGCTCCAAAAGATTATTTCTAACGATTGATACCATTTTTTTTCGTTGGCCGGCACTTTCAAAAAAGGCCCAAAATGAATGATCTCCTTTTTCCTTCTACTGTTGAAAGAAAGTTATGTGGAAGAATGTGAAAGAAAGTGATGTAGGACCATGTACTAATATTAGGACAATCTTTATAATCACTGAGAAAATGTATTGAAAGAAACAGAACTTTCCGATTGTACTGTCTAATTGTTAGTTGTTTACAATTATTTATTGCCTACCTAATTTAATATCACAAATCTTAAATTGATAAATCTAATATCACTGTGTGTGAAAACTTATAAATATTTATAAACTAGTGGATCCGGCAGACGTCGTCCTGCCCGTTGACATACCGACATCAGCGCCACCTACCGAGACCCGGTAGGTTACCTGTACCTACCCGGTAATACCCATTTCATCCAAATCGGTCCAGCCGTTTAGGAGGAGTTAGGCGACAAACACATGTGCGGAAGAATTATATCGGTACGTGTGAGAGAGTTTACCGTACCGACGCGACGGGATGTTTGACAACTACGAAACCGTGAACATTTTGTATGGGAAAATGTTTTTTCTTTTATTTTAGTTTTTCGTCAATTTTCCAATGTTTTTAATAGTTATTCTGCTATTCGGGATGGAGACAAATACAACAAATCAATAACCATGAAAATCGCTCCAGCCGTTCGAGTTATAAGTGTTCGAACTAACACAACTTTGTTTTATATAATATATAGATTTATAAATATTATTATCTCTCTTTAATATTGTACTTAATCTAAAAATATATCTAAGTATCAATTAGTGTCAAAAGAAATACTCAAGTCCAGTTCAATTAGATTTCTCACCGAATTTAGTATACAACGCAACTTGGGCGTGGAGCAGGCAAGCTCAAGATTAATGTAAACTAGCCGTTATTATAGAAGGTGCAAGCCAATTATCATACGATTCATACTTTAAACTTTCAAAACACATCATAATTTCATAAAAATAATCCTCAAAACAATAAAAAATTACTTAAAAAATAATAAACAAGAAACAAATGACCTAAAAAGAAAAAACAATAAACAACTAACTAAAATAAAGCATTTCCTAAACAAAACGTAAATAATTTTTTAATATAAGAGGTATATTAATTTGGTTGAGAATATCATAGAATTGATTTGTCGTTTTCCAACTATCACTACAATTTCTTATTGAAGACCTTATTGTTTGTCGACATAGATGCTTTAAAGGTAACACAGTGTAAGGTAACTTTTCTGCTGTTAAACTGTCATCGCAATTGCTATCAATCATAGATAACAATTCATGTTGTACCTGAAAAAGAGAAATAAATAAGTATTTTTTGACACAAAAATAGAAGACTCAAATAATAAAAGTTAAGTATGATAGTGCACTGTTGAATAAGTATTAATTAAAAATTAAAATCAAGTGCACAATGCAGAATGTATGAGCATATGTTTGATTAACCTGACATTCACCCCTTTTTGGGGGTAATTTTAATTTCTCTTTTATTTTATTCATTTTAATTTTATTGTTTACATTTTTTGTATTTATCTACTGAAATGGGTAGAAATAGCCTGAAATAAATGACTATTATTATTATTCTGATACCACTTTCCTACTTCATAATCAGACCTCAATAACTACATGTCTACCAAGTACTCATCAAGACAAACATTTTCCTATGAAACATGGACCTACGTTTAATAGGGTTGAGTTCTCGTCACCACCTTCCTATTCCATCATCACTGGTCAATGTCTGTCACAATTATTCATCAAGACTAAATTAATGAGCTAAAACCATCTGCTGTAAGTTGTTGAGGAGTTGGGTATTCTACAGACTTTCTATAACTGGGTATGCATAGTATGGTATATTACTAACATTTATGCATCTGAATGTGGGTAAATGACCAAATATAACTCTACCATAATGCTAAAAGGGAATATTAGTGTAACATAACATGTACAGTAATTAAATATTATTCACTAGGTTTTGCCCATGTGAATTTCAGTTTTTCACAAATCCCGAGTGATTCGTAGATTTTTCCAGGATGAAAAGAAGCCTATGTGTTATTCCAGGTTATAAGCTATGTATGTTTTAAATTTCAGCTAAATCAGTTCAGCAAGAGTAACAAACATACACACACACAAACGCCTTTATAATATTAAGTGTGATTTATTACCAACTCACATTTTGTGTTATTCTTCCTAAGAGCCCATTCACACAAGCAAATGTCAACAAGTATTCAGGATCACAGTACAGACTGTGTGGCAACATCACCATCAGTGTGGCAGGGTCTGATGTGAGCGATGCAAGTAATGCATCTGGTATGTATCTATCTTTTTTGAAAGATGTCAACATACTGCTATAGTCTACATTGCAACCGTGTTCTCTGAAGATTTTAAATACCTGTAAATCAAATCATTTTTATCTCATAAGATACAATAGATTACGACTAGATTTTCAGTTTTGAGAAAAGTGTTGCCTTAGGGCAATAACTTGAATAACATAAGAGTAAGAAACAGCATATAAAATAGAATAAGCAATGTATGTCAAGTCAGTAACTAGGCGGTGATCAATTTGGAAGTCCGAATTAGGTCTTTTCTTTTCCTCTACTTCTAACTTCAGAGATCATGTGAAGCCATCAGTTTCAACTCCCGATTATTGTCAGTAACATCTGATAATAATATTCGAACCTAAGTAAAAATCTTACTCATAAGTAGAGTGTGCAGTACAAGTTCACATAATATGGGAATTGAAGTATGGTCAGAAAATTTTTGTTTACTCACTTCCTCAAAGCAGTTAAAATGCATGCAGTAATGGATATACACCAAAGGGGGACATTCATTCACATCAATAGCATCTACCGATAGACCTCTCATTAGGAACAGATAGAAAAACTCTCTGAACTTCTCACAATTTCTGTTGTATATGTATTCGCATACATTTAAATAGGAATTGATTGGTGCGTTAGTGAGATAAGCAGGTCGAAATTCACCAATTTGCTCCAGAGTGACGTGGAATTGTTCGATGAAGTCAAAGAATTCTGGACCCAAGTCATAGGTCAAGAGAATTTTGAGAATTTCCATTTTGAAGAAGTGCGGCTTACATGCACATAAAATTATATTCTTGTCTATTACGCTGGGACTAGTGACTTCCAGTAGAATCTCGAAAGTCGAACTGTGGCCCATGTTTAAGGCTATGACTAATGCTGATTCTCCATATTTATTCCTGATATCTGGATCTGCACCATTTTTCAGTAAGAATTTCACAATATCATCACGGGATTCTTGCGTAGCTAACATTAATGGACTATCACCATTTACAGTCAAATGATTAACATCGTTGATGAACGGGTAAATATTCTTCACTGTTTGAAAACATCCCTTGTAACATGCTAAATGGAATGCTGTATATTCAGCCTCGTTCCTTATTTCGGGATTTGCTCCAACATGTAGTAGCACGTTTACCAATTCATGCTGAGTACTGAGCGCTGCGTCGTGTAATGGTGTGTCTCCGTCGAAGTCTTGCACATCACACATAGCACCGTATTCAATCAACAGTTGGAGTACTTCTAGTCTTCCTTGGGCACTCACCACATGTAGGGGAGTCACATTCTCCGTGCTTCCATAGTTTGCTATATCGTGTACACTATCCAGTAATGCTCGGATCGTCTGCACGGAGCTCATAAATCTACACGCGAGGTATAGCGCCGTGTGCCCTTCGTGCGTCTCGGCCAGCGGCCTGATGTCCTTGTGTTTCAGAATGAGTAAAAGACTCTCATAGCTATCTTTAGCGGCGGCCTCGTGAAGACACGTCCATCCTCTGTTATCGACACAGTTTGGATTTATTTTTTTGAGCAGTTTTTCAACCTTTTTAACATCGTTGTTCCTCGCTGCGAGATTCAACGGGTTTGATGATAGGGGGTTAAGAGAACTAAAATCCATATCTGAACCCTTTAATTGTAATTTGTAGTTACATTTACATTGTATTTTTTATGATTTTTACTTTAAAATATGCAATTTGAAAATTATATTTGAGAACTTATTCGGACCACAGACCAATAACCAATAACATTTCGAAATTCGGACCACAGACCAATAACATATATTTCGGACCACAGATTAATCATAGAATACAGATTACTTAAAAGTCTACAGATTATGATTAAATAGATTATCACGGACCTATACTCGAGCTGGGGGCTTACTATGACCTTTTAAGAAACCGTGCAATTTCCAGCCAGTCCAAAAGCAGGACTGCTTCTGAATCGCTGAAAATCGTACTATGACATCTTTAAAGGTGAACGATAATTGAACTGATATAAGCTTGTCTGTGGTCTGCTGTAATGTCAATGTCTTTTTTTATTTTGTAACGTTCAAAAATTGTATCTCTTTATCGATTCATATTACCGATTTTTTAAATACTATAAAATCGTTTTTTTTTTTTTTAATAAGTGTTCTTTTTATAAGAATATGTATTACAAATTATCAAAATACATTATCTTACATCACTAAAATCTTCATGTTTTGCGATCGTAACGACTTTTTAACCTTGAACATTTTAACTGTTTTCAGACGTTAGTAGATGCATTTTTTCTATATAGTTTTACCGCGCTCGTTTAAAATCATCTTGATTTTTTTGGCCGATCCCACTTGGAAGTTGCAGTCGGACTTGGAAACTACTTTACTTTTTACTTGTTATCGCGAAATAAATAGCCAACGCGATAACAACTTCATATTGTTAAGTGTTTTTAGGGTTCCGTACCCAAAAGGTAAAAACGAAGCCCTATTAATGTCACTCTGCTGTGTCCGTCTGTCCGCCGGTCACAGCCTGTCTCTAACTCGCAGACGAAATGAGCTACAAACCTGAAATTTAAGACCCAATAAATAATACCACGGGTATGTTACACTTCAAATTCTAACAATCCACTTCAGAATTTGATATCAAAGTTGTTTGAAGAACACAAAAATATAATATTGCATTTTAAGAGGTTTAAAACTGCTTACCTCGTTATTTATCTAAATTACAATACAAAACAATGCTGAAAAAGCTGCTCTATTAGTAACTTTTGTTGGATAGTTTAATTTGACGTATGGGACGTTCAAGTACCGTTCAATAGACGCTTTACCGCTGTCAAGTAACGCGTCATGGTATGAAAATCTATACAAAAAAAAAGGTGAACGATTTTTGAATCGTTATCGCAACAAGCCTGCAGCAGGCCTGCTAAAATAGATGTCATGGTACAGTAATGCAGTGCAGTTCAATTTCTGCCCTGCTTTATGAGCTCATAGTAAGCCCCCTGGACTGAGTACATACCTTCCACAAAAAACGTGCCGAACGAGAAGTCAAACAGGATAATTTCATCTCTTTCGAAGTAGGGTAAAACCATATTCGTATAAAAGATGATTTATGAATTACCTGGGATAAACCTAGTCATCCTAGTCCTAGATACCTATATGTCGACCAGAATCTCATGAAAAATACGGAAATGAAATTCCAAAGTTAGCAACACTACGGCTGCCCTAGCGATAAACAAAGTAACTGTCATTTTTTGTGAAATTGACTTTTTTGCATTAACAAAAGTTTTATGTCGAGTAGTTTTTTACCAGTTTAATATTTCAAATAACTTGAACCGTTTACTGAAATTTGAATTGCCCAAACAAAGTAACTGCACACACTAACCCGGAATATAAATGCAAAACCAAGTAAACAACAAGCGCAACACAAAAACAAAGTAATTTGATGTTGATTACTTTGTTTTTGTATTTAAAATGCAGTTACTTGATTTTTCGTTTCGTGAAACGATCCCAGGTAAGGTGTTCAGTGTGCTTAGTCTAAAGCGGAGCACTCGAAAACGAACTCGAAAACTATTGGTCGATTTCAGAGTAAAATAGACCTAAAGTGGCTTGTATTAAGGTTTGAGTTCGCCAATACATTCAGCATTCGAACAATGCTGAATGTATTGGCGAACTCAAACCTTAATACAAGACATTTTAGGTATATTTTACTCTGAAATCGGTCAATAGTTTTCGAGTTCGTTTTCGAGTGCTCCGCTTTAGACTAAGCACACTGAATGTAATTACTTGTTTATCACTAGGGCAGTCGAGTTAACCTAGTGTTGCTTACTACAAAATTTAATTTCCCTATTTTTCATGAGATTCTGGTCGATCTATACACATTTTGTTTGTGCTAGTGCCACATTCCTACTTTTTTTTTCGTCAAAAAGTAGCAAGCTACGAAACGTCAGTTTACTGAAGTTCAACCATAGAGATAATAATAATAAGTAGAGTAGGCATAACTACCTTAAAAACGTGCCAAAAATACACTCACACACGCACAATCCTACAACTAAAATGGCGCGTGTTCATTGTGATGTCTCAAGTTGTGCGTGTGTGAGTGTTCATGTATACATTTTAGGGAGGCCATCTTAAGGGAAGTGCAATAAAATTTCTGCCACGATCTGTTTTATTGTTATGTTTAAAAATGTAGTGTTGTCTCTTACACACTTATGAAAATTTTGATAAGCTTAAGCTATTTTCCGATCCACTATTTTCTATAGGACATTATGCCAAGTCCTCTTCTATAGGTTCATGAGTTCAACACTATATCAAGACTATTATATAGTAACAAACTAGGGTATGAGACCTAGTTTCCAACCCTCAAAATATGAAATTCACTGATTCTTTAAATTGTCTGTTGAATCTCAACAAATATTATAATACTTGAACATGAACTGAATTTAATATTTGATAAGTTGAAGGTGACATACTTACAGTGTGTTAATACGCTATTTGACAACATTGAAAATATACTATTGATTGTGGTCATCTTATCAGATAATAGCATAAAAAAGACATATTTCACTTATTCAAACTAAATTATGTAATTTAACGCGATATTTTGCACGAAATAAAACATAATAATTTTTGAAATTTTATCAGAGACGTGAACGCCCTGTGATTGGTTGCTACTCTGGTGACGTCACGTCGAGAGTACACTTTACTTGTTCCATATAATTGAAGTTTATCAACCAACCGAAAGTAAACTTTAAACTTGAAACAATAAGATTGATATTAAAATAACATTATTAACCTCTTAATTTCACTTTTTTGTTGGGATTTTCTAGGGCATATACTCTACAATACACAATTGTTTTCATTCCAATAATTAGATAAACTCTTCTATTCCTAAATTATCACAAGATAAACTCATAACTTTTCTTTATTTCCTCACAAAAACGAAAGATTTGTACCTAAATACACAAGTATTTTTCGCGTCATCCATTGTAACTAATTGCGCAGCGCGCTCTGTCGCACGCACCGAGAGCGAGCGAGAAAAGTGATGATGCTAATATTTTTCTATGCATTTATTACTTAATTAAAGTTTGTTATTTTTCTTGTTTCCTCTCCCGCATTCCATTTATTGCATTTAACTTTGTATTTATTGTATTTAACCTATTTAATTACTTTTAATTTGTATTTAACTATTTAATTATTGTTACTGGATAGCTGCGCTGTTTTGTTGTGGTTTGGTTATGTAGCCCATACTCTGTGTGAACCAGCTGAACCTGTAAACTTGCTCGTGACGTCACGCGTATCATATGATCAGCGCCATTACAGAAAAGTCGTTTTTGGCGCGGTTTTCAAAACTTAAACTTTATCATTGATTTAATTCTTAATACTGTAGATATTCCGAAAAATATCAATGTAGTGTGTTTTAATAAGTTATAAAGAATAGTTTAAAACAATTTCCAAAAATTAGTCAAATAGCCTATTGTGCAAGATTGAATTGAAAAGCCTAAAGTGAAGGTATTGCTGTCTTATCCTTCTTTACCTACCTCCAGAGATAAAGACGGCTATTCAACTACCTACCTGACTTGAGAGGAGAGTTCTTACCTGCATTCGAGATATTTGTAGTGGAGTTGAACCTTGCACCCGAAGCCTAACTTGGGGGATAGTAGATATCGTGATTCCTTCAATCAAGGCTTTTTTTAATTTGGATGCAATCGTAAACCATCTCATATTGATTCAATCCTCTGAAGAATGAAATAATAAAAAAATTGCAAATCTTTGTCATCAAAATGATTAAAACGACACTTCATTTTATTAAAATTTTTAATCATGCGCAATAAACAAAATATAATTTTCGTCAATTACTATGATTATTACCACGCATAAAGAGTAATTTTTAAGTATCTCTAGTACCTACCCAATTTTAATAAAATCTTTAAAAATAATTTTATCGCTCTAAAAGTCGTCAAAAAAGATAAAAGTTAAAAATCCATATTTTAACTATATATTTTATAGGATATATAGGTTTTATTTTTTTCATAAATTTGAACATAAGTACCTACTTTATTAATAACAATTATGTGTGGGAGTGGGCGTTAAAATGAACAATTAATTTCTTTTTCTGGCATAATATTATATAACTATCAACATGTAACAGCTTCATATAATCTGTAAAGGAAAATAGTAATTGATTCCAATATTTTTAATTACTTATAGCTTACTTAGTACGCGATTTTGTTTTAGCAATACTTAAGTTTATGCCCCGCAAATTTCTATTGCGCCTGGCCGCCATGTTAGTGACGTCACCACTAGACAGATGTCGGTACCGTTGACAAAACAGCAGAGTATGCGTATTGAGTTTTGAATAATTATTGTAAATTCACACATTTTGTTGTTATTTTTGTTTAATTCTGGCACAAAGACAGATTAATTGACGAGTTATTTATTATTAACACAGAAAATGATAGTGATTCAGACACAACAGACTCTGAAAAAAAAAATCCGAAACCGAATTACAAGAATGTGATTACATGAGCGGAATTGAAGAATTAGGATAATTTCTTCATTTACAACATAAAAAAGCAGAAAACTATTAGTTCATTCGGTTTAATTTATTAAAAAAAAAATTTTGTTGCCGTCGCGTCTGACGTCACGCTGATGTTAATGTGACAAGGTTCCAGAGCAATAGCAATCTGCGGGGGTTATATGATATGGGGTATTCCTTATTGATGGTCGCGATCTTTTCCATTTATTACATAATGATTTTTTATAGGTTTTTTTTTGGGATAATAAATGCGATAGGATCCCAAATCTTTCCCCAGTGTGGATGACATCTTATTTATGGTAGGTAAGTATGTCATACTTGATGGTACAACAGTTTTACATGGTAATAATTGGTAGGCAAAGCACCATAAACAGAAATTTTCTAAAGTCATTTGTACCATGTATTTATAGAGATTGTATTCTAAAGAGATTTTTACATAACATGTACTTGACTGCCGATAAGGAGTTTAAAATATAAATTCGGCTTGCTCTGGGACTGGCTAAAATGCCATAGTAATATACTCTAATCTATAATTCAAACCTGTTGAACCGGAAAGTAAAATATTTATAACAGATAGGTAGGTACTGTTCCAATAAACGTAATTATCATCATGGACACAGTCAGTTTTTTAGAATAATAGCAATACTCACGTGGTTGTCGGTGTATGCCCAACATTTCGTGACTAAAGACCCCAAATGGGTTCGAAACTAATCGGACACACACCGACCTGAAATCGCGCGTGATGTATACAACCTGTCTACTTATTTGGTGTATTGGAGATAAACAGTGGGAAATTGAGTGGGGAAGCGGGGGATTGGGACAGGGAATTAGAGCGTGGGGATCGCGGGGAAAGTGGAGACCGTGCACAACGAGAAGCAGGATATGGTCGAACGCGTAACTCTTCCCCACTTCGAAATGTGCCACGTGTCACTCGGCGTCGGTAAAGTGACGTCACAGATGATTCTTGTAATAGGCACCTGCGTGATAGAAAATATACTGGTCAATAGATTTTGCATTGCCATATAAAATAGATAAAGAATAATAATTTTATAAGCAAAAAACGCGACCAGATTCCGTACTAATTGCAGTCTTAGACGTGGAAAAGTAAAGTACCCACCTAAAGAGAACGTACGTAAATGTAAGCACATTTTAATATTCGATTTGAGAACTAATCATTATTTAAGTATATAGGCAAATTCACTTCTAGAATGAATGCCTTGAATTCCAAATACTCTCATTATTGAAACTCGCCTCTTTTTATAAACCAGCTGGTTATATATATAGTATTCGATAGGAATGGCATTTTGAACCAGTGGTAGATTCACTTTACAATTCAAAAGCACTTGTAAAAGTTTATCTGAATAAAAAAAGGTGTGTATTTATGTACACGCGTAAGAAGTAATATTTCTTTGCATGCGAATAACTAATTACAATCAGACGCTAGGCCTAGATGACGCGACAGACTGCCATGTGAAGTTCGTCCGGTTTGCGAAGCGTAAGTCGAAAGGTTAGCGAGCAACTTCAACATGTTATTTTTAGTGTCACGCTGTCATCATAAAAATTCACTCTCATAATGTACGCACCTGAAGAAGTAATAACTTCAAAAGCTTTTCTATTCTATTCCAGATACTAATGATTCATTATGATAGATATACTTACTTTTCTAATTCGGAGAGTAGTTGTTTAGGAGTAGAGGCGGCCACTGGGCGGTTGCGGCCGAGTTTAGCTCTAGTCGCTTCCAACATATCTTGTGTTACCAGCGGTTGGTGGGCATCTTTTGGTGTCGGTTTTATCCTTACGGGGTTGTCCTAGAAATACAATTAAAGCAACTTCGTATTTTCATTAAATATTTATACCTCTCTAGTACAAAAACAGTGCCCAGTGGGACTCGGTTTTTTTAAATGATTTACACATTTTGAAGCATGACACAAAGATAGGTAGGTAATTGGTATCCTGTACCCTACTCACCACAGCTAAAACTTGTATGCACGTAGTATTTGTTACAGATGAATAACTTAAATATTGATATTGAATGGTAACGGAATATTCTGCTGTAACGTGAATGACGTTCCCCCAAAATGTTTTTGACCCCACTTCCAGATAATATTATAATTAGCCGAAGGAAACTATACTATAATAAAAAATAGTGCTCAAATAAATCTCAATGTCTAATGTCATTCTAAACGACTTCCAAAAAAGAAGGTGGATCTCAATTCGGAAAATTTCGAAAGTATTTTAGCCAACTACGAGAGAGTGTCGACAAATCAGAGGTGAATGCGATCGTCAAAATTGTAGGTAGCTTTCAATAATCTATTTAAATATAGATTTAGATAGCTGATCTATCGGATTATGCTTGTCGCTCACATTTGTGCTCACATTCAAGGCAAGGAAGCGCAAATGGGCTCGCAAAAGAGTAGGGGTAGGTACCATAGACCCATTGCATATCTACTCGCCGACGGCGCGGCCCCTCACATGGTTCACCGTTCGTACAGCTAGCCACTACATTGCGTTACTTGTTACTATATATACTCGTAGTTTATGATGAGTTACGTCCATAGTTACCTTTGTTTTCCTCAGCTTCACATTAGCGATGTCCTGGGGGGTGATCGTGAGCCGCGGCCCTGCGATCCTGGGCGGGGCCGAGCCGCACCTGGGCAAAGTGTTTGAGCGCACAAGTGGCTTCTTTTCTGTGGGCAGCGGAGGCGGTGGCGGCGGCGGCGGCGGGGGCGGAGGCGGCGGGGGAGCACACGCTGGACCCGATAGTTGCTGACTGCACAAAAATATACTTAAAAATCTTCAACCACAATAACAAGATGCCCAATCACTTGTAACATTCAAGTAAATTTGTCCGCATTGATTTATATTTAAAAAATGTCTAATAATGTGACAATATACTTAATATAGAATTTGTGGTTTACTACATTGGGTATCTATTAAAAGCTTTGAAGTAACCGGAGGCGACTAGCAAATGACAACCTAATATTCTGTATACCTAATAGGTAGTCATTTGGTTGGGACGTTTTTATTTATACCTATTGTTAATCTGCCTAAAATGTGTGATCGTCGATCGAAGTAATAAATGCTGTAGTTAAACTTAGTACGACTTTGCACATCTCGACAACATTGATACATTTCGAATATCGAAACACTGTAATTATTAACGCAATTAATAACGTTGCGATGTAACTTTCCAAAAGAGTAGGTACTGAATAATAGAAAACAAACGGAGGTAAGCTTTTCAAGAAACATATCTACGGACTATACTCATGACTCATTTTTGCCCGACCAATTAAAAATCACGGGTATTGTATAATCCCCGGCACGTAAGTCAACCGGTGACCTTCAAGTGCGCGCAGCGCCGTACGAGTGAGCGGGACACAATACGATTGGAGAGCCAATCAGCGCTTACGAGGGATCCGCTAGAGATAATCAGTGCTTATGAACAGAGGCGGCGGAAGGCGTGGGCGACGTGGGCCCAGGCCCACGGCCTCGCCACACGAGTAGAAAAGGAACAGAGAGGAAGCTACCTACAAACGTCCCGCAGTAAATACACTCACACATAGCGCCGCTCACGCACACATGAGCTGTCACGGACGCTCCGCTAGTGAACAGTTAGTGGAATAACGTCAAGGCTGTCGTGTGGTCGTGACGCGTGCGCATTAAATTATTAGCGAGAGTTATTGGCGAGAGTTTAGACATGGTTTAGACATTGTGGCCAATTCTGTTGTACACAATCTCTAAACCTAAACTAAAATGACAGGTCTAAATATATTCTTGTCTCAGTATTGTACAGTATGTTTAAGTTCCAATATAAAAAATAAGGATATTTCTTTTTTTTTGTACCCTAGAGATCAAGTGAAGTAAGTATACCTACCTTTACATAATATTATATTATCTACACAAAAAATTAATGAAATGAAATTAATTGAAATGAAATTAATGTATTTATTGTAGGATAGCATGTGCCACTTATGATATTATGTCAAGACTCTACCACTGGTACGGAAATCAGATTCTACTCAATAGAATTAGATAAAACATTGCCAGGTAAGTTAAAATAGCTCCTGTACACAATGGACCATTTCGATGGGCCTATCTAAGGTACCTATCTAAGTACCTAGGTACTTAATTCATTCAATTTACTAAAGTAAGTAAGTATCTAGGTACTGTCACTAGGGATACCTACGCATGTGCACACTTACTTTTAGTAGGTACCTACCTACTAATGTCCTGACCGAATTTCGGCCACGGCGGCCAATCTCAACCGAGGCAGAGACTAGCCATCTGCGCAGGAGATATTATAGTGCACAAGTGTGTGCGCATACACAGGTGCACTCTCTATTCCCTCACTCTCATAGTTCGATGGGACGCCAATGCGACACGACCCGTAAAACTTTGCAGTAGCAACAGCAACGCGACAGCAGTAGCAATGCGACAGCGACCACTACGCGACCGGTCGCAAAATGTCACTAGATTTCGTATTACGCAAGCCGATCGCACGTCTATTGCTCGCCTGTCGCAGAATGTACTTATGCCATCGATACTTCAAAAATTAATAAAATTGCTTGTTAAATGTATGTATTTAAAAAAAACAATAAACGTACTTGATAATTACTTACAACAAATTAACAATCACTTTGCGACAAATGCAGAGGTTGTTGCAGTTTGACGTTTCATTTTGCTCCGCTGTCGCTGTCGTATTGCTGTCAAGGAATTTTAGATAATACCAATTTGACGTGTGCAAAAGTGACGTTTGACAGCAATGATCGCGCAATTTACGCCTGTCGCAAACCTGTCGCGAGATACGTAATCACCCCGCGGAGAGAGATTAGGCGCAGGACCGACGGCTTTACGTGCTCTCCGAGGCACGGGGGTGTATCTAACACCGCCAACTTCCAACTCTGGGCTGGCACTGAGAATTTCTTGACAGAAAAACCCAATACCTCATTTTTTTTTTTGGCCCGACCCGGGAATCGATCCCAGGACCTCGTGATCCACAGTCGAACGTGCTAACCGCTAGACCAACGAGACAGTCAAGGTGGTAATACCTACCTAAGTAACTAGGTATTTAATTCATTTATTTTACTAAAGTAAGTATCTAGGTACCTACTATCACTAGGGTACATATGTACGCATGTGCTATTATTACACTTACTTTTAGTAGGTACTTACTAGTCACTACCTACCTAAGTAACCAGGTACTTAATTCATTCAATTTACTAAAGTAAGTAAGTATCTCTAGGTACTGTCACTAGGGATACCTACGCATGTGCTATCACACTTACTTTTAGTAAGTATCTACTACGTACCTAAGTAACTAGGTATTTAATTCATTTATTTTACTAAAGTAAGTATCTAGGTACCTACTATCACTAGGGATATATACTAGTATATAATATTTTTATTTTTACCCATAATTTTTCACATGCAACAGGTGACAACCCTATCAGAATAGGTATAAATTTTGGACTTCCTTAGGTAGCTTCCCTTCTGGTTATTCTGTGGCCTCGCGCTTCGTAGGGCCTCGCGCCCCGGAGGTTTATGCATTAAACTTAAAAGCCGTGAACGCGTTGTGCGGGCAGAGGGCCTCGCAAACTATATCTTGCCCACATAAAATTTAGGTCTTGCCCCGCCACTGCTTATGAACGATCCTCACGCCCTCCCCGCAACCCCCTCACACCCCGAGATACCTCATTTTCGACTTTGCGCATTGAAGGTCACCAGTCGACTTATTTTCCGTAACTTGTACCTACCTAAGCTTGTTTTCTAATTCAGTAATTTTCGTAATCATCTTCTTCATTTCCTCCCGAAGAGCTTCATTCTCGCGCTCCAGGTTATTTGTGACGCGAGTATACTTCTGGTCCACTTCTGCAACCACTTTCTGGAGTTGTTTCACTTCTTGCACTACATCATTACAGCCGATTTCCTTGTTCCGTTCCGGTTCTCGGAGTATATCCGAATATAATCCCGTTAAGGACTGGTAACCCTGGATGGAAAAACAATGAATCTATGTACATAATTATAATAAAATCGTAGACTTGCCGTATCTGAAGGTACATTAAAGATTTTTGCAAAATAATAACTGGGGGACGTTAGGGATAAGTAATAGAACGTAAAAAAGCTATTTTTAAAATTTTCTTCTGGTTGTCTGTATGCTTGTGCGCGCATCACGCAAAAACTACTGAATGGATTGAAATGAAACTTAGCATGATTTAAGTTCATACTACGGATTAACATATAGGATACTTTTTATCCCGAAATTCAGCACGGTTATGAAAGAGGGTATGAAAGTCAAAATGTGTACTTAGCTGTAATTCATTATCGCGTGGTCCGAAAACATATTCGTGCTCTACTTAATAAGCTCTAAACAATGCAATACCCCACAAGCTAGGGTAAAAACAAATTTTTTTCGGCTCCTTTTCTATGTATTCTGTTTAGTTTCTGATTCAATATTTAGTTTTGGGTTAACGTTTTACACCAAATACCAAAATTTGAGGTTTGTAACTCTTTAGTCTGCGACCTAGAGACCTGTGATCGGCAGACGGACAGACAGACAGACAGACACACAGACAGCCGAGTGACATTAATGGGGCTCCGTTTTTACCCTTTGGGTACGGAACCCTAAAAATTAGATATTAATTAAAAAAAACGAGCTTACTTCACTCATAATAAAATTAGCTTATTTCGATTAAATGTTTTTTGTTTTGAAGCTACGGAACTAGAAAAAAAAGTAGTAGAATATTTTTAATTTGTGTTCCTAAAAAAATTATGAAATTAATTATCTGTCCATATTATATGCATGCTATATTTTGCTAATGAGGCTCACCTTCTTACCAATCCAAGTGCAAACATCCATGATCCTCCATACTTTCGTCCGATTGGATCGCCGATTTAATTTTTCCCTTTTCGGGGTCCCTGAAAACGAAAACCACACACTTTCACCCATATCGATAATCGATATCTATCAAAACTTTACTTTCCTTTGTATTCATAGCTGAAATCTAACTCTTCTATTTTATTAGATGTTAAAAGTACATTATGAAGATTATTTATCAATAAGCTTCCTACTAAAAAGCCGTACAGACGAATCTGTTTGATTAGTCATCTTAGCCGTTAATGTTTAAAGACTCTAAGCAAAGATGATGTCACGCAGCTATACATAATATATTTGGTAGTAAATATAATATACTATTTTGAGCTACCTGAGACAGGTTTGATTTGAGTAAAATAATTCAATATGTTAATATTATTATGTTTCCTTAACTTTCAATAACTTTTGATTCTGAATTAGTTACTATCCAATCAGTAATTTTTAGGGTTCCGTACCCGAAGGGTAAAAACGGAGCCCTATTAATGTCACTCGGCTGTCTGTCTGTCTGTCTGTCTGTCTGTCCGTCTGTCCGCCGGTCACAGGTCTCTAGCTCGCAGACGAAATGAGTTAAAAACCTGAAATTTTGGTATTTAGTGTAAAACGTTAACCCAAAATCAAATATTGAATTAGAAATTGAATTAAATTATTTTTCAGGGGGGCTCCCATACATGAAAAAGGAGCCGGAAAAAAAAAATTTTCTTTACCCTAGCTTGTGGGGTATCATTGTTTAGAGCTCATTAAGTAGAGTACAAATATATATTTTTTTAATTTTAATCTCAAAAAATAAGGGAATGGGAGGCCATCAAAGTTGTCAGTTTTAGACCATTTTTGTGGCGGGGGCTATCTCAAAAACTAAACTAGTTGGGAATATGATATTTCAGTATATTATGTACTATATGCTCTATTTAAACAACAAATACTGAAAACAACGATTTATTAAATAGTTTATAAGCTGTGACCAAAATAAACGAACATTTTTTTGGGTTTTTCTTTCACGGTTTGTTGCGATGTCTAGCTCGGAAATTAAATATTTCTTAGACCCAAAATATTATATTGTTCATAATTATGTACGGAACCCTGAAAGAGCGAGGCCCGACTCGCACTTGGCTGATTTTTTGTTTAGAGAAGGGACTCCAATAAAATACCTACCTACTCAGAAAAAAATGCTGAATCAATTTTGATGAAAACAAACAGAACTGAAATAAAAAAACCGACCTGGCGTATTAATCTCGGAGTGATTAGATTTATCAACGAATCTCCTTGGTCGTCGTACATCCAATACATCCCGAATCAAGTTGGAGTCCGATTTTCTTCTTCGTTTACGAGTCTTATAAGAGTAATTGCTTTTGATTGACTTAAACGAAATTTCCGACTCGGAGTCTAATCTACTCGAGGATTCTTGTGCTTTAGAATCGGTTTCATCAGTAGCGCTCGATGTACACGAATCGGCGCAGTTCGTCTTCTTCCGTGGTCTCGCTTCCTCAACATCGTCAAACGAATTTAGTCTGTATCTTTTGCTGGCCGTAGACCTACCAGTGTCATTATCATTTGATGAGGAATCCTCCACGTGATGATCATTGTTGAACGATAAATCTACGTCATTTAGTTCTAGATTTGGCACTGTGAGCTCCGTCTGCATGGAGTTACTTCGTCTTCTGTCCGTAGGACTCGCGTCTGTCATTAAACTCATAACTAATGGCGGAGAAGAATCTCGTTTGCTCGCACTTTTGATATCTGTGCTGGAAAAATTAGCAGTAACATAATGACTTTGATCCCAGGACGTGTCGTGATGGTTTTCAGTGGTACATTTCCTGATAAGTTCCACTGAATTATTAGACTCTTGGTCGTGACTATTTCCTCCGAGTGATTCATTGTTAACCGTTACAGATTCGAGAGCTTCTTTTTCTTCACCACAGTTTGTCATGGTTTGATTTTAGTTCACTTTATCATCGTTAAATTCATTTTTACGTGCCAGTTATGAATATTAATCAAAAAGTACACTTTTAATTTCATGTTGTCAACTTTGAATACTTACAAGTTACAAATAAAGTCTGTTATGCATAGACTATGCATAGAAATGCATTATGAGACTTTTTAGAATTTTACAACTACCGTCGATTTTTAAAAGAAATAAGAAGTTCGTTAGGAATTTCTCATTATTCTCATGAAATAAAATGCTTCATGATGTATTGTTTTAAAAAATTGTTTATCTAAGTACTTAATTATTATAAACAGTAAGTAATCATAATAATAATGAGTCTGAAATTATTCCCTTCGCCCTTCCGGCATCCTGGTATCCTGTCACTTGCGTTAACTTCAAGGTAATATTACCTATGCAACTTCTAAGTAATCGCGCTCCAGTCTGGACCTCATGATTACTGTTTACCATGACATCATTTGGGAGTCCATTAACAACCCAAAACAACTACAGCTGCTGTGAACCTGTGATGCTATCTGCTGATGTGCAACGCCTCAGGGAGGAATATATGTCACAGAGAGTAAACTTGTAGCTTTTTTTATTACCCGACTGGGTTATGTGTTTCACCTGTGTGTATGTATGTCCATTCCTATGTCCGCTTGTAACTAATCAACGGCTCAACGGATTTTGATAAATGATACGTCATTAGATTTGTCTCAATGACGCGAGTGTTATATGGTACCTAAATTTAAAAAAAAATCAAAATGGCGGACTTAATGCGCTTTAATGTGCGAGCTGAAAAAAAATTTTTTCTTCAAGACCCTCGAGTGGGGTATCAAAATAAAGGGATTCAAAAGGCAAATACGAAAATGTATAAAAAAATATATTTGGAAACAATTTGGAGTGATAAATCGTAGAAAATGACCGTTTCCTATGTCAGTTCGTAACTACTTAACGGCTCAACCTATTTTGATAAATTATACGTCATTAGATTTGTCTTGACGGCGCGAATATTACTGGGTACATAAAATTCATAAAAAATCAAAATGGCGAATGTTATGCACTTTAATGTGCGGGCTGAAAAAAATTTTTTTCTTCAAGACCCTCGAGTGGGGTATCAAAATAAAGGGCTTTAAAAGGCGAGTACGAAAATGTATACAATCTATGTTTTCAATCAATTTGGAGTGACAAATCATGAAAAACAAAATAAATAACAACTACACTGTAAGTGGTACGATGGTAGTTTATTAATTTTTTAGTTCGTTTTTTAGCATGGCAGTCGGGTTTTTTTAATTTTTAAATTATAGCTTATTTACATAATAAATCAATAATCTGTGTTGTATTGCAGTAAACGCCAAAGTCGGCCCTCAACTGTCAAGATTATCTTTGTCAACTGTCACACTGCTGTCATCTGTCACACTCATCAGCTGATTGTCAATTGATTGTCAGCTGACAAATTATTTGTCAACAGACATAAACATTTGGTGCATTGCATTTTTGTGCATATTTGTGATTTCCAGCCTTTATTCGAATTTATGAAATCAATATTTAAAATTGTGATTATGTAATTAAAACTCTTACGAATCAGGGTATCGTGACAACACTTTGTGACATGCGTTATGTACTTAAGAAAAGAATTCTGTACTGCGGCGTGGTCGTAGTGATATTGATTATACTGTTGCACCCTGATAGGAATGCCCGACGAAGTTACAGTTATATTGCAAAGGAAAATATTTTAAATAGTTTACGACAAGAAATAGCGAGCAATTTCTCGAGTACTGCGCTGGCTGAATGTGATTATTACGATGTTGTGTACGACGACACCGCACTGCCTCTTAGCATTGCTGATGGGGATCTGATTGAGAATCACGGGATAAGAGAGGGTGGGGAATATGCGCCTGTTGAGTGCAGGCCTAAGTTTAGTAGTGCTATTATCGTTCCTTACAGGTGAGGAAATATACTTTATTAAGGGCCTGTTTCACCACCTTCTGATAAGTGCCGGATAGCTTATTCACAAGTTTTGTTCATAGAGTAAGAGAGTGACAAAACTTACTTACCTTTAGGCTATCCAACACTTGAGACTTGGTGGTGAAACAGGCCCTAACTATCGTAAACTTATGATCTCAAAGGTGTGTTAAGTCTACCAAACTGCACTTGGCCAGTTTTGTAAACCTTTCTCATTCTGAGAGACCTGTGCCATGTAGTGGGCCAGTTATCGGTTGATAATGAAACTTATATAAATTAAAGAGAGGGTTACTTTCTATTTGATGACAATTTAGCCCTTTACTGTAATCTCGACCCTAGTCATTTTTCTACATTTTTCCACGCCTGTCCTGTTCTGGCAGATGGTGCTGACTCAAACAGTCGCCAGTCACTGCCTTATGCTGAGATATGTATATGTATAGGGTGTTCATTAACTCTGCTCGGATTTAAGACAGTCAAAATGAGAAATATGTCAAGCGAAGTCAAAGTATGCTTTATCTTTCTTAACCTTAGAGCTTTTTAAGAGATATAAAGCTTTTGTCACATACACTTAGCCCCACAAGCATAAAAATTCACTTAAGCTCTTCATGGATCAATGTCTGATTGTCACACATTACTGAATTAATCATAACACATGGAGTACGCTTGCGCTGCTAATCTATATGTATAGTTGAAATACGTCCATCACTTAAAAGGACTTTTATGTTATTTCACCATATTGAAAGTCACATAATTTTACAGAGACAGAGCAGAGCAGTTGCGCGGCTTCCTTGTGTACATGCACATGTTCCTACGGCGACAGTACATCCACTACAGGATCTATGTTGTTGAGCAAGTGGACTCGCGTCCGTTCAACAGAGCCAAGCTGATGAATATAGGAGCCGGCGCCGCCATGCGGGCGGGCTATCCTTGTTTGGTGCTCCATGACGTTGACTTGTTGCCGTTGAAACTGGCAAATATTTACGCTTGCACCGACCTACCACGGCACTTGTCGTGTAGCATCAATAAATTTAGGTATGTTGAAATTTTTATAGATTACAGAAAGTTATTAAGCTCGTTGTAATTTTTAAATTATTATTATAGTTCACGATAAGGCTGGAGTACAGACGACATAATGAGACTCGAGATGGCGCAAGACATTGCAAGGTAGTGCTGAATGAAGAGTGATTTATGTATCAGTTTTGCAAACTAATAAATACTATTTGTGCAGCAATGAACTTTAATGTTACACCAACAAATATAATATTTCAATTTTTGCCTCGCACATCCTGGCATATCCAGATTATAATAATAATAATAATATTTATTTATTTGCTCCAAACATGGGATTCAAGACCTTTCACACCAAAGATGGGCAGGACAAGAATTACAATTAGAATTCTCGCAAATCCCATCCCCTTGACGCCTCGCCGCCTGCAGACTGGGAGTCGGGACAACATTTCGTTTATTCCTACATTCTCAAATTCTCATAGTAATCTGATATCTGTTTATATTAAACTTTCAGATTCGTATTGCCATATCTCAGTCTATTTGGCGGTGCTGTATCCATATCATCCAAGCAGTTCAAAACGGTGAACGGAATGAGCAATGAGTACTTTGGTTGGGGCGGAGAAGACGACGACTTGTACACACGCCTTGAAGCTCACAGCATAGACATTACTCGATTCGACCCCTCCACCAGTCAATATCACATGGCCACGCATGGGAGTCAACCAAAAGGGTAAGTAATAATTAATACTATCTGATAGGCATCAGCAATTTCGCACATAGTCCAAAGAACTGATAGACGTTGGGGTCCCAAGGTGCTAGAATGGCGACCGATAAACGCAGTGTTGGCAGACCCTCCCACTAGGTGGACCGACGACATCAAAGTCGCAGGGAGTCGCTGGATACAGGCGACACAAGACCGCGCCGTGTGGAAGTCCCTACAAGAGAACTATGTCCAGCAGTGGACGTCTATCAGTTGAGGACGACGACGAAGTCTGCAATTTCGCATCCGATTAAACTCTTCTCTGGGATAAGAACTTGTCTATCTTCAGAATCCAAACCACATCTGAGCCAACTTTCAACTCAATCGGATGAATGATACGCGATTGCAGATGAAGAGTTTATTGCGCTGTTGTTAACATCTAGATTTTATTTGTCTTCCAGCCAAATAAAAGTTTTACCGAGGTCTGTCGCAGAACAACATCTCTGCCTACCGGACCCGCTAATGATAATGTAATATGTACCTACTCAGTTTACTTAGATAATATTCCCACTGAATCAAAAATCAATAATAAAAAAAGTCCACAAGTCTCAGAAGAAAGTCTCAGAAGAAGTCTCAAAACAGAAGGCAGTGTGCCTTCTGTTTTAAGTTTTAACTTCCAAAAGCCCCCCCCCCCCCCCAACTTCCTTGGTCAAAAATTAAGTTCTTATAATACTCTTGCAGGACTCTTGCCATGACTGTAAACATATTACTTTGAATTTTAACATTTCTTTTTAGGCAAAAAACCAATAAATTATTGCAGAATGCAAAGGAAAGGATGTCGAGCGATGGCCTTAATTCTCTAAAGTATACAGAAGTCGCCACTGTCCTCCACCCGCTGTTCACTCATATCATGGTTGATTTGTAGCATATCTCGTTAAACATACAGGTAAGCGGCCAAGCGGGCCCCTAGAATGTAATAGTATTAGCTTAACCCGCTTTCAAACTAATGGTACTTTACACGGTGCGAGCTAGCGTGCTAGCTGGCCTGGCCAGTGCAGCCACTGCCACCATTTTTGTCTAAAGGTGTTATTCAAGTTTCACCGAAAACTAAATGAAAAGCTTATAAAATACGACAATAGTACATACAGTCTATTTGTCTTTAGTACACATTGCTTTAAAGATCTAAATTACCGATCGTATACTACCGAATTTATTTCACAAGTTTCCACTAGGGGCGCTGGCTGCAGGCGTGTCGTTGAACTTGACATCGAAATTCTTCTTTGAAAACTGTAAAAGATCGCTAGCGATAGGCTGATCATCGGTTGAAGGAGCCAAGATTTTGTCATGCCGCGGCCGCATCAGTGTAACCGTGATAGTAACTGTCTACTGTCAAGTCAGCAGCTCGCACTGTGTAACCAAGCCTTAAATTAAAATAAATAACTAACAATATTATAATTATTTACAAAAAATAGAGATCCTAAAGGAATTGTTTAAATATTTGGTGGAGTTTAATACTTGTAATATTAAGTAAGTTTTAATAAACACTGGCTGTTAAAGAAGGCTTTATCTTACAAAACTTAATAGTTACATACCTAAGTAAGAATAAAATATCTTAGTTATGAAAGTAACAAATGAATCTTCCATAATGTAATAGATATAACCATAGTAAATATTTAGTATAGTTAGTATTTTTTATTAAATATTATTATGGTAAACATAATTACTCAATGAAAGCAGGCCGTCCATAGTTTTCTTTGTAATTTTATGTAGATGCTTAGATTCATATAAATGACTATGGGTACAAAATAACATGTATATCGATGCTTTATATTCTAGGGGTACTTTGAAACCAATTGAGCATGTTCAACCAGAGAGACCATACTACTGTGGTTTCAAAAGTTTTAGTAGATTTAAGATATTATACTTAAGTACGGTCTATTTGAATTCTTTTTGACTTGTCGATGGAAACAATAACAATTTATTCAATGCAATTTAACAGCTTTCAAAAAGTATTTTCAAAAATTAGGTACTTAGTGGAATAGTTTTTCTGGAAGTTATTGCCCAACAAACTTGACAGTAGTTTTTGCCCCCTAGTTGATTAGGTTTAAATTGCATGGTTTTATATGACCCCTAGAATATGATATTTCAAAGAATGCATCGAATCAAAACTGGTCACTGTGTATTCGTTACATTTTATTGCAATGTACGTGATATTGTTATTATAATGTTTTACATTAAATGTTAACGATTTTTTGTACGGGTAAGACCAAAGCTTAATTGCACCAATATGCCTTAAACTTACATTATGTAGTGATAGAACTTATGAATTTTGAATTTCTGAGATGAATTACTTAGTTAGCTGATAAGATTTGGTACTTACTTACTTAAGTCAATAATGACAACATATCCTAGAAAATTAAAAATGTATATTGTAGGAAATTATATAGGTAGGTAGTGAACAATTTAAGTTTCATATATTTTATTCATATAGTTAAATGATGTTCATATAGGTACATATAGGTACCTACTAATAACGTACCAAGTATAAATTATGCATGAGATTTATTTACATAATTTTTGCTCAATTTCATGCAGGGAATTGTGATCCTAATAGAATTACTAATGTTATTAATTACTAGTTTTAGTTGAAGACTTTTAATAAAGTTATCATAATATTTCGTTAATCCTGTTTTATTTAATTTAGATTGTTTGATAGAAAACAACGGTGCTAACTTAGTTACCTACATTTAGACATTGTGGCTAATTCTGTTGTACACAATTCTCTAAACTAAACTAAAATGACAGGTCTAAATCTATTGCCATCCTTTTCCGCAGTGAGCACTGTGAAAGAGATAGGAATAAATTTAGACCTGTCATTTTAGTTTAGGTTTAGAGATTGTGTACAACAGAATTGGCCACATTGTTTTGTTAACACCAATGAATTAGAGGATTTGTTTTAAACTGTAGTAACCACCACCGCCACCACTACAGCCTTTTTACGTTCCACGTCTGGGCACAGGCCTCCTCTCTCATAGTTGAGAGGGATTTAGAGCTTAGACCCGCCACGCTGCTCCAATGTGGGTTGGCGGGCTTTAACGACTATTGTCACACGGTAGTGATAATAACCGGGACCGACTTTTTAACGTGCTCTCCGAGGCACGGGGGTGTAACACCGCCAACTATAGTAATGGTTTTAGGAGGCGTTAAGAACTCCTTCCTGCACTGCGATTTTGTGTAGGAACTAGTAATACGAATTACTTTCGATTATCTATTACTAGCTTCTGCCCGCGGCTTCGCCCGCGTGAATTTCGGTTTTGAACAAATCCCGAGGGAATCGTTTAGTTCCGGTTCCCGTTCCCGCTCCCTTTTCCTACCTTTATACTTAAAATATCAAGCAAGGTCGCTATAGTAATCTACCTATAGCTGTAGATATAGATTTCGGGTTTTTCAAAATCCCGTGGGAACTGTGCATTTTTCCAGGATAAAAAGTAGCCTATGTGTTGCCAATGCATGCTACACAGCAAAGTATTGCAATAATGGGTTATGTGAGCGTGATTTACCTAAGAACAGTCAGCGCCCTCTGTGGCGTTTTGGAGGTCTATATCTATTTTAGTCCTACAGGAATACTTTTCCGGGATAAAAAGTTACTTTATGTGTTAAGTCAGGGCATAAGCTATCTCCATTCAAAATTGCAGCCAAATCGGTTCAGTAGTTGCGGCGGAGAAGAGGAACAAATATACACACAAACTTAATAACTTAATAACGCCTTTATAATATTATAGTGTGATTGTTATTTTCCTCGCTAGAGAGCTCCGATAGCATACGTGTCCGATCGCTGCTAAATTCAAAATGCTATAGGGAGAACTTTACGCACCGCGCGCCCCGGCCGGCTGGAACCGCGCGCCGCGCGCAAAAGCTATATCCCGCAATTTTTAAATCTGTAATATCTTCGAAAATATTCATTTAAATCATATGCTGTAAAGGGCCATATAGATCTATAATAAATCAACAATGTACTTAAGGTATTTAATTAGATAAGGATTAATGCTGTATTGGTTAAAATCGCTTCTAAAATTAGCCATTATTTGTCGTAAAAAAGTAAATGACAAAAAATGTTATTGTGGGATATCCATAAGAGATAAACATATACCATCGCGGAGTTTTCTATAGACCTTTTCAATGTGTACAATACTTAGTACATTATATTGATAAATCTCGTAGGGTTCAGCCTGCGTTTGCAATGTAAGCGGAAAAAATTTAATTATTTACGACATCACATTAGAAACCTCAAAAATAACAGTATTTCTCCACTATTTAATGGATGTTATTATACATATAAACCTTCCTCTTGAATCACTCTATCTATTAAAAAAACCGCATCAAAATCCGTTGCGTAGTTTTAAAGATTTAAGCGTACAAAGGGACATAGGGATATAGGGACATAGGGACAGAGAAAACGACTTTGTTTTATACTATGTAGTGATTTGATAGAGGAATGTAAAAATAAAGAAAATAAGTAAGTATAAATAAAACATTTATTTGGCATAAATCACGATATAATACAATAAAATGGTCCCACGAACCAAAACTTAAATTAACCAACACAAAAAGAATTCCCATATAAGAGGGAGCACATTTCCGCCGCGAAGCCACAGCATTGGGACGAAAGAGATAGATGCATAATCTGCTTCAGAAGCGAAGGCGTCGTGAGCCAGGCTTAATACAACCTGATCATATGAGTTGCTGGATATATGTGTACGCTTGCGCAAGTGTTTGTAATATTGTAAGGGCGATTTGAGGGTGAAGCTAATTTTAGGTTTATAGAAAATTCAGGGATTCGATTCGAACTATTCGAAGTCTCGTGTCGCGACGAGACGGTTGCCTCGGCCCTTAAGGGGCACCTTATGTTTAATTGAAAGTGTTACTGTTGTTAGAACAGTACTTTACAATGCATCTGTCTCTTTCCCACGTAGCAGTACCGCTGCTATGGCTTCGTCACACGAGTAGATAAAGTACAGAGGGTAAGCTTCTACAAGCGGCCCGCTGTAGGTACACTCACACATATGCGCACGTTTGTCCCCCAACTGAACCGGTTGGGGGACAGAGCGGAGAGCGGGCGTCTATGAACCGTTGGTGAGTGTGTTTGTGTGAGTGTACCTACAGCGTGCCGCTTGTAGAAGCTTTCCCTCTGTACTTATTCTACTCGTGTGGTTTCGTGGCTGAGATATGCTACCGCTACAAATGATCAAATACAAACACCTCCAAAGTATTCTATACTTAACTACAAATTTAAGGGTGCCTGTCCACTGAAGCAGACCGGAGCGGAGACGTGCTCAGTAGACCAAATCAGATCATTGATGAGAACATAATCATCTTTTATAGGCATCTTTTAATAATGTTCGCCAAACATCTCCGCTCCGCTTCGCTTTAAGTAGACATTCTCGATAAGGTTGGCTGTCCACTGAAGCGATTTTATTTGTCACGTCATAATATCACAATAATCTGATTTTATATTTATTTATCCGATATATTTATTTAAGCGAAAATAACGAAAGGCCAGTGAAACCCGCATACCTTATGTAATGCACAGGAGTTAAAATCATAAAATATAAATAAAATCACAAAATAAAAAGTAAGAATAAAAAAACATACCTACCTACTTAGGTAATATTTTAATTCGTATAATTTTACAATCAAATCCAAGTCTTTTAGACTAAGTTTTCATACACAGGTAAAATTTAATTTTATCAAGCATGATAGTTATTTATGCTACATGAGCGGTAAGTTGAAAATTACAGCCGAGACGCTAATAGCCGAGCCGCAGGCGGGGGTTTTCAACAGGGCCGATAATTTAATTTTCAATGCGCACGTGTATCACACAAAGCTTTTTGCAATTAAAATCATACATACAAACAATAACATATTTTTGCTCAGATGGCACAATTTCGGTATTCGCTAGGTCTTTTATAATATACATAGCATAATAGTGAATTGAAAACAACTTTAACCTACATAAAAGACCTTGGAAAAGATGGCGGCCCCGAAACAGCTTCTGTTTCGAGGCCATTTAAACTTATAGATAGTAGAATCGTCCCAGAAATCAATTCAATTGCCAACAGGCTCTGCGCCTCCCACTCACTTAACTCACAAGTTACAACATTAATTTTGTGAGTGAAATTAGCGAAACGCGAAGAGTCGCGCTACTCTTCACTCGTAACTCTTTTAATTTACGGCACACGTGAGATTTCTGATTTTTTATTTCACGGCTTTCGTATGTGGCCAAGTATGGTAATATTTTAATGGCTCGTGTGCGGTAAAGGTCTATTTATCTACTTACCTTACATATTTGCAATTGTACTTTACCATTGTTATATCATAACGTCCGAATAGTAAAGTTATAGCTACCAGTAAGTAGTAACCACTACGCCGCAAGCGTTTTTACGCATTTTCCTTTGATGAACTTTTTTAGCAATTGGTTGTCTTACTTGTGTCAATGTGTCTCGGGTCTCTCAACTTTATCTAATAGCAGGGTTTCCCACAGAGTCCCCACTTAGTGCGACTATAATCCCCGGCACGTAAGTCGAGCGCTGACCTTCAAGTGCGCGCAGCGTCGTGCAAGTGAGCAGGACACAATACGATTGGAGAGCCAATCAGCGCTTACGAGGGATTCACGAGAGCTAATCAGTGCTTCGAACGACCCCCAGGCCCTCCCCGCGACTCCGTCACACCCCGAGATACCTTATTTTCGACTTCTGCGCATTGAAGGTCAACGCTAGACTTATTTGCCGTAACTTGTACCTCGCCTGGCTTTACTTTGTCCAGCCGAGGGACACGCTTTTGCCTCGGTTGAGGCAAGTCCGTACTTCAGCGTTCAGAAAGTACCTCGCGAGGCAAACGCGCGTAGTGTGAACTGATTTTTTTCAATAACATGGGTTGGTAGGTAGTAGGTACAGCGTGTTTTTAAATTATGTACAATAATTTAGTAAATTATTTGTTAAGCTGCCGTTACGAACAATTATCTATCTTCTATCTATCTATCTATATATATATATAAAACAAAGTCGTGTTTGTTCGAACACTTATAACTCGAGAACGGTTGAGTGATTTTCATGGTTTTTGATCTGTTGTATGTGTATCCGTTACAATAGCAGAATAACTATTAAAAACATGTTGAATGGAAGCAGGCGTTACTTTGCGGAATTCCATGATATACAATGAATATAAAATTATTTTGCTATAATCCGCTAACAGTGACAAATTTGTAGGCACAACACCACACAATCTTGTAGGCACAACACCACACAATCTTGTAGGCACAACACCACACAAATTCACCACAAAACAAACTCGACGATCGTTTCGCTCCGACACCGGAGCATCTTCAGGAGATGTCGACTTCACAACGGACTTTGCAATCGTCCGTTGTGAAGTCGACATCTCCTGAAGATGCTCCGGTGTCGGAGCGAAACGATCGTCGAGTTTGTTTTGTGGTGAATTTGTGTGGTGTTGTGCCTACAAGATTGTGTGGTGTTGTGCCTACAAGATTGTGTGGTGTTGTGCCTACAAATTTGTCACTGTTAGCGGATTATAGCAAAATAATTTTATATTCATTGTATATTAAAAACATTGAAAAATGGACGAAAAAATAAAATAAAAGAAAAAACATTTTCCCATACAAAATGTTCATGGGTTTCGTAACAAATATTTAATGTTCATCCCATCGATACGGTAAACTCTCTCACCCAGTACCTATATAATTCTTCTGTAAGTGTGTTTGTCACCTAACTCCTCCTAAACGGCTGGACTGACTTAGATGAAATTTTGTGTGTATATTTCAATGGGTTCCTGGATGGTTTGAAAACACAAATACTGGATAGGTACAGGTAACCTACCGGGTCTCGGTAGGTGGCGCTGATGTCGGTATGTCACCGGGCAGGACGACGTCTGCCGGGTCCACTAGTTTTTTAATAATTCAATTTAATGAATACTTTCAAGAAAATATCGAAATATAAAGAAATAAGGACGTACTTAATAAGAACTGAGTTCAATGGCTTTGTAGAATTTCTGTCTTTATTTTATGGGCCTAGCCCGAAGTAAATAAATATAACTGTATGAATGAGCAGTCATGCTTTAACACTATAATAATATTATGCACACTACTAGTAGATACTAAAAGTAAAAGTGAATTTTAATTTGTTACATAGAAATTAAATCATTAGATAATTCATAATTCAATAACAATATGACAATAAGTTTCCATTTGTGCAAGTTATTGCACAATGAGAAAATCGTGTTAATCTAAACAGGTAGTACAAGTTTTATATTTATTTATTTATTTATTATTCATGTACCAAATTAGTTACAAAAACATAAATAGAGGATGTGGACATAGGCAAAGCTTATCTCTACAAGAGATTTCTTCCAGCTTCCCAAGATTGTGAGTAAGGCGTAGTAAGTGGTATAGGTCTTACAGTACTAGTTTAAACTCAGTTTTCGAAAATGAAAATCACTGTCGAGTATGAGATTTCACATCTCGTAAATGTTAATAGATTTTGTGCATCACAATAATATCAAAGACGAGCAAAATGAATCTAAATCAAATTCTTGTTTTAAAGTCATATTTTATTTGCCAGTTTGGAGTCCTGGCTGTCGACGCATGAACAAACTTGAGCTGTATATAATGTTGTTTATGCTCATTTTACTATGTATATAATGAAAATTTGTATTAACGAATTTTACCTTTACCAGGTTATAACTGCGGATAGGTAAAAGGAAAATAATCCACACAACACTTGTTCAAATGCAAACCTCAATTGTTAATTTTTTCAGCTGTTTGAAAACATAACAAAAGAATATATTGCCACATTGTTTTCAAAATTTATGGCCTTAAAACCAACATACTAACAAGTCCAAGCACAAAAGAGAATACCAACTTGAGGTTTGAACCAATGTGTAGCCACTCTGGCCATTGTGATTGGACCGTCTGCTCTGGTTGTGTGGGCAACAGTAATGCAGCTATGCAGCATATGCTGATGGCAACGGCTACCACGTTGACAGGTTGCTGCTCTCTGGAAAGTGAACATTAGGTTCAAGTAAAGTATGCCTCTGAGACATGGTCGCTAACAAAGCCTCAAGTAAACTCATGAGTAATACAGCCAGCAAGATGTTTATCATGTTTTTTATACTGTCTTTTTATATATGATCAAACAGTGCATATAAGAACCCGGCAAACCAACATAGCTCGACCAGTTGAGAAGCTGCAGTGGACATGCTCAGCACACATAGCTTGAAAAATCTTGGGGTCCCAAGGTCACAAAACCAAAGTGTCAGCATCATTCACTAGGTAAACACAAATAATGGATAGATGTTGGGGTCCCAAGATGCCGGAATGGCAACCTTAAAGGTTAGCAATGTTGGCAGATCTACAACTAGATGGTCGGACTATATCTTTGCACAGAGTTTTTTGATACAGGTGGAAGACTGCAATAGTCTCTAAAAGAGATCTTTGTCCAGCATTGGATTTTATCAGACGATGGTGGAGGAAAATAATAAATTTCTTACCTGTGATGAGATGGATGGTTACAAGTGACTCGCGGATGCTCTTCTGTCCGCATTGGAGCCACCTTGCCTATTAGTGGATGAAAACTGTCACCCAAACTCTCTGGATTTGTGTTTGACGGTTCACCTTCTATTAATTTTGTTGGGATATCTCTTTTACCCAATGCCTAGAAATAATTGATATATTATATTTATATTAAAGATTAAATATATCATGTACACACCAGGATAAAAGCAAGTCAAAACAGAAAAATTTCGGTGTAGAATTTCAGCACTAGATAGTTAAATGAATCACTACATTTTACTTCTATGCATCTGTATTGGATGTCTGATAAATTGTAGTACCATTTAGGCTGGCCGCGTATTATCAGAAATTGTCTGTCAGAAAATGTTCAGTTTCATGCAATCAGTGAGCATCAGAAGTGGACATACAGAAAATTCTGATAGTTTGCAGGGTCTAATATAAAATGTATAAGCTCAGTGCTATCTTGTGCTCTTCAGATTTTTTCTGACAGATAAGTTCTGGTATTATGCAGCGGGCCTAAAAGTAAACACATGTTTAACATAATATGTATGTTTAAATTCTTTGTTGTAAGACCATTAGTTTCAATTCAAATAGACTTTACAAATTGCTTTACCTGTTGAGTATTTCTGTCGTACATTGTAATTCTAAATTTCTCCGTGGTATTACCGCGTGATGCAGAGCTTTGTGAATATCGCACCACTATATCTATACAATTTTGTGGGGCTATAACGCCTTCTGGATCCACTACTGTGAACTTGTTCGGAGATGTGCATAATACTGTAAGAAAGCTTCAAATTAAAAACTGTATCGAAAACTAAAATACAACTTAGCATATGGAAAACTTTAATTGAATCTTTTACCTTTAAAATTCACTGAGAAGTCATACGGGTTGTAAACAGTTAATAACTGTTTGTGAGTGTGTCTCGCGTTTAGAAAGAATTCTAATGACACAGGGAAAACAAATACTGGAAAATTCTTCATTATTTATAATGTTTTCCAACTACAAGTTCGACAAAGAATCACAGAAAGATAAACCATTGAGAAATAAAAACAAACAACAACCAACAATTTTGTGCTGTCGTCTGACAGTAATTGTCATTGTCAAAATGACATTAGGATAAAAAACGGAGTATAACCATAGAGATAATAATAAATAGAGTTGGCATACCTACCTTAAAAACGTGCCAAAAATACACTCACACACGCACAATCCTGTAACATAAAATGGCGCGTGTTCATTGTGATGTCTCAAGTTGTGCGTGTGTGAGTGTTCATGTATACATTTTAGGGAGGCCATCTTAAGTCACGAGTGTGCCGCAAACTGTTTTATTATTATGTCAAAAATGTTATGTTGTCTCTTTCACACTTATGAAAATTTTGATAAGCTTGAGCTATTTTCCGATCCACTAATTTCTATAGAACATTATGCCAGCTCTATATTTTATTATTATTAGAATAGAATAGAATAGAAAAGTTTTTTATTCAAATAAACTTTTACAAGTGCTTTTGAATAGTCAGATGAATCTACCACTGGTTCGGAATGCCGTTCCAACCGAGAAGAACCAGCAAGAAACTCGGCGGTTGCTCTTTTCCAAATTTACAATATCAATATAACAATTTTATGGTAAGTACATGATTGAATTGCCGTCTCGCGCATTGCTGGAACGAGTCAAATCCACGCCTTTTTATCATTTATATAAGTAATCATAATTTTATTCAGATAAACTTTCGGAAGCGTTTACGAATCGACAAATGAATCTACCACAGGTTCGGAATGGTGCTTACAATTCTACACATGTGAAGAAGGGCAGACAAAAGTAGCCCCATTTCCGACGGTGGCACCCGTTCACGAGCATGACGCATGATCCAGCCATTGCTTCGCTCAACCATATTCGAGGGAACGTAACAACCCGCACCACACGACACCACCACAGAAATGTTTAAAGAGAGCGTGACATACTTAGGCTACCCATGATCAAAGCATCGAATTGAACACCAATAATCAAATACTCGGTTTAAGACATTGAGAAATTGCTCCATGCTTTTTTATCATTTATATAATCTTCAATTGTATAATATGCTTTTTTTATGAGCATATTTTTAATAGAGTTCTTAAACTTGTGTAAAGGCAAGTCTAAGATTGCTTGTGGAATTTTATTATAGAACATTACGCCCATTCCCACAAATGACCTTTGGACCCTTTTGAGGCGTAACTGAGGAATCACGAGCCTATTTCTATTTCTTAATTGCCTGTCGTGTAATTCGCACTTTTTAATGTAACTGTGAATGTTTTGCCTAACAAAAATTATATTGTTATAGATATATTGAGAAGCTACCGTAAGAATACCTATTTCTTTAAATTTCTCTCGAAGGGAATCCCGCGGTTTTAAATTATAAATTGCGCGAATTGCCCTTTTTTGTAAAACGAAAATTTTTTCAATATCAGCCGCTTTACCCCATAGTATGAGTCCATACGACATAATACTATGGAAATATGCAAAATAAACAATTTTTGCAGTTTCTATATCTGTTATCTGTCGAATCTTCCTAACAGCGTAAGCAGCAGAGCTGAGCTTGCCAGCAAGTGTTGCTATATGGGTGCCCCATTGAAGCTTTGCATCTAGGGTTATTCCCAAGAACACAGTTGTGTCCTCAGTTTTCAATGGCTCACCACTTATCTTTAAATTTTTGCTAGTAACCCTTGTATTGGGCAATAGAAACTCGACACACTTGGTTTTTTTTGCATTCAAAAGTAGATTGTTTGTAGTAAACCAGTGTGAAACTTGAGATAATGTATTATTTACATCGTCAAAATTGTCCTTAGTCCTATCGACTTTAAAAATCAAAGACGTGTCGTCAGCAAATAGTACAATATCGCAAGCATTTTTGACAAAATGTGGTAAATCATTAATATAAACCAGAAACATGAATGGACCCAGAATAGAGCCTTGGGGAACACCCATTACTGAGGCTGATCCGGACGACTTAACATCATTGATACATACTCTCTGTATGCGATCACTGAGATAAGAGGCAATAAGACTGAGTGCAGTTTCTTTAATACCATAGTGGCTTAATTTTCGTAAGAGAGTCTCATGATCAACGCAATCGAATGCTTTTGACAAATCACAGAAAATACCAATGGCATTCTGTGATTTCTCCCATGCATCGAAAATATGCCGTAACAGCCTTGCGGCCGCATCGGTTGTAGAACGACCCTTAGTGAAACCATACTGCTCAGAGTGAAGTAATTTATTTAAATTAAAGTGCAAAAGCAGTTGGTTGAGCATCATTTTCTCAAATATCTTGCTGAGAGTTGGTAGAATCGAGATCGGCCTGTAGTTATTTGGGTCACTTTTGCTTCCCGATTTAAATAGAGGTATTAATTTACTACATTTCATTAGGTCAGGAAATGATCCCGAGTCTATGGATTTGTTAAAAATAACAGCAAGATATGGTGCAATAACGTCAATAATATTATGGATTATTTTTACTGATATTCCCCATAAGTCTCCTGTTTTTTTGTGTTGTAAAGACTTAAATGTTTTAATAACATCATATGGGGTTACGTATTTAAATCGAAATAATACATTGCACTCAGAAACATTGCCCTTTAAAATACTATAGGCTTCTGTTGGCGAGGAATTTAGGGAACTAGTCGTGGTAACTGGAACATTTTGGAAAAACTTCTCAAAAGTATTTGCAATATCTGTATCAGAATCAATAATATGATTATTAATTTTTAATTCCAGTTTATTATTATGCACTTTATGTTTCCCCATTTCATTACTGATGATATCCCACGTTGCTTTTATTTTATTATCAGAGTGAATGATTTTCTGTTTTATGTAAAGAGATTTTGCTTGTATGCAAACATTTCGAAATAATTTGGAATAATTTCTAACATATTCAATAAACGCAGGGGTATAGTTATATTGTTTTTCTGCATACAAGTCAAATAACTTGTTTCTACTTTTATAAATGCCAACAGTTGCCCAGTCACTAAATTTGAGATTTTTAAACAATCTTTTTTCTATAATTTTAAAGATGGAAGTAAACTGAGTGTTTATTACATCAAAAAACTTGCTATAAAGTTCATCCGGACCACCCTGCGTAAGGTCAATTGTCGATAGTGTGGTCGAAATAGTATGTTTGAATTGCCTTACTTTTTTAGTGGTAATTGGCCTATAATTTATTACTTTTGTTATATTCTGTTCGCTGTTAGGAATGGATATCATTTGACCGCAATGATCAGATCTTAGTTTGCTGATAATTGATTTTTCAATGATTTTACAATCACAGAAAATGTTGTCAATGCAAGTAGCTGAGTTTGCAGTTATCCGCGTAGGTTCGACAAAAATATTCTCTAGATTAAAGCTTTTAAAAAGATTAAGTAATCTATCGGTAACAGGAGTGGGAAGCAAAATATCAATATTAAAATCTCCACAAATTAATATTTTTTTTGATGCCCTACATATTCGCCTTAAAACTTCCTCCATGACATCCTCAAAAAGAACAAAGTCACCTGAGGGAGGTCGGTACACGCACACTATAATATATCGCTCCAGCTCAACACAAGACAGCTCAATAATGCGTTCAAGAGAAAGACTAACAATATCTTTACGTTCTTTGTAATTAATATCGTTTCGCGTAATTATTAAAGAACCCCCGCGTATAGCCGTCTTTCTAGAGAACACACTTGACAATGAATAATTTTGTAAGTGTAAAATTAATTGATATTTATTGAGCCAATGCTCAGTGAGGCATAAGATATCAATATTAAATTCTTTAATAAAAAGTTCAACCTCATGTTCTTTGCCAGACAAGCCTTGTATATTTTGATGCACAAGATGGATCTTACATTGCTTATCTGTTGTCTTACTGTTCAGTTTAAATTTTTATTACTACTATCAATACAATGATAGCTATTTGTATCTAATGTCAAAAAAACTGAATTAGTAGTACTACTAATTATATCAATATTATTTGTACAACATGTACCAATGTCAGTCAAAGAATTTGATGTCAAAATATTTAAATTAGTACTATGACTAAGTATATTAATATTATTATTTGTACAACATGTACTGTCAGTCAAGCTAAAAATAGCTGTATCTTGTATATTGTAAGCTACTAATGTAGCTATTTGTTTCTTATATCTAAGAGGCAGATACATAGTATCTTTTGTCAATTTAAAGTTTTTAATAAACTTATTTGTATCGAATAAATGGAAAGAATCTCCATGTCCATAAGTTAAGTTATACAAAAGCCCGTTGAGCTTGTAAATATATTTATTTTGTGCCGGGGTCAAGTTGTCCGAGTAGGGAAAAGCACAGAGTATAAATTTGCAACCTGACTTTCTTTGTATGTTTATTAAGTAATCAAAACTTTTCAAGATTTCCTTTTTAGGTAGTTGCAAACTATTACCTAACAACAAAACAACCGTACTGTGCTTATCTAGGCAGTCCTCCTTAATATTTCTAATTATATACTCATATGGGGCCCTAGGGTTACATAAGTTGAATACCGGTTGGTGCAATTTGTTGTTAAGTAGATAACCAAAGTCTTTTCCCAACTCATCTGACACAACAAATGTTCTACGTTGTGGTGGTTGTAATGAAGAATTGTTATTTTCATGGATTTTTTGCGGATTTGTGCATTGACTTTCCCCGGGCACAACTAAAGGAACATTATCTGAACACTGGCATTTATTTACCAGTGAGTCAAACCGATCCATGTTATAGGTACTTAGGGCTAACAGTTCATCAGCGACCAGTATTTGCTCACCAATCTGTTTTTGTGACAACTTGTACTGATATGAAACATTTTTCAATGAATTTTCCAATTTTGAAATTTCATCATTAAGAGACTGAACGTCAGATTCATATTGTTCTCTAATTTCTTGAAATGAAGAGCAATATTCACTAAACTTATTCAATAAATCAGAACGTTCTTTTCTTAGTATTTTGTTTGATTTATGTATTTTAAGTAACCTTTTTGTTTTTGATATTAATCTGCCAATTTTTATATATTTTTTAATTTTTTTATGGCTGTTAAATTGAATAAACTCTGAATGAGTCTTTTTAGTAACAAGCGGGCTGTCACAAGTCAGATCAATGGTCACCACTGGTGCTGTTGAGGATGAAGCGAGCAGTTCGTTGTATAAATTATTTGTCTGTTGTGTTTCATAACTTTTTATTTGTGACTGAAGGTCATTAATGGTTTTTTGAGATCTGCTCAGTTCATGCTCCAACATAGAGATCTTTCCCAACGCCTCTTCATAAGTCTCTATACACTGATTGAATGAGCCGACTGCTTCCTGAAGCTGGTCACGTTCCGCTAGCACCAGAGTGTGAGCGCTGTTCAGGTTGGCCAGTTCGCTCTTCAACTGTGTGTTCCTGGCAAAAATGACTCTTAGTTCTTCTTCATTGTCAATTTGTTCCTTCAGTAATTGTTCATTATCTCTATGGGTATAACCAGTAAAACTCAATAGCTACAAAAAAAAGTTATATAGATCGACCAGAATCTCATGAAAAATAGGGAAATGAAATTCCAAGGTTAGCAACACTACGGCTGCCTTAGCGATAAACAAAGTAACTGACATTTTTTGTGAAATTGACTTTTTGCATTAACAAAAGTTTTATGTCGAGTAGTTTTTTACCACAGTTTAATATTTCAAGTAATTTGAACCGTTTACTGAAATTGAAATTGCCCAAACAAAGTAACTGCACTCACTAACCCGGAATATAAATGCAAAAACCAAGTAAACAACAAGCACAACACAAAAAGTAATTGGATGTTGATTACTTTGTTTTTGTATTTAAAACTAGATGATGCCCACGGCTTCGCCCGTGTGGATTTAGGTTTTTAAAAATCCCGTGAGAACTTTTGATTTTCCAGAACAAAAAGTAGCTTATCTGTAGAAACCCGTCTCCAAAACGGAAAAATCCCCAAGGATCCCCACGATTTCGGAATACAATTCCTTACAGCATCAGGGTTGAGGAGTTGGATATGTACCTACTCGAGTTCATTCAACGATAAAGTCTTTAACTGGTACCCCCAATATCAATTTAAATAACCGAAAGTTTCTAAAACCCATTAGTTTTGGGGATTAGGTCCCCTACAGCATCAGGATTGAGGAGTTGGAATCCAATTTTTTTATAGAACAGGGTCGCAATGTTTCTCTATCGATTAAAAAAAAATTACGCAAATCGGTTCAGAAATCTCGGAGATATCGGTGAACATAGGTAGAATAACACAACTCCTCCTTTTTTGAAAGTCGGTTAAAAAAGTAGCCTATGTTACTCCATGGTTAATTCTCTACTTGTATGTGAAAGTCCCGTCAAAATCGGTTCAGCGGTTCCGAAGATTAGCCCGTTCAAACAGACAGACAGACAGACAGACAGACAAAAATTTTAAAAACGTCTGATTCGGTTATGGTAGCGTTCAAATAACCATATGAGCTTAATATGAGGTAGTTATTTCGATATTACAGACAGACACTTCAATTTTATTTATTACTAGATGATGCCCACGGCTTCGCCCGTGTGGATTTAGGTTTTTAAAAATCCCGTGGGAACTTTTGATTTTCCAGAACAAAAAGTAGCTTATCTGTAGAAACCCGTCCCCAAAACGGAAAAATCCCATGGGATCCCCACGATTTCGGAATACAATTCCTTACAGCATCAGGGTTGAGGAGTTGGATATGTACCTACTCGAGTTCATTCAATGATAAAGTCTTTAATTGGTACCCCCAATATCAATTTAAATAACCGAAAGTTTCTAAAACCCATTAGTTTTGGGGATTAGGTCTCCTACAGCATCAGGATTGAGGAGTTGGAATCCAAATTTTTTATAGAATAGGGTCGCAATGTTTCTCTATCGATTAAAAAAAAAATTACGCAAATCGGTTCAGAAATCTCGGAGATATCGGTGTACATAGGTAGAAAAACACAACTCCTCCTTTTTTGAAAGTCGGTTAAAAAAGTAGCCTATGTTACTCCCTGGTTAATTCTCTACTTGTATGTGAAGGTCCCGTCAAAATCGGTTCAGCCGTTCCGAAGATTAGCCCGTTCAAACAGACAGACAGACAGACAGACAGACAGACAGACAGACAGACAAAAATTTTAAAAACGTGTGATTCGGTTATGGTAGCGTTCAAATAACCATATGAGCTTAATATGAGGTAGTTATTTCGATATTACAGACAGACACTTCAATTTTATTTATTAGTATAGATAGTATAGATGCAGTTGCTTGATTTTTCGTTTCGTGAAACGATCCCAGGTAAGGTGTCTTAATGTAATTACTTTGTTTATCACTAGGGCAGCCGAGTTAACCTAGTGTTGCTTACTACAAAATTTAATTTCCCTATTTTTCATGAGATTCTGGTCGATCTATAATTATAGTCATGTGGGGTAACTTTAGATTCGCGTACCTAAATGCATATTTCTTACGTTATTTTTTTTATTTATAAAATCCCGGTGTGCATGTGTTTGTAATACTCCTCCTAATTATGCCTTGACCGATTTTGATTTTTATTGGTATGGGTGGTACCCTGGATGGTTTTAGTTATAATAGGCTATTTGACTAATTTTTGGAATTAGTTTTAAATTATTCTTTATTACTTATTAAAACACACTACATTGATATTTTTCGGAATATCTACAGTATTAAGAATTAAATCAATGATAAAGTTTAAGTTTTGAAAACCGCGCCAAAAACGACATTTCTGTAATAGCGCTGATCACATGATACGCGTGACGTCACAAACCAATGAGCAAGTTTATAGGTTCACACACAGAGGTCAGAGTATGTATGGGCACAGTATGGGTTACATAACCAGAAACCACAACAAAACAGCGTAGCTATCCAGTAACAATAATTAAATAGTTAAATACAAATTAAAAGTCATTAAATAGGTTAATTACAATAAATACAAAGTTAAATGCAATAAATGGAATGCGGGAGAGGAAACAAGAAAAATAACAATCTTTAATTAAGTAATAAATACATAGCAAAAATATTAGCATCATCACTTTTCTCGCTCGCTCTCGGTGCGTGCGACAGAGCACGCTGCGTGATTAGTTACGACGGATGGCGCGAAAAACACTTGTGTATTTAGGTACAAATCTTTTGTTTTTGTGAGGAAATAAAGAAAAGTTATGAGTTTATCTAGTGATAATTTATTAGTGGAAGAGTTTATCTAATTATTGGTATGAAAACAATTGTGTATTGTAGAGTATATGCGCTAGAAAGTCACACCAAATAAGTGAAATTAAGAGGTTAATAATGCTATTTTAATATCAATCTTATAAAGTTTACTTTCGATTGGTTGATAAACTTCAATTATATCGACCAAGTAAAGTGTACTCTCAAGTATAATAATTTCAAGTGACGTCACCAGAGTAGCAACCAATCACAGAGCGTTCACGTGTCTGATAAAATTTCAAAAATTATAATGTTTTATTTCGTGCAAAATATCGCGTAAAATTACATAATTTAGTGTGATTGAGTGAAATATGTCTTTTTTAGGCTATTATCTGATAAGATGACCACAATCAATAGTATATTTTCAATGTTGTCAAATACCCTATTGGACCCAGTAGGTGGTGCAGTTTTGGACATCCAGATTTTTTTTAATATGTTGGCGTATGATTCAGTACGAAATATGAATCCTTTTTCAAGCATAGGCCTCCCCTATCCTTTTCCAGCGCTCTTAATCCTTGCCCAGATTCATCCAATCCTTCCTTGCAATGTCAATCATAGAGTTTATGAAATTATAAATGCGAACTTCATTTTCATTTTTTTTATTCGGTTCATAGTAAAATCAATGTTGAAATTGAATAAATAAATACAAAGACTATATACATAATTTAACTAAGTAATTTATTATTACATACCTACACTGGCTACTATACACATTTTATGTACCACAACATAAACAAAAATCAAAAATATGATGATCTTGATGAGGACTGGTGAAAAAAGCTATAAAATAAAGCAACAAAATCTATTGAATTATATAGTACCATTGAAATAAAAAAAAACCCTTCATTAAAAAAAATCAAATCAACACATTGCAAAACTGTTAAAGTACAAGTAGTTTTGATCACCCAATACTTTCATATAATTATATGTATAAAAACAAATAAAATAGTTGCAGCTGGGTTTGATTTGGAATGAAAATAAATAACTATATTAAACAAAGCTTTCAAGTACAAATTTTCAAAGTTTACAACACTAGTGGAAATGCTATGGACCTACGGTAGAAAAGAAAATATCTTGTCCAATCAACAATATACAGTATTTTTATTTATTTTCTTAGGCAAATACACAAAAAATACGATTAATAATAGGGGTATAACATAGCGACGGCAGGGTCTTCAGTTTCGAACGTGATAAGAACATCCTTGAACTTGTCAAGGAGTTGCATCAGCTGCGATCGACTGACGTTTTCCATGAACATTATTTCTTCTAGATGTTGCTCGCCGCGGAAATAACCTGCATATACAATACAATGTGAAATGATCAAAGTTTTTTGGAAAGAGACAAGACATTAGTCCACGTAAATGGACTTATTCTGGACAAATAAATTGCTAGCTATGTCTAGCTGTGGACCGTCCATCGTCTTAGTCGAAAACGGCCAAGATATTGTTATCTAAGTATAATGTATATTTTATAAACATAGCCGTACATTTTATACACCGAACGTGCCGCATATAACGCATGTCTGTTCTGAAGTGCGACTGTCGCGTCGTTACACCCGAATCATGCGACAGTCGCGCCACGGGAGTGAGTCTATAATCCAGGGGCGTAGCTACCGCCGTATATGCCGTATCAATTATACGGGGCCCCCATGCCACGGGGACCCCCGACGTGCGTAAGTAAAAATTAACAAAAACTTCTCAAATTTTTGTTTATTTCAGAAATGACAAAAGTCAAAAAATGTTGTCTAAAAAGTTGTACATAGAGGCAGAATTTTTAGAAAAACTAAAGTCATCATCAAATGATTTAATAAATTAGTTTGCCGAAAAAAAGGCAAGGAGAGTATATATTTAATTAGAATTAGAAAAAGTGACAGATAAATAATTATGATGAATAAATAGGTATTGCTTTTAATTTTATGCAAACATTTTTTTTTCTTTTGTGAGAAATCTTTACCCTTCATAAGGGGCCCCAAACAAATTTTTATACGGGGCCCCGCCAAGGTATGCTACGCCACTGCTATAATCGCGTATTTTGTGTAACTAGACATACAATAAACCTCATTTGTGGAATTGAAGACAATCACCAGTGGCTATCGCTAAACCGCATCATGCGTCAGTCGCATTTCTTAACCGATACATTGCATCAGTCATTAAAAGCATAAAATCATTAAAAAGTATAAAATAGAACCCATGTCAATAAACGAATCTACAAGTATAAATTAAAAATTTAAAAAATCCCCGACATTCGCCATTTTGTGGCAGCGGCCATCTTGGATTTGCATAGTGCTATTCTACTAGTCAAGTCCTTTCATTTGATACCCATATTAAGTGAGTTGTGAAAAAATATGTAATCCGCCATTTTGTAGCGGCGGCCATCTTGGATCGATTTTCATCAAACATAGCTAACACTCTCGACTAATTCACCTTTCAAACAAAAAAAACCGCATTCAAATCGGTTCACCCGTTTGAGCGCCACAGGGGAACAGACAGACAGACACACACGCACACACAGAGAGACACGTCAAACTTATAACACCCCGTCGTTTTTGCGTCGGGGGTTAAAAATGGCGTTTTACTCGCACATACGACAGTATATACGGAAACACGACTTGCGACGGTCGTGTCGCGAATCGTTCAAATTAAAAATAAAATATCACCTTTTTTATGCAACTGCGCCAACAGCAACAGATCGTCAGGGTTCTCGGAGGCGGGCATCGTGGATAGTATGGTCCTCTCCTCATCTGTGAACGTGTCTAGGAGGGACTCCGTGGTGGGCGGGTCGCTGGGCATGCGACACGCATCGGCCGCGTCGCAGCCCGCCGGCGCGCTCCACACCGTCGGTGACTGGAAACTGGAGGCGGAACATTCTATATAAATAAAAATCAATGTTCGTCTGTATGTCCCCTGTGACTGTTAAATAGATCCGATTGTGATGAAACTTTGGTGAATTGTTCTGCATACATCCTCGAAGGTACCGGGCCCATAAAATTATATAAAAATGAATGTTTGTATGTTTGTCCTCTATGCGTTCCTAAACCATATTTTGCGTGGTATTGCAACACATGCCGGGAACAGCTAATATACCTAATCGCCTCGTTGCTCTAGAGCAGAGGTTCCCAAACTTATTTTTCTCATGGACCACTTTCAAAATTTAACTAGTTCCGGTGGACCCCCTGCAGCCACATTTCTACGATATTCCCAAAACTCGAAAAAAAATATGAAGATTAGATCTTACTATGGAAATTTGCGTTCATCGACCAATTGCAACTATCCATAAATTACGTCGTACGTTAAGGGGGAGGGGGGACGAATTGTGACATTGTGTGACAAGGGGGTGGAAGGGGTCATAAATTTTTGATGTCACATTTCAAAATCTAATATTTTTAAAGTAGGTACTATTAAAACATGAAATAAGAAATTTTAAAGCAAAATTTTGTTGAAAAATTGCAAAATATGTGACGTCACACAATTGTCTCACAAATGTGATCAGCTGTGGCAAGGACGGGAGTAAAGTTAAGCACTGAATATGGAATATACAAGTTTTTACAAGTAAAAACTTGTATATTCCATAGCTTTTTAAAATATTATCTGCCTACATTGTAATGTGAAGTCAAGCCAATATTTTAGTTCTTCACTACTGAAACCAGATAAAAAAAATTCGTGGACCCCCGCTTACGACTCGTGAACCCCCATTTTCTTGTCACGCCAACGTAGACCCCCGTCGAGTCTCCCGTGGACCCTTGGGGGTCCACCTGGACCACTTTGGGAACTACTGCTCTAGAGTCTAGACTCTAGAGTCTAGTGGTTAGCCAATCTCGAGGTCCTGGATTCGATTCCTGAGTCGGGCAATTAAATGTTTAGGAATTTATAATTTCTAAATTGTCTCTGATCTGATGGGAGACTTTAGCCGTGCCTAGTTACCACCATACCGGTGGTAACTAGGCACGGCTTCGATGTGGTACGATGTGGCGTAGAAACTGATCAGGGGTATGACTTAAGAAACAACTGCCATGCCTCTTTTAGATTAGCCTGCTTCCCTCTTAGCCCTCATACGCATTAGCGGTCAACCGCGTACGCGGCTGACCGCGCGGCTAGCCTCTTCATAGAATTTCGTCGCGGCTTAGTGCGTACAAAATGAGCGGTTGCATATAAAAATATAAAAGCGGCTAGCCGCGCGGTCAGCCGCGTACGCGGTTGACCGCTAATGCGTATGAGGGCTTAGACTGCATCATCATTTACCGTTTTTGACAAATAAAAAATAGTATATTGAGAGCAATTATTTCGAAATTACAGAATGTCACAGCAATCTTGCTGTTAAGATACTAAGATACTAAGGCTGAGATATATAGTGCGTGCTCTTGATTTTACTAATAAAGAGTTAAAACGAGACTGGGACATATTTATGTCCCATTTTAACTTTTAACTCTGTCTTAAGTCTGAGTAGAGTCAGAGTACACTCTATAGAATATAGATCTAAGCGTTAGTGTCAACTTACAGTATAGCAATTCTACTGACCTCATTTCATTTTGCAGTTTCAAGTTAAGCGAAACTCCATTCCTTTTATCCAATCCATTTGAGAATCTATGACAATTTCTCAATCTCGGAAAAATGTCGGCGTCGCTCTCGAACCGATCTTCATCACTGCTCGTATCCCTGTTCAGCATATTATCACTGTCCTTCAAAGACAAATCGGACAGCCTCGAAGACAACAACGTCTTCTTCACTTCACCGTTTTGTTTGTCCGGATGACTATTTCCGATAACGTTATTCCCGTTTCCGATAACGTTAATACCGTTACCGATAACGTTAATACCGTTACCGATAACGTTAACCCCGTTTCCGTTTATGTTGGATATACCGCTGTCCACGGAGTTGCCTTGCAGTTTCTTCTGCGTCTTTTGCGTCTTATCAAAGTCACACCCGTTGACCGGTTTGACACCGTCCACTACGTCAACACCGTCTTCGAAGGAATGATTTGCTGAGTCCGCTTCGGTGAACTTCTCGTATTTCGTGTTCTCGGACTCGATCACAATGGGCTGGGTGTGGGAGAAGTCTGTCTGGTTGAGGTTGTTCTGCGTGGGGTAGTCTTCGTCTGAGTCCGGGAATGTGTTGATGCTCTCTCTCGCTTCAACAGGTTCCGGCACGTTCAGCTGCACTTGGTTCAGCGACGAGAATGAAATGCTGTCCGATTGGTAGTAGAGGTCGTGTTTCTCGCAGACGTACTCCTTGCCGTCTGAAAAAAAAAATTGCTTGTCTGTAAAGTCTGTTTACGGACGATAATTTTACGTCATAAGAAAACATTGCCTCTCTATCGCTTGTTTCGCGCTCTCACTTGCACGCTAGGCTATGCCTGCCGATCGTGCCTTCTCCATCGCTTATTCCACGTTCTCGCTTGCACGCGGTACGTGACAATGAGTCATGCTTTTTCGTGCAAGCGGCCGGTGTTCATCGATTTATAAGACATTATCACATACAGAGTGTTTTTTTACCAGTACGAGTGTATGAGAATATCGTAAGCGAGCACCGAAAACCTAAATGACCTGTGGTATCATATTTCTAGCATCAATATGAACAGTTCCCTCCTCCCCCCCCCACCTAAATATTAACAAAATAACGATAGTAAATTAATAACAACAACAGTATGCACATTGTACAAGAAAGAAATAACGAGCGAAAAAACAAAGCAAGAGTGCTGCCATTTAGACTCTCGATCCTCGCGTCGTTTGACTCGCGCCCGAAAAACCTAGGGAAGATGAGGGGACACGAGCGCACCGTCCTCACTCTCGCACTCGCGTTGCCTCGTAGAGATTCCTCGTGGATTAGGCAGAGCTACACGCTCGCAACCAAAACCGATGACGCTGGCAACAGGAGGGAACAAGTATAAATTAAAAATTTAAAAAAAAACCCCCGACATTCGCTATTTTTTGGCGGCGGCCATCTTGGATTTGCAATAGTGCTATTCTACTAGTCAAGCCCTTTCATTTGATACCCATATTAAGGGAGTTGTGAAAAAATATGTAATTCGCCATTTTGTAGCGGCGGCCATCTTGGATGGATTTTCATCAAAATAGCTAACAACACTCTCGACTAATTTACCTTTCAAACTAAAAAACCACACACATACACACACACACACACACACACACACAGACACACACACAGACACACACACAGACACACACACAGACCCACACCCACACCCAGACACAGACACGTCAAACTTATAACACCCCGTCGTTTTTGCGTCGGGGGTTAAAAAATGGGTATACCGACCGTGTCGCGGGTGTCTCGGCCAGTGCGGCCAGTGCGGCCAGTGCGGCGAGTTGAACTGCACGTAGGTGTGCAGCTGCAGCAGCAGGCGCCGGCGCAGCAGCCACGCCACCAGGCGCGCCGGCCGCCCGCCGCAGCGCGCGCCCCACGCGCCGCGCGACACGTACCACAGCGGCGCGGGCAGCGAGAACTCGCTCAGCATCTGTCCATCATCATCATCATTATCGACCCATTACGGACCCACCACCGAGCACGGGACTTCTCTCATAATAAGAAGGGTTAAGGCCGTAGTACATCAGGCTGGCCGAGCGTGGATCGTCAACACATTACCGGCCCATCACCGGGCACGGGACTTCTGTCAGAATAAGAAGGGTTTAGGCCGTAGTCCATCAGGCTAGCAGAGTGTGGATCGGTAGACTTCACACACCTTTGAGTACATTATGGTGAACTCTCATGCGTGCAGGTTTCCTCACGATATTTTCCTTCACCGTCACAGCGAGTGATATTTAATTGCTTAAAACGCACATATTTCGGAACGTTACCATAACCAGAACCAGTTCCACAATGTTTGTATGGGTTGGAGTGTGAGGCAGGGTGGTTAACATTTTTATGAGCACAGTCAGTGCGCTGATCAAAAACCGTCAAATCGACGGTTCAAACCCCATCTGTTACACTATTGTCGTACCCACTCCTAGCACAAGTTTCCACTTAATTGGAGGACAAAGGGGAATATGTCATGTTCATCATGGCTAATATTCTTTAAAAAAAATACATACTTGTAACAAACATAATCCAGGGAACTCCTTAGCGAACTCGTCCACTAGCGGCGAGTTGAGGTGTACATTGGCGCCCGGGGCCACCACGTACACGTTGCCCTCGCACAGCGGATAGATCACTGTCGCCTTCGCCCAGTACACCAGGTGACCCGTTAACTGGAATGCCTGGAAATTAATTGCATTCCATTTAATCCCGTTAACTGGAATGCCTGCAAAGTAATTGCATTCCATTTAATCCCATTAACTGAAATGCCTGCAAAGTAACTGCATTCCATTTAATTCCATTAACCGGAATGCTTGCAAAGTAATTGCACTCCATTTAATCCTGTTAACTGGCAAGCCTGGAAATGATTGCGTTCCATTCAATCCGGTTAACTGGCATGCCTGGAAGTTAACTGCATTCTATTGGTAGGATTATAGGTTACCTGTGTAAGAGTTAGGTCGGCTTCAATGGCAAGCGTTTGCAAACTCTTCAAAGGGCTATAAAACTTGATCAGGCGCAACAACGCCGGACTGCCGTCCAAGGGAATCGACGCCAGCAAATCGTTGGGGTTCACCTGGAGGGAAATTATTGTACAATTTACTTACAAAACACAATCTAAAAAATGCAATGCAATGCGATTATTTCAATCAAATCAAATCAAAATTCATTTATTCAAAGTAGGTACACTGTACACTTTTTGAACATCAATATAAGTACATGAAAGTGAGGTAATGGTGATAATTACTACGAAAACTTAAGAACCTTATCCAAACTGCAATTTTGCACTCAGTCTGCAGTCTGTCCCTCTAGTAACTAGAGGGACAGACTGCAGACTAGACAACTAGAGTCTAGTTACTCACCATAAGTAGTATGCCATGATAAGGTCTCAATTTTTGTACACATTTGTCTATGGTCTCTGGCTCTATGATCAGTCCTCTATTGTGTATCTGATGCGCTTTGTGAGGCAGGCAGAACGATAGGAGCACCCACTTATTGATACGAACTTGTACTATCCCTGTAATGAAAGCTTTTCTTTAATAACTTTCTCACTGAAAGGAAATCAAACACCGGCAGGATGCTAACTGATTTTCATAATGATTCGCACGACCTACCCGCATTAAGCGGTACAAAATATGTAAAACGACCCTAAACTCACGAGCGAAGCAAAGGACAGAGAGTGGAGTGGAGCGGAGGGGAGGTGAGGGGTGGGGTGGGGAGCGGAGGGGAGGGGTGGGGTGGGGAGCGGAGGGGCGAGGAGCGGACGGGATGTGGAGGTAGGAAACTATTAACCAATAGAACTGTACATAGTACACGTTTATCCGCTCCGCCAAGCTTCATTGGACATAGTTTGGTCATGTGGTCATGTGATAAGATCTCCCAAAGACAAATGGACCAAGGAGGTTATGTCCTGGTACGACAGAGACGGGAAAAGAATAAGAGGATGGCCACCAAAAAGATGGGAGGATGATCTGCCGAAAGGATGGCACCGATTGGCACGAGACTGGAAAAATTGGAAATTTCTAGAGGAGGCCTATGTCCGGGAAGGACAACCTGATTAGCAAAGTGCTAGTGTTACTAGTTTCATAGATTTAATGTAAGATAGACTAATTATAGATTTAATATAGATACTAAGATAGAATTAGTTATACTAGTATGTAGTAAGTTATGTACAAGCAATAGATCAGAGAATAAAGGCTATTTTATTTTATTTATTTATTTATTTATTTATGCAGAGCTCAGTGGGAGAGCTTGGTAATTTATTTCTTGTGCAGACAATTTTGATTGACAAGGTTGTGGTGAATTTAAAGTTAAGCCACTCATTACTATGCAAACTAAACTGCATTTTATTGTGTTGAATCAAGAGTAGCTTTAAATATCACTCCACAAGTGAGCCTTCCTGTATTATTAAGTATTCTACTCAATACGACACAGATGCCGTAAGTTAATTCTCACCTGTACTACTGAGCTCCTCGAACACAGATTTCATAGACCTCGCCAGCGAACTCCGTTGCAAAATGAGGTGGAATGCTGATTTGGGAGCAGGCGTCCCATTGTCTAAACTGAAAGTGGTCGAGCTCACTGAATGTCGCGAGTTCTCTTCTTCGTCATCGTTTTCACCTGAATTTATTTCACTATCCAGTGCTGACACTTCGTCATGTGTAGCTAGCTAAAACAATTTTTCAAGTTTTTAGGGTTTCATACCCAAAAGGTAAAAACAGAACCCTATTAGTGTCACTCTGCTATCTGTCTGTCTGTCCACCGGTTACAAGTCTCTAGCTCGCAGACAAAATGAGTTACAAACCTGAAATTTTGGTGTTTTGTGTAGAATGTTGACCCAAAATCAAATATTGAATTAGATTAGAGCTCATTGAGTAGAGTAAGAATATATATTTTTTTAATTTTTTGCTCAAAAAATAAGGAAATGGGGGGCCATCAGTTGTCAGTTTTAGACCATTTTTGTGACAGGGGCTATCTCAAAAACTAAACTAGCTAAGAATATGATATTTCGGTATATTACGTACCATATGCTGTATTTAAACAACAAATACTGAAAACAACAATTCATAAAATAGTTTATAAGCTGTGATCCAAAACAAACAAACATTTTTTGGGTTTTTCTTTCACTGTTTGTTGCAATGTCTAGCTCGAAAATTAAATATTTCTTAGATCCAAAATATTAATTATATTGTTCATAATTATGTACAGAACCCTAATAGAGCGAGGCCCGACTCGCACTTGGCCAATTTTTATTTTATAGAATTCAATAGTTCAAAGTGATGTGCAACTTATTTGTGGACTATATTTTTCTTGACTCACCATAACTTTCATTTCTTCAGTCAAATAGGAACATCTCTTTTCTTCATGCCTTAACGCTTTACCCAGTCTTTTGCTCAAGTCATAGTAACATTTAACTGTAAAAATAATAATTTCCATTTATCAAGTTAAGTTTCAGAGTAATGACAGAATCTTTAGAATAGAATAGAATAGAAAAGTTTTTTATTCAAATAAACTTTTACAAGTACTTTTGAATCGTCAATTTGAATCTACCACTGGTAGAATTGAGGAATGACTCTCAAAGGCTGTGTACAGTATAATGTACATAGTCAGAAAGGTTCATGCTAAGACAAAAATTATATTGCGACCAGCCAGATTATTTATTAACAATTATTTATAAAATCCAATCTGACATGATGACATGTGATGTAACACAGACATATGGCTCAACATAGGTTGCATAGGTTTTCTGTCTTTAACATGCTTGATTTGAAAGTTATGCCCAATAGGGCTAATTCCGTTTTACCTAAGATGATACATTCTCTCTCTTTGTTTTACACAATCTCTAAAAAGAACATATCAAAATCTCTTTTATAATGATCGCTGTGAAAAAGGATCACACTATTTTTAAATCTATTAATTTAGTTCAGTTTAGACATTGTGTAAAAATTGTGTAAATTATTGTTAATTTAGAGTTTGTATTTTATTAGCCTGGGTTATATTTAATCCTTCATGCCAAGGTAATGCTAAAAAGCTTCTTACCAATAGAATGGCTTGCTGAGGCCTGCAATGCGAATACAATATTTATAAGAATCATAGCAGCCGTGTCATCCTTGTTCGTTCTGTAAGGGAGTAGGGTGGGGTGGCCCACAAATCGTACGTCATTGACTTTAAGTTCAAACTTTCTGTTACATAGTTCTGCCTTCACAGCAAACAGGGTTGATAGCATCTCGTCTGTGAATCCACTCAACTGACCTGGAAGATAAAAGTTGCACAATTGTACTAAGGTATTAAAAACTGTACAAGAGTAAAGTTGCCTCTTAAAAGTACCTTCATTTCTTCTTCATTTGAATTGTCAATAATTGCTGAAACAAACTTGGTTTCTGTTGAGATACTAATAAATTATGCTTACTATCAGCAATGTAATAATTTTAATTTAATATGACTTTGTTTACAAAAGTACACTGCATTAAAATACAAGTAAACTGATAGTCTATTCCGTTTGTAAAATGTCACGATTGTTTAATACGTATAAGTATATCATTTGTTTATTATTAAAACTATATAAGTAATTAAAATAACTCACCTTTGCAGATGTTAGACGTTTGAGATTGTGAATTCTGTAGCAAATCTTCAGTAGAAGTGACTGCATACGGATTGTGGCGACCGCATTTCTTCTGCTTACTTTCATCTTTATTTTCAGATGTATACGGATACCTAAATAGCAATCGATCACCTTTACTGTCTGACTTCACAAAGAATATATTCAAAGGGTTAACCTCCATGGCAAAATTTTGTATTAAAATATTGAATCATTCAATATTCAAGAATGAAAGCTCATAAACAATGTGAGGGGATATTGAGATTTTGATGGAAACAATGCACTGTTTTTTAAAACTGTAATATTTTTACACATTTTATTGCTGTATCTGCTTTATAAATAGTTTAAGTTAAATTTTAAAAATTATACTGAATTCATAACAGTCCAATAAATGACAGAAATCACCGCACAATTATTTAATTAGACGCAAAAGGTGCGCAAAAGTAAAACAAAAAATTTATGACAAAATGAAACTATTTTAATGAAAGAAGTTTTGACTTTTGTCGTCTAAAATCTAAAAAGGTCTGTTTGTCTGTGGTTCGTATTTTGTGGTTGGTTTGTGGGCGAAACATAGAATACTATATTTATGCTCTTTGGTTATTACGTGATCATCACGAAACTACAAAGCTTTTAAAAATTAATTTCACCTAATCAGCCGTAAAATTATTATCACTAAATATTTAACATGGAACTAGTATTTCCATTTGAAACCATTAATCCACATAGCTCGATGCGTTTATAGGCTGATTGCCTTTTTTGCGATCTGTGAATTCCATAGTCAAAATCAAATTAAAAAGCGATTTTATAGTCTGTGCTTGTTGTCAAATAGATATTAGATTTCTTAATCTGTGGTCAAATCCAAATTTTTGATTTTTGCCTGTGATTTTTCCAAACACGAAGAAATCGAATAGCTTTTATTAAAAACTACGTATTTTATGAATTTATAATGGCAAATAAAAGTGAAGTTAATCAAAAAGTGAATCCCATAAAAGTTCCTCTTGAAACTGATCAAGGGATATTACAGAGCGAAGAACGTAAATGGGGACTGCCACTTAAAGAAGTTTATAAACATGGACTCTTCTTTTACAAAGGTAATTAAATCATTAGAAATATTCAATTATTATTAATAGGTACTTCAAATAAAAGCTTTCTATAAACAGTACATTTGCAAAATATTGCATTTTCAATCCAAAATAAAAATAAATAACCGAAAATTCAACTATGTATTTTCAAGCAAAAATATGAAGTCTGAATATGAATAGGGTACTTTAGATCACCAATCCGAAAACCGGCAGAATTCGAACCTCCAGGAATTGCGCCCACTTAGGGCGTATTGCCCGCTTATGTCAAAGTATTAATTAATTTGTTGATGCCGAGATTTGTGATATAAATATCGGTTTTGCTAGTCAAGCAACTGTTAAACCGTAAAAGACTTTAAAAGCAGCGTTTGAAAGTGGATTATTGATTCTCTATTGATTCTCTTTAGACTGTGGCTTAGTCTGCCTAAACAGATACTCTCAAGAGAGATGTGGGTTCAAATTCTGCAGTTTTTGATAAGAATAGTAAATTAATTTATTCGTTTAAGTATAACTATATTATAATCTACTATATAAAAATAAGTCGGGTTTTCCTTCCTGACGCTATAACTCCAGAACGCACAAACCGGTTTCCACAGTTTTGCATTCGTTGGAAAGGTCTCGGGCTCGGTGAGGTTGATAGCAAAGAAAAACACGCGAACGAAGTCGCGGGGGTCAGCTAGTAACTAATAACTATGTAAACCAATAAAAATTATAAAATATAAATGACTTTGGTATTCAATTGTTACAATATTTTATCTTATTCTATCATGTAATATAAAACTTACAACTGACTTTAAAACGATTTTGATGTTATCAATAAATGTTTTAGATTACCTTACACACTGAAGAGGGATTTAATCTTTTATTTGTAAATTGATATGTGAACCTCATTATATTATTTTGTTTGTTTCATGTTTATATGAACAGAAGCTGTTTTATACATTTACTATAGTAGTGTATATTTTTCAACTTATTCTTGTAGGTGTGTGTGTGGTATAGACAGTGATAGTATGTGTTTCAATAGGTACAGCAAATTTCAATCAGCAAAATCAATCAGCAAAAAAATCATACAGTAAAAGCTCTTTATTCGAGGGGGATACGTTCCATAAATATGCCGCGAATACAGAAACCGTGAATATGGAATGGTAATTTATATGGGATTATAGGGGATACGTTCCTAGGCGACGAAATAAAAAATAAATATATATACAAATCCATTTAATTGAAGTTTTTGACCAATATTGATTAATTATTGTCTTCAGGTTCAGGAAATGGTTTAAAGAATTTTCTAATTTTTTGGGCTTGGCAATTTTTAAAAGCTCCTTCAATTCAGACTGAGAAATAAATCGTCAGCAGTGGAATTTGCAATTTACCTCTTAAAAATAATACTTCGTTCCAGACGTATCAATTTTCATAAAGAAATTGATAGCATAATATTTTAACAACATATTATACCGTTATACAGTTTAGATCCGCGAATAACGAAAATTTTCGCCGCGAATACAGGAATTGGGTCGCAAATTTTTAATCCGCGAATAGTGAAACCGCGAATGAAGGAAGCGCGAATAGGGAGCTTTTACTGTATACACATTGGACTGCTCACATATGTGAGCAGTGAACTAGCAGAGTTCACCTATCTATTTGGGTTGTTTTGTGGATGAGAATGTCATCATCTGGCATCTATTGTTGATGTGTATCTTCCATAATAAGTCAGTAGAACTACATAGATAAAATAACTTTGCAGACAAAGAAGGCAAGGCCATGCACCTAAGTTATGAAGACAGGCTGAAGCTAGTGGCGTACACACAACAAGCGGCCCACGGGCCTTTGGATTCAAACTCAGCACCTCCTCTTGGTGTGTTGGATGTTATTGGTCGGGATCGGAGAGCAGCGTGGCAGATGTTGGGTCAAATGTCACAGGTTCAGGCTATGGCTGGTTTCATACACACGCTAGATAGGTACAATCCATGCAATATGTTTCTGCTTAATTATTATATCTGATTAACAGCCTCATTGGTCTAGTGGTTAGCATATTCGATTGCAGATCATGACGTCCCAGGTACAATTCCTGGGTCTGGCAAATATTTTTTAGGTATTGTGTTTTTCTGACAAGTGCCAGCCAGCGTTGGTAGTTGGCAGTGTCTAACCCGTTGGCAGTGTCTCACCCCCATGCCTCAGAGAGCATGTTGAGCAGTCAGTCCTGGTTATTGTCACTATCATGTGACAATAGTTGTTAAAGCCCACCAACCCGCATTGGAGCAGGGTGGTGGGTCTAAGTTCTAATCCCTCTCTCCTGTTAGAGAGGAGGCCTGTACCCAGCAGTGGGACATTAAAAAGGCTGTAGTGGTATTATATCTGATTTATTAATTGTTTGTGAGTTTTTCCTTGTGTTATTAAATTTTTCTTGTAATTCATCATGGAAAAATGTTGGTTTAAAATAACATAATATAACTTAATAACTTGTACAGTGATGCTAATTCTGATATTATGTTACAAATTTGAAATGTATAACAATGATAGAATCCTAGAATGAAAGAATCCTACTGTGTCCTGAATTAAGAATTTGAATTGTCCTGTCCTGAATTAAGAATTTGAATTGTCTTGTCCTGAATTAAGAATTGTCCTGTGTCCTACTCTGTAAATTTAGTTTTATGTAGAAGTGATACAGTATTGTTAACACTTTTCAGATTATGTCCTCTTTTCAAGCCATATTTAGAAGCAATACAAAAAGATTTAGAAGCCAAAAAGCAGGAAGAGTAAGTGATTAATTAAAATTTTGTCTTAGAGATTTGTTTGTTAATTTTGTTTGTTTGTTTATTCTATAAAATATAATTTTTATAGGTTAAAAAAGGCAGAGGAGGAAAAAGCTCATATGGAACTACAAAACAGAATAATATTAGAGAAACAAAAACAAGAGAGTGCAAAATTAACAGAGGAACAACAAGTGTATGTATTTTATATTAATTTTTTATTAAATAATTAATTTTATAATAATAATATGCATTAACACACATACATAAATGCCAAACTAGTATATATAACTCACATAGTCAGGTACTAATTTTAGTAATTTTTCATACTTTATATTATATTGCTATAGTAAAAAAATTACAGACATTGTTAAAGCCAAACAAATTAGATGAACATTCTCTTCAGTCAGTCGACACGGTCCTTCCCACACAAAACCTTTAATCTTTAATAGTTGTTTTTTTTTAAATTACAGACAAAGGATAAAGGATGCCTTAAACGCACAAACCTATGAGCAGTTCCTTCAATACGCTCAACAGCAATTCCCTGGCAACTATGACCAACAGGCAGTCCTCATCAGACAGTTACAAGATCAGCATTACCAACAGTATATACAACAGTTAGCCGTCGACCAGAGGCTTGCAAACTCGAATTTTAACTATAAAGAGGAATCTGATGATGAAAATGATAATGATAAAGAGGAAAAAGTTTGCGATTTGAATGATAGCGATTCAACTATTATGGATAATAAGTGAGTGGTTTTTATAAGCTTTGCTTAATAGTCTCAGTTTTGTTCTGATTAAGTAAAGAAGTATAGTGCATAGCTTTCTTAATTTAGAGCCTCAATAATGCCTCAAAGTGGTCACGGTGTGGACTCAAAACCCAAGGGTTGATGGTTCAAACCACCCATTGCACTATTGTCATACCCATATGTAGTACAAGCTTAGCTTATTTGGAGGGGAAAGGGGAATATTAGTCATGTTCAACATGACTATTATGCTTAAAAAAAAAATTGGCTGTCTGTAAAGTCGGTTTACGGATGATAATTTTACGTGATAACGTCATAAGAAAACAAAGAGAGATAGATGCGTCACAAGCCGAACGCTTTGGCTGATCGTGCTATCTCTATCGCTTGTTCTGCGCTCTCGCTTGCATGCGGTACGTGACAATGAGCCTTGCTTTTTCATCGATTTATAAGACGTTATCACGTCAAAAAAAAAGAAAAAGAAAAAATTACATTCTGAGTAACTGAGCTTCCATATCACTTTGAGAGTTAAAAAAGGAATAATGAAGTTAAAAGCGCTTCAATGGAGCTACAAATATTGCTTATAGCACTCGAGTCCAATCACACTTTAGATTGGCTTCACCACAGGATGCCAGCTATTTTGGACAACCAAGAAAAAATAGAGGTAACCTAATCATCATGAGGAACTGATGAATAAAACAGGCTTGTCGGAGCTCCTGAATTAATGTTATTCAAAACTGCTTCTATCCTATACAAAAAAACATCAAATCATAGTGTCTTCATCTCAATTCAATTTGTATGTGGGCTCTGAAGGTACATTGTGATTGATCCATGCGAGCGACATCAAGTTATATGTCATCACTTGCAACGCGCACTGTTCAAAGTTTTTACATGCATTAATATTGTCAACAGATCTATGCAGACTTCAGAAAAGACTGAATTAAACGACTATAATGAGGAGTCGCGAGAGGAGGCGGAGGCGGAGTCGGATGGCGATGGTATGTTAAATTAACAAATTGTTCTTTTTAGTAAAATATCATTAATATCAGTTTTAGCAATGTAAGAACAAACTATGTAGTATGTACGCATGATTTCTGTATATTTTTGCGAAACTTTCGACGAGTGAAGCCTGATTTCGAGCATCTCCTATTTAACTGACTTCAAAAAGGGAGGTTCTGTATTCAACCCATATGTATGTATGTATGTATGTATGTATGTTCATAATTATTTCAAAAACCAATGAACCGATTTTGATGATATTCTTCACAATCGTACCTAATCTACATACTTTCAGGAAGGCATAAGCATGTATATAACACACCTAGTTATCATTTTTATGTACGAAGTTACACGCATAAATGTACCCATATGTTTCTTATATTTTTGACTAGATGATACCCGCGACTTGGTCAAAGATTGAGGTTTTTTGGTTCCTGCAGATACTTTCATTTTCCGGGATAAAAAGTAGCCCATGTGTTAATCCAGGGTATAATCAATCTCTATTCCAAATTTCAGCCAGTTCAGTTCAGTAGTTTTTGCGTGAAAGAATAACAAACATCCACACACTCATGTTGACAAACTTTCGCGCTTATAATATTAGTAAGGATTGGTAAACTGATTTCTCTGAGATTGTTGGCCTGAAGTTGATTTAATTGTTCCTAAAATATAGCTTGTTCAATTTTAGATCTGATATCGCCAATGGAAGACGCTCGCATGTGGACCCGGGGTGACATAGAGCAGTTCAAGGAGTCGGCCCGGGCCAGCGGGGGCAAGCTCACCGTGGGCCATGGGGAGACCATCACTGTGCGGGTGCCCACCCACCATAGAGCCAGGTGTATCTGCTACGAGTTCGCCACTGATAACTACGACATAGGTGAGATTCTCTTACTCTCGCAATTTTAACCGACTTCAAAAAAGGAGGTTACCAATTCGACACGTATGTATGTAGGTATAATTTTATTGGAACCGCAATATATTCACATGCGATAATTTGTTAAGGCTTTAAACAAATATATGAAATTTTATAGGTTTATGTATGTATGTTTGTTCACTGCACGAATTTCTCCGAAACTATTAATTGGATTGTGACCATTCTTTGTTATTGACTTACATTTATTTCAACTTAGTGAACAGTGCAAGTTTCATCGAAATCAGTTTGGTAGTTTCCAAGATTGGACTGTAAGGGACGGACACGCGGATGCGTTCGGAGCCGAGCGTACGCTCTTGAGTCTTGGGCCGGATTGTACTCAGAGCAATTCGGCCTACGGTCGGCTGCGCGAGCATGAAAGAGCACGCGAACGGAGCCGGTCGGATGCTCGAGCGAGCACGAGCATGGAGCAGTCGACCGGCTTGACGAGCAGCCGAGTGGCTGCTCTTAATAATTCCCACACACACACACACACACACACACACACACACACACACACACACACACACACACACACACACACACACACACACACACACACACACACACACACACACACACACACACACACACACACACACACACACACACACACACACACACACACACACACACACACACACACACACACACACACACACACACACACACACACACACACACACACACACACACACACACACACACAGACACACAGACACACAGACACACAGACACACAGACACACAGACACACAGACACACAGACACACAGACACACAGACACACAGACACACAGACACACAGACACACAGACACACAGACACACAGACACACAGACACACAGACACACAGACACACAGACACACAGACACACAGACACACAGACACACAGACACACAGACACACAGACACACAGACACACAGACACACAGACACACAGACACACAGACACACAGACACACAGACACACAGACACACAGACACACAGACACACAGACACACAGACACACAGACACACAGACACACAGACACACAGACACACAGACACACAGACACACAGACACACAGACACACAGACACACAGACACACAGACACACAGACACACAGACACACAGACACACAGACACACAGACACACAGACACACAGACACACAGACACACAGACACACAGACACACAGACACACAGACACACACACACACACACACACACACACACACACACACACACAGACACGTCAAACTTATAACACCCCGTCGTTTTTTCGTCGGGGGTTAAAAATAAAGCTTATTTCAGTGTCTTGATTCTATTTTAAATGCGATTAAAATTTGCTCTGCTCTCCGCGCCGGTCTATCTGAAAGGTCCCTTAATGTGACTATGTGTGTAACTGTGATGTGTGTAAGTGTGATGAAGTCGATTTTGCATTTCAGTCTTTTAGATTATCACTTGTTTGTTTCTGTCATTTGTATGAGATCACTGAACAGGGCGAGCGCTATACAAACTTGTCTCGATCTATCTATCAGTATATTATATACACTATCCATCGAATATATTGTGTATATCATCATCATCATCATCATCATCATCATCATCATCATGATCAACCCATTACCGGCTCACTACAGAGCACGGGTCTCCTCTCAGAGTGAGAAGGGTTTCGGCCATAGTCTACCACGCTGGCCAAGCGGATTGGCAGACTTCACACACCTTTGAGAACGTTATGGAGAACTCTCAGGCATGCAGGTTTCCTCACGATGTTTTCCTTCACCGTTAAAGCAAGTGATATTTAAATACTTAAAACGCACATAACTCCGAAAAGTTAGAGGTGCGTGCCCGGGATCGAACCCACGACCTCCGATTAGAAGTCGGTCGTCCCAACCACACACACAGCTAGTGTATATAATATTATGTGTATACAGGGTGACTGGTAACAGGATACATTCCTTGCAGGGGCTTAAAGTAGAGCTCATTTGCAACAAATTTTTTCATATAATGTCCTATCCGAAACTTAGTCGTTTCCGAGTTATTGAAGATTTAAGGTTTTTAGCAAAAAATTCCAGTTTTAAAGTTAAAATTAGTTGCTAAAGAAAATCATACCCGGTTTTGTTGTTTTTTTTATTGTTTTCTGATAGAAAAACGTTCAGAAACTCAATCAAAATCAAAATAAGCTAGAAAATACCGTTAACTTTTCAGTTAAGGCCTAAAAACCACGTATTATTTTTAAGAAAAAAATCGAATTTGATGAAAAGCAATAGTATTTCTAAAAAAAAATGTATGGAACGTTACGTACAAATTACTGAAATAACTTCCTTGATTCATTAGCTATCCAAAAAGGTACAGATGTCTACAACTTTTTTCAAAACCTCGATTTTATTAACAAAATTCTGAGGACTGACGAGTCTCAATTTGACCGGGATGGAATCACAAAGTATCATAATTTACATTATTGGGCGGCAAAATGAGAAAACCTAAAAAAGAAAAAGAAAGGGCACATCAACGGAGGTATTCTGTAAAAGTATGGATAGGATTAATCAATTAGACATCTAATTGGCCCGCATTTTTCCCTCAGAATTTAAAAAATACGAATTAGGTGAAAATAATATTATTTCTAAAAAAAAAATGTATGGAATGTTACGTAAAAATTACTAAATTAACTTCTTTGATTCATTAGCTATCCAACGAGGTGAAGATATTTACAAAAAACTGCAAGAACGATTTTTAATTCAATTTGAAACTTGTAGTAGTTTAATGACTAATTGATTAATTTTAGGAATAACAATAAACTAACTAATAATTATTAGTAATTACATATTTTAGGTTCGCAAAAGAAAAACTAGTTATGATTTTAATCTAAATTTTAATCTTTATTTTATTCTAAATCTTAGTGTTAATCTTAATCTTAATCTAAATCTAATTTTAAACTTGCTCTAACTGTGAACCTCTTTGTCTGATACAAGCCCAAAACCTTTTTCGTATTTCCGTTTCAGTGACTCTTGTTGGCTAATTCTTACGTATTTCATGAGCTGCACGAAGAGTACTCGCGAAGCTCATCTGTGATAATGGGGTAAGCGTACATCAATAATCATTCATGTGGCCCCAAAGATAAAAGTTTCAAGGCGTTAAATCTGGACAAGGAATAGGTTCACCTATCGTTATTGCAGTTTTTTGTAGACATCTTTACCTCTTTAGATAGATAATGAATCAAAGAAGGTAATTCAGTAATTTTTACGTAACGTTCCATACATTTTTTTTTTTGAATTAATATTCTTTTCACCTAATTCGTTTTTTTTAAATTCTGAGGGAAAAATGCGGGCCAATTAGATGTTTAATTGATTAATCCTATCCATACTTTTACAGAATACCTCCGTTGATGTGCCCTTTTCATTTTCTTTTTTAGGTTTTCTCATTTTGCCGCCCAATAATGTAAATTATGATACTTTGTGATTCCATCCCGGTCAAATTGAGACTCGTCAGTTCTCAGAATTTTGTTAATAAAATCGAGGTTTTGAAAAAAGTTGTAGACATCTATACCTTTTTGGATAGCTAATGAATCAAGGAAGTTATTTCAGTAATTTGTACGTAACGTTCCATACATTTTTTTTTAGAAATACTATTGCTTTTCATCAAATTCGATTTTTTTCTTAAAAATAATACGTGGTTTTTAGGCCTTAACTGAAAAGTTAACGGTATTTTCTAGCTTATTTTGATTTTGATTGAGTTTCTGAACGTTTTTCTATCAGAAAACAACAAAAAAACTAACAAAACCGGGTATGATTTTCTTCAGCAACTAATTTTAACTTTAAAACTGGAATTTTTTGCTAAAAACCTTAAATCTTCAATAACTCGGAAACGACTAAGTTTCGGATAGGACATTATATGAAAAAATTTACTGCAAATGAGCTCTACTTTAAGCCCCTGCAAGGAATGTATCCTGTTACCAGTCACCCTGTATATTCCTTATCTCTCGTGTTCTGTATCTCTAATATAATGTTTCAGGTTTCGGGTTGTACTTCGAGTGGAGCAAGTCCCCGACGTCGGAGGTGACGATCCACGTCGCCGAGAGCGACGACGACGACGACGCCGACGACGACAACGACGACGAAGGTAACAGGGCGGGCTTAGCACGCACTGCGACTAAACGCCCGCCTTTAATCGCATGTCTGAACCCGCAACAAAGTGTAACACATTGCTTTCTATACAAGCGCACGCATTAGCGACTTTTTTCAGTGACTGATTTTAAAAACGTAACTTGCTACATTTGGATCGCGGTTTGTAAACGTGCGATTTTTTTGTGTTCCGTAGTAATACTATGGGGGCGCACGCACTGCGATTAATCGCATTCGGTTTTTATTCAGTCTCGACTAGGCGAGCGCAGAGCCACAACACGTGCTGTTCGCCAGAAATCCATGGTGGTATTGAAATATAATTAAGCAAAACGCCAACCGCAGTGCGTGTTTGTACGCGGTTTGGTGATTCCAGCTTTTCCTAAACCGCTCGCGTGTAATCCAGGGTTCGAGGATATATATCAAGATATATATCCGATATATATTGGATATATTATATCCAACTGGGTTCGATGATATATATCAATAATATATATGTGTAGAAAGATGCGAGGAGCGACGTTGCCGTTGTCCTAACTGAACGTCAAAAGCGAGAACGCGATACGACGTGACACGAAAATATCAAACAGTAACAGAACCCTAAAAACCACCACGCTTTGCACAAAAATGATGTGTAAAAGCAGGGTTCGAAAATATACGATATTTATTATAAATATCAAAATATCGGATATTTATGATATATTCGGATGTATATATTATATCAAGCTTGATATATATCCATTTTGTATGAAAGCCATATTATTATTTTATTGTATTATTTATGAATACTATCTGCTATGTTACTTAAACATACTAAAATTATCTAACGATTACTTTCTTTGTAAAAAATAATAGAATAATCAAGAAACACGTATTGCAATATATTATTTAAAAAAACATTTGATATATATCGGATATTATATATCCATTATTTTATTATTCTCATATTTAAAGAAAGCGGCACTGAATAGACAGGCTTTTCGAATGTTGACCGCCAAACTTCAGTATAAGGAAGATGGCACGCGATGATGATGATATCCATTATTGAATCCAGTTGGATATATATCCGATATATATCGGATATATATCCGATATATATCGGATATATATCCATTGATATATATCCTCGAACCCTGTGTAAAAGTAAAAATTGCACGTGAAAATGGCAATGAGATTGTCGATGTATTGCAGAGTACACGGTGCGCGAGTCGGCGGACCCCGAGCTGGGCGCGGGGCGGCGCGCGCTGGCCGGCGCGCGCGCGCCCGTCAGCCTCGTCGTGCCCATCTACAGGCGGGACTGCCACACCGAGGTACAGCTACCACACTCCCACACCACACCAACTATACCCGAATTACTAATTCCGTGGAATTCTGACGTTTCGTAATGTTACCAGAGATAAAACAATTCCCACAAAAAAGATAAAAAAATTCAAAACTTATGCAAATACGAATCAACTGCCGCATGTAGATATGACAAATGCCTGACAGACACTTCATGGTGATAATGTCGTTCGACATCCATTTTTGAATATATTTTTTCAATGTGCTTCTTTTGTTTTCTATTGCTGTTAGTGTGCACTTTCTAGTTTCCACTCTTGGTGTTTTCTATTTTAAGGCGAAACGAGTAATATTATCACGCGGCATATGGCTTTTTATGATGACAGGGAATTATTTTTATTTATTTATTTATTTATTTATTGCATATGACACAACATAGGCCCCGTCAGGGCATTGCAAATCATTCTTAACTTAGTTATTTTCTTATATTAAACACATAATAATATGAAATATAAATATTACAATTAAATTTAATAGCTACGAATATAGTTAATTAGATTAGAATTACAAGATTACAACAAGAATTAACAAATATTACAATTTTTACTAGCTACAAATATAGTTAATTAGATTAGAATTGATAAAATTAAGTAAGTGTAGTTAAGTTGCAATATTGATAGGTATGATAAATACATAAGTCCAGTATAGTCTAAAGTAATTTAAACAGTCTAAAATAGTCTAAAGTAGTCTTAAATAGTCTTAAATAGTCTGAAATAGTCTGTCGTGCTATTGAGGTTTTAGATTTTATTATGTGATTTAACTGGAAAATAATTCGGCAATTTTATAAAAACAATTTTGCGTGAGCCATTGCTTGAGCTTTCGCTTAAAGGACATTTCATTGACTTCACTCGTAATATAACGCGGGATTTTATTATAAATTTTTATTGATCTGAACAAAGGACTACGGCCAGATATTTGGAGCTTATAATTTGGGTATAATAATAATAATAATAATATTTATTTATTTGCTCCAAACATGGGTACATTAGTTGGTAGGTGGATTACTTACATCCCAAACATGTTTTGCCACACTGGCGTGCAAATTTTACATAATTACATTTAGGTATTACATTACATTTATTATATTAAATTTATTACATACATTTATTACTTACTTAATAAATAATACAGAAGATTCATGCAAACAATTGTAATTATAATGTATTTCATATAATATTACGTTCTCTAAATAGTCAAAAATCAGTCAATGTCAAAGATAAAAATGTAAAGCTGATAGAAGTAGTCGAATCAGTGAAACTTTAATATGTCATGTGCATTAATCGAATTTCATATTAAAATAGTCCTTAATATCATAAAGATTTTCATTTAGTAATTTATTCAATAAATAATTTTTGAATTTACTAGTAGTAAAGACTTTGATATGATCTGGCAAATAGTTATATATTTTAACTGCCATGCAATATGCATTTCGGTTGCAGACACTCAATCTTTGCATTGGTAGTTCAATCTGTATTAATTTTTTTCTTCTATTACGGCTTATATTTTTTTGTGGAAATAGCTGAATGTTTTTTCGTACAAATAAACATATCTCATAAATGTATAGGGCTGGCAAAGGCAATATCTTTTTTTTCTTAAATAGGGGTTTACAGCTATCTAAATAATCAGCACCACATAGCGCCCTCATGCATCTTTTTTGTGCTCTAAATACTCTGATTGAGTCAACCGAATTCCCCCATAGAATTAAACCATATCTTAAAGTAGAAGAGACATAGGCATGATATGCAACCGTAGCTGCAGATTCAGATACAGTTACTCTTAGTCTTTTTAATATATAGGTAAATTTATCTAGTTTTGTACATACTTTATCTACTTGAGCCTTCCAATTACAATAAATGTCTATAGTTACCCCTAAAAATGTTGCTGTATCTGCTTCTTTGATATTAATGCCATCATAGTTAATGTTAATTTTTACGTCAGTACTGTTATATGTCCGAAAATGTATGAATTGTGTTTTACTGATATTAATATTTAGTTTATTGTCTGTGAGCCAGTTATTCACATCTCTGAGAGCCTTGTTTGTTTCATTTTCAATCATTTGTTTATCATTATTTTTTATAACTATTGTCGTATCATCTGCATATTGGATACATTTCTGATTTACTGAAAGAGGCAAGTCATTTACATACACGAGGAAAAGGAGAGGACCAAGTAAACTCCCTTGCGGTACGCCGTGTGAATTACTCATTAAGTTTGACTTAAAGACCTTTTTGTAATTACCTATAACGTTTGATATTTCAACATATTGTTGTCTACCTGTAAGATAACTTTTGATCCAATTATACGTCGTACCTCTTATTCCATACCTATCGAGTTTACTAAGTAGAATTTCATGCGAGACTGAGTCGAATGCTTTACTCATGTCCAATAATAGAGCCACTGTAGTTGCTTTATTATTTAGCCCCTCAGTTACGCACCGTATTAGTTCAAAGCAAGCCATGATAGTGGAATTATTTTTCCGGAATCCATACTGGTTGGGATGTAAGAGATTATATTTTGTCAGGAAGTTGTATATTTTATCATGTAGGACTTTCTCAAAGATCTTGGATAGAACCGGTATAAGAGTTATGGGTCTATAGTTACGGACATCTGTTTTATCACCTTTTTTAAATATGGGTTTAACAACTGAAAGTTTTAATCGATCTGGAAAAGTACCTTGTTCTAATGATAAGTTAATAATATGGCATAATGGTTTACAAAGATCTGTTGAACAAAGCTTAAGTATGTTTGTATTAATGCCATCATATCCCGTGGATTGTGTACTATTAAGATTTTTAATGATTTTGTATATGTCTGTTTCTATTACTGGGGTTAAAAACAAAGTTTTTGAAGTTTGTGGAATATTACAATGTTTTTTAACAATTTTACTAGCATCTACTATATGAGTAAAATATTCATTGAACTTATCTGCAATATCTTTAGGATTAGTGTAGTTTTTATTATCTTTACATATTTTATTTACTGTCTGGTCTATAGGACTTTTTATATTAGAGGTATTTTTTATTATCTTCCATGCTGCAGAAGTTACGTGTTTAGCTCTCTTAATGCGACGCAAATTAACTATCTTTTGACTGTTCAGTATACAATTTTTTAAGACTACCGAGTATTTTTTGTATGATTTTAGGTTTTGTTTTTTATTTGAGGCATTATATAGGTACTTAATGTAAAGTTGTCGTTTTATGATACAGCTTTTCTTAATGCCCCGTGTTAACCAATTTGTTTTGGGTGGCTTGTTTACTATTTTAACCCTTATGCGAGGAAAACAAAGATCATAGAATAACGTTAAGATCTCGTGAAATTTGTTAAATGCAATATTTGTGTATGTTAATATGGTTTTGTGGCAGGTGCTTCTTTCATGTGTGTTTGTATTTTGTTTAACTTTATATAGGTTATAGTGCCTTCGTACAAACAGAGCTGTCTCCATTATATAGATCGAGGGCACGGTTAGAATTTTTTTGTTTAAAAAATGGGGTCTGCAGCTTTCGCGCGGTTTAATATTAACGAGGATGCGAATACATTTTTTCTGCAATATAAAGATGTCCTCTGCATTTGTACTTTCACCCCAGAGGATTATGCCATAGCGTATCCAAGAGTATGCATATGCGTAGTACGCGGACAAAGCAGTTTCGTAATTCGTATTTGCCTTTAGTATACTGAGGGCATATACGAATCTCGAAAGTTTAACACTAAGACTGCGCACATGACCTTTCCAATCCAGGTGAGTATCGACTGTTATCCCGAGCAGAGTGAACTCACTCACTTCTTCAACATTAATGCTATTGGCAATCGATCCGAGATGGAGTGGTTGTTTTTGGTGGGGCCGGAATTGTATTATTTTAGTTTTTTTAAAGTTAATTTCCAAATTGTTCGAATGAAGGTAATTTTGAATGTTTTTTAGGTTTTCTGTGATGAGAGTGTCACAATCTATTACATTGATAAGATCGACACGTCATCCGCAAACATAATACATCGCGATTGTGCACTTATAATATTAGGTAGGTCATTTATGTATACCAAAAAAAGGATACATCCTAAGACGCTTCCTTGTGGTATAGACCAATTTGTTACGCGTATTTCTGATTTGAAGTCGCTTATTAATTTAGTCCGTTGGTCGCGGTATTGTATTTGGACGTACTGTTGTCTGTCTTTTAGATAAGTTTCCAGCCATCGGTGAGCATTCCCTCGTATACCTAAGTTATATATTTTTTTCAGCAATATTTTATGTGAAACTTTGTCGTATGCCTTAGTCATATCTAGTAGCAACCCGACACCATATTTTTTTCCTTCTATACAGTTTATGATTTCTTGTATAAAGGAGGATGGGCAAAAATGTATGAACGTTGGTCTACCTAATCAACACAAACGCCCTCTATGGAAATAAGAAGCTAATAAGTAGTTAATCAAATTACGTATAGCGTTTATGCCAAAATATATGGGAGTTTTTCAAAATTCACTAAAAAATAAATGTTTTAAAAATACTCTATATTAGTAATTCTACTATGAATGTAATTAGTAGTGCGTAGCGTTCTACGTTAAACTGCCTCTTAGGTCTAATGGTTAGCATAATCGACTGCAGATCACGAGGTCCCGGGTTCGATTCCCGGGTCAGGCAAAATTGTTAGGTATTGGGGTTTTTCTGTCAAGAAATTCTCAGTGCCAGCTCGGAGTTGGTAGTTGGCGCTGTTTCACCTCCGTACCTCAGAGAGCATGTTAGGCAGTCGGCCCCGGTTATTATTACTATCATGTGACAATAATCGTTAAAGCCCACCAACCTACATTGGAGCAGCGTGGCGGGTTTAAGCTCTAAATCCCTCTCCTATAAGAGAGGAGGCCTGTGCTCAGCAGTGGGACGTTAAAAGGCTTGTAGCCTGTAGGTGGTGGTGGCGTAGCGTCTAGAATTAAATACATTGGTCAAGTTGGCAGCAGGGGGCACAAAACCGGCCTAATGTCGGGCCCAACATAACTAATAATAGTAATAAGTCACACAAGTAGATAGGTACAGAGGGAAAGCTTCATACAAACGGCTCGTTGTAGGTACACTCACACAAACACTCACCAACGGTTCACTTACGCCCGCGTCCATCGATGTATGTATTAGAACTACATCGATGCCCGCGTCTAACCTCCAACCAGCTCAGTTGGATGACAAACGTGCGCATATGTGTGCGTGTACCTACAGCGGGCCGCTTGTAGAAGCTTCGCCTCTGTACCTATCTACTCGTGTGATTATTATCTTTATCGCTAGAAAGCTGCGAACTATTCCTATCGTTACTAGGTGGCATATTGTGTCCTTCATAGCTTAATGCTTCTATATCTTGCGGTCATAAAACAGAAAATAAGGTAAGGGGCTGCATTGTTTTTCTCGAAAATCTCTTGAACCCCAAGACTTACAGCTTTGCTTCCATATAATAAAATTAAGTACTAAAAATAAGCTTTTCATTGAAATAGGTTTCATTTGTGTTGAGTAGGTAGACCACTTTGCCCATCCTCCTTTAAAAACGGCTAGCGTAGTCGAATGGTTTTTTCTAAAGCCATATTGATTTTCGTTTAGGATGTTGTATTTTTCTAGGAAAGTGTAAACACGATTTGCTATGGTTTTCTCAAAAATTTTGGATAGTGCTGGTAATAAAGCGATGGGTCGATAATTACTGGGATTGTCGGGTTTCGCGCCTTTTTTAAGGATGGGTCTTATTTTTGCAAGTTTTAATTCGTCGGGATAGTATCCTTCGTCATAAGATTGGTTGATTAGAAATGTCAAGGGTGGAGTCAGTTCTTTAATACACGTTTTAATTAATATTGGTGGAATGTCATCTGCGCCAAAGCTGCGTTTGTTTTCTAATCTACGAATAGTGCCATATATTTCTTTTTCAGTAACCGGCTCTAGAAACATAGAATTAAGAGATCGCGATTGTGCGTTGCATTCATGCTGGTTATAGGTTTTAAGCGCTGTTCCGTCGTCATATGGTGACTTGCCAACTGAAGTAAAGTATTCGTTAAATATGTTTGTCACTATTTGTGGTTCTTCGACGGGACCCGAATGTGTCGAGAGTCTTATGTTCCTGGTGTCTGTGTATTTATTTTTGTTTGTTATGTCCTTTATGATATTCCACATGGTTTTGGTTTTGTTATTTGTGTTATGCATCTTTTTTATATTGTAAATTTTTTTCGATTGTTTGATGCATTTTTTAAGCAGTTTACTGTAGGTTTTGTGATGTGTTTTTAGGATACTGTTGTTAGACTCCTTTGCAAGTATTTTTAGTATGCGTTTGTGACGGCACGATTTCTTTAGACCTGTGGTTAGATAATATGTTTTTGGGTCGGTTTTAATTTTAAGTCGTCGTTTAGGAATACATATGTCAAGGATTTCACTCAGTTGATTTATAAAGTTGTTATAGTTTTCGTTGCAGTTATTATTTAGTGATATTATTTCGTTCCAGTTTATATTTTTTAACATTGTTTTGAATGCTATCATTGATTTAGTATTAAAAGTTCGTTTAGTTGTATATTGAGTGGAGTTCTTGTTTGTTTTTTCACTAATCGTAATGGCGCCTATAATACTTTTATGGTCTGAAATACCATAGTCCTCAACTGTAATACTAATGTCTTTTTTGTTACTAAACAGTAGGTCTATGCACGAGGACGTCGTTTCTGTTACCCGGGTAGGTTTGTTAATTAATTGTGAGAAGCTTAGTTCCAGCATCAGATTCGAAAGTTTATGATAATCTTTAGTTTTAGGCGTAGCAAGAGCATCGATATTAAAATCTCCCGCAATAATTATTGTTTTGTTTAATATTTTTGCGCTGATTTTTCTGAGCAGGGTTTCCATGTATGTAAAGAAAACCTCAATTTCACGATCAGCACGATACAAGTTAATGAGTATAAAATTCTGGAGAGGCAATTCTATTGCACAGCACTCTATTACGTACTCGGTCGATAGGTCCGTTATGTCCTGTCTCTCGTTAAACTCTATCCCATGCTTAACTAATATTGTAACACCACCTCCTTGTCGTTTTTTACGGTGGAAAGATGCCGCAAAACTGTAGCCTTCTATTGTGATTAAATCTTTTTGAGATTCAGAATTAAAGTAGTTTGGGGTAAAATCGTACTTCGTAGATGTTAACTCTGTTCTCCATACAAATAACTCATCTGTAAATGACAATGACAGCTGTCAGAATTCCACGGAATTAGTAATTCGGGTATAAATTCTATTCCTGTTTGAACACCGTGGACCGGTAAAAAAGATGTGGTCGGATGATTTAAAAAATTTGCTGGATGTGGACAACAGCAGCACTATAGCTAAGCTATAGATCGCTAATAATGAGTCTACACCGCTACATGGTAAAAATTGCACATAAGCCTACAAAATGCTTGGTTTCTTGTTAGGAACTATCGCTGAACCGATCTTGATAAAATTGGGACAAACATAATTAACATCCCGAAGATTGAAATAAACTATTTCTCATCACGGAAAATTAGAAAATCTCACAGGATTTTTAAAAGTCCTTAATCCATACGAACACCTTATCACTAATGTCTCTATTTGCAGGTATACGCTGGTTCCCACACGTACCCCGGTGAAGGAGTGTATTTGTTAAAGTTTGATAACACTTACAGTCTGTGGCGATCTAAAACTTTATATTACAAAGTTTACTATACACAGTAGATTATTATTACAGAGCTACTAATGAAAGGAAAGAAAAGAAGATTAATTATATTAATAAATGTCTTTATAAAAATACTATATGAATTGAATAATTTTAATGCATTTTAAGACTATATGCAACAGTTCAAATATTAATCTTTTGAGGTAGTTCACTTTATTGAAGTGTGAGTTTAACTCTTCCATTGAGGGTTCCGTACATTGTAATGTTAGATACCTAGTTAGGTATTTAACATTCAACATTTGTTAATGTTGAATGTAATTGTGCTGCTACACTGGTGTTATAAATGCTAACATTTATAACGTTTACAACATTTGTGATATTTTGTTATCTTTGTTAGATGTTTTCAATGCTCCCACACTGGTAAAATACGTTTAACATTGTTGCATGTTGCGCGGTCTAGTGTCTGTACTGTCTTGTTGGTCTAGTGGGTTAGCTTATTCGCATATCACGAGGTTCTGGGTTCGATTCCCGGGTGGGGCAAATAATTGTTAGGTATTGGGTTTTTCTGTCAAGAAATTCTCAGTGCCGGTCCGGAGTAGTTGCAAGCTGGTGGTGTTTCACCCCCGTGCCTCGGAGAGCACGTTAAGCAGTCGGTCCCGGTTATTATCAGTATCTTGTGAAAATAGTCGTTAAAGCCCGCCAACCCGCATTGGAGCAGTGTGGCGGGTGTAAGCTCCAAATCCCTCCTATGAGAGAGGAGGCCTGTGCTCAGCAGTGGGACGTTAACAGGCTCTAGTGGTGGATGTTGCGCGGGCGTGTTCCCCCTCTTCCTCCTGGCATCCCTCACGTCCCGCAGTCGCCCAGGTTAATATCGTTTAACAAATGTTATAATTTGTTATACTTGTTGCAAAATGTTAATTAAACATATTGTTAAAAATGTTTCATACGCATGAAAAACATTTAAAACTTTGTTAACATTTGTGACAAAATGTTAACTATGTTTACTAAACATTTGTAACTGCGGTGTGGCAGCACCATGATTGCAAAAAATGCAATAAGATTATTCAACTTCATTAAATAACCAATTAGAAACATGACAATGTAATTTTAAAATGTAAATGCATTATTTAATGTATGTTTAATATACTGCCGGTAATACTTATTGTGCAATACAAATCATATAGCTTGCGTAATAAAGTTATGTTTAATTCATATTTTTAATGTTAGAATGATAATTATTAGATTACCTAAAAAGTTATAAATATATGATATTGCTTTGAGAGTTAAAAAAGGAATGATGAAGGTAAAAGCGCTTCAGTGGAGCTACAAATATTGCTTATAGCACTCAAAGAGGTAACCATTTAACCAAAATAAGAAGAGTAAAAAATATTACATTGCCTGATCAAAAACTGACAAATCTACCCTTTTGTCATTGCAACACTTAGTCTGTCACACAGGTGTGTCATGTCCACGTGACATTTATTGACGTTTCACAAATGACAATAAAAGATTTTTACCAGTGATTATATAACAGTAGAAGAAATTAGATTAACTTACCGAAACTATAGAATGGTGAGGTTTTATATTTTGCTGGTCAGGCTTTTTATAATTTTTTAGATAATCTGAGCATAATTATACATAAAGTTTCCATCCTGTACATGTATTTTTAAGCTTAATTTATTAAAAACTTCTCTGTCTATGACTATAAATAACAATAAAAAAAATATTTGTTAGTTACTATATATACCTAATTCGTTATTACAAGTCACGGCAAATAAGTCGAGCGGTGACCTTCAATGCGCAGAAGTCGAAATGAGGTATCTTGGGGTGTGAGGAGGTCGCGGGGAGGGCGTGGGGATCGTTCGTAAGCACTAATTATAGCTCTCGCGGATCCCTCGTAAGCGCTGATTGGCTCTCCAATCGTATTGTGGCCCGCTCACTCGTACGACGCTGTGCGCACTTGAAGGTCACCGGTCGACTTACGTGCCGGGGGTTATACCGTAATGTTTGCACGTAAGGTAATAAATCTAATAACAGAATCCACATAGCTGTAGCGGCGTTAAAATATAAGATGTATGTATTTTTATTTTATTTATATTAAAATATAATAACTAATTTGGTTTTCATGGACAGAGATTATTACCAAAACGATAATTATATATTCGTTCGTTCGTTTCAACCAATGGACGTCCACTGCTGGACATAGGTCTCTTGCAAGGATCGCCACAGCACACGATCTTGTGCCGCCTGATTCCAGCGGCTACCAGCGACTCGCTTGAGATCGTCTGTCCATCGAGTGGGGGGTCTACCTACGCTTCGTTTGCTGGTGCGAGGTCGCCATTCAAGCACCTTGGGACCCCAACGTCCATCGGTTCTTCGTGCAATGTGCCCCGCCCATTGCCACTTCAGCTTCGCGACTCGATGAGCTATGTCGGTGACTCTGGTTCTCCTGCGGATCTCCTCATTTCTGATTTGATCCCGCAGGGATACTCCGTGCATAGCTCTCTCCATCGCCCGCTGAGTGACCCTGAGCCTTCTTATGAGGCCCATTATTAATTATATATTATTTATACCTAATTGTAACTGTGCCATCCAAAAATAACTATTCGTTTTTTGTTATCAGCAAGAAGTAACAGTGTACTTAATACATACCAATTTCTCAATATTATGTCTAGAAGTAATAATATGTACTCGTTTGGTCAAAACCACAGAAATCCTAATAATATAAGGCATTAGAAGTGCTGTGTACCATTCAAACTATACAGAACGCATGTCGCCGCCTTACTCATACACAAACATAGTTCTACGCAATCACGGAAACATGTTTACGATCAATGCTGTGCAGACGAAACTAAGTCGTTGCACTGGCGACGTCCGCGTCCTCAGCACGGCGACAAGGTCACACGTACACCGCCTTTCTCTAGCCTTATATGATTAGGATATCTGTGGTCAAGACAGAGGAAATCCTTTACTGGATTGCGTAAGTGGCTCTTATTGGCTGAGAAAAAATACGTTAAAAGCCCCTGTACACTTTCGCCCAGTGGATCCGCAATACTTTGGGCCAACATGTAATAACAAGTGTAAGGGGACTGCTTTCGAAAACGAAGACAGGTAATAGTAGTGATGATTATTGACAAGATACCACAAAAAAAAAACGCGAAAAAATAATTAAAGTATTTTCTGTATTTTTCGCAAGTTATCTATGTAACGCAAACAGCTAATGTCAATACCTAGACTTATCGCGGGCCGCCCGCCGCTTGCGAGGTCAATGCCACGAGTTTTGCACGTTGTTCATTGCCGGTTTGAAAAATACTAAATACTATAAGAAGAAGAAGACTGATACTTTATCTTAGCTAATACTATACTCTGATTTTTAATTCTGTGGAATTCTGACAGTTGTCATTTAAAAATAGAATCAGTTATTTGTATGAAAAACAGGGTTACCACCTGAAGTTCGATTTTACCCCATACTACCTACCTGAAGTAACTGTCAGGCATTTGTCATATCTACATGAGGCAATTGATTTTTATGTATATGTAAGTTTTGAATTTATTATCTTTTTGTGGGAACTGTTTTATCTCTGGTAACATTAAGAAACGTCAGAATTCCACGGAATTAAAAATTAGAGTATAAATACTGTAACTTTAAGACAAAAGATTAAGTATTGGTATTGGATTATGTTTAGGTATTATAATAATAGAGCTACGTTTTCGAAAGCAATCTCCATTTACCCTGTACATCCTTTAAAGGTCCTTTTTCTGTATAAGTTTTGTTAAAGGTTAGAAATTTTATCTTAAGTTCTTGGTTCCTAGTGTTTGTCATAATATTCTTAAATTAAATACACATATTGTATTCCATAATGTAAAATCGTATTTATATAAGTTACAAAGTATAAATACAATTTTACATTATGATAGATAGATAGAGATAGATATTTATAACTCATGTTAGACATTCATTGTTTAGTATTAAATGTAGCATTTTTTAGATTAACTAAAGTGTCTAGTAATATATTAGAATAAATAATATAAAATATATTAATAGAAGAATTATATGGATATGTATTAGAATGGTGTTTTTAATATAATAATTTAAAGATTCTCCTATCGGGAGTGAAATCCCAATCGAAATTATCACAATGAAAAAAATTGCGCTAACTAACGCTAACTAACTTCAGTTTTAAGACTATCTACAGACAATATGGCATTTGCACTGCAGACCAAATACTAAATTGCAGTTTGGAAGTAGTTATTGACAGACTGCGCGGTCCGCCTGCAGTTTACTCAGCAATTCACACTTCAATTGCTGATTACTCGATGGTACGGAACCCTCCGTGTGCGAGTCCGACTTGCACTTAGCCGGTTTTTTATGTATCGTTGGGTCGTCAGATGACTAAGCTTCCATATTATAAACTAAAAATGTGACTAAAAGTGTAATTTTTTTATGCGATGCCGTTTTCTTTTGTAGGAAATTATATAGAGAAACTTTTGTCAAAAGTACCTAAAAAAAAGTTCAAATGCAATAGAAATAATTTCTAAAGTAAAGTAAGCATTGCTGAAAACCTGCAATAATAATAGTAGGATTTTGATTTTACTACGGGTCACACTTATTAAATTGTGATTTATCGTGATGGCAACTGTCAATGATAAATGTCATACTTTTTTGTGGTCTGTGAACTCAACTATTTTGTTTTTGTTCACAGATTTTGTCCAGGCCTGTGACACTGTAGTTCCCTTGGACTTCGCAAAGCGCTAGTATCGCAACCACAGAACTACTTTTCTAAGGTCATATCCAAGAAGGTTATATGCTCTATGTAGACACTGGAAACTGCGCCTGAAACATTTTAATAAAGATAAAGTCATTCAGCTGGGCTATTTTCCCTCTCTAGTTTTTCTATATCTCACACACTTTATTTAAGTAGTCTGTTGAGAACGAGACAAAGCCTGTTCAAGACCATATTTCTTTGCTTCAACATTTTGTTTGGATTGTTCCTGGTCTGTGGTGCTCATATTACATAGGTTCTATGTTTCTTGGTCATATCATTAAAGTGTTCTGACTTCTGTGGTAATTATTGTTTTTTCAAAATGGCGTCTTCGTTGTTGTTTGATTGTTTCGAAAAAAATAAAAATAATTATTAATTTCTTGCAATCTTCTAAACTTTAAATACGTCGAGTCGAGCTTCTGTTCCTCTGTTTGTGTTTTATACTGTAGTGCTATTTATATTTGGCACGTTGACTCTTTTTTTGTTTCATTGAAACAAGACTCGTACCTATGTTGTGTTTTTTGAAATATCTGACGACAAAGAAAACAAGGAGAAATGTGGCTGCTCGCCAGTACAAAACAACATTAAGCTGTTTCGATTTCCTAAACCTGCTGGAATTTTGCGCGGTACGTATAACCAACCTAACCTAACTAGATTTATACTATACGTTATAAAATTCATTCTCCATAAATTAATTATCCATAAACAGACACAAGCACACCTTTTGATATTTATAGTGATACCAACAGGTGTGCTTAAGTTGGCTACTATTTATTACCTATAGGGTAGTAAAAATACTACTATTCATTTATGGTATATATGTATTTGTAATAATTAGTACCAATTAATTAACTTTTATTAGTACCAATTAATTATTTTTAAATTTATTTGTTTCTTTTCAGATGTGAACTATGTGATATTCAGATGTGAAGATGAATTAAACAGACAGGTTTTACTGATTGTTTTATTGGGTTTTATTTCAAGAAGTTCTCAGGGCCAGCCCGGAGTTGTTTGTTAGCGGTATTTCACCCCCGTGCCTCGGAGAGGATGTTAAGCAGGCTGTCCTGTTTATTATTACTATTACTATCATCATAATAGTCGCTAAAGTCCACCAACCTGCATTGGAGCAGCGTGGTGGGTCTAAGCTCTAAATCCCTCTCTCCTATGAGAGAGGAGGCCTGTGCCCAACTGTGGGATGTTAAAAGGTTGTAGTGTTGGTGGTAAAAAATTATTTGTTCCATGTTTAGTAACTTTTGTCGTTCTTCTTGCGAACACATCTTTAATTATGACTATTCATATTAGTGATCTTTTATATTTCTGGAAAAGAATTTATTGATATTATCTTACTTTCAGCCAAAGATTAAAAGAGTGATCACAATTATGCTATTATAGTTTGATAAATAATTGATGGTAGGTTTAAACAATATCTGACTGGTGGTTTCTGATTGTAAACAAAATTTTTGTACATGATGCCTTAATATATTGCCCAGTTGTGAATAATCAAGATTTACATAATAATTTTACCTTTCCATCGCCACTGTCACAAGTCTATGCAAGACAAATTAATGTGATGGTCTGCACAGAGACACAAAGTCATTACTTTATCACTTTGTACTGACATCCATAAAATAGATTTTATTTTCCATAGCAGGATGAGAAGAGGAAAATGTTGGCAATGTTAATTTGTGGATATTTAAAATAAGTGGGAAACAATCTCTTAGAATAGTTTTTATATATTCTGTATTTTATGTTAATTTAATTTTATGCCTCGATCTGTATAATAATAATTGGTGTAATATTATAATAAATAAATATAATTTGAGAGGTGTGCAAGAAAAACTTAAGAAACAAAATATATGCTTTTCTCAAAAATTACTTTTGATTAATATAAAGCGTATAGACTAAGAAAAAGAAATATAAAATTGAATATAGTAAGTTGTTTTATTTTAAACCCAAAAATTTCAAAAAGAATAAAAAATGTAGTGGTACCCCATTTCAAAGTTTGTCATGGGACATCACTATACTATCGATATCGATATTTTAAGGTGGGATTGTGTCCCATCACTTCTTCTTGCGACACTAGCGCTTTGCGAAGGCAACGGAACTAACTGTAAATTTTTGCCACTGTCCCATCTGTCTTAGAGACTAGTATAATAGTGATCTGTGATTTTGTCAACCATTGTCAACTGTCAGTCGCGATGTTATTTTTTTTTCATTTATTTTTAAACTTTTAAAATTTCAAATTAATAAAATGTTACAAAGATTACTTTGTAAAAGTTCAAACATAAAAAAATGCGGTATTCAGATAAATTTACTGTTTAAGTTACCACATTCGAGTCATTCCTGTGAACAGTGCAAATCCAGGTTATTCTCTAGTCGGACACTTTCAACATTACGAAATAATTACGAGAGGGGTTTATTCCTTGGAAAGGATGTACATTTTGTGAGGCCAAGGTATTATACTAGCCAAGTTGACGCTCAGAAGAAAAATGAACACATCGAAACCATCAAAGACAAGACTGCGCTAGCAACCACAAAGAAGATAAACGTAAAATTAAAGCCTTCGGAATTAAAGAGACTGCTATCTTTGGCGGAGCCAGAAAAATGGACCCTTGCTGGTAAATTAACCTTTTTACTTTACGATATCTATACATAGTATACAACAAAGTCGCTCACAGTGTTTGTTAACTTATATCTTTTAAACTACTCAACCGATTTTAATGCGGTTTTCACCAATAGATAGAGTGATTCAAGAGAAAGGTTCATAAGTGGAAAAATTGGACCTGGTAGGTGGCGCTGATGTCGGTATGTCAGCGGGCAGAACGAAGTCTGCTGTGTCAGCTAGTTATTTATATGAGCAACTTGAATATGGTAAGATTTTCAAGTAAAATCGATCGGGTGCTTATTAAAAGAGCCACCCTGTCATAGTTTGGTTTGGTCAACTTTGGTTTGGTCTGGTCACAGCTTTAGCCGTGGCTAGTTACCACCGTACAGGTAAAGACATGCTGCCAAATGATTTAGCCTTCTGGTACAATGTCACGTAGAAACCGATCAGGGGTATGGATTTCATAAAAACTGCCGAACCTCTTCCAAGTTAACCCGCTTCCATCTTAGACTGCATTGTCACTTACCATTAGGTGAGATGGCTAACTTGTGGATGAATAAAAAAAATCTACATGCTACATACTTACCTTCATGTCAATATTTTAATTTAATCGTTCAAACTTAATTCATTGTCTCATAAATTTTAGTATAGATGAAAAAAAAATATTCATGAAATGATGAGAGCAATTTCCTGTTTGCTCAGCTGTGACATATTAATTAGCAATTTAGTATTTAACTTTTAAATTATATGAAATCTGCAATTATAATTAAATGTATGATTATTTGATTATTCAGTTATCATTTGTAGGACTTTGCTTTATTTGCTTTTTGAGGCACAGAGGTGTATCTAACACCGCCAACTTCTAATTCTGGGCTGGTACTGAGAATTTCTTGACACAAAAACTCCATATCTCATACAGAGACAGAATGCATTCTGGAGACAAGGAAACTTTTAATTCTGGATTGTGTTCTTACAGGATTTTCACAGAAACACACAAATCTTCACTTATAAATAAAATAAAAAACATTTATTTGGGAGTATTATGATCAAATTACAGCTTGATAATTATTATAAGCATGGCTAATGTTGGATTATTTTTAACCGACTTCAAAAAAGAAGGTTCTATATTCGACCCACATATATGTATTTATGTATGTTTATTACAAAAACCAATGAACCAATTTTGAGGATTTTTTCACTATCGTAATCTACATTCTCTCAGGAAGATTTTAGTGTATAACAGAAGTTACAAGTATAAATGTACCCATATGTCTGACATTTTTGATAGGCACACCAATTTCTCTGAGATTGCTGGACCGATTTATGAGTCGGTTAAATTTTTTCTTAAATATAGCTTGTTTTCAGGTGCTATCGGATTCCTATTAATATCCTCCAGTGTGACGATGGCGGTGCCCTTCTCCTTGGGCATGGTGCTGGACATCATATACAATGGCACAGATGACCTAGTATTAGCCAGAGAGAAACTGGACCACTTGTGTATGGTGCTATGCGGAGTCTTCCTTGTCGGTGGCCTTTGCAATTTTGGCAGAGTGTACTTGATGTCAATATCTGGTAAAATATGGTATCTATTTAAATTGAAGTGTATTTTGGTAATTTAGAAATAATTGCCTCTTATTATGCTCACATGATTAATATGACCAAATGGGGATTGGTAGACTTCACTCACTTTCGAGAACATTACGGAGAACTGACAGGTACAATTCACGGCAAATAAGTCTAGTGTTGACCTTCAATGTGCAGAATTCGAAAATGAGGTATCTCGGGTGGTGAGGTGGTCGCGCTGGGGATCGTTCGTGAGCACTGATTAGCTCTTACGTATCTCTCGTAAGCGCTGATTGGCTGTCCATTCGTATTGTGACCCGCTCACTCGTACGACGCTGCGCGCACTTGAAGGTCAGCGCTCGACTTACGTGCCGGGAGTTTATATGCAGGTTTCCTCACAATGTTTTCCCGGCACAAACCTCTACCTCCAAAAAGTTGAGGTGTGTGCCAGGGATTGAAACTGGTCCCCTCTCAAGTCTTAACCACTAAAATATCACTGCTGATTAGGCTCACATGATTATTATTTGAAAGATAGCAATTGTTGTCAGCCTGTCTTAATGAGATAGTTAAAGAGTTCCCGCAGGATTTTTAGATACAACTGAACCGATTTTCGGAATGGGACCTTCACAGGCAAATAGAAGGTATCTATACTAATATAATAAAGCGGAAGAGTTTGTTTGTTTAAACGCGCTAATCTCAGGAACTACTGGACCAATTTCAAAAATTCTTTCACCGTTGGATATGTAAGTGATCCTTGAGTGCTATAGGCTATATTATATGTACCACGGGCGAAGCCGGGGCGGACAGCTAGTACAAGATACACAAGAAGTGATCCTGGCTACTTTATTCTTTATCCTGGAAAATAAAAGAGCTTGTGGGATTTATAAAACCTAAATCCACATGGATGTCTGCCATGACATGCCTGGGCATCAGCCAAGGGCGTTGCCAAGGGGGGCAGGGGGCGGGGGCAGCTACCCCGCCTAGAGGTTACAAAAATATAGCCAAATGTAACCAAAGTCCTAAATTCACTCACTTGACTTATAAAATTAATAACGTCATGCATGGTAGTAACTTTTTTATAGGTGCAAAATGTCTTTCTCTGCTATTAATTGTTCCGTTATTGTGCATCATGATGATAAGACTGTTGTCAACATGAGTTTTGTTGATGTATTTCAAAACTAAATGGAATTCAACATGGCCTGTATTTCATTTTTAATCGGCTTTGATTACTCCTTTCTGTGCAAAAAAATATTCCATGTAACTTATATAAGTGAAAATACTACTTGAATTTTGGAACATATAGCACTCAACAAAGCAACATTAATATCTCAACTATTATTATTGTTATCAGAACCGGAGAGCATAGTCCTTGGTGCAAAAATATCTTTATAAATATTAAAATCTGTAGGCCTGAATGGTAATATAAATGTATATTATGATAATTTTATTATTATGCTAAGTTTTAATATTATGCACCATTTATTATTGCTAAAATATGCCTATTGAGAAAATCTATAGAAATAAATAAAATTGAAGTGTTTGTCTGTGATTTCCAAATAACTGCCCCTTTTTAAGCTCATACGATTGAGCCGATGAGATGGTAGCTAACCTTCTCATCGGCTGAAGCTGCTGAACCCTCGCACTAGACAAAAATTAATTCTTAATGCCCTTATTAAATGACTAGCGGCCCGCCCCGGCTTCTATATAGCCTATATATAGCCTATAGCACTCAAGGATCACGTACATATCCAACGGTGAATGAATTTTTGAAATCGGTCCAGTAGTTTCCAAGATTAGCGCGTTCGAACAAACAAACTCTTCCGCTTTATTATATTAGTATAGATAGGGACCTTCAACTTATCAAATATTTGATTCTAGTATCAAGCTCTCTTAGTGATAAGGTCACCTTTTGTATAAAATATTTCCTGTACCTCTATTTTTACCCGACTGGGTATATGTGTTTCACCTGTGTGTATGTATGTCCATTCCTATGTCCGCTTGTAACTAATCAACGGCTCAACGGATTTTGATAAATGATACGTCATTAGATTTGTCTCAATGACGCGAGTGTTATAGGGTACCTAAATTTAAAAAAAAATCAAAATGGCGGACTTTATGCGCTTTAATGTGCGAGCTGAAAAAAAATTTTTTCTTCAAGACCCTCGAGTGGGGTATCAAAATAAAGGGATTCAAAAGGCAAATACGAAAATGTATAAATTTATATATTTGGAAACAATTTGGAGTGATAAATCGTAGAAAATGACCGTTTCCTATGTCAGTTCGTAACTACTTAACGGCTCAACCTATTTTGATAAATTATACGTCATTAGATTTGTCTTGACGGCGCAAATGTTACTGGGTACATAAAATTCATAAAAAATAAAAATGGCGAATGTTATGCACTTTAATGTGCGGGCTGAAAAAATTTTTTTTCTTCAAGACCCTCGAGTGGGGTATCAAAATAAAGGGCTTTAAAAGGCGAGTACGAAAATGTATACAATCTATATGTTTTAAATCAATTTGGAGTGACAAATCATGAAAAACAAAATAAATAACAACTACACTGTAAGTGGTATGGTGGTAGTTTATTAATTTTTTAGTTCGTTTTTAGCATGGCAGTCGGGTTTTTTTAATTTTTAAATTATAGCTTGTTTGTAATTATACATAAATACGCAATAATAATGTATAAATTAATAAACAAGCAAACAGCTGTGCAGTATACATTGGCCCAAAGCGTTTAGGAAGTTTTGGACAATGCGTAAAAGCTACTTATTTGTATGAAAATAGAAAACATAACAGAGAGTTGACGACGCTCGGTAAATGTCCAAGTAGCACTGTACACATTCGCCTAATGCAATTGCCGACTGTGCTGGGCTAATGTGAACCGGATTTTTTTAACTATCAATAATAATAATTTATGGTAGAATTATCTTTGAAAGATTGGTGCTAGGAGCTGCTACGGTAGAAATACTAAGTTTATGGCTAGCATTGTACAACAAAATTAGCATCATTATCTTTAGTTAATACTAAAAAGTAAAAATATTGAAATAGAATGCTCGTTTTGAGTTTAAAATGCCACAAAACGAGGGCACATAGAAACAAGCTATAATAATTTAAGAAAAATTATACTGACTCACACGTATTATTCCATAACTTGAAAACCACTCGACCGATTTTGACGAAACTTGCACTGTTCAAGTTGAAGTAAATGTGTAAGTCAATAAAAAAGAATGGTCACAATCCGATTAACATTTTCAGACAAATTAATATATTTGTATAATATTTGTTTGGTAGCCCTAACACATTATCACATTGCGGTTCCAATAATATTCCATACATACGTGCCGAATTGATTACCTACCTCTTTTTTTGAAGTCGGTTAAAAATAACTTTTGTTTGTAAGTACATGTATGTTGAAGTCAGGTGGCCATATTATAAGGAAACGACGAAACTGACGCGCGTCGCTCGCTCTACTTCATAGCTAGATAAATTGCAGGTGATACGAAGTTCACCCGCTGGTCGTCTAATAATAAAGTAAAAATATTGAATTAGAATGTTTACAATGCCACAAAACGAGGACGCTTAGAAAAAAAAATTGTCTTATCGGTAATGTTTTTCAGGTCAAAGAATGACGCAGGCCCTCCGTAAACAAGTGTTCGCATCCATCATGCGCCAGGAGCCGGCGTGGTTCGGGAAGACGTCCACCGGTGAGCTGGTCAACAGGCTGTCGGCTGACACCCAGCTGGTGGGACGCAACCTTAGTTCCAATGTCAGCGATGGGCTGAGATCGCTCTTTATGGTCGGCGCTGGCACGGGGATGATGGTAAGTATATACCACCAAAGAATGACGCAGGCGCGTGTTCTATTATGCGCTAGGAGTCGGCGTGGTTCGGGAAGACGTCCACCGGTGAGCTGGTCAACAGGCTGTCGGCTGACACCCAGCTGGTGGGACGCAACCTTAGTTCCAATGTCAGCGATGGGCTGAGATCGCTCTTTATGATCGGCGCTGGCACGGGGATGATGGTAAGTATATACCACCAAAGAATGACGCAGGCGCGTGTTCTATTATGCGCTAGGAGTCGGCGTGGTTCGGGAAGACGTCCACCGGTGAGCTGGTCAACAGGCTGTCGGCTGACACCCAGCTGGTGGGACGCAACCTTAGTTCCAATGTCAGCGATGGGCTGAGATCGCTGTTTATGGTCGGAGCTGGCACGGGGATGATGGTAAGTATATACCACCAAAGAATGACGCAGGCGTGTGTTCTATTATGCGCTAGGAGCCGGCGTGGTTCGGGAATACGTCCACCGGCGAGCTGGTCAACAGACTGTCGGCTGACACCCAGCTGGTGGGACGCAACCTTAGTTCCAAAGTCAGCGATGGGCTGAGATCGCTGTTTATGGTCGGAGCTGGCACGGGGATGATGGTAAGTATATACCACCAAAGAATGACGCAGGCGCGTGTTCTATTATGCGCTAGGAGTCGGCGTGGTTCGGGAAGACGTCCACCGGTGAGCTGGTCAACAGGCTGTCGGCTGACACCCAGCTGGTGGGACGCAACCTTAGTTCCAATGTCAGCGATGGGCTGAGATCGCTGTTTATGGTCGGAGCTGGCACGGGGATGATGGTAAGTATATACCACCAAAGAATGACGCAGGCGTGTGTTCTATTATGCGCTAGGAGCCGGCGTGGTTCGGGAATACGTCCACCGGCGAGCTGGTCAACAGACTGTCGGCTGACACCCAGCTGGTGGGACGCAACCTTAGTTCCAAAGTCAGCGATGGGCTGAGATCGCTGTTTATGGTCGGAGCTGGCACGGGGATGATGGTAAGTATATACCACCAAAGAATGACGTAGGCGCGTGTTCTATTATGCGCTAGGAGCCGGCGTGGTTCGGGAATACGTCCACTGGCGAGCTGGTCAACAGGCTGTCGGCTGACACCCAGCTGGTGGGACGCAACCTTAGTTCCAATGTCAGCGATGGGCTGAGATCGCTGTTTATGGTCGGAGCTGGCACGGGGATGATGGTAAGTATATACCACCAAAGAATGACGCAGGCGTGTGTTCTATTATGCGCTAGGAGCCGGCGTGGTTCGGGAATACGTCCACCGGCGAGCTGGTCAACAGACTGTCGGCTGACACCCAGCTGGTGGGACGCAACCTTAGTTCCAAAGTCAGCGATGGGCTGAGATCGCTGTTTATGGTCGGAGCTGGCACGGGGATGATGGTAAGTATATACCACCAAAGAATGACGCAGGCGCGTGTTCTATTATGCGCTAGGAGCCGGCGTGGTTCGGGAATACGTCCACTGGCGAGCTGGTCAACAGGCTGTCGGCTGACACCCAGCTGGTGGGACGCAACCTTAGTTCCAATGTCAGCGATGGGCTGAGATCGCTGTTTATGGTCGGAGCTGGCACGGGGATGATGGTAAGTATATACCACCAAAGAATGACGCAGGCGTGTGTTCTATTATGCGCTAGGAGCCGGCGTGGTTCGGGAATACGTCCACCGGCGAGCTGGTCAACAGACTGTCGGCTGACACCCAGCTGGTGGGACGCAACCTTAGTTCCAAAGTCAGCGATGGGCTGAGATCGCTGTTTATGGTCGGAGCTGGCACGGGGATGATGGTAAGTATATACCACCAAAGAATGACGCAGGCGCGTGTTCTATTATGCGCTAGGAGCCGGCGTGGTTCGGGAATACGTCCACCGGCGAGCTGGTCAACAGACTGTCGGCTGACACCCAGCTGGTGGGACGCAACCTTAGTTCCAAAGTCAGCGATGGGCTGAGATCGCTGTTTATGGTCGGAGCTGGCACGGGGATGATGGTGTCGCGTTTTTAGGCTTTTTAGAAGTCTAAATCACGAACAAGTAGTAGGTAGGGGATAGAAAAAAAAGTCCACGGTTTTGTGATGGTAGGTGACAATTTAATTATTAAGGCGATATTAATGTTACAGGCTCTAATGCAAAATAAGTTAAGTCAGTTCACGTTAGGTTTTAGAAGTTGAGTTAAGTTACCTTAATATTTATATAGGCCTCCTACAAGAATGCTGGGAAATTTAATACGTGCCGCATGCTACGCACTAGAGTGGGTCTTCTAATTGTAAATAATTGGTAAAGTAGTTGGTAATTCCAATAATAAATTTCCTAGGTTTCTTGTGAGAGTTGGTAAACAACGGAAGGTTGAAAAGTTACTCAGAATAATTACAATTGTTATTGACTAGTTAACGTAGACCGAATGCAGTTAATTTGGACACAAGTGCGCTAGTTCACTAAGTTTAGAGTCTCAGGGAGAGCGGGCTCGTGTTCACTTAGTTGCGGTCCGTCCTATTAGTTTCCGGTTTGATATAACAGAATGGTGTATACTAGGGAGTCTCTGGGTTGGCGAGCTCTAGCGGGCAGCTAAGGTACTCAACTGGCGGTGGTGTGAGCTCGTAGTCCGTTCCCGTCCGTCATCCATATGTAATTCAGTCGGCCTGGAACGCTCGCATCAGCGCAGTTGCTCCGCTTGAAGGCTTGAGAGTAATTGTCGAACACGGAGAATCCTGACGGTCACCTTGCCAGTTAGTGTTAGTGGTAGCTGGGTCGCAACCAGGTCATTCGTTGTAGATAAGTGGCAGGCCGTAAACAGGGCTGTCTGTAGATAGAACTGGCTGTAGATAGAACTGGCTGTAGATAGAACCCTGAAACCGAGGTTGTTCCGTCTCAGTATTAGGTTAATAACCACTGCCTGTCTAGTTCTGTTCGCCTTCTGGTCTGGAGCGGTTGAGGAGACGACGTCGATCGACACACCAGTGAGCAGTGGCAATTGACCAGCGATAATCAGATACTAGACTAGGCAAGACGATTATCCTAGATGCTAAACAATAGGTACTTAATTAGAATACACGATAACTTAATAAATATTTGACTTCCATAAATTCTGTCCTTATTAGACTCTTACATGCTATGGTTAGCGTGTTATTTTTAGGTAGGTAGCGATCTGCAAGATACAATTACACATGGTTTTCCATAATTTTCTAGGTAGATACAATCATGTCCCATTGAGAGAAAATTCAAAGGTTTAAACGGAATCACGGTCGCCATGCGTAAATTGAAGGTTAGGGTACATAATAATTCGCTAGAAGTAAGATTACGGCAACAATTATACAGGATGAATTGCGATTAAATTGGACAAAGGTGTGTACTGGCTATATACTAAGCGACTCACCGTTTCGGGTCAATTTACGATGAAATCCATTTATTTAGAGGCTAGTTGCATTAAGAAGGTCTTAACAATTATATTATCCCATCACAACACGGATCGATTAATTACGTAGTTGGTTCACATCTCTCACTGTGTCACGTATCAGCCAAGGTTACAGTAAAAAATGGCCGAATGCACCAAGCTGTCAAAGAATGACCTCTCCTTATCAGCATTTGCGGAGACGGTTCGCTGTCACTCTATTACATAGTTTATTTTTTAATTAGTTTTATTATTCTTAGCAATTATTATTTTTTTTTTAATAGGGTTAGTTATATGTAGTTTTATTAGTTATTTTTAATTATTAGATATTAAGAGCCCTCTCCATGACAGCGACAAATCGTTGGTGAGTGGAGTCTAAAACAGTGATTTCTGCATTTAGAGAGCGAGACGTCTTCAGTAAAGAAGAGTACTAAAAATATATACATAAATAAATAATAAATTAATTAAATAAATAAATTTTGCTTGCGATATCATGATTTTTAGTGAAAAACGGCAAAGTAAAAAGATACAAATCTAGGTTTCGTATTTCGCCTATTTTAGCAAATATTTGGCATTTTTTTACATGAACTAAAAACATTTGTAATTATTATGAAGTAACCTATGATAAGACATCGGTCGTTTTTCAATTTTCTAGTTTCTTATATAGTTTATTTACGCACGAAGTTGCCCCAAAATTTGCCCAAAAATAGTGATTTTTCAAGCGTCATAACTTTCAAAATAAATATAATTTTACTAATATTTTTATTTTATGGCATAGATAATGGAGATATAAATTGATATCTGGCTTAACTTTAGACCTATTGCGACAAATATTAAAATAATAGGCGTAATACGTTTGTATGGATAAGCGCGTGAAGAGAGCGGCCTTAATTAAATTTATAGTCTACCAAAGAGTGCCATCTGTTGAGATAATTGTTGCTTATCGGAACGCTTTGGCATTTAGTACCAACGAGCGCCGTTAGATGTCGGCAGTCGTTACAATGGTAAGTATATACCACCAAAGAATGACGCAGGCGCGTGTTCTATTATGCGCTAGGAGCCGGCGTGGTTCGGGAATACGTCCACTGGCGAGCTGGTCAACAGACTGTCGGCTGACACCCAGCTGGTGGGACGCAACCTTAGTTCGAATGTCAGCGATGGGCTGAGATCGCTGTTTATGGTCGGAGCTGGCACGGGGATGATGGTAAGCGTATACCACCCCTGCTACAACCCTTTGACGTCCCACTGCTGGGCACAGGCCTCCTGTCTTATTGGAGAGAGGGATATAAGGCATAGACCAGCTATGCTGCTCCAATGCGGGTTGGCGGTCTTTAACGACCTCTCACGTCACATGATAGTGACAAGTAATCGGGACCGACGGCTTAACGTGCACGGGGGTGAAACACCCACATTAATATCTACCTATTTATTACCTGTTCCATTGTTATGCGTGAGGTAATAAATTTAAGTAATCACTACATAGTATAAAACAAAGTCGCTTTCTCTGTCCCTATATCCCTATGTATGCTTAAATCTTTAAAACTACGCAACGGATTTTGATGCGGTTTTTTTTGATAGATAGAGTGATTCAAGAGGAAGGTTTATAAGTAGAAAAATTGGACCCGGTAGGTGGCGCTAATAGCGGGCAGGACGACGTCTGCCGAGTCCGCTAGTAAAAAATAAATAAATATTACTTATTTATTACCTCAGTTGCATAACGATGTAACTGAGGTAATAAATATTTTTATTAATAATATTTTTTTTGATATGTTAAAACTAAAGATTATTATTTATTTATTAATTTAAAGCTATAAGGGTTCCTAACGCGTCCTGATCTGAGAAGAGCCCATAACAAACTCAGCCGGGGATAGATACTTAGTTACCCATATTATTATGTTTAATTGAAAACGTTTATTACTTATAAGTTTATGCCATTGTAATCGATTAGGTTTGAATTTAAATTCCGAGGTCAATTTTGGGATCTGCTATATTCATGATAGCTCAATGTTTTACTGGAATCAAATCCTCGGATTTTCTTGTCTTCAGAGTGCCCGAGATTGGCACATTCGTGGCAATAAACCACATCAATCAAAAATACAAATATCAAGATAAAAATAAAAATTATTGTTCTGTTCTATTCACAGTTCTACATGTCGCCATCCCTAGCTCTGATAGGGTTGTGCGTAGTGCCCCCGGTATCGATGTTAGCCATTATTTACGGTCGGTTCGTGCGGGGCATCACTAGGCAGCTGCAAGACGCCCTAGCGGAAACTAGTGAGGTGCGTAACAAAATAAATAGATAATAATTACAGTTCACGTTACAAAACCTTAAAATAACCTAACAAAACCTAAGAAGAATGTCTTCTATTTTTTAGATATTTTTACAAAGGTTGAAAAATAGGAAAATTAAATTATGTAGTAAGCAACACTAGGTTAAATCGGCTGATGATAAACAAAGTAATTACATTCAGAACACCATACCTGGGATCGTTTCATGAAACGAAAAATCAAGCAACTGCATTTTAAATACAAAAACAAAGTAATCAACATCTAATTACTTTGTTTTTGTGTTGTGCTTGTTGTTTACTTGGTTTTTGCATTTATATTCCGGGTTACTGTGTGCAGTTACTTTGTTTGGGCAATTCCAATTTCAGTAAACGGTTCAAGTTATTTTCTTATAGTTCTCTCTCAAGTTATATTAATCTGTGGTAAAAAACTACTCGACATAAAACTTTTGTTAATGCAAAAACTCAATTTCACAAAAAATGTCAGTTACTTTGTTTATCGCTAGGGCAGCCGTAGTGTTGCTAACTTTGGAATTTCATTTCCGTATTTTTCATGAGATTCTGGTCGACCTATAAAAGTGCATATTTATTGACCAATCAGATTATTGACAGATGGCGTGATACAATGATAACGTCACCTTTTGTAGCATCAATAGCCCAACGGTCATCGGGCGTGGATCGCAAATCGAAAGGTCGACGGTTCAAACCCCACGTTACACTATTGTCGTACCCACTCCTAACACAAGCTTTACGCTTATTTGGAGGGGAAAGGGCAATATTGGTCATGTTCATCATGGCTAATATTCTTTATAAAAAAAAAATTGTCAATGTTCTGATTGGTTCGCTCAGCGTATCTCTACTCCATTTTATACGTCTCCAGCATAATCGTTTTAAATTGTTTGCAGTTAGCTGAAGAAAAAATATCGAATATTAAAACGGTGAAATCGTTTAGCAAGGAACAGAGAGAATGCGAGTCGTACGCGCAAAGGATAGAAACACTATTGAATTTGGCCTACAAAGAGTCTTTAGCGGTCGGCAGTTTCTACGGACTGGTAAGAAAATTTTTTAGTAAACTACATTGTATGAAGTAAAATCAGCCTGTCTCGATGATTTCGATCACAGATTTCGATGATTTTCGAGACACAAGAAAATGTATCAAAAATCTCTTCCGTGACGTGTGGCGGCCACTGGTCGTCGCCACTAGTGGCCCAGTGTGCGGCGGCTGTAAATCTTTCCTGAATTATAGCTTGTCATTTATTAATTTATTTAGTACGTTTTCAGACAGGCCTAGCTGGCAACACAATAATAATCCTAGTGCTGTACTACGGCGGCGGCATGGTGGCGACCGAGCAGCTGACAGTCGGCCACCTCACGTCCTTCCTGCTGTACGCGGCGTATGTGGGCATCAGTATTGGAGGCCTGAGCAGCTTCTACACCGAGCTGAACAAGGGCATGGGCGCTGCGACCAGGCTGTGGGAGATCGTTGATAGGGAGCCCAAAATACCGGTTATAGGTCAGTTCATCATCATTATCATTATCATTATCATTATCATTTTTTATTTATTTTTTTAGTGAGTGTACATTAGCATTTTTTTCAATACTGTCAGCTTACTAATGTTTTTTGACGTGATAACTTCTTATAAATCGATGAACGCCCGCTGCACGCACGAAAAAGTATGACTCATTGTCACGTACCGCCTAGCTGAAAACAAGGATGACTCATGTCATGATGACTCAAGCGAGAGCGCGGGACAAGCGATAGAGAGACATAGCCGAGCGTGCCAGGGAGGGCATGGAACAAGCGATGCAGAGGGAATGTTTTCTTATGACGTTATCGCGTGAAATTATCGTCCGTAAACCGACTTTACAGACAACGATTTTTTTTAAATATCGCAATCTGTGGCAATCTAAATGAGTCTACAATTATTATTTTTTCAATATTGGCAATTTGCTATGATTTTTTTGTAACTTGTTGTCCTTTTTACTTGAATTTTGTTTTTCAGGCGGTTTGAGACCAAAAGAACGTCCCAAGGGCGAAATAGTGTTAGAGAACATAAACTTTTCCTACCAAGGCGCTCCGCTGATAAAAGGCCTGAACCTGCATTTACACCCGGGCAAGAGTGTGGCTTTAGTGGGCCGGTCTGGTTGCGGCAAGAGTACGGTCGCGGCCCTTATATTGAGGTTATACGATCCACAAGTGGGCAGGATATTGTTGGACGGAGTGGACATACGGCAATTAGATCCAGCGTGGCTGAGGAGTCACATAGGATACGTTAGTCAGGTAATGGACCGATTTCCTTAACTTTTTAAGGCGTAGATATTTCCAGGATTATCTACTTCTAATGTAGCAGCCACATTAACGCGAAATGCCATTGAACATAGCGATAACCATAGGTATGACGTCTTTATTCGCCGCTCGCCAGCTTCCCTCGGGAGACGGCGGGTAGCTATTGGGCTAGCTATCCGCCACTAACAGTCTCCTCACTGTCTGAGGGGGGATCATGCTGCCCCGATCCCCTCCTCTTTAGCGCGGGAGCCCCGGCAGGTGGCCGGGGCGGCTGACAGACGCCTGGTACGTATACAACGGGTTCCCCAGGCGTCCAGCATAGTCAGCGAGAGGGAACAGCCGTGGTGGTTTTAGTTAGGGTATACCTATAGGGGGAGTCCCACATAACTCCCATGTTAACTAACTCCCATAACATCCCACGTTCTTTGGGCAGAACGGGGGTAGCCATAAAGCTTTCCACCACGAAAAAAAAAAAAAGGTATGACGTCTTTAATGTGATAAATCTGCCATTGAACCTCTTTGATCTGTCAAAATTTACCGCCACCCGACTTATGGCATTTCCCGTTAATGTGGCCAGCGTAATAGATAATACCAACGCTTTTGATTAACCTCGAAAGTAAAGGCTGAGTAAACTCAAAGTACGCTCTATAGATCTCATTCTAAATTTATAACTTCTGACCTAAGCATTTTACGTCTTTTTTATGCTGGTCGAATTTATTGCGTAAATTCTTTATACTTAGTTGTCTTTTCGTTTTAGGAACCCGTGCTTTTCACTGGATCTATAAAAGAGAACATTCTCTATGGCGCTCTTGATGATTGCGAGTCGCTGGAAAATGAAAAGGTAAGTGTTACGACTGTATCGCAAAAAACTAGTTTTTTTATATTTAAATGTTTGTGTGGAATGAGCCACTATAATGTATGTGGTTATAGCCACTATGATTATGGCGTTCTTCATCTTGAAGATGGAGATGAAGAATCCCTACCACAGTATACTTAATAGTACCTTAATGGTACAGAAGGCTCACTCTACACAAACATTTATATAACAAGTATGAAGTTCGTAAACTAAAACCCGACTACGCAAGCGAAACACGAAATCGCGGGGTACGCAGCTAGTGGCGCCATCTGTTATGTCTATCCGAAACTAAATAATAATAAATTTTTGTCACTCTCACGTCGCTTCTCGATTTTTTTCGTATATAAAATGTAGCCTATGTCACCCGGACCATAACAAAGACTTAATTGACACCTCATTCATCAAAATCGGCCCAGTAGTTTAGGCGCTACGGTGGTAGTTGGTACACACAGAATCTCATACTAAAATCGGCCACATACATACATACATACATACATACATACATAGACTGCTAAAATCATAACCCTTCGTTTTGGCTTTGCCGTAGTCGGGTAAAAAGCGAATCGTGATTCGATTTTTTACTTTATATTCGCACGGAACATTTTCGGTCAATGTTTCTACTAATATGAACCGCTAAGGTATGGAACGTCCTTCCGGCGTCCGTATTTCCCGCCTCATTCGACTTGAGTAACTTCAAGGCAAGGATATAGTAAATAGGCGTTCTCTAGGCAAACGCATTCCAACTTAGACGTCATCATTGCTTTCCATCAGACATGATTGTCGTCCTCTCTGAAGCCCTCTCTTTCTATTACATAATGTTAAACGTAACAGAAAGAGAGGGACGATGGTGCGGTGGGTTCACAACTCACAAGTGGCACAGTACACAGATACAACCAGTAGTGAAACTACCTACAAACGTTCGAAACGCCTCACTCACACAAACATGCGCATCGACGAGACCCCTACCGGGTTTTCGCGTGGATGTCAGTAGCGACTGCTACTAAATGGTCTCGTCGATGCGCATGTTTGTGTGAGTGAGCCGTTTCGAACGTTTGTAGGTAGTTTCACTACTGGTTGTGTCTGTGTACTGTGCAAGTGGGATTGTGTGTCAGGAGCCGGCGTGGCTGGCGGCGGCGCGCGCGGCGCAGCTGCAGGAGCTGGCGGGCGGCGGCGCGGGCGGGGGGGCGCGCGCGGTGGGCGCGGGCGGCTCGCAGCTCAGCGGCGGCCAGAAGCAGCGCGTCGCGATCGCGCGCGCCATCGTCAAGGTACAGTACCCATTGATCTTTTTTTTTTTTTTGACGTGGAGGAAAACCTTTTATAGGTACCCCCGTTCTGCGGCCTAATGCGGCAGAACGAAGGTTATGTGGGAGTTGGGACTCCAACCAGGTATACCCACTAAAAACCACCACGGCATGACCCTCGTGCTGTCTATGCTGGACGCCTGGGGAACCCAAAGTATGCATCCCAGACGGCAGCCACCCCAGCCGGGGCTCCCGCTCGCCTCTGGGCTGTCCCTCCAGAGTCTCGCGCCCTCCCGTAATTTTTTAACGAGGTTTTCTTCCTCCCGCGATGGGCATCGCTGGCCCCCGGCCCGGGATGTCTCACCCCCCAATTTCATCCGCAGTGCCCTCTGCTAATCAGAGGGACACGCGGAGAAACCTCCCTCCGCCAGGTCATTGGCCATGGCTAACAATATCCCCGTAGGAAAATTATTAACCACTAGATGATGCCCACGGCTTTGCCCGTGTGGATTTAGGTTTTTAAAAATCCCGTGGGAACTTTTGATTTTCCAGAACAAAAAGTAGCCTATCTGTAGTAACCCGTCCCCAAAACGAAAAAAATCCGTGGGATCCCTACGATTTCGGAATGCAATTCCTTACAGCATCAGGATTGAGGAGTTGGACATGTACCTACTCGAGGTCATCTATACTAATAAATAAAATTGAAGTGTCTGTCTGTAATTTCGAAATAACTACCTCATATCTAGCTCATATGGATAATTGAACTGTACCATAACCGAATCAAACGTTTTTAAAATTTTTGTCTGTCTGTCTGTTTGTCTGTCTGTTTGAACGGGCTAATCTTCGGAACGGCTTTGTTGTTGTTGAATTAGATGATACCCACGGCTTCGCCCGTGTGGATTTAGGTTTTTAAAAATCCCGTTTTTGATTTTCTAGAACAAAAAGTAGCCTATCCGTCTCCAAAACGGAAAAATCCCGTAGGGTCCCCATTTCGGAATTGGATTTCGGAATGCAATTCCTTACAGCATCAGGGTTGAGGAGTTGGATATGTACTTACTTGAGTTCATTCAACGCTAAAGTCTTTAATTGGTACCCCCAATATCAATTTAAATAACCGACAGTTCCTAAATACCATTAGTTTTGGAGATCAGGGTCCCCTACAGCATCAGGATTGAGGAGTTGGAACCCAAATTTTTATAGAACAATGTCGCAATATTTTTCTATGGATTAAAAAAAGAATTACGCAAATCGGTTCAGAAATCTTGGAGATATCGGTGTACATAGGTAGAAAAACAAAACTCCTCCTTTTTTGAAAGTCGGTTAAAAAAGTAGCCTATGTTACTCCCTGATTAATTCTCTACTTGTATGTGAAAGTCCCGTCAAAATCGGTTCAGCCGTTCCAAAGATTAGCCCGTTCAAACAGACAGACAGACAGACAGACAGACAAAAATTTTAAAAACGTGTGATTCGGTTATAGTATCGTTGAAATAACCATATGAGCTTAATATGAGGTAGTTATTTCGATATTACAGACAGTCAATTTTATTTATTAGTATAGATGTTACCGGGGCGCACCGGCCCGAATACTGCTCTTCCCCTCGGACGTATCCAAGAGGACCAGCAGCAGCCAGGCACACTGGGAGGTTACCTGGCTAGCACCCCAGTACCCATTGTCCTAGGTGAACGACAAATGCGACGGATACCACTTCATAGAGAATGACAAACTCACCTACGCGACAACGTAAGCCATGTGAAAGGTCACAATTAAAAATCAGAGTATAGGACAACGGTGTCCTATACTCTGATGTTACCAGAGATAAAACAGTTCCCATAAAAAAGATAATAAATGAAAAACATACATAAATGAAAATCAATTGCCTCATGTAGGTATGACAAAATACAAATGCCTGACAGATACTTCAGATACTTTAGTTTGGGGGTAAAATCGAACTTCAGGTGGTAACCCTGTTTCATACAAATCAAATAACTCATACAAATAACTCATTCTATTTTTAAATGACAACTGTCAGAATTCCACCGAATTGAAAATTAGACTATAGGTAAATGATAAACACGACGCGACACGACTACACAAAATGACAAACTTACCTACGTGACAACGTAGGTTACGTGTAGGCTCATTTAGGCTAGGCGTATGCTGAAAAGCAGGCGACGCAGCACAGCACAGTACAGCACAGTGCAGGGCAGGGCAGTTGACGCAGACATGTGCCCCCTCCGTATGCTGCGACGCAGCTGACATTCGCATCCTAGCTAGTTCTCACCCAAAATAACTCTTGCAATGTCTTTTTTGAATAGTCTGGATGATTTGTATCATACAAACAAGGTTCACAACGAAGTCGCGCAGAATTCTGTGCCGGCAGTACAACGAGACGCAGAGCAGGACAGACACATGTCTGCGTCGCACGTGCCTGCGTCGCACGTGCCTGCGCCGCAGCGTACGTTGAGACGTTCCATGCTTTACAAAATCTGCTCTGCTCTGCGCTGCGTGGACCTGCGTCGCCTGCGTTTCAGCATACGCTTAGCCTTACTGTTTGATAATTTCGCGTCGCGTCGTATTATGTCGCGGCCTTGCATTTGTCGTCCATCTAAGATTCTAAGGCTATGCGTATGCTGAAAAACAGGCGACGCAGCACAGCACAGTACAGCACAGTGCAGGGCAGGGCAGTTGACGCAGACATGTTAGAGATTACATTCGATTGTATATGTAGGTATAATCGCTAAAAGAAAAAATTTATAAGTTTCAAAACTTCCTGGACAGTAAGTCCTCGACTACCTAGTTGAAACCAGAGATGTGATATATAAACATGATTGTGCACTGAGACGCCAAAAACGAGCCGCTTGAGATAGCGCTAAACGGGAGTGCGTCCTTTTCTATTAGGATGACAACACGATTTGGTACCTAATGTGAGACATTTGACGGATTGTATGAGAGTTGGAGAGGATGAATCATCTATCCCATTATCGGCTGACTACTGAGCACGGGTCTCCTAGCCATAGACTGCCACACTGGCCCAGTTCACACACCTCACACTCCTTTGAGAACATGGAGAACTCTCAGGCATGCAGGTTTCCCCATGAGGTTTTCCTTTACCCTTAAAGCAAGTGATATTTAATCGCTTAAACACTCCGAAAAGTTAAGAGATACGTGCCTGTGATCGAACCACCGCACCGACCTGAATAGAAGGCCGATGTCTTTACCACTAAGCTTTCACCGCTCTCTCGAGAGGATGAATACAATTGGTTATCTATCTATAATATAATAAAACTGTAACAGACCCAATTCTGTACATTGAAGATATTTTGAAAATTTTTATTGGAGGGCACTCTATAATCGATACTGAATCCAAAACTGCAATTTTTTTCATTTTTGTCTGTCTGTCTGTCTGTCTGTCTGTCTGTATCTTGGCCGCGCATCACGCCGAAACTACTGAACGGATTCGAATGAAACTTGGTACGATTTGAGTTTATACTCCGAGGTAGGACATAGGATACTTTTTATCCCGAAATTCAGCACGGTTCCCTTGGGAGAGGGGAAGAAAGTTAAAACGTGTATTTAGCTCTAATTCAATAACGGGTACTTCGATTTACCTCATTCTTTTTTTGTTAGAAAGGTAGTACTTTAAGTATTGTCCCGTAAATATTTCAAGGTCATAGGTTTTTTATTTCAGAAATGACAGACATTTATTGGGTTCAAATAACTTGGGACCCGGATCTTTGAACGTACGGTTTATTTTAAACTGGTGTGCATTTAGAGTTATAGTTTGTCGATCTGTACATTTGTTCCAGCTGATTTCCGAAACGGCTGGATCGATTTTGATGGAACTTTCAATGCCAGACAGGTGATGTTATATGGAGTAACTTAGGCTACATTTAGTTTAGGTACAAAAAAGGATTATGGGATACAATCCGATCCTATATAAAAACCTATATAACCACGCGGACGAAGTCGCGGGGGTCAGCTAGTCAATAAATAATTTTGTACATGGACTTAGAAATTATGTCTATGTATGTATATCAATTTTATTCTCTGGTCTTACTTAAAAACTGCACTACTTATCAGGAATTTCAATAGTACAAGATCTATGCCCATAACTATGTGGGCGATGTTGTAGGTGAAGCTTGCTTTTACATAAAAATAAAAGACAGAAGCAAGTTTTGTTTATTTTACTAACACGTTTTTGTCGTCACTTTCTTCCTTTTTCTTCAATTCTTCATTTTTGGGAAATCTATAGATACAGAAAAAAACACTTCCATTAAACAGTCAAAATATGGTTACCCCACTATTTAATAATAACCGTACAATAACATAATGCTTATATAGGAAAAGTTACACCATTTCTGGGATAAGATTTGCTTTTATATGTTTTCACATAGCAAGTTAGCACCATTTTTAACTTATAGAAATTACAAAATATGATTTTAAGAACAAAGTCACGAGTTAAAAACAGCACATGGTTAATAGAATGTGCGCCATATTGTTTTAGTTGATACCCCAGTGTTGTCGTCCTATTATTTAAAAAATATATTATCTAAATTACTTTTTAAACTAAATTATATTTTAAAGACGTTAAAAAATAAAGTTGTCAGTATAAAAATTACTGCGAAAACAAAAAAAAGTAATTCTGTTGTTTGTAATTAAATAAACAATGATTTAGAATTTTGTGAGCTAAATCTTATTTCTTACTATAGAAAATATTTTTTTATGCTTGCAATCCATTAGAGAGTGACGCATTCCCGTTTGAGAACCTCTCGCTCGGCTCGTTTTTCCGCTTAGCATAATTGTATTGGAAATTGGACTTTATGCTAAAGCAACAGAATTTATTTTTGCATCGAATTATACCTCAAGTGCACTATCATGTTCCTCTCCACCCTGTTGAAAATAAAAAATCTCAAAATGTGGACTTTCTACAGATTAATGAAAAAAAAAAATAAGTCAATTGTAACGCGAAACAACAATTTCTCGTATAAATGCTGAATGCTTGTTCACGCTGAATGTTCGGTTCATAAACCAAATGTTCGGCGCGTAAGCCGTGCTTCTTGAACACATACAGAATTTTGCCGTGCTTCTTGAACATACACAGAATTTTGCCGTGCTTCTTGAACACACACAGAATTTTGCCGTGCTTCTTGAAAACACACAGAATTTTGCCGTGCTTCTTGAACACACACAGAATTTTGCCGTGCTTCTTGAAAACACACAGAATTTTGCCGTGCTTCTTGAACACACACAGAATTTTGCCGTGCTTCTTGAACACATACAGAATTTTGCCGTGCTTCTTGAACACAGATAGAATTTTGCCGTGCTTCTTGAACACATACAGAATTTTGCCGTGCTTCTTGAACACAGATAGAATTTGGCCGTGCTTCTTGAACACATACAGAATTTGGCGTGGTTCTTGAACACAGACAGAATTTTGCAGTGATTCTTAAACACAGACAGAAATTTGCCGTGCTTCTTAAACACATATGGAATTTTGCTGTACTTCTTAAACACAGACAGAAATTTGCCGTGCTTCTTAAACACATATGGAATTTTGCTGTACTTCTTAAACACAGACAGAAATTTGCCGTGCTTCTTAAACACATATGGAATTTTGCTGTACTTCTTAAACACAGACAGAAATTTGCCGTGCTTCTTGAACACATATGGAATTTTGCCGTACTTCTTAAACACAGACAGAATTTTGCAGTGATTCTTAAACACAGACAGAAAGCCGTGCTTCTTGAACACATATGGAATTTTGCCGTACTTCTTAAACACAGACAGAAATTTGCCGTGCTTCTTAAACACATATGGAATTTTGCTGTACTTCTTAAACACAGACAGAAATTTGCCGTGCTTCTTAAACACATATGGAATTTTGCTGTACTTCTTAAACACAGACAGAAATTTGCCGTGCTTCTTAAACACATATGGAATTTTGCTGTACTTCTTAAACACAGACAGAAATTTGCCGTGCTTCTTGAACACATATGGAATTTTGCCGTACTTCTTAAACACAGACAGAATTTTGCAGTGATTCTTAAACACAGACAGAAATTTGCCGTGCTTCTTGAACACATATGGAATTTTGCCGTACTTCTTAAACACAGACAGAATTTTGCCGTGCTTCTTGAACACCGAATTTTGATATATCAGAATGTAAAATTAAGTAACATAATATGGATAAAATGTTAAAAACCAGACAATGTGTACTCTTAAGCATAAAGAGAGATGCCGTACAGGTATTCCGCCGTTATTTAAGATAGACCTAAAAATATTATTCAGAAATAATTATTGATTATATCTACCTATTATGTACATTTGAAGGTCCTTTTTTCTATAATTATGAATAAACGCGATATAAATTATTGCATTCAGTGAAGCATACAAATTACTGGGTCAATGATTAAATTATTATAAATCGGCGTTAAATTATAAATTTAAAAACTGCATAGATTGGTAGTAATTATTAATTTATTGCAAGTATAAAAAAATACTACACATTTGTAAAAAATTATTTTTTAGATTTTGGTAAACTATTTCGAAGAGTTTCCTCAGACAAATGAAGTTCAAGAACAGACTTTCATACAAACTTTCATCCCCTATTTAAGCCCCTTAGGAGTGGAATTTCCAATAATCCTTACTGTATGACTACATCATAAAAGGAAGCTACTGTGTAAACAAGTTTCTAGCTTTCAGTGGTTTAGGTTGTGCGTTGATGATCAGTCAGCCAGTCAGTAAAAGCCTCTTGATAGGGGATGAAAGTTTGAATGAAAGTCTGTCATTTTTCAAGTAATATCCGTGAAAATTGGTATTTAGGCTTTCGATAAAACATAAAAAATATGTATTTCAGGAGTTTTGAAAATTTTATCCCCATTCCGAGAAGCGAGGAAAGAGTCCGTCATTTTTCACGTCATTTATGAAATTATATCCATGAAAATTGGTATTTAAATTTTCGGTTAAAAATAAAGAGTTATATGTTTAAGGAATTTTGGAAAAACTACCCCCAAGTTGGTTACATAGGAGATGGAAGTTTGTATGAGATTAAGAATCCACGCGGGCGAAGTCGCGAGTATCTCAGTAAGTAATGTACCTACCTACCTACAGAGCAGGTTCTGGTCTTAAATTGTAACAATTCTTTTACTTTAAAAACGTCCTGAAAAGGTAGGATCAAAAACTAGACCAGGTTATAATATAATCGCCAAATTCTGAAAAAAAAAAAACGAAATTTTCGCGGTTTTTTCGATTTTTGACAAAGTTGCGTTCGGCGCTCTAGGTCACAAAGTTAGATTATTATTAATTGGGCCAACATCTGAAACAGTCTGCAAAAAATCAGAACTACCGGATTTGACACAAGGTACCCCATTCATTCAGACATTAACAGACATTAAAGTTACTGGCCTACTATTAGAATGCTCCATAATAATAATAAAATAGTAAGCGCATTTTTACCCTATCCGATCCGATATAAGTATCCGATATAAGCAGATGTTATATCGGTACGTAAATGTGGTACTTTTTCGTGGCGATCACAGCCTCTGTAACAATAGGCAGGGTAGTTCAAAGTAGCAAGTGCACTGGCGACAGCAGGTTTCAATACAATTTGATTCATAGGGCAACTCTTCCTAATACCCTTATCTGTGGCATTAAATATACAAAACCTACCTTTGATATTGTCCGCAATGGTGCAACGATTACGATATGATATATTTTTTGTGGGTTCGATCCCGGGCACGCACCTCTAACTTTTCGGAGTTATGTGCGTTTTAAGTATTTAAATATCACTTGCTTTAACGGTGAAGGAAAACATCGTGAGGAAACCTGCATGCCTGAGAGTTCTCCATAAGGTTCTCAAAGGTGTGTGAAGTCTGCCAATCCGCTTGGCCAGCGTGGTAGACTATGGCCAAAACCCTTCGCACTCTGAGAGGAGACCCGTGCTCTGTAGTGAGCTTGTATGGGTTGATCATGATGATGATGATGATATTTTTTGTACCTACCGACCAATATCATCGATTCAAATCAGAAATGAGGAGATCCGTAGAAGAACCAGACACCAGAGTCATCAACATAGCTCAACGGGTTACAAAAGTAAAGTGGCAACTACTACTAAGTGGTTTGAAGAACCGATAGACGTTGGGGTCCCAAGGTGCTGGAATGGCGACCTCGCACCGCAAAGCGCATTGATGGCAGACCCCCCACTAGGTGGACCGACCATATCAAAAGAGTCGCAGGGTGCCGCTGGATACAGGCGGCACAAGACCGCGGCGTGTGGAAGTAGGGACAAGAGACCTATGTCCGGCGGTGGACGTCTATCGGTTGAGGACGACGACGACAAATCGATACCGAATCATATAAATTCTAAGCGGTCTACTCGTCAGAATATTACGAGTTGCGAGTTTTTGTCTTATTAGGTATGTCTCTATTCAGCAGGTCAAGGACTTTACAGGGCAAGATAAATTAGGTACTATAGTAGGTAGTACAGTTTATTGCATACTTTGTACTCGTACCTACTAATTACACAATTTTGCTTAGGTATCTATTTGTTATTTAAATTGTTGATAAAGTAAATCAGGTTACAATTGTTTGGAAGACGCATACACATTAGGCCCTTCTCACACGGAGAGAAGCGCGACCTAAATTAGCAGTTCCAAACAGCCAACTGCGAATGAAGTTCTCAGGCGTGTCGTGTTCTGACATTTCTCAAAATTTGAATATATGACAATTCCACGAAAATTCGCTCTGGAAACGCGCGCGCGACCAGCATTGCGAGCCTTAGACTCTGTAGGACCACGTTATTTAAAAAAAAAAAAAAAACAAAGAGTGTAATATTATGTAATTTTATTTCGGGTCTGCTTTGGTCTACGCCTTTTATAAGACTATTTTGAAACCGTCACATTGTTTATTGACACATTTCTTATCCGCTGAGGTTTGATTAGCTCCGGTTCAGGACGAGTCGATTACCTCTGGATGTGCTTCCGGGATTCTTTCGTTGTTCGCTGTTGATTCGAGGTCACTACAGTAGATGTTACCTCATGTTGGGTTTCCACACTTTTTTTTGACGTGGTGCCAAAGCTTTTATAGCTACTCTCGTTCTGCGGCAGAATGCGGTAGAACGAGAATGGGACTCCCCCCACATGAAGAAATGGGGGTGTCACCCCCTGTTTCGTCCGCAGTGCCCTCTGCTAATCAGAGGGACACGCGGAGAAACCTCCCTCTGCATGATACCGGGGGCCGGGGCGCACCGGCCCGAATACTGCCTTTTCTCAAGAGGACCAACAGCACCCAAGCACACTGGGAGGTTACCTGGCTGGCACCCCCTGGGTTTCCACGCCAGCTGATTTGTTAGCAGGGTCAATAGCCTCGGGCGATTCCGCGCGTGATACGAATGCGTCGCTGCAGCGGCGAAATTTGACCCATATCATTATTCCCTTGCGTCAGCATATTCCAATTCCTAGCTCAGCGTCGACACAATTTTAAATAATTCAATTCGTATAGAATTAATTTGAATGTGTAAAGTTAGCTGTACATTTAAATTAATTAGTAGCTACCTACCCACCATTAGCTTACTATTCTGTTGCACATAATTTCTAACCTAAACTGAATTCTTTCCAGCAATCTCAGAGAAATCGGTGTACAAATAAAAAATATTAGTGACATATATTATGCATATTTATGCGTGTAACTTCGTACATAAGAATGATAGCTAGGTGTGTTATATACTAAAACCTTCCTGAAAGCATGTAGATTACGATAGTGAAAAAAACATCAAAATCAGTTCATTGGTTTTTAGGGTTCCGTACCCGAAGGGTAAAAAACGGAGCCCTATTAATGTCACTCGGCTGTCTGTCTGTCTGTCTGTCTGTCTGTCCGTCTGTCCGCCGGTCACAGGTCTCTAGCTCGCAGACGAAATGAGTTACAAACCTGAAATTTTGGTATTTAGTGTAGAACGTTAACCCAAAATCAAATATTGAATTAGAAATTGAATTAAATTATTTTTCAGGGGGGCTCCCATACATGAAAAAGGGGCCGGAAAAAAAAATTTTTTCTTTACCCTAGCTTGTGGGGTATCATTGTTTAGAGCTCATTAAGTAGAGTACAAATATATATTTTTTTAATTTTTATCTCAAAAAATAAGGGAATGGGAGGCCATCAAAGTTGTCAGTTTTAGACCATTTTTGTGACGGGGGCTATCTCAAAAACTAAACTAGTTGGGAATATGATATTTCAGTATATTATGTACTATATGCTCTATTTAAACAACAAATACTGAAAACAACGATTTATTAAATAGTTTATAAGCTGTGACCAAAATAAACGAACATTTTTTTGGGTTTTTCTTTCACGGTTTGTTGCGATGTCTAGCTCGGAAATTAAATATTTCTTAGACGCAAAATATTATATTGTTCATAATTATGTACGGAACCCTGAAAGAGCGAGGCCCGACTCGCACTTGGCTGATTTTTGAAATAATCGCGAACATATACAATTACTAGCGGACCCGGCAGACGTCGTCCTGCCCGCTATTAGCGCCACCTACCGGGTCCAATACGGTCCGGTTTCTACTTATAAACCTTCCTATTGAATCACTTTATCTATTAAAAAAACCGCATCAAATTCCGTTGCGTAGTTTTAAAGATTTAAGCATACATAGGGACATAGGGATATAGGGACAGAAAAAGCGACTTTGTTTTATACTATGTAGTGATACATACATTCAATCCATACATACCAAATTGTTGTTCACAGAACCCAAAGATCCTCATACTGGACGAGGCCACCTCAGCCCTGGATACATACTCGGAATACCTGGTGGACAAAGCGCTGAAGGACATCAGCAGGGACCGAACAGTCTTGACCATCGCGCACCGCCTCAGCACCATACAGTCAGCGGACGAAGTCGCGGTCATAGGCGATGGCAGGATCGTGGAGAAGGGGCCGTATACTGAGCTAATGGCGAAACCTGACGGATACTTCAGAGAGCTGATCATGCATCAGACCTTCGCCGGTTCGAAGTCAAAGAGCAGTGAGGATGTCCAGAAAACCTAATGTGCAAGTTTTTTTTTTTTTCAGTAAAAAATGTACCTGCAACCGTGTAACGTTACTCACGCAATATCCACAGACTGGCCGAGCATTATTCTAAAAATAGTATTATTCTGTTCACATTATTCCCTGCCATCGAACTATTACGCTTAGAATGGAAGTTTCTAACAAATTTCCGCTCGAAACGTAAGCTATAAACCAACCCATGTGTGGCCTGTAATTACATTTGCCGACACGCACACAAGCGCATGAGTACCTTGAGCACTGACGCGACGATAGCCTTTTAGGCTTGCTAAAAACGGCTTATCGCCGCGCCGACGACTGCCTTTCTTTACCTGTTTATTCTAAGTTCCCTGCAGAAAATTATAGATTTTTTTACATGTATTAATTTAATATGTACAGCAGAATTAGTATATACAATGCTGCTCACGCCTCAGCAAATAGATACTGTACACAGATTTTGTTTTGGTTCCGCACATGAACACCACTAAAATCTCTAGGCTACATTTGCAGTCAGTAACTGCAATTTTGAAGTTGCCTTGCGGTCCGTTTGTCTGGATCCTTATACATAACTAGCGGAGCTGGCAGACGTCGTCCTGCCCGGTGACATACCGACATCAGCGCCACCTACCGTGTATGCCACACCCGTCACCCACAGACCAATATATATTTGTTACAAAAAATGTGATAAGTAAACAAGTATAAATTAAAAATTAAAAAAAACCCCCGACATTCGCCATTTTGTGGCGGCGGCCATCTTGGATTTGCAATAATGCTATTCTATTAGTCAAGCCCTTTCATTTGATACCCATATCAAGGGAGTTGTGAAAAAGTATGTAATCCGCCATTTTGTAGCGGCAGCCATCTTGGACCCACTTTCATCAAACATAGCTAACAACACTCGACTAATTCACCTTTCAAACGAAAAAAACCGCATCCAAATCGGTCCACCCGTTTGAGCGCCACAGGGGAACAGACAGACAGACACACACACATACATACACACACAGACACGTCAAACTTATAACACCCCGTCGTTTTTGCGTCGGGTGTTAATGAAGAACCGCTCGACCGATTTTGTGCAAACTTCACATAAACCATCTACTAAATAGTCCGAACAAAGCCTAAACATTTGGTTTGGATAGGTGAGCCCGTTCTGAGAGCCCGGTGACAGTTATAAAATTACAACGAAAAGTGGCATTGATTTTTATATATAATATATCTTATATATGAAATTCTCGTGTCACAATTTTCGTTCCCATACTCCTCCGAAACGACTTGACCGATTCTCATGAAATTTTGTGAGCATATTGAGTAGGTCTTTTTTTTACTTGGGGAAATCCGTCATGGATACCACCGTGCCCGGGGAAGCACGGTGGTTATGTTGGACTTGAACCAACTAAAACCCCACGGTGTTCCGTCTCTCTTTTGGTTTGCTGGGTGCAGGAACACTTTCGTACACTACTGCACCCAGCAAAAGCACCACCAAAACAGGCCCAACTTCCGGATTATTACGAATCCTTTACACACTTTAAGGCGCGCCAGGAACACATGGCGCGCCTTCCAACTCGAGGACCTTTTCTCCTGCGGACGATAAACTCCCCGTGTCTATCGCGCGGAGGTCCTCATTATGGAGGCAGGCGGCGGTCGTGCCACACGAGTAGTAAATCTACAGAGGGAAGCTTCCACAAGCGGCTCGCTGTAGGTATACTCACACAAACACACTCACCAACGGTTCACGGACGCGCGCTCGTTCCACTAACTGGTACAGTTGGTGACAAACATGCGCATATGTGTGAGTGTACCTACAGCGGGCTGCTTACTAGAAGCTTCCCCTCTGTAGGTACTCTGTGGTCGTGCGCTTGCCTGCGCCCAGTTCTCCTACGGCGACTCGGATGGACGTTCACCGCTAACTCCCGCTCACGCTCCGCCGTTTCCTTTGCGGACATCACCTCCTCGCAAAAGGAGACGGCGGTACTCCACGCTGTCTCGCTCCGAACCATCGCTCGAACTATGTTCTGGAGCTAGAGGCCACCGACTGCCGCATCGAGTGCACGGCGCTGCCGCCGTGCACTCGATCGCCGCCCAAGCTGGGCACTCCTCCAGCGTATGCTGCGCCGTGTCCTCGAGGCAGCCCTCACAATGGCGGCAACCGGGTGATTGCTCCCGACCTATGCGATGCAGATACTCACCGAAACAGCCATGTCCGGCAAGTATCTGCGTCAGCCGGAAGGTTAGGGTGCCATGTTTCCGCCCCGACCAATCCTCCATTACGGGCCTTACCGCGTCAATGGTGGCGTGCCCTGCGCTGGGGTGTTCCAAACGCTCCTTCCATTCCACCATAAGGATCTGACGGAGCTGAGATCGACGCTGCGCATACACCCGCGGCAACGGTCGCCCTCCCCGTCCTCTCGCCTCCACTGACCACTGGTATAGGGAGGCGAGAGTTTTCGCCTCGAGATCCCATGGCGGAGATATTGAGTAGGTCTAAGAATCGGCCAATATCTATTTTTCATCCCCCGAAATGTTAAGGGTAGTCTACCCCTAAATTTATTTATTTTTATTTTTTAGACAAAATTTTTAGTTTTTATTTTTTTATGATACAAAATACATACAATCCAAATTTTTCACCCTTCCACGATCAACCCTTATTTTTTAATTGCGATATTAGTACTTTGATGACCGGGTAGGTTGCACAGTGCACTGATGTCAGTATGTCACCGGGCAGGACGACGTCTGCCGGGTCCGCTAGTATAGATATAGATTTGGATACTACGACACTTACGAGTACATAGATGAATTGTTGAAGAGAGTTCAAGGTAACAAAATAATACCTACAATATCTCAATCAGCCTGTTTATTAAGGGCCCTGTTTAAATTACTCAAGTCATCCACATAAAGTTTTATCCTCTTCGACAAACGGTTGAAATTGGTAGAAACGTTTATTTTACTCCAGTTATTTTACTCCAGTTTATGTACGCCAGTTTTTACTCCGTTGGTGAGCCCTGACATTGGGATCTAATTCACTATTTCTGAATCATCATCATCATCATCGGCGCTACAGCCCTTTGTGGGCCCGGGCCTGCTCAAGACGATTCTTCCACCGGTCTCTATCTTTGGCGTTCGTTTTCCAGTTCTTAAAACCAATCCGCTTGGCGTCTTGGTTTACTCCATCTATCCATCGAAGCTTTGGCCGACCAATGTTTCTGCGTCCATCTGGGAGTGACGCCATTAGTTTTTTTTGGCGGGCGATGGTCATCCATTCGCTCTACATGTCCAGCCCATTGCAATCTTGCGATTTTAATGTGCCGGACCACGTTTGGCTCATTGAAGATTTTATAGAGCTCGAAGTTATACCTAATGCGCCACATTCCATTAACCTGTACTGCACCGTAGATTGATCTCAAAACCCTTCTTTCGAATATAAGGAGGGCTTCTTCATCTTTTTTACTGATCGCCCAACACTCACTGCCATACGTCAGCACAGGCCTTACTAGCGTTTTATACAGCTTAATTTTAACACGTCTTGATAGAAACCGCGATGTGAAGTGTTTTCTTAGACCATAGTATGCTCTGTTCGCGATAGTTATTCTGCGCTTTATTTCAGAGGAAATGTCGTTGGTGGATGTAACTTGTGAGCCTAAGTAAACAAAGCTCGAGCACTCTTTTATGGCTGCATCACCAATTATAATTGAACTCTGTGAGGCAGCTTCCGTCTTTGTCGATAGCATGTACTTTGTCTTTTGGGTGTTAATATTAAGGCCCACTTTTTCAGCGGCTGTTTTAATTCGTGTGTATTCTTGCTTCAGGGTGTCCAGATTTCTTGCAATGAGGTCGAGGTCATCTGCATAGCCCAAGATTTGGGACGACTTGTAGAATATAGTGCCCATGGTTTGTGTCTGTGAGTCTCTTATACATTTTTCTAGCACTAAGTTAAAAAGAAGACATGAAAGCGCATCTCCCTGCCTGAGACCATTGAGAGTTAAAAAATGGTCACCAAGGTCATTCTGAATTTTTACCTGATTCACAGTCTGTTTCAGTGTCATTTTTACTAGGTTTATTAGCTTGTGAGGGACTTGGAGTTCTTCAAGCGCCTCGAAGAGTTTGACTCTGGTAATACTATCGTAGGCGGCTTTGAAATCAATGAATACATGGTGCGTTGTGAGGTTGAATTCAAGCATCTTTTCTAATATTTGGCGGAGCGAGAATATTTGGTCTATTGTGGATCTGTTCGGGCGGAATCCGCATTGATACTCTCCAACGTTTTGTTCAGAGTACGGTAGAAGTCTAGTGTACAATATATTTGAGAATACCTTATAACCGGAGTTTAGTAAGGTTATTCCTCTATAGTTGGGACATTCCAGGGGGTCTCCTTTTTTGTGGAGTGGGCATATTAAGCCAAGAGCCCATTCTTTCGGCATGTCTTCCGAGGTCCATATATTAACTATAAGACGATGCATTTCATCGTACAGTATCGTTCCACCATACTTAAGCAGTTCTCCTGGGATTGTGTCGCTACCCGGGGACTTATTATTTTTTAATTTTTGCAGTGCTGTTTTTGTTTCAGTAATGTGGGGGAGCGCTACCTCATTCTCGGTATCGCTATGGTTGGTATCACCAGCCGTCGTCGATATTTGAGACATGTTTGGATTTAAAAGTTGTTTAAAATGATTCGTCCATCGTGCAAGTATCTCGACTTTGTCATTTAAAATAATCCCCTCTTCACTACGTATAGCTATATTCCTTGGCTTAAATTCTTTTCGCTGCATGTTCACCCTTTGATAGAATTTTCTACTGTTATTTTTCGCATAGCATTCACTTAATTCTAAGGCTTGATTGTCTTCATACTGTCTCTTCTTCTTTTTATGTACCTTCTTTTCTAAACGCCTTTTCTGTTTATAGTCTTCATTCGCTCGCCTTGTTCTCGCCTGTTGTAGTCGTACGTGTGCATCATTTTTTCTATTAGTGACTTCTTCACATTCGTTGTCAAACCAGCAGGATCTTTCCTGCGATTGTTGCACTCCCAGTGTTTCAATTGCCGACTCAACTACGCATCGTTTTATGTTAACCCAGGTGTGTTCTGGATTATCCAATTCTATATTTTCTATATGTTGTAATTTCTCTCTAAGCTTTTGTTGGTATTCATTTCTTGTATCTATGTCTTTCAGCTTATGACAATTAAATTTAGTTGCCCGTTGTGACTTATGTAGTTTCACTGAAGATATTCTTGCTCTTATACGTGCAGCGACAAGGTAATGGTCGGAGTCAATGTTTGCTCCCCTTTGGGACTTTACATCCATAAGGTTTGACGCATGCCTGCCATCTATCAGTATGTGGTCTATTTGATTGCACACGTTACCATCTGGGGACACCCATGTTCCCTTATGAATGCGCTTGTGTGGGAACTTAGTGCTGCCAATCACCATGTTATTTGTCATTGCAAAATTTACAAGTCTAGTACCATTTTCATTGCATTTCTCATGTAGACTATGCCTACCGACAGTTGGCTCATATTCATCTTCCTTTCCTACCTTAGCATTCATGTCACCTATCACAATTTTCACATCATAGGCTGGACAACTATTGTAAACATTTTGTAGTTTGTCGTACCACTCGTCCTTATCTTCCTCAGTGCTTTCTTCTGTTGGTGCATGGGCGTTTATAATCGAAAAGTTTCTAAATTTTCCTTTGATTCTCAGTGTACAGATCCTGTTGTTTATAGCCTTAAAATCAATCACTAGGTGCTTTAGTCTGTAGTTCACGAAAAAACCTGTACCGAATGTATGATGGTCGCCTTGACAACTATAGTAGATGTTATATTCACGCTTCTCCCTTTCTTTCTGAATAGCACAATTTCTGTATTCACATTTATTTTGTCATTGTAAGAAAAGCGAATTTTTCTTCGTATTATACCGAGTACCGATACTTTATAAAACACTTTAATTTAAGACTTCCAACGTGATAATTTTGTTAATATCTGTATTTATATTATATAATTGTTATAATAATATTATTATTATTGGAAATGTATCGGTTGTTGTATATTTATTTATTGGAAAACGTGTACATTTCTTAGCGAGTTGTTAGGTACGTTATAAAAAACTCCACTGAATAAAGTTTTATAATATATTGTTTTATCCGGAGTCTACGAAACCTATGTCATACTTATGTGTGAAATAATTACGAATACGATAAATAGGAAGTTGGATATAAAAACAAGTGATAAACATTGTACGTACAGGTCGTAAAAATGCGTAATTTCATAATGATTAATTTATTTTCATTATCAGTCTTTGCCAATCTTTATGGCTGTTCTTCTGAAGTTAGATTAGATTCATCGATCAATAAAATGTTTTATTTTTATTTTGAAATACACGCTTACTATTTGCATTCTGCTCGTCGAAACGCGGCTTCGTTCAGAGCGGCCATAAAGATTGGTGAGGATATGCTAGATTCGCAAAAAGTACTTCAACATCATAACATTTTGACGACCTCCCTGGCGCAGTGGTGAGCGCTGTGGTCTTATAAGCGGGAGGTCCTGGGTTCGATTCCCGGCAGGGGCAATTTTGAGATTTTATAATTTCTAAATTGTCTCTGGTCTGGTCTGGTGGGAGGCTTAAGCCGTGGCTGGTTACCACCCTACCGGCGCCGCCAAGCGATTTAGCGTTCCGGTACTATGCCGTGTAGAAACCGATTAGGGGTATGCGTACCTCTTCCAAGTTAGCCCGCTTCCATCTTAGACTGCATCATCACTTACCATCAGGTGAGATTGCAGTCAAGGGCTAACTTGTAGTTGAAATAAAAAATAAAAACTTACCGGACGCAAAACTTGAAACCTTTTCGTTTCGCACTTTTTTTTTCGCATTTTCTTGAATGATGCTAGAATCGCGAAAAGTGCTTCGACGCAATAATTTTAAATGCCGAACGCGACGCATTTTTTTTTGCTATTTTTTTACCTTTCTTGAACAAATATCGAGTTTGTTACGAAGTCAATTCATAAGTGCAACGCGCAATATCGTTCCATTCTTTGATTAACTAAATTAGTTTGTAATCAGCAAGCAATCAGGATGCAGTCGACCTTTGGAATTTCGCTCCGTAGACCTTCGTAAGTGATATCTAAATGTAAAAAAAAAACAATTGTAAGGCATCGTTTGTACAGAAGTGGTGAGTGGTGGTGACTGTTCGTATGTATCCTAGGAAGTAGTGTCAGCGCCGCTTCTGTATGAACCACGCCTTAAGTACTTTTTCAAGGAAATGAAAGAAAGAAAAAAAGGAAGGTTGTACCTTTGTATTAAGTAGGTATGTACATTGTATACAAGCTTATGTACAAAAAATTTAAAGAGTGTAATATTTATGTATAATTATATGTATTTAGATTGTACAGTGATGACGGGTATTGGAAAATGTAATTTTAATTTATTTGGTTAAATAAAAATATGGTTGTTGTTATTTTCACATTATTTTGTTGTCTATTATTTATTGAAACTTATTAAGCTTATTGGCTGACCTAAAAATTGAACTCGAGAACTATAGGTACCTATCTATTGTCACAATTAATTATTACCTATTGCTCAAAGTACATAAACCCATTGTGAGGTTGACTAGGTATCTAGGTCTGTAGTCTGTACGCTATAATCATGATTCCGATAGATTTTTCGATTGCCCTAGGTTAGGAATGCCGTTCCTACCGAGAAGAATCGGCAAGAAACTCGGCGGTTGCTCTTTTTTTAAATAACATTTTTTTTTCTGTGTGATAGCCTTACGCTTGACGGCAATCATCCTTATGGAAAGCAGTAGGTAATGAGGTCTAAGTTGGAACGCGCTTGCCTAGAAAATGCCTATTCACTCTTGCGTTGAAGGTGCTTAAGTTAGTGTCTAGCTTATTCGGCTGCACGTCAAGGTTCGAGTCCCGGTTCAGGCAAAAGTTTTTCAATTTGGGTTTTTCAACCAAAAAACTTAGGAAGTTGGCGGTGTTATACCCCGTGCCTCGGACACTCGTGTAAAGCCATCGATCCTGCGCTTGATCTCTTTCCGGTTGTTTCGGATTGCCGTTCCACTGGACTATGAGAGTGAGGGAATAGAGAGTGCACTTATGCATTAGATATAATATCTACTTATACTATTATATCTCTTGCATAGTTGGCTAGTCTCTAAGATTGGCTGCCGTGGCCGAAATTCTGTAGTGAAACGAAGGTGAACAGTTTGTATCTCTAACTCTTAATGCAATAGCGTTAAACGGGAATCGAACTCGGAACCTACTGTACCGCTCCGCCAGAGCGGCGTAGTAAAATTAATCAATGAGATTGATAAAAATAATTAGGTATGTAATATTTCTATGATAACCACAACAAGATAAAAAAAGTGATTGTAAACAAAAGCACGGCAATAAAATGTTAGTGAGTACATTGATAATGGCGCGATACACGAGATATTTGCCTTAGTTTTCATAGGATTACGTCTTGTTAGATAGGAACATGGACCTTGCCCTGTGACGGCGGCTTGTCTACGCGCCAAAACACTACGGGCGCGGATCAACATTTAGTATTTACGCGCTATCAGCTCGCGGGCGAACATTCCTATCGTAAAATGTCTCATTTGAAAATTATACGCGGAAATTTTACGCGCCAAGTTTTAAAAAGTTTTGCGTCGCACGCTAAAAAACAGAAAAAATTAAAAACCTCGCTACCGGTTCCCGTGCTTCGTAATTCAAATCGTGGTTTCGCTACTAAGCCCGCTGCAGTGTTGGAACAAAATGTTTTGAGTTCGCCATGGGGTGAAATCACTGTTGGGAAAGAAACAATGTACGAGTATGTTTTCAAGGACATCGATTTGTGGTCTGACGGTCCATGTGTGGTAAGTTTAAAATTTACTTTACAGAAAATCATTATATTTTGGTATCTATAGTCACCTTTTGCTAAGAGAACTTACTATATAGATGGATACCTATGTACCTACCCTAGTCAATCGTACCCCCATATAGATATACAATATAAGAAAAAATTAAACCCAATTATCCAAGTATGTATACCTGGATAAGATATAAGAGATAAGATAAACCCGCCAACCCGCATTGGAGCAGCGTGTCGGGTCTAAGCTCTAAGTCCCTCACTTCTATGAGAGAGGAGGCCTGTGCCCAGCAGTGGGACGTTAAAAGGCTGTAGTGGTGGTGGTGGTGGTACCTGGATAATTTGGTTTAATTTTTTCTTATATTTAACCATGGTTGATATGGTTTCTAGGCCTTTTATCTTTATCTAGTACTAGCGACCCGCCCCGGCTTCGCACGGGTAGTAGAGCATTTTATGCGTAGGTACTACCCGCTCAGGGATTAGGCAGCGTTATCGATGAAAGCTCCCAGGCGGCTTTTACGACTTTTTACGATATTTTCCACAATGAACTTACTATATCTCACCTTATACCCGAATTACTAATTCCGTGGAATTCTGACGTTTCATAATGTTACCAGACATAAAACAATTCCCACAAAAAAGATGAAAAATTCAAAACTTATGCAAATACAAATCAACTGCTGCATGTAGATATGACTTTCTAGTTTCCATTCTTAGCAATTTCTATTTTAGGGCGAAACAATTAATATTATTAAGCGGCTTAGAGCTTTATATGTTGACAGGGAATTAAAGTAGTTTGGGGTAAAATCGTACTTCGTAGATGTTAACCCTGTTCTCCATATAAATAACTCATCTGTAAATGAAAATGACAGCTGTCAGAATTAAGTCGATATTAAGTCAAAACTAAGGAGAAAAACTAAATATTTCAAATCAAATAAATTAGTGTATTTGGGACATAAGAAAGTAAGTTTTCACCAGATTCCGTGAAAAAAAAAATTATTTTAAAAGATAAAAATAAAGAACCAAAAACTTGGTTTTTTGAACTTTTCACATAAATTTTGAGGTTATGTGAAAAAAGTGTAAATATAAAAGTTGTAGATCTTTTTATTACCTACAACTTTGCCATTTAATTTTTTTCCATAGGACTTCTAGTTTTGCCGGAAATCGAGATAAACCGTTTTTTACCCTTAAAACTCCCCCCCTTTTTTCCCGAGCTCAGATCGCCCGTAAATTATTTTTCCTTGTATTTTATAATATTCTCCTCCTTTTCCAATGGGTTTCATCCTACGTACTGTGATTTTTTTTTTGGTTTCAAAAATTATCGACAATGGGCTATAGGGAGAACCGCGGCCGCCGACGCGCTTATAGGCACGCTCCCGCGCCGCCGCAATTTTTAAATCTGTAATATCTTCGAAAGTATTCATTTAAATCATATGCTGTAAAGGACCATATGGATTTATATAAAATCAACAATGCATTTAAGGTATTTAATTAGATAAGGATTAATGCTGTATTGGTTGAAATCGCTTCGAAAATTAGCCATTATTTGTCGTAAAAAGTAAATGACAAAAAAATGTTATTGTGGGATATCCATAAGAGATAGACATATACCATCGCGGACTTTTCTGTAGACCTTTTCAATGTGTACAATACTTAGTACATTATTTTGATAAATCTCGTAGGGTTCAGCCTGCGTTTGCAATGTAAGCGGAAAAAATGTAATTATTTACGACATCACATTAGAAACCTCAAAAATAACAGTATTTCTCCACAATTTAATGGATGTTATTATACATATAAACCTTCCTCTTGAATCACTCTATCTATTAAAAAAAACCGCATCAAAATCCGTTGCGTAGTTTTAAAGATTTAAGCGTACAAAGGGATATAGGGACAGAGAAAACGACTTTGTTTTATACTATGTAGTGAAGTATATAGCTGAAATCTGCGTCAATTTTATCAAATCAAATCAAAATTTTAAGTCCTTAATTTAACAGGCTGAAATCGACGTAAGTGAATAGTTAGATATTTAATTTGAATTTATAAAGATGTTTACAAATTGTTCTAGGTAGGTACAATAGGTAGATACTTCAATTTCACATAGTTAGTCCGTTATCTACTTATTATAGTAAGTACGTATAAAATCGGGATATTTTACAGAATCTTTGCTGTAAATCGTAGTTATGATCGTTGCGGGTACAAAGTTCAGATAAAATCTATATACACACGGATGAAGTCTCCGGCGATGATAGGAGAATATAAATAGATAGCGAAGGTTAAGGCTACCTGAAGATAGTAGTTGGCTCCAAGCTGAAATTTTAATAAACCGAATTTGGTTGCATTTTGATGCGACACTTCTGCAGTTGATATAAGGTTTTTACAAAGTCTCAATAGCGCAACGGTCAGATTACGGAGTGAAAACTGAACGGTCGACAGTTCAAATCCCACCCGTTACACTAGGTACCTGTTGTACCCAATCCTAGCACAAGCTTTACCTACGCTTATTTGGAAGGGAAAGGGGTAGGTATATTAGTCATGTACATCATGAGTAATATTCTTTACGAGCGGACACCCGCGACTTCGTTCGCGTGGATATTGATTTTAAAAATCCCGTGGGAATCATTTTGTTTTTCCTAAGCTCCTTTGAGCTCATACCTTGCTAAAAACTGTTAAAAGTTCACTGGCGGATGTTTAGGTAGATCAAAATGTAAACATCCGCCAGTGAAAGTCCCATCAAAATCGATCCAGCTTTTCAGAGATTAGCCACTAACCTTTAAAGTATCTCGTTTCTAACAAAAAAAAGAATGAATGAAATCGGACCACGCGTTAATGAATCACAGCTAAGTACACATTTTAACCTTCATCCCCTCTCCCAAGGGAACCGTGCTGAATTTCGGGATAAAAAGTATCCTATATGTTACTCCATAGTATAAACTTAAATCATGGTAATTTTCTTTTCAATCCATTTAGTAGTTTTTGCGTGATGCGCGCACAAACATACAGACAAACAGACAAAAATTTCAAAAATGGCTTTTTTACGTTCTATTACTTATCCCTAACATCCCCCAGTTATTATTTTGCAAAAATCTTTAATGTACAGATACGGCAAGTCTAGGATTTTATTATATGTATAGATATAGATAAAAGAAAATAGCAATTTGAATCCACTGCGTAGTTGTGGTTCAGTTGCGACAAACTGCAATAGCGTTAACGCATTGAAACTATCATTTTGCAGCCGGTGGCGTACAGTTTAAATGCAATTCGTCTCGCTATACAAACATACTTAGATAGTTCATCAGTTCATAGCGCGGATCTTCTGAAGGTTTGAAATTATATAGGTAGACTTAGTTTTTGTATAAGTAGTACTAATAATCCAGTCAATTTAGACTTCCAAGTTTACAATAATTCACACCTGGCTGAAAATTGATAGGATTGTTCGAAACACTGTTATAAATTAAATGTGAAAAGTCCTCATCGATCCGACACAGAGTAATTTTTTTTTCAGCCAAGTGTGAATAAACTGCGTGTCCAGGAGTAAATTTTTTTCCAGGTGTCGGATTGATTTTGAACAATCCTACCAATATTCAGCCAGGTGTGAATTATTGTAACCTCACCCCTATTTTTTAGTATTAGTATTAAAGGGTATGATTAATGAAATAGGACTGCAATAGTGTTTGACCTCTGACCTTTAACGCAGTTCTTGCAATGTTTGCAGTAAAAAATATGATGCAGTAAAATAAGATTGTACCTAAACCTAAGATTAATGAAAAAAATTGATGGTAAACTTAGCACTAATAAATTAAACAGATACACAGATGCCGATAAACATGGACACCTACTTAAAAAGTTAAAATACACAATCCAACCAAATTACCCACCACTGGCATGCGTCGCGTGTTTTATTATGCTAAAATCATACTACAGAGTACAGACCAACCCTATGCATGTTATAAATAAAACATCTTTCTGCCCTGATTGTTTCCTTAGAATAAATTTTTAACTATTTTTCAGAAATCTCTGACATTGAATTGAGTTTATGCCAGATCAATTTTTTTCATACCTATCCTACTTAATTAAATTGCAATTCACAAGTATTCTTAGAACGAACCCCCATTTCTTCATGTGGGGGACTCACCCCACATGAAGAAATGGGGGTGTCATCCCCTGTTTCGTCCGCAGTGCCCTCTGCTAATCAGAGGGACACGCGGAGAAACCTCCCTGCGCCAGGTCATTGACCATCCCCGTAGGAAAATTATTAACCACTAGTGGACCGGGCAGACTTCGTCCTGCCCGGTGACATACCGCCATCGGCGCTACCTACTGAGACCCGGTAGGTTACCTGTACCTACCCGGTAATTGTGTTTTCAAATAATCCATGAACCCATTGAAATATACGCACAAAATTTCATACAAATCGATCCAGCCGTTTAGGAGGAGTTAGGTGACAAACACACGTACAAAAGAATTATAATTATAAATACGGGTGAGAGGGTGACAGAGTTTACCGTATCCACGCGACGGGATGTTTGACAATTACGAAACCCGTGAACATTTTGTATGGGGAAATGTTTTTACTTTTATTTTATTTTTTCCTCAATTTTCCAATGTTTTTAATAGTTATTCTGCTATTCGGGACGGAGACAAATACAACAAATCAATAATTATGAAAATAGCTCCAGCCGTTCTCGAGTTATAAGTGTTCGGAGTAACACGACTTTGTTTTATATATATAGATAGATGTACCACAAATATTCTTAATTCCTCATATTAGATTGCACGATTACTGATTACACACAATTTACACGGTGCCACATAAGTTGACTTAATTTTTATGGACACGCACATGTTCCCGATCGCCAAGTTCCGTCTATAATTTTCCTATATCTGTGGTAACCCTATAAATAAGCGCCAAACTCCAACGGTCAAATCTTCTCGTGCCAAATAATATTTAGCTGCTTGCGTTACGTTTATTTATTTATTAGTAAGTATGCAGTAACTATATTATGCTCTTCATAATATTTTATTTTCATGTAGGTAACTATAATACTTACAAGAAGGGAGATGGTTCCAGTCGGGTCCCATTATGAGGATAGTTTCCAATATTATATACCTACTAGCTTCTGCTCGCGGCTTCGCCCTCGTTACTTTCGGTTTTTTACAAATCCCGAGGGAATTGTGCATTTCCGGTTCCCGTTCCCGCTCCCTTTTCTAACCTTTATACCTACTTTCAAGGAAATTGCTATAGTAATCTACATAATATGGTATTTTCAAAATCCCGTGGGAACTGTGGATTTTTCCATTCAAAATTTCAGACAAATCGGTTCAGTAGTTGCGGCGTTAAAGAGTAACAAACATACACACACACACACACACACACACAAACTCTCGCCTTTATAATATTACTTAGTGTGAAGTGTGATTAGGTACATTCGATGTTGGAATTGGAAGCAGGTACCTATATCTCATGAGCATTGACGAACCCGCAGGGCGATTCAGAACACTTCGATTCGGTTTCGGTTTCGACAACTACCCTGTCGATACGGTTATTCTGAATTAAAAATACATCTTATCGTACGGTAAGTTATTCAGAACACTTCGATAACGTAACTATCGATCGATTCGGTAAGTTATCGTACGATAAGATGTATTTTCAATTCAGAATAACCGTATCGACAGGGTAGTTGTCGAAACCGAAACCGAATCGAAGTGTTCTGAATCGCCCTGCCGGTCAACTTTGGAGCGCTGTAACAGCGTTTTAAATAAAAGAAAAAAAATTATAGGAAAAAATTTTTCTCAAAAGATCATCTACAAAATTGGTCTGAGGTAATTTTTTTGTAAAATGTATAAAAAAAGTTGTAGAGCAAAAACGATTTTATAAAAATTTTCTCACTTATTTGCTTATATAACTTCTTTAATTTTTATTTAGGGCCAAAAGTTATATAAACATATTTGTAGGCAAAACAATTTGCTACAAATTATGTCTTCACGAATTTTTTGTAAGACGCATAGTTTCCGAGATATTGCGAAAAAAGTGTTTTCACCCCTTTTTCCAAGATGGCGGCCGGGGGACAAGGGTGGCGACCCCACAAGCTTGAGGTTAAGCTTCTATTGACCCCCCACACATGTCCCAAAAATAAAATTGGTTCCTCTAAAAAATGCAAAGCTCATGTAACATTTCAATGAAGTAAGTATAATAGAGAATACGAATTAGTGAACATTGGCTATTGTCAGATTATGATAATTAAGATGTATTGTGCTCAATCAGTGACAAAACGTAGGCAGGTAAGTTACATTTGAATAAACCCGAAATAAATCAATGTTTGACAATGTTGATGCTAAATTGAATCAAGATCAAAAGGGTCGATTTGTGTCAAAATCTATACGAATTAATAAAATTTAAGTGTCTGTCCGTCATTTCAAAATGACTTCCTTTTATTTATTTCGTATGATTAATTATTTGAAGAAAAGCATTAATCATTCATAACCCAAACACGCGTTTTCGTAATTTTCTGTCTGTGTCCGAGCTAACCTACGGTTCCGTTGAATACATTTTGACGTGTCCCTAATGAGTCCCTGAAATATTCAGTAGGTAATTTAGGTTCCTGGGTGAAAAATAAAAACTGTTAATAGGTAGGTACTATTGACTAATATTAGCCACTCAAAAGTCAGAACAGACAGACATACATGCAGACATTTGAAAAACGTAGTGTACGTTTGGGTTACGCTATCGCTCAAATAATATATATGTAATGAGTTAATGAAGCTGTGATAGCCTAGTGGTTAGGACGACCGACTTCTAGTCGGAGGTCGTGGGTTCGATCCCGGGCCAAACCATCCAAATTGAAACCAATTTCAATGCCCATTGAAATATACACACAAAATCGCATCCAAATCGGTCCAGCCGTTTAGGAGGAATAGGGGAACAAACGCATACATCTACAGAAGATTATTATATCTTCTTCTATTAATATATATATAGCTGCTCGTGCTGATTCACTGACTCACTGATTCACTGACTCATTGATCACCTCTCCTGAACAATTTTGTATGAAAATATTTTTTTTTACAAATTGTTTCGTATAGAGGACAAAAATTCATTCGGAGGAAAAATATGGAGAGAGCTGATGATTGAGGATTTCAGAGACGAGCGAACAGCACGCTTAAGGTATTGAAGATAGGTGGGGGGTGCTCGAGCAAATGTCACTCGAAACGTCATCCAATTGGCAGTGACCTGAAAAAAAATTCAAAATGGCGAAAAAAAGATGGCCGCCATACAAATTTCGTCGGTCTCTATCTCAGAGGGTATAAAAGATAGAAGAGTGGTTTCTTGACAAAAAATGATCAGGATCGGAAGGTCTACTTGATGAATGGAAAAAATATTCAAAATGGCGGAATTTATATTTCCATAGAAAATGCAGTATAGCGAATATTGAAGAGACTACAAGTTGTAAACTATGCAAGGCTTTGATGCGGTTCTTTGGAGAACTCTCAAAGAAAAATATGGGAAGACATGATGATTGAGGGTTTGGAAGATGGATGAGGAGCCCGGGCAGGGTATTGTAGATAGATGGGAGGTGTTCAAACAAAAATTACTCAGAATCTCATCCAATTGGCACTGAGTTGAAAAAAAAAAAACAAAATGGCGGATTCAAGAAGGCGGTTATACAAATTTCGTCGGTGTCTATCTCACCAAGTATAAAAGATGGAAGAGTAGTTTCTTAGAAAAATATGATCAAGAACTAAAGATCTACAATTTGATGAACAGAAAAAAATCAAGATGGCGGAATTTATTTTTTTCACACAAAATATAGGTATGGCGAATATTGAAGAGACTATAAGTTGGGAAACTATACAAGACTTTGATACGGTTCCTTTTCAAAATTTGTTTTTATGGAAGAACTCTCCTTCTGGCAAATGATTCGGAGAAAAAAATTTGGAGAGTGATGATGATCGAGGGCTTCGAAGATGGATGAGGAGCACGGCCAGGGTTAATGATGCTGAAAATGATAGAAGAAGGTGGAGGCTGGTAAAACAAAAATAATACTGAAATCCCCGCGGTCCGCTTTAGCGGGCCGCGCAGCCAAGCGCCCTACTAGTCTATATCTATACATACTTATAATAAAATCGTAACTTGCCGTATCTGTACATTGAAGATTTTTGCAAAATAATAACTGGGGGATGTTAGGGATAAATAATAGAACGTAAAACAGCTATTTTTGAAATTTTTGTCTGTTTATCTGTTTGACTGTTTATCTCTTTGTCTGTATGTTTGTGCGCGCATCATGCAAAAACTACTGAATGGATTGAAACGAAACTAGATACGATTTAAGTTCATACTACGGAGTAACATATAGGATACTTTTTATCCCAAATTCAGCACGGTTCCCTAGGGAGAGGGGATGAAAGTCAAAACATGTATTTAGCTGTAATTCAATAACGCGTGGTCCGATTTCATTCATTCTTTTTTTGTTAGAAAGTAGATACTTTAGAGATTACCGACTAATCTCTAAAAGGCTGTATCGATTTTGATGGGACTTTCACTGGCGGACGTTTACATTTTGATCTACCTAAATATCTGCCAGTGAACTTTTTACAGTTTTAGTATGATATGAGCTTAGGAAAAACAAAATGATTCCCACGGGATTTTTTAAAACCAATATCCACGCGAACGAAGTCGCGGGTGTCCGCTTGCTTATACATATTAAGAAAGATAACATTCTTATAAATATTGCATTGTAGACATGCGGTGCATCCGGGCGGTCGTACGACTATGCAATGACGAAAATGATGGTGGAGCGATGCGCGCGCGCGCTGGCGGCGGCCCTGAAGCTGCGGCCCGGCGAGAGGCTCGGCCTCATACTGCCCAACATACCAGAGTTCGTCGTGCTCATACACGGCGCCATGAGAGCGGGGCTGGTGGTCACCTTCGCCAACCCGCTGTACACTGCTGGTAAGGAAGTAATAGCCATAGACAGTACAACCACTGATTCTGACTACTATTCGATAGGCACTTGGTAGCTCTTAACTAGTGATAAATATTTTAATTTGTTACATCTTACAATGATAATGCCTGACTTGACTACCACTACACCACTACATTTTAACTTCCCACAGCTGGGCATAGGCCTCTTCTCTCATAGGAGAGAGGGATTTAGAGCTTAGACCCGTCACGCTGCTCCAATGCGGGTTGGCGGGCTTTAACGACTGTTGTCACATGATAGTGATAATAATCGAGGCCGACTGCTTAACGTGCTCTCCGAGGCACGGAGGTGAAACACCGCCGACTACCAAGTCCGGGCTAGCACTGCGAATTTCTTGACAAAAACCCAATACCTATTTATAACAATTATAATTATTTGCCCGACCCGGGAATCGAACCCGGGATCTCGTGATCTGCGGTCGAATATGCTAACCACTAGACCAACGAGGCAGTTTTACTCGAAAGATACCTCTTAACTAGCGATAGGTATTTTAATTTGTTACATCTTACAATGTAGTACCTACTAACTAGAGATTAAATAAAATAGAAAAAATAAAATTCTTAAATAATTATGGTTGTAGGTTTATTTATTGCCCATAAATATATAGGTAGATATTTTTAATACTTGTAAAAATAAATTCTGTTTTGATATGATTGTTTAATAAATAAGTTTAAGTATTGTTTGATAGCCTCAATAGCGCAACGGTCGTCGGGCGCGGATCAAAAACCGTAAGGTCGACGGTTCAAACCCCACCCGTTACACTATTGTCGTACCCACTACTAGCACACTTCACTTAATTGAAGGAAAAAGGGGAATATTAGCCATATTCATCATGGCTAATATTCTTTAAAACAAGAGATAAAGTTCGTAAACTAAAACCCGACTACTAAAGTGTGCAGAGAAACGTGTATTCAACTGCGTACTAATGAGAATTGGAACGGAAGAAGCGCGGGGCAAGCAGCTAGTGGAGCCATCTGTTATGGGTATCCAAAACTAACGTAATATTCTAGTATAAGTCGCGAAGGTCACTTCTCGATTTTTTTTGTATACATATAAAATGTAGCCAATATCACTCGGACCATAACAACGAATCAATTGACATCTCATTCATCAAAATTGTCGCAGTACGTATAGAATGTGATACAAAAATTAAATACAAACACACATAGACTGTTTACGGTGGAACACACAGAATCTGATACAAAAATTAAATACAAACACACATAGACTGCTAAAATCATAACCCTTCTATAAGGCTTTGCATAATTACCCAGTTTTTTTTTTTCAATTTTAATTTTTTAAAATGAATTCCAGATGAGGTGAGTCGTCAATTCACTGACTGCGGTGTGAAGTCGATCGCCACCATCGAGCTGTTCATGCCGGTCGCGATGGAAGTGAGCAAGAAGCTCAAGGACTACAAGGGGACTATTTGGGTCGGAGGGGAGGACGACAAGGTCAAAGGTAAATGCGTCTAGACTTACGCTCACTTTAAATAATGACGCATCTGCATTGTTTTGTCTGTTTCTGCTGCATTAAATTGCTATTGCACTTCCAGCTCTCATTACTGAGTTTTTATTCTTTGGACATTTTAATTTTATAAGGGGGATCAAAAGCAAAAAGATATCCTTCAAATTCTTATTGAATTATTCGTGCTCCCGTTTTGAAAATATGCGCGGACAAAAATCAGAATCCTGATTACTGAGGGATGAAGTCTTCATGAACATCTTGTAGCTTTTGTTTTTATTCAACAACAAGGTGGCCCTTGACTACAATCTCACCTGATGGTAATTGACGATGCAGTCTAAGATGCAAGCGGGCTAACTTGGAAGAGGTAGGTATATGCATATCCCTGATCGGTTTCTACCATGATACCTATAGGTTCATGGTTTCTACACGACATCGTACTTACCCAATCGCTTGGCGGCATGGCTTTGGACTTGGTAGGGTGGTAACTGGTAACCCAGCCACGGCTGATATCTTAATTTTATTTTATTTTTCAAGGGATTCATGGCCTGCGATCGCTGTTAATGGCCGACCATAAGGCTGATCTGCCGACGCTGAACTGCGACGACGTCTGTCTGATCCCCTACTCCAGCGGGACTACAGGCATGCCCAAAGGAGTCATGTTGACTCACAAGAATTTAGTTTCCAATTTGAAGCAGGTACAAGCACCTAAGATGATGAAGTACGAAGGTGAAAAAGGTAAGTTGATCTGTTCACTTCTTCATGTGTTTAAAAGTTTTCTGGAGATTTTTTTACTTTACGCGCATTTGAATTTTTTGAATTGAGAACTTCTTTACGATCGTTGTGCATATGGAAATTCGATGAAACGAAAAAGCGACACCATTTTAGCCTACAAAGTCAAAATCAAGGTTAAGGTCATTTTTCTGAAGTTTCACTTTTGCCGGGTGTGAATTGGCTCACACTCTTTTATTTTATTTTTGTATCTGTCTGTCAATCTGTATAAATATATATTAACAGTTTAACAGAATCGCTACCATTATCTTAGCTGTATAACAAACATGTTGTATTCTCTCTTTGTCCCTAGTTGTATAATGAATTAATCTGTCAGTCTGGAATGAAGAAGTTTTTCTTCTAGTATTCTCCAACTTAAATTAAATTAAAAATATATTTTCCAGGTAAAGGAGACGTTGTTCTTACGGTTCCCCCGTTTTTCCACATCTATGGTTTCAATGGAGTTCTGAATTATAATCTTGTTCTAGGATACCACATTGTTTCTATACCCAAGTAAGATATTTATTTTAGAAATACTTAGTTACCTACTTTATATTGAAAAATCAACTACATTTAAAAAGTTTTTGTTTATTTAATTTGAAATAAACTATCAAGCGATTTTGTTATTTTGAGACCGGTCAATTTTGTACACACAATTTGTATACTAATTTGCACACAATTTTGTATACTAATTCCATTCAGTTAGAAGTATGGTCCATCTCAATTCGAATTTTACACAATTATTGCGCCCATCAGGAAACCTATTTTTTTTTGCATTCTGCAGGTAGTTTGTCACGTACCTATATTTCCAATTCAGAAAAATAGAAATTTTATTATTTTAGATTCACGCCAGAAGATTATATCAAATGTTTGATGGAGTTCGAGCCCACGACGCTGTTCGTGGTGCCATCTTTACTGGCGTTCATGGCCACACACCCTATGGTCAAGAAGGAGCATCTACAGTCAGTGGAAACCATCATGGTGGGCGCGGCTCCTACCACTGATAGTATGCTAGAGAAATTTCTGCTGAAGTGCGAAAAAACTAAAGACGAAATAAAGCTGCTACAAGGTTTGTTTTTTCGATGTTTTAATAAGTTGCGTGGATTTAAAGTTACAATTATTAAAGCTCGGAAATTTTTTCAGAGATAAATAACAAAATGAGCAATTTGATAAAAAACTACTTTTTTTTTCAAAGGCGATATTATATTTAGTCGCTGCTTCTCGTAGATGTAACTTAGATCGGTAAAATCAGAGATAGGCAGGTATGGTATTACAAAATCGAGCTATACGGTTTTAAATATCTCAATAGAAGATCACCTTGGTGCATCACTTTAGCTATATTTCTGCAGTCATCATCTTTTTAATGAATCTAAACTCCGGTCGCTATAATCATCTATAGGTAATCTAAGTATAATAATTATTCAGAACATTAAGGGCCTGTTTCACCCCCGATCCTGATAAGTGTCGGATAGCTAAACGTAAGTTTTGTCAATTTCCTACATTATGTCAAATGACAAAGACAAAAGTTGTGGATAAGCTATCCAACACTTATCTGCAGGTGGTGAAACACCCAGCCTCAGCCCTGAATGTCACATATTCATCATCGTAACGTACATATTGCAGGTTACGGCATGACGGAAACCTCTCCCGTAACTCTAATGACACCGTACAGTTACCCGTATGGGAAAGTGGGATCTGTGGGACAGTTGGTGCCGTCGACACAGGCGAGGGTCGTCTCGCTAACGAAAGGAGAAGCCCTGGGCCCGCATCAATCTGGAGAACTTTTGTTCAGGGGACCACAGGTAAGGGCAGTCCGCAGTGCTTTTTATTTTTATTCATCTCTAAGTTAGCCTTTGACTGCGATTGCACCTGATGGTAAGTGACGATGCAGAGGTGGAAACGGGCTAACCTGGAAGAGGTATGGCAGTTTTTATTAAACCCATACCCCCTGGTCAGTAGTTACCAAATATTCTTGGTCATTTTTCTTAAGGCATTTTTTTCCATTATTAATAATAATAATTAATTAATTTTGTCGATCACAAGAATGCACGCGGCACAGTAAACAATTGGAATACTTATTAATCTTAAAAAAATGTTTCTGCATATCAAAATATCTGTATACGATGGTAAAAAACTTCGTTTAAATATTGCAGGTCATGAAAGGCTATTGGAACAACGAGACGGCAACCAAGGAAACAATAGACAGCGAGGGCTGGTTACACACGGGAGATGTGGCTTACTATGATGAAGATCATTATTTCTATATCGTTGACCGCACCAAAGAGCTTATCAAGGTCAAGGGTAACCAGGTAATTTATCATTGGCACTTACTAGGTCGATTATAGTATCTAATATTTAAATCAGCGAATTATTTATTTTCGTACTACCCGCAATTTTTTTTTTGTATTTTTAGCTGGGCGTTGCTGTTAACTAAAATATTCTGGTAACAGACTTTTATAAAAAAAAAAACCTATTGGTACCGCTAGTAAAAATTGTTTGTTTGGAATTTATCTAAATAAGCTTCCCATTTTAAAGATTCATCACTACATAGTATAAAACAAAGTCGCTTTCTCTGTCCCTATATCCCTATGTATGCTTAAATCTTTAAAACTACGCAACGGATTTTGATGCGGTTTCTTTTAATAGATAGAGTGATTCAAGCGAAAGGTTTATAAGTAGAAAAATTGGACCCGGTAGGTGGCGCTAATAGCGGGCAGGACGACGTCTGCCGGGTCCGCTAGTATTCTATAAGTTAGCTTGTTTTAAGTTTAGCAAATGTTATTAAGAAGTGCATTGACACAAATTAGAAAATATGTTAACTTTCAGGTATCACCAACTGAAATCGAAAGCGTGATTATGGAAAAACCCGAAGTGGCAGATGTCGCTGTTGTCGGCATACCCGACGCGCTGGCAGGGGAAGTCCCTAAGGCGTTTGTCGTTCTAAAACCGAACCATAAACTTACAGAGAAACAGGTTTACGATCTCGTCGCTCAAAAACTGACAAAATATAAGCATCTCGAAGGAGGTGTCACCTTCGTAGACTCAATACCGCGTAATGTGGCGGGAAAAATATTGCGTAACGAACTAAAAGTATTAGGTAGGAAACATTGATTTTTTCCAATTGAAGAAAAATATGTTCTTATTAGATAGCATAATACTTTGTAAATAGGTTTTTAAATTACCAGTATCTGTGTAGAGTGGCTGATATAGGTTTCTAGCTGTATTATATAGCATTATTTTAAAGAATGTACTCTCAATACTTGTACTACTTGAAAATAATGCAATCCTTAAATAGTACAAAATATTAGATAATTATAATTTATAATACCTATTTCTTAATAAGTTTGTTAAAATCTTGTGTAAAAACTCATTTGTTATAGTATTCAATCACATTAATTCTAATCAAAGATTTTTAATTTTTAAATCAAACATAAATAAAGTGATTGCTATTAGAATGGTGGATTTGTATGGACTATGGATATTGACTGAGTTACAGATTTTTGTGTTTAATATTATTACTGAGAAGTATACAGTACTAGTAGATATTTAGACTGATACTTTAGTTGAATAGGATCTAGGTTATAGATTGTATATAATAGTATAATGTAGGCCCAAGTTCAACCTATGAGGTGTATGTACTAGGGTTGTTACGAATATTCGCATCCGCATCCGCAAATGCGGAATATTCGCATTAATTCAGACATCTGCATCCGCATCCACGTCCGCATCAATCAATGCGGAGTTTTTACGGATGCAGATTCACATCAACAAAGATTTTTTATTATGAAACTTGAAGCTTTAAATTTTGTTGTGGCATAAGTAAAACAAACTTGTGTGATTTTATTCTAGAAATATGATTACATAAATAAAAAGTTAATTTTAAATTGATTTCCATTTATTTATGCACTTAAAATTTAAATAGTTGTATTTTTTTTAATCCCAAAATCCGCATCCGCATCAAATCCGCATCCGCGGATGTGAACTTCTAATAATCCGCATCCGCATCTGCATCCGCGGATGTCTAAATTTTTGCATCCGTAACAACCCTGGTATGTACTTATAAAAACACTGTAGTTTAAGAAAAATCTTAAAAATGTTTTACCTAAAATTTTTTTTAAAATACTGTTTTAAATGGTTTATGTTGTTTTAAATATATTTACTTGAATAAATGTATTGAGTTTTTTTTAAAGTAATTTTTAATCCAAAGCCCTGATTGTTTCATGTTCAAAAAATTGTTTTTTGTATGGAGTTGTGCCTTACTAAATGACAGTTTTATGACAACACAGTGGTCACTTGATGATCTAATCGTTTGGAAAAGTTGCTCTAGTGCCTTTAAACAAAAAGAGAAAGCTTTTTTGTTTAGGGGGGAGAAAATGCTCATCCTAATTAGAAGGAAAGGATGTGAATTGTAAACTATTGTGTTAATTATATCACTTTATTAAAAAAATACAATTGGGATTTGTGGACATTAATGCTAATTTTAGCTAATTTCCATAATGTAAAGAATTTTACAATATTCTCTAAATATTAATTAAATCTGAGAAAATCAATTTTATATTTCTTTACTTTTCGTTAACTATTTCAGCCACAGCTTTAGAGTTTTTTGCTTTAAGCCATTTTCTACAACTTGTCCGTCTAGGTTAGCCAGCTGCTAATACAATATCATTATTGTATCTTTATTCTTCATTTACAACATGTAGGCATCAATTTATTCAACAATTATGAAGCTTTTGAAATTGAGAAAACAGGGAAAACTTGCCCATTATGATGTGATAGAGTAAAATTAAATTATAGTAATTTTATGACTATGCCTCGGTGAAAGGTGAAAATGAGACAATATTATCATTTCTGAGGTTCCATACATAATGGAAATACTCTTAGAAATGTCAGCAACATTTTAATAACTCATTTACTTGCTAGAGAGCTGTGGCTGTATTAAATAAAGGAATACATAAATTTTTAAATATAAAAAACAGTATTCAATTCAATAATATTAAATAATTAAAATAATATAGGAGGTGCTTACCTATGAACTGTAATCTATATTCTACAATCTAAACATTCAATTGCCTATTAAAATACCTTTTTAAGCAACTGCACTTTCTTCAGTTGGCACAGAATTATCTTCTTTTATTACTTCTTTAATACCCTGATCTTCATTTTCTTTCTTGTCTGCCTCTTGAGTTGGAGTTTCTTCTTTTTTCTGCTCTATAGAAACCTGGGGCAGTTCTGACTGAACATCGGAAATTGAATAATTATCTGTCTGCATTTTAACCGGGGATGTTGCAGTTTCTTCAATCACTGGAGGTGATTCTTCTTGTATTTTAGTCACAGTAGGTTCTGGGGTTCCTATTGGTTTTTCAGATACTGGTTCCTCATGAATCTCTGCATGATCAACTTTGGGTGAGTTGCTGTTGCCGTCTGTATTGTCACTAGATGAAGAACTTTCCTCGCTTGATGACACTTCTGATACATTTTTGGACTCAACTTCTTCTTTAGTAGTTGAATCTGAGCTACTTTCATCAGTTGAGACATGGCTTGGTGTACCGATTGGTGTTTCGATGTTTTGGTTCTTTATGTCTTCCTCTAAAGTGTCTGATTTTGATTGTTCTCTTAACTTTAGCTCTATCATATCAGCGTCGTCCACTTTTATTTCCGGGATGACCATTGGTTCACTCGCACTAGCACTCGGCTCATCACACTTCATTTCTACATCGGTTTTGATCTCTGAAGGCTCTTCAATGATTGGTGTGCTATTATTATTCTTAACATCTTCACTACTTGTCGATGCGACTGCTGTTAATGGTATTTCCTTACTTCTATGGATAGAATCATCAGGACTATCATTTAGGTTCAACTCTGGTGGTGTCACAGACTCGTATTGAGGTGAAACTTTGCTTTGTGTGTCCATAGAACTTTCCTGTTTAGAATGTAGTCGTGCTTCTATGTCGTCTACCGAAATGTGTGCATCAGATGAACTAGGTTGTGGTTCATGGCTCAGCCGTGAGTCAGAGCCGTCTTTCCAAGATATATCCTCCATGTCCACGTCGACATTATACTCGGAATTATTATCGGAGCCGTTCACGATAGGTTCCATCGGTTCACCATTTTCTGGCTCAGGATGACGCAGATGGCCTGGTTCTCTGGTACTTACGACTAATATATTCTTCTCTATAGCCCTCATAAACTTATCGATTCGATTATACTGTTTTCGAGGGTAAGTGAGCAGTTCACAAATTCTTTGAACGGTAAACGGAGCTGAATTGAAAGAATCGAGTTTTTCGATCAAGCTATTCTTCATTGTATCGTAATTAAAAGGGTCTACGTTAGGGTATGGAGGAATTTCAATGCCTGGATTCGTTTCGTAGAAGTCAGTTATAACATTGAGGAGCTTTTCTTTGAACAAACTCTTCACAATGGACCACTGATACACGGGGTCGCCGGTACGCGCCACATACGCCAGATAGTCGTTCAGTTCTTGTGGTATAGTTTTTGGCTTACGTTTTGAGAACTCTTCTAAAAAATGGAATACTTCTTCAGCGTTTTCCATTGTAAACGAATTGATAGTTTAATAAAAAATAAGAATAATGCACCCAAACAATGTCAGCGTTAGCAAAGACCATAGAGCAAAGACAATAGTCAAAACCAACCACAGATTAGGTATTAGTTACTACGCAGTGTGACCACATTTAAATTGGTCAATCTACTTCTGTAGCTTAAAAAAACTACCGAAATATACCACAGTCTTGGTAAAAACTACCACAAATCTACCTCACTAATATGATAAAATAGAGATGAAATAAAACTATATTTCATTACAGTCTGGCCAACGAAAGTAGAAAATCATAAAATGCCGATAATTTTAAATGGCAGCACCAATTTTATGTCAAACTTCTGATAACTGTCACTCATTACTGTCAGATGTGTGACTGTCAATTGTTATTATTATTTTACGTAGGCAAGTACCTACATACCTTAGGAAGTTAGGTGTTCCAGAAATTACTTTGAAGTTTTTTTGGTGTTTAGCTGAATTTTCATGTTCCTTAAGAGACGCTATCCGTGGAAGAATATTGCAATTGCAGGCTTTACAAAAGGCGTTGTCTCCTTCCGATGATTTAGTCAACCACTTTGAAAATAAAGGGTTTTGCTCCCACTCCGTACGATATTGCCTTCTGCAGGGGCGTAGCTACCACCGTATCTGCCGTATCAATTACACGGGGCCCCCAAGCCACGGGGGCCCCCGATGTGCGTCATTATTGTCCATAGAGGCAAAATCTTTAGAAAAACTAAAGTCATCATCAGCTATTTACCAAACCCCCCAAACAAATTTTTATACGGGGCCCCCGTCAAGGTACGCTACGCCACTGGCCTTCTGTATTTTCTTTTCATGGTGATAAATTAAATAACAAAACAAAGAAATCGCTCTCGATATGTGCTCTTCAGCTCACAATATTCGTAATCTCGTGTTAATTAAGTCGTATCTAAAGGTACATCAAGTTAAAAGTTTACGTAGAAGTGCCTACTTGCAAACGGGCAAAGAAGATAAACAAAACAAGACTAGTTATGGCCTGTTATGGACGGGGAAACCCCGCCCCAAAAATCTTACTAAACAGAAGGTTTCCATATACTTGATCCAAAATCTACCCAATCTACCGGGAAAAAAATCAAAAATGTGTAATTATACCATAATCTACCCAACAATTTTTAACTACCACAACAAGCCTTAAATCTACCAAAAAAGTAGAAATCTACCACATGTGGTCACGCTGTTACTACGTAACAGATGCGACAGTGACTTTTCTTCGGGCTATTTCCATTTACGCCATTTAATGCGTTTTGGCGCCACTGTAGCTTTGCGGCTAGGGCTTGCCTGAGTCGATGATTTTTTATCGATACTAGTGATGGACTCGTTTTATCGATAACCAAATAACAGGGTTTTCTTATTAAGGTCTCTTGTTAACACGCCGTGAAAACTCACGTTTTGTATGGATATCCATACAAAACGTGAGTTTTCACGGCGTGTTAATAAGAGACCTTATAATTAAATTCAAACAAGATAAATTTATTTCAAACTTATTTATTCAAATCTTTATTTCTTAATCTAAATTATTTATTTTTCAAATACACATTTATTAATTATTAAAAACAATTTTTTCAAAAACTCAAACCAAGAAAACCTTAAACAGTGTTTAAATTGCTACCAATATTTGTCTTATAACCATTTTCATTAAGGTAATACATAAAAGTGCTTGCATCCCTGTATACAATAGTATGTATGTAATTAGAAAATTTTCATTAGGATAATATACTAAATTATTATTATTTAACATATTTTCATAGTCTCTATATATTTTTTAAATGAATAAATATCAGCATCCATATAGCTGCTTGCCTTTATGCGACTCTTACATTGGTTTTTTTGTTAGACACATGAATCCAACATAAACTAAACTAAAATGACAGGACTAAATAAATTCTTATCTCTTTTACAGTGATACCTGCGGAAAAGGATAGCACTATTTTTAAACCTGTCAATTCAGTTTAGTTTAGAGAATTGTGTACAACAGAATTGGCCACAATGTGTACATAAGCAGTATCCTATGGGTGCATTCTGGCTATGTATACAATGTAACATACATACATGCAATACATGTAACATAACGCATACATGCCGAGCATTGCATTTTAACTACTTGCGACATTCTCATTCCTATGAAGTAGATAAGATTGTGATTGAAAACAAGGTCCGACTTGTGCATGTTCCATCCCTTCATCTTCCTGCTTGCTGTAGTCTCCATACTGATGTTGCTGCTTCCAGTGTGAAAATTATCTGAAAATTATTAAATATAGGTAGGTGAGTAAAGTAGGTAGGTTGATGGTACTTGTAATTTTTTATGATAGGGGTTTATCTAATCCAAAAACATTGCAAGTATTTAACAGTATAAAAATGCAAGATAACTGTAAATTCAAAATTTTAATAATCCCCAACCTGTGGGAATCATGACATCCCAACGTCCTGCTCTAACCATCAGAACCTTTATTACTATGAAGTGTCTACCAAGTACCTATTCATCGAGACAAATCTAACTATAAAAAACCCGCATTCAAATCGGTTCACCCGTTTAAGAGCTACAGTGCGACAGACATATCCACACACATAGCAGTTCGATGGGGAGAGAGTTGGTAGGTACTAGGTAGGACATCCACCTTACACTATCGTTCTTCGGCAAACTTAGAAGTCTTAGATGTTGAGTAGCAAGTACCGACACAACACTTAGTCCCATGACGATCGATTCGTATATCGTATTCGTATCGTATCGTACTCGTATCGTGATCTCTAAAGTAGCACAGTTTGTCCTGTATCAAACAACAGCTGAGAATTTGGATTTCAACTCAGCAAATCAGCAAAATACTTACACAAAATTCAACGCTTTTTTCTGCTGCTAATATAGCAAATCGTAGTCCATAAAACGTAGCCGGAGTCAAATGTAAAACAGAGTTTCCGTAGTCCAAAACAAAGTACAAGTCAATATGATCGCCACCAAAATCCATTTAACAAAGCCAAGTCGTCGGGAAATATCACAAAAAACACCATGATAATCACCTCACTGATGATAATTGAGAACCTGTGATGAGAACAACGAAAAGCAAAGAAAAGTGGTGGAAATGAAAAATGAAAATTTCCCGAAATTTCGAAAATTTCATGACAATGACAGACCTCAGACTTATCACTGAAACCTAAATCACAGAGCTAAACACAGAAAATAACTAGATACTTATCATGAATTAGTGGAAAACCTATCATTAATCTGTGGACCTGTTATTTTCTGTGTTTACGTCTGTGGTGTGCGAACGATTGTAGCGCCAAAACGCAGAAAAAGGAACTACAGCTGTCATACCCCTGAAACCAACGGTGACAGTACTAACAGCATAGAGATAATAATAATAAGTAGAGTAGGCATACCTACCTTAAAAACGTGCCAAAAATACACTCACACACGCACAATCCCCCAACCTAAAATGGCGCGTGTTCATTGTGATGTCTCAAGTTGTGCGTGTGTGAGTGTTCATGTATACATTTTAGGGAGGCCATCTTAAGGGAAGTTGCAATAAAATTTCTGCCACGATCTGTTTTATTGTTATGTTTAAAAATGTAGTGTTGTCTCTTACACACTTATGAAAATTTTGATAAGCTTAAGCTATTTTCCGATCCACTATTTTCTATAGGACATTATGCCAAGTCCTCTTCTATAGGTTCATGACTAACAGTGACACATTCACAGATGACATTATACTATGCATACAAAGCATAGAAATAATAATAATATAGAAATGGCATACTATAGAAAATAGTGGATCGGAAAATAGCTCAAGCTTATCAACATTTTCAAAAGTGTGTAAGAGACAACACTACATTTTTAAACATAACAATAAAACTGTCGTGGCAAAAATTTTATTGCTTTTAGGTCTTAATATGGCGGATATTACAATAAAAACAAACAAAGCTATAACCTACAAATCACAATTCTCACTTATTATTCAATAGAACTTCTTCATTAAGCACTTAATAACATCAATTTCAAATAACAATATGAGTTCCTTCACTAACTGCAACATCAGAGGCTGCCAATGAAAAAATAGGAAAAAACATCCAAAATTGTCAACTCATCGCTTCACTACATAGTATAAAACAAAGTCGTTTTCTCTGTCCCTATATCCCTTTGTACGCTTAAATCTTTAAAACTACGCAACGGATTTTGATGCGGTTTTTTTTAATAGATAGAGTGATTCAAGAGGAAGGTTTATATGTATAATAACATCCATTAAATTGTGGAGAAATACTGTTATTTTTGAGGTTTCTAATGTGATGTCGTAAATAATTTCATTTTTTCCGCTTACATTGCAAACGCAGGCTGAACCCTACGAGATTTATCAAAATAATGTACTAAGTATTGTACACATTGAAAAGGTCTACAGAAAAGTCCGCGATGGTATATGTCTATCTCTTATGGATATCCCACAATAACATTTTTTTGTCATTTACTTTTTACGACAAATAATGGCTAATTTTCGAAGCGATTTCAACCAATACAGCATTAATCCTTATCTAATTAAATACCTTAAATGCATTGTTGATTTTATATAAATCCATATGGTCCTTTACAGCATATGATTTAAATGAATACTTTCGAAGATATTACAGATTTAAAAATTGCGGCGGCGCGGGAGCGTGCCTATAAGCGCGTCGGCGGCCGCGGTTCTCCCTATAGCCCATTGTCGATAATTTTTGAAACCAAAAAAAAAATCACAGTACGTAGGATGAAACCCATTGGAAAAGGAGGAGAATATTATAAAATACAAGGAAAAATAATTTACGGGCGATCTGAGCTCGGGAAAAAAGGGGGGGAGTTTTAAGGGTAAAAAACGGTTTATCTCGATTTCCGGCAAAACTAGAAGTCCTATGGAAAAAAATTAAATGGCAAAGTTGTAGGTAATAAAAAGATCTACAACTTTTATATTTACACTTTTTTCACATAACCTCAAAATTTATGTGAAAAGTTCAAAAAACCAAGTTTTTGGTTCTTTATTTTTATCTTTTAAAATAATTTTTTTTTTCACGGAATCTGGTGAAAACTTACTTTCTTATGTCCCAAATACACTAATTTATTTGATTTGAAATATTTAGTTTTTCTCCTTATTTTTGACTTAATATCGACTTAATTCTGACAGCTGTCATTTTCATTTACAGATGAGTTATTTATATGGAGAACAGGGTTAACATCTACGAAGTACGATTTTACCCCAAACTACTTTAATTCCCTGTCAACATATAAAGCTCTAAGCCGCTTAATAATATTAATTGTTTCACCCTAAAATAGAAATTGCTAAGAATGGAAACTAGAAAGTCATATCTACATGCAGCAGTTGATTTGTATTTGCATAAGTTTTGAATTTTTCATCTTTTTTGTGGGAATTGTTTTATCTCTGGTAACATTATGAAACGTCAGAATTCCACGGAATTAGTAATTCGGGTATAAGGTGAGATATAGTAAGTTCATTGTGGAAAATATCGTAAAAAGTCGTAAAAGCCGCCTGGGAGCTTTCATCGAAAACGCTGCCTAATCCCTGAGCGGGTAGTACCTACGCATAAAATGCTCTACTACCCGTGCGAAGCCGGGGCGGGTCGCTAGTAGTACTATAAAATTCTTTCGAAACTTGTATATTGCACGGATAATTATCATAAAAGTGATAAATAACCTTTTACTTCATAAATAAAGGTTGTTCAACTATATTTTAAACCATTTTCTTCGTATTTATTTAACCTTCTTATCTTAAAGAGTCAATGGCTAGGCATAAAATAAAAGATAGGTAGGTTAGGTTATACCCTAAGATATTGTAATATAGTTATACCATTGACCTAAAAGAAGAGGACTTGAAATACCTACTTTTTTGCCGTGCATACCTACACTCACTCACGCACAACTGCTTGTCCTAAAATGGCGGTTCTCCATAGAGTAAAGTGTAATAGCATTTATCGACAAATTTATCGATAAATTATAATAATCATTAGTTATTAATTAATCCTACCCACAAATTATTATTAAACTGATAGGGGTTTACACTACGATACTATATTATTTTATACTAGCTTCTGCCCGCGGCTTCGCCCGCGTGACTTTCGGTTTTTCACCAATCCCGAGGGAATCGTGGATTTTCGGTTCCCGTTCCCGCTCCCTTTTCCAACCTTTATACCTACTTTCAAGGAAGTTTGCTATAGTACCTAATCTACCTATAGCTGCTATAGATTCCGGTTTTTTTTTTCAACATCAAGCACAACACAAAAACAACAAACACAACACAAAAACAAAGTAATTGGATGTTGATTACTTTGTTTTTGTATTTAAAAATATGCAGTTGCTTGATTTTTCGTTTCGTGAAACGACACCAGGGTGTTCTGAATGTAATTACTTTGTTTATTACTAGGGCAGCCGAGTTAACCTAGTGTTGCTTACTACAAAATTTAATTTCCCTATTTTTCATGAGATTCTGGTCGATCTATACCTATTAATATATATTCATATCTTGTCGATATATTTTATGAATAAGTACCTACAACCCTAACTTCTACTAATCTATGAACATTAACTATCAGCTGTCATAACAAAAGATTAAGGTTAAATAAATACGAAGAAAATGGTATAAAATATAGTTGAACAACCTTTATTTATGAAGTAAAAGGTTATTTATCACTTTTATGATAATTATCCGTGCAATATACAAGTTTCAAAAGAATTTTATAGTACTAACCGATGAGTTGACAAGTTTGGATGTTTTTTCCTATTTTTCCATTGGCAGCCTCTGATGTCGCAGCAAGTGAAGGAACTCATATTGTTAATTGAAATTTATGTTATTAAGTGCTTAATGAAGAAGTTCTATTGAATAATAAGTGAGAATTGTGATTTGTAGGTTATAGCTTTGTTTGTTTTTATTTGTTGGAAGACAACAAATATTTATCCGTCATCTATGATTGTCTGTGATGACAGATGACAGGTGACAATGTGACGTTGACAGGTAAAACTAGAATGTCCGTTGTCTGTGGTACTTCGGCCATTACTGTCCTGTGTGTGAGATTGCTTGTAGAGAATGTAAAATAAACGTGTCGTATAAATTATTAAAGTATTTTATTTTCACAATAGGAAACTACCGAAATAATTCAATAGTAATATCCGCCATATTAAGACCTAAAAGCAATAAAATTTTTGCCACGACCTGTTTTATTGTTATGTTTAAAAATGTAGTCTTGTCTCTTACACACTTATGAAAATTTTGATAAGCTTGAGCTATTTTCCGATCCACTATTTTCTATAGGACATTATGCCATTTCTATATTATTATTATTTCTATGAGTTATACCTATAAAATTGATAATGACAATGAGTGATGACATTGACATTTGACATTGACAAATGACAATAGTAGAAATCTAAGAAATAGAAAACAAAAATTATTTAATTTTTCTCGTCACATATTTTCTGAAAATTATTTATATCACGGTTCAAATAATACGTAAAAATGAATTCAATACTAAGAAGAAACGTTTTACCAATTTGTAACAGTACATTCAAGATATCTTCTCGTTTATTTGCGGATGCGGTCATCAACGATAAAATTGATAAAATAGTAAAAAATAACAAAGTAGTCGTTTTTATGAAAGGTGTTCCCGAAGCCCCGAGATGTGGTTTTAGTAATGCGGTAGTTCAAATAATGAGAATGCATGCCGTGCCGTATGACAGTCACGATGTTTTGGCAGACGAGAATCTCCGTCAAGGTTGGTGGTTTTGTTTACCTATAAACATGATGTAATTTTGAATGCTCATCTTCCATTAACTCTAATCCATGCAAATAGAATAGAATAGAAAAGTTTTTTATTCAAATAAACTTTAACAAGTACTTTTGAATTGTCAAATGAATGAATTGAAAATGAAACTCGGTGGTTGCTCTTTTTCAAAATAATATAACATTATAGAGCATTGTTATTCAATATCATGTTTTGGGCTTTTAAATCATGTGATAATATTAAAAGCCTGTGTCCATATTTGAAGAGTTCAATCCTAATCAAATTTTGTGAGTATTAAATACAAGCGACCCACCCTGGCTTCGCACGGGTAGTAATTACCTGCTACTATCCCACCATACATTGTTTTGATAAATCTCAAAGGCATAAGGCAGTGTTTTTGATGAAAGCTCCCAGGCGGCTTGACTTTTTCCGACATTTTCAGCAATAATCTTCATATTTCAACCAATCTACACAAAACCTTAAGAAATTATACACCTAAACCTTCCTCATGAATCACTGTGTCTATTAGTGAAAACCTCATGAAAATATCTTCAGTAGTTTATGAGTTTTGTCATAGTGGGTAATGGCCTGGCATTTTATGGCCTTTCGTAAGCGCAAGATATTATTGTGAACTGACAGACAGATGCGACAGGGACTTTGTTTTATAATATGTAGTGATTTTTTGATCCGTAACAGTATACTACTTACTGGAGTGGAATAAATTTGGTGTTACTTTCCAGGTATCAAAGAGTATTCAAATTGGCCAACGATCCCACAAGTTTTTATCAACGGAGAATTTGTTGGAGGTTGTGACATTATGCTTCAGATGCACCAGTCGGGGGAGCTGGTGGAGGAGTTGAAGAAAGTCGGAATCAAAAGTGCTTTGTTAACAGCTGCCGAGGCCAAAAAAGAGAGTAACAAGTAACGAGGACTTAGTCATTTAAAAGTTTGTCAAGTAGGTACACTGTATAATTTCTAAGTAGAAAGCAATAGGGAAGAAAAATTGATTTTTAAATTATTTTTTAATCAATAGGTTACTGTACTAAAATAGAAAGTTTGCACATCTACTTTAAAATGAATGAGTTAGACATCATTTGGGTCATCATATGGGTACTTGTCAAAAAAAGAGGAAAGGGATGCACAAACAACAGTGACTGCCAATTAATTAGAAGCAGACATGCAAAGGAGATATTGAGAAGTTCCTACGATGCCTTAATTCTTCTGCAAATACTGACATCTACACTATTAATATATCCTATATGTATAGACTCTGGTTTTGATATAAAATTTGGTTCTCTTTTCTACCATGTGGCAGATTAGACATGCTTGTTATTTTATGTCTGAGTGCAAATGTCTAAATCAAACAACTGATAATGTCACCTGTCAATGAATGCCCTTCAATAAAATTTCCAATTTCCTTTTTTTCTTCAATAATATAATTGCAATTTACAATTGTTTCAATTTGATTAGTAAAAGATCTTGATAGTTAAACACCATCTATTGAGTAACAATTGCAATAGATATATCTGGACCACTTTACGTCTTGAGATTTTATGCTGAGTCGGTGCATTTGGCATTTTGACTTTTTACATTTTTTTTACCCTAAAAAAAATATTTAATAAATATTTTTTTTAGGGTAGCTCCCCTACATGTAAAGTGGGGATGAATATTTTTTTTTTCGTCTACCCCATAGTGTGGGGTATCGTTGAATAGGTCTTTTAAAAATACTGTGGGTGTGGGAACATCATTTTTCGATTTCTAGATCCGTTTGTAAAATATGATGTTTTAAAGTGCAAATTTTTATTAGAGTCAAGTGTCCCCCCCTCTATCAGCCAAATGGCAGTATATAGGAACTTGAAAAAATTCACAGCAGTAGGGTATATAATCAATTTTAAAGGAAAACTATCACGGCTAAGTAGGGTTCACAGGTTAAGGAGTTATATCTGTTTTTCGAGGATTGTGACTACGGAACCCTACACTGCGCGTGGCCCGCCACGCACTTGGCCGGTTTTTTTTTTAGATTTCTGTTAGTTAAGTTCAATGTATATTTAGGATTAGCCAATTCCACTCTGAAAATTCTATGTCATCATATTATTTCTTTAAAGTATTTTGTGGCTGCATTACAAAATTACTTTTGTACTTGTTTGTAGCTATAATGTGGTTGTTGTTCTTCTACTAAGTTAGATGTAATTAAAAATAATTATCTTTATGAACAAACCTGCAAAATCTGTTTTATGTATTGTGAGTTTGTTATTGTTAATTTGTTGTTTATAGATATTGCACAATAGAACTTTTAATGTATTATAATAGTAGTCAAATAACAGCTATTAAAATTTGTAAAACAAGTCATGGAATGAAAATGTTTAGTAAATTACTTTGTATAATATTCAAATGTTGCCTATAAAACTCTATATTTATCTGAAATGTAAAGGAAATTATTATGTAGGTACCTATTTGTTGATTAGGTGCCATAATTAACATACTCTTGGAATGATAAATAAAAGAAAGATTTCTTTAAGAGCTCTTTATTAAATTAGCTGTACATTCGAGTTAGTATACTTTTTGGGCACATAATTCATTCTTAATCTACATACCACTGCTTCCTCAATATAAATGGTTGGATTAACAACACAGTCATTATTAAAAGACAAAATATATGGCAGATCATTTATTTAGAGTACTCGAAAAAAAAATACTCTCACAAACGATGATTATCATAAAAAATGATATTCAAATAAATAAATAGATGCAGGCAAGTTATGGCTGTCTATGATAAATAAATAATTTGTGTGACACTTCCCTGCAACATTTATCAAATTCAATAATCACTTAAAATGTTCAAGATGCCTACCAACAAAGTATAATAAATTACTAGTGGCAGTCATTAAAAAAAGTCAAACTAATATAAATAATGTTCACTTAAAAATAAATAAAATATAACAAAAACATTCGTACAACGTGAATGAGTCTTATTTTGGTGTCACACATTAGTCGAGCCTAACATTAGCACCATCTTTAACTTACAAATAATTATTTTGTGACTTCCCTGATAATTTTCATACAAAAGATAAAAATACCTAACACTAATATATAAATAGTATAGTTAAAATACAAGATATTTCTTCTGATTTGAGCCAAAGGTAAGTAAATAGGGAGAAGAATTTCATGGTAGGAAAGTTAATGGCATTTTTGGTTTTAACATTGCACATTTTTTTAATACAGAACTGTTTATATAGACTAAATTCTTGCACAAAAATTGCTTGCTTTTAATTTGACCTATTTAGGGCGAGATATGTGGAGGTCAAATTAAGGGAAATAATTTTTGTGTTCAACGTCGATACTGCATAGTCCGCCATGTTGGTAATTGATCGGCGAGTCAGTCAAGATCTTCTCACGTTGAGATATACTACCCCTCCAATAGGGATTCTTCAGACGATTTCTGATGTCAAGACCTGTATCTGAAGAAACACAAACATTAGTGCTTATTCAGTTATTAACTAATGTCTAAATTAAAGGTAGTTTATTACTTGGAACATTATAAAAAAATTTAGTAGTATTTTAATTGATGTTTCGAGATCTGTGTAAGTACAACTGAATAGGTAACATTAATTTTTTGTCTTACAATTTTTTATTACAATTATTCTAAATCTATACTAATAAATAAAATTGAAGTGTCTGTCTGTAATATCGAAATAACTACCTCATATTAAGCTCATATGGTTATTTGAACGCTACCATAACCGAATCACACGTTTTTAAAATTTTTGTCTGTCTGTCTGTCTGTCTGTTTGAACGGGCTAATCTTCGGAACGGCTGAACCGATTTTGACGGGACCTTCACATACAAGTAGAGAATCAACCAGGGAGTAACATAGGCTACTTTTTTAACCGACTTTCAAAAAAGGAGGAGTTGTGTTTTTCTACCTATGTACACCGATATCTCCGAGATTTCTAAACCGATTTGCGTAATTTTTTTTTTAATCGATAGAGAAACATTGCGACCCTGTTCTATAAAAAATTTGGATTCCAACTCCTCAATCCTGATGCTGCAGGGGACCTAATCCCCAAAACTAATGGGTTTTAGAAACTTTCGGTTATTTAAATTGATATTGGGGGTACCAATTACACGGGATTTTTCCGTTTTGGGGACGGGTTTCTACAGATAAGCTACATTTTGTTCTGGAAAATCAAAAGTTCCCACGGGATTTTTAAAAACCTAAATCCACACGGGCGAAGCCGTGGGCATCATCTAGTCTTTATTATAATTTGTCATATATTCTTTGGTAAAGGAAAACCTCACATAACATGTTCCCGAAAATAAGTACACGAACAAAATAGTCTGACTGGAGAGATGCCAAATTCCAATCAGCAAGAGAGCTAGAAATAAATGTTTGTAAATCACATTTAAACTGTAGGTAATAGAATCCCAGTACTATGTTACATTGTTTTGTAAATTAAAAATTCATTAATTTTATTTATCGTAATTATTATTAGGTAGGTAACTTTGTTAAACTTTACTAAACTTTGATGAAATTTATATGAGCCCTTTTTAGAGTATAACCGTTAAAATCTCATTGGTCCTATTTTATTTGAACTCACCGAAATTTTAGAGGTTGAGTTTGGTCATACTTTCTGACAGGGGTATAAATATGGTATAAATAGCATCGCATGGATTTCTTTCTGCCTATCAAGGTTTTTTTTTTTAATGAAAAATGTACTTTTAACATTTACGAGAAAACAGGAGTTAAGGTTAGGTTTGAACTGTTTCGCGAAAATCAAATGGGATAATTACTTTATTATTATCTGCCCCGGCTTCGCACGTGTAGTAATTATCCGCTACCATCCCACATTGTTATTGCTATGCTATCGTACATTGTTTTGTTATATCTCAAGCGTTTTCGATGAAAGCTCTCAGGCGGCTTGACTTTTTCCCGCATTTTCAACAATTATCGTCATACTTCAACCAATTTACACAAAACCATAACAAATTATACATCTAAACCTTTCTCGTGAATCACTCTGTCTATTGGTGAAAATCGCAGGAAAATCCGTTCACTAGTTTTTAGGGTTCCGTACCCAAAGGGTAAAAACGGAGCCCTATTAATGTCACTCGGCTGTCTGTCTGTCTGTCTGTCTGTCTGTCTGTCTGTCTGTCTGTCTGTCTGTCCGTCTGTCTGTCCGCCGGTCACAGGTCTCTAGCTCGCAGACGAAATGAGTTACAAACCTGAAATTTTGGTATTTGGTGTAAAACGTTGACCCAAAATCAAATATTGAGTTAAAAATTGAATTAAATTATTTTTCAGGGGGGCTCCCATACATGAGAAAGGAGCCGGAAAAAAATTTTTTTTTCTTACCCTAGCTTGTGGGGTATCATTGTTTAGAGCTCATTGAGTAGAGTACGAATATATATTTTTTTAATTTTTTGCTTAAAAAGTAAGGAAATGGGGGGTCATCAAAATTGTCAATTTTAGACCATTTTTGTGACGGGGGCATTTTTATTAGTATAGATAAAGGACGTGATGTTGTATAAGTGTATACCTGTATACCTAGAGGTCAGTCTCGCCGTAGAGCGCGGTGGAGAAGGCCATGTAGTCGAGCGCGTGCGGCGGCGCGTTGGGGCCGCGGTACGGCGGCATGCGCGCCACGCAGTACTCCGCCTGGTCGGGCGGCAGCTCGCGCCTCAGCTCGTCCGCTGTTATGTACGGCTGGAAAACAAATTATTATGTAACTACCCACATCATTTTACACAAAAAATTTAAATTATCCGTCTGTTCTTCTGTTCGTCCGCTGTTATGTACGGCTGGAAACCAAATTATTATGTAACTACCCACATCATTTTACACAAAAAATTTAAATTATCCGTCTGTTCTTCTGTTCGTCCGCTGTTATGTACGGCTGGAAACCAAATTATTATGTAACTACCCACATCATTTTACACAAAAAATTTAAATTATCCGTCTGTTCTTCTGTTCGTCCGCTGTTATGTACGGCTGGAAACCAAATTATTATGTAACTACCCACATCATTTTACACATAAAAAATTTAAATTATCCGTCTGTTCTTTTCTGTTCGTCCGCTGTTATGTACGGCTGGAAACCAAATTATTATGTAACTACCCACATCATTTTACACATAAAAAATTTAAATTATCCGTCTGTTCGTTCTTGAAGCGTTCGCGTATCGTTCCTACGATTGAATTGAAACTGAGATCTTACCTTGTCACCAGCCAAAATCCTAAAGCTGTCGATGACCTGCTCTGCGGTGTCTGTGTCAGTAGATTCCCTCGTCATGAAGTCTAGGAACGCATCGAATGACACGTATCCTGAAAAATAAAAATTAATTTAGATACCGAGTTGAATCTAAGCTAAGGCGAAGCTAGAATCTGACTTGTGATTTTCCTATTAAACACCAAGTCCATAGTAAAATTCGATGGGGAACCTTAGTTCTTCGGCTACCGCATTTATAATGTGGGGCGCATAACCCGATTTCTGCCTTAACAACTATTATCTGTCGGTTATCTTTAAGAGATGTCAGGAAATGGATCGATTCAAGAGCCAAAACAGCTGCCAAAAAGCTTGGTATCCTGAACAAGGTGATATACTTCACTGAATATTTCACGACTGAACAACGCCTCACTCTACTAGGCTCAGAAAATTGCTGCCATCTTTAGGATGGCTCTGCCTAGTAGCAATTCGCATTATCTATATGCTGTAAATCGTCACACTCGAATAATTATTGGCAATCAATCACTAACGCCTGCCTATCGTTTTTCTATTTTCTGTATTTTGGAGAGTGCTCAAGAATTACTTTCAAATTACTTCATAACCTAGAATTAATTGCATAGATATCATTGATTTCCTTCAGGCATGATTGTCGTCAAACGCAAGCTCATCTTGCAATTAAAAAAAAGAGATTTCCCACTCGTTATCCAGAAAAGGACATTTTTATATACCGGAAACATGTTAATACGACATGGAATTACCCGTGTTGTTGGGGTCGACGACGGCGAGAATGCGCTGGAAGTCCAGCTCGCCCTGCCGGTCCTTGCCGATGCTGTAGCCCACCGACACCAGGCACGACTTCAGCTCTTCAGGTGCCAGGCGACCTGCGCAACAACCATCCATTACATTTCTACTAGTTCCTCCTTCACTGTAGTGTACAGCAACAACGAGAAATCGTTAGCGTTGGCATCTCTATGTAGTTGACGTACACGGTACAATCTACCCCCACGAAACGCTTTCGGTCAACGTTTCTGATATGAACCGCTAGGGTGTGGAACGCCCTTCCGGCGTCCGTGTTTCCCGCTTCGTACGACTTAAGTACCTTCAAGGCAAGAGTGAATAGGCATTTTCTAAGTAAGCGTGTTCCAACTTAGATGTCATCATTGCTTTCTACCAGGCATAATTGTCGTCAAGCGTAAGTCTTAAGTAATAATGAAAAAAAAAAAAAAAGTTGTGGAGTGGAGTTTGTTGTAAGAAATGTACCGGTGCGGTTCTTGTCGAAGTGGTTGAAGGAGGCGCGGAACTCGGTGAGCTGCTCCTGCGTGATGCCCTTGGAGTCGCGCGTGAGGATCTGGTTCTCCACCTCGTTGATGGTGCGGTTGATGGACGTGAGCAGCTGCTCCCAGCCCACGCGCAGCGTCTCCATCGTGTATTGTGAATATCTACAATAGAATAGAACATAAAAGTTTATAATTCAAATAAACTTCAAATTCAAATAAAAGCAGTGCTTTTGAACCGTCAAGTGAATCGGAATGCCGTTCTTACCGAGAAGAACCAGCAAGAAACTCGGGTGGTTACTCGTTTAAAAAATATGGGGGGAACTAAGCTGCTGTTCAGAAATTTACTCTCATCAAAGTACCGTTCGTAACTACCAGCGCTTAGCGTGTCCAACGTAGCAGATGCGGCAAAAGCATATTCATAACCAGTCAGATGACTGACACACAGAGATCATCAGATCGCACGTGAATATAAATTTACATTACCTTCTTTTTTTTTGCTGATTTGAATTTGTTTGCTGAGTCTATGCTGGTAGTTTGTACGTCGTATGATGTCTCTACCTAGATTGAGTGTGATAGTTTTACGCGTGTATTTAGCCAAAACCATACGCTGCCAAATGCGTTGTAGGACAGGTGACCATCACTTGATTACAAGAGTTTTAGGAGATTTGATTTCTATGACGCTTGGTGGGTACCTGTTTTCGAAGATCATGCCCTCCTGCACGGCCTGGTGGATGCGCTCCAGCTCCTCGATGTGTGGCTTGTACGCGTACACACCCGCCTCGTACTCCTTCAGCCTGTGCAGCTGGTCCTCCAGCGAGCCCTGACACACGTATCAATAATGTTACTGTATCAATTGGTTCAATGTTACTGTTTCAATCGGTTCTATGTTACTGTTTCAATGGGGTCACTGTAACAATTGGTTCAATGTTACTGTTTCAATCGGTTCTATGTTACTGTTTCAATGGGGTCACTGTAACTGTTTCAATGGGGTCACTGTAACTGTTTCAATGAGTTCAATGTTACTATCTCAATGGGTTCAATGTTACTGTTTCAATGGGTTCAATGCGACTGTTTCAATGGGTTCCTCTTGACCAGTTACTTATTTTTTGAAAAGGGATTATTTACGAAACCGCAAACACTGGTTGATTTAGGTTCTAAGTCGACCAGAATCTCATGAAAAATACGGAAATGAAATTCCAAAGTTAGCAAGACCACGGCTGCCCTAGCGATAAACAAAGTTACTGTCATTTTTTGTGCAATTGACTTTTTGCATTAACAAAAGTTTTATGTCGAGTAGTTTTTTACCACAGTTTAATATTTCAAATAACTTGAACTGTTTACTGAAATTTGAATTGCCCAAACAAAGTAACTGCACACACTAACCCGGAATATAAATGCAAAAACCAAGTGAACAACAAGCACAACACAAAAACAAAGTAATTGGATGTTGATTACTTTATTTTTGTATTTAAAATGCAGTTGCTTGATTTTTCGTCTCGTGAAACGATCCCAGGTAAGGTGTTCTGAATGTAATTACTTTGTTTATCACTAGGGCAGCCGAGTTAACCTAGTGTTGCTTACTACAAAATTTAATTTCCCTATTTTTCATGAGATTCTGGTCTACCTGGTCTTGTTTGTGTAGAATAGAAAAAATTGCTAGAAAAGAATGCTTAGTTTCGTTGTTGTCCGTAGTGAAGTAGTGTAGTAAGTTGTCAGGAAGTACCTGCAAGCCCATGCCGATGGCGGTGACGGCGTCCATCTGGCGCTCGATCCAGGGCCCGACGGCGTTGGCCTTCTCCGCGAACTGGCGCCGCAGCGTCTCGTTGTTCTGCTGCTTGCGCAGCTCGGCCGCGAGCGTGCCGTCGCGCTGTGGCACCAGCTGTCGCACGTCCGACCACTTGCGGTTCAGCTCCTGTCACCAAGCACAAATATTTATTTATTTGTAGCTTTCATGTACCTACATGCTTCACTTCATCATTATCATTAACAACCCATTACCGGCCCATTACAGGGTACGTGTCTCCTCTCAGAATGAGACTACCACGTTGGTCAAGTGCGGATTAGTAGACTTCACACGCCTTTGACATGAGAGTTCTCCACTACCTAATCATGTCATTGAGGTCTATTGTTTAGAATTGCTCTGTTGAAAGTTCTTGTTGGAGCAGTGATCGTCGATCTACGTTAGAATCTAGAAGTATTTTGGGAACAAGAAAGAGATAAGAGCTTACTTGCAAAGAGTTTACAAATCTCAGAGAAAGATTAGATTCTACAAAATGTCATTGAGTTTGATTAGTTAATATTTTCAATTAAGAATAATTTGTTTGTATGGGACATGCTAGGGAGCGCTGAGGGTTACTTTTTTTGGAAATTCTGATTGTGTTGTTGTGTTGTTCTTTTTTAACCTGAGTGCATCAGAGAAGTTTTTAAAAGGCATCACAAGAATAAGTTTAACGAGACGTATACTAACGTGTGCCGTGAGAGTGGTGTAGGGGTTCTCCAGGCCGCCGGGGATCTGGTGCTGCTTGACGATGGACTCGACCTGGTGCACCAGGTTGACGATGGCCTGGTACTCCTTGTCGGCCTCGCCCAGCGTGGCCTTGAAGCGCGCGTGCGCGTCCATCAGCCCCGAGATCTCCTCGATGGTGTGCACGATGAACATGTCCACCAGGTCCTCCCGGGTGCCGTCCAACCTGACCACATGTACTGAATCCTATAATTGCCTTGATATGCGTCTTCAAAAATATTGCGCATATTTTCGGGGACGGGATTTTGGTTTTGCGGTGATGGTAGGAAGTGGTACCTGGTCAGTACTGGTGGTGGAGGGTAGGACTCTGAATTTGAATATCTACTTCGTAATTGCGAAGGTACGATTTAATTATACAACATTATCAACCATAGTCGATTAGGTATATTAAGAGTGCCGTGGAAACCAGTACAAATCCACAAACCATTGACTGAATCAATCCACATTCATGTAATCTTTTTCTTTTTGGAAGTAGATAGGTACATTCTACACAATATAATGCTAAAAATCTTCCATCGGATCCGCCATGCCTATGAGCCATAAAGAAGATAGAGAAGACTAATGTCCCAACGGGTCTCCGTTTGACTATATTAGAGATCCTCCCGTTACCTCACAAAAAAAAAATACCTCAAAAAATACCTAGCGTTGACCTTCAATGCGCAAAAGTTGAAAATGAGGTATCTCGGGGTGTGAGGGGGTCGCGGGGAGGGCATGGGGATCGTTCGTAAGCACTGATTAGCTCTCGCGGATCCCTCTTAAGCGCTGATTGGCTCTCCAATCGTATTGTGCTTACGTGCCGGAAGTTATACATACCAGTTGTTGAAGGGAGCGGCGCGTTTCGCGAACTCGAGATGCAGCAGGTCGATCTGCTCGAGCACGCGCTCCGCGTCGTCGAGCGCGAGGCGGCGGCGCTGCGTGAGCGCGCCGAGCCGGTCCCACTGCGAGCAGATGCGCTGGCACCGCGTGTTCACTGACGCCACCTCGTGGTACTCCAGGGTGCTGACCACACGAACATTCCATTCATCATCATCATCATCATCATGATCAACCCATTACCGGCCCACTGCAGCGCACGGGTCTCCTCGCAGAATGAGAAGGGTTCAGCCCACGCTGGCCAAGTGTGGATTGATTGAAACTTCACAGTTCACACGCTTTTAGAACATCGTGGAGAACTCTCAGGAATGTAGGTTTCTCGCGATATTTCATTAGCAAATCTAAAATAGACTTATAGTTGACTTAGTAAGTAGGTACCTATATTTTGACAACCTTCCCGGTTTCGATTTCCGAAATTCATAAGCACAGTTCATAATTTCTTAACTGTCTGGTCTGGTATGGTGAAAGACTTCAGCCGTGGCCTGCCCCGATTTTCATTATTTTTTTTTCTAATAAATTGTGATCTTTTATGGATAGCTAGGTGGGTAGGTATAGAACTTACTTCAATTCCTGAGCGATGGCAGCGATTTGCTCGACGCGGTCTTGGTGCGCGGCGAGGTCCGACTCGAAAGCCTCGTGCTTCTTCTTCAGAGCCTTGATGTCGTACAGCTTGCACTGGCGGAAGTCCTGCGATTGGAGCATTTCTTCTTTGCCTGTGAACGTAACAATGTTAAATGAAGACATCGAATTTTATTGGGAAAAGTTTTGCTAGCTACGATAATCTCGCAGGCAAAGGCAAGAATATTTTGGTTAATGAATTTATTGCAACGGTTGTGTGATGTGTATCAAAGGGATGCAAAGTTAAAGTGGCAATGGACGAGGCATATAGTTCAAGGAGCCGTTAGACGTTGGGATGCTGATCTCAAGGTGCTAGAATAGTGAACTTGCACCGGAAAGCGTGGTATTAGCAGACCCCGTGACCTAGGTGAACCGACAACATCAGACAAGACACAGGGAGCCTTTAGACATAAGAGGCACAAGACTGTGGTGTTTGGAAATCTTTACAAGAGACCTTTGTCTGTCTATCAGTATGACGATGTGATGATGAATGTGTATATTTACTGACCTCTGGTCCAGTCTTCGTGGATGTCTGCCTTGTGCTTGAACTTCTGCGCTAGGTATTCAAGACGCTCAAGGCGCATCATTTCACTCAGAAGCCATTCCTCGAACGCCTTTTCGGCGATTTCTAGGCCCTTCCAAGCTCCTGCGATGTCCTGAAAAAAAAAATTCAAAGATTAACTCTTAACGTCAGTCTTAACTACAAAGATCATGGTACGTATGTATAAAAACGTTATGGTATGGTAATTTAGTTTGGAAATCCCAAAGCTACATCGATAACAAAAGTATGCTTCGATAGCAATTTTTGAGCTAGGTCTTTCGGTCATTCAAGATACTGGTTTCATTTCGAAAATATGAAAATTCTGTGAAAAGTGGAATATTTTGGAAGTTATTCTGTTCTATTTTATTCATTATCCGCTGCAGATGTCCATGAGGATTCCTCTATCTATAGAAAAAAGTCACAGAAAGTTTCCTTCCATTGACTTTTTTCTCAAAATAATACTTCTAGTATTTTGAGAAGTTTTTGAATACTTACAGAGATCATCTTGCCCTCAGTGGGCATGTAGGCAGGCCGGTTGCTCAGGCGCAGTTTGGTTTGCAAGGTGTTGAAGTTGGTCTCGAGCTTGGCCTTCTGCTCTACTCGGGGTGGCTTGTGCTTACGCCTAGAATAGTGTAGAAGTTATGCATAAAATATAATTTTAGACAAAAAAAATTACATGGTAATGATGGCATTTTTAGGCTTCCGTAGTAAACAAGGAACCCTTATAGTTTCGCCATGTCCGTCCGTCTGTCCGTACGTCCTCGGTTAATCTCAGAGACTATTAGTGCTAGAAAATAGAAATCTGTAATTTGTCATGGGTATAAATATTAATCACGCCGACAAAGTGGTGAAATAAAATTTTGATACATATTTTTTGTAGGGTAGCTCCCCTACATGCAAAGTGGGGATGAATATTTTTTTTCTTGTCTACCCCATAATGCGGGGTATCGTTGAATAGGTCTTTTAAAAATACTGTGAGTGTGGGAACACCATTTTTCAATTTCTAGATCCGTTTGTAAAATATGATGTTTCAAAGAGCTAATTTTTATTAGAGTCAAGTGTCCCCCTCTCTATCAGCCAAATGGCAGTATATAGGAACTTGAAAAAATTCACAGCAGTAGGGTATATAATCAATTTTAAAGGAAAACTATCACGGCTAAGTGGGTTCACAGGTTAAGGAGTTATATCTGTTTTTCGAGGATTGTGACTACGGAACCCTACACTGCGCGTGGCCCGCCACGCCCTTGGCCGGTTTTATTTTTATTTTTCTTGGAACCTAAGAGAAATTATACCCCTCTTCTTCTTGGAACATATTGCTCAAGCTTTTGTTTTCTGTCTCCTTGTCTTTGATAAATGTCTTATCGTAGTTCCATAGATTTCGATTTCCGGATTTTCTATTTTCAGAGAGTTTTGGTGTGTTCAATGGAACTTTAGTTAATTGGATACTTTGACTGGTTGTTTGGAATTACTCGTATTTACCTGTAAGTACGATAATCTTCCAGCTTCTTCTGGCAACCGGCAAGTGAGTTGTCGGTTTGGCGGCTGTTCAGCCACGGCATCGTGCGCCGGATCCAGTCAAGTAGCTGCACGAAATATTGAAATGGTAATTTGGTGCACGAGGGATGTTATTTTGTATTACATTCTGGCAAAACTAGGCAACATATTGGGCACTAATGAAATAATGAATGGCGTGAAATTGTTGAAGCCCGGCTAATATTGTTCCAGCCATTATTTCCGGAGGAATAGGAGAATCTCAAAGAAATAGAATATTAAATTTTTTACTTACGTCGCTGGCGAGACGCTCGTACTCTTCCATGAGGCGTTCGTTCTCTTGGTTGACTTTGAGAACCTTGCAAATGCGGTTCGCGGCGGTTTCAGCCTGTTGGATGGCAAAAAAAAAAGGTTTAATAAAGGCCTTAAATTCAAAAGTCAGCAGATATTTTTAATTAAAAAAAAAAAATCAAATGCATGTCTGATGGTATAAGTTTTAAATGCGAAAAATTAATGATGTTGTTTAAAGTCTACTTTAGGTATCTTCGTATTTCGGAGAGCATGTCTTTAATGGTCCCGGTTACTACCATTCACATCAGCTGATCATCCTGAAGTGGAAGTTATCTAATTTGACCTCGTTTCTCTTCAATTGGCTCAGGAGATCAGATGGCAACCTTATCGGTTAAAAACCACTAAACAGACCATTAATAAAATTGGGGACATGCTACGAAGACGGGGAAGAATGTGGAACACCTCGGGTGATATGTTGTGATAATGGACAAACCTTCTGAGCACCAGAGAAGCAATGGTAGTAGGACGAGACGTAGGTCATGACAGCGCGCTCGTCCGGCATTGCGGTGTTCTGCAGATCTAGCAAGCATCACGCAAGCGACACTGAGTTAGTTCATGCGAGGTTTACACTATGTTTTTAGGTGTGGGATGCTCGTGTTGTAACAATACATACGATATAAAAACAAAAACAATTTTTTATTATTGAATTTTATTTTATTTCTAGTTCAGGCAAAGTCCACGAAACATCGAACCTTTAAGAGATACGTATTCGATGACGTTGTGTTTCGAAAATATTAAGATCAAAAATGTATTTTCTATTTAGATTGCAATAATAGTGAGAGAGCGTTTTCTAAGTGATAATCTGTTGCAAAATAGCGGCTTATTTTTTTTAAATACTTGCCTAAAGCTGTAAATACATCTACGAAAAGTATATTTTATTGTAATGCTCGTTGAGTGGTGCTTTAGTTGTTATATTTCTAGGAAAGTAAGTTATCTGCAGTTGACTACGCCTACTTTGCAAATATTAGGGGATTCTAACAAAGCGTATCTTATTATTGATTTATGATTTTAAATCGCTTAACAAATATGAGGGTATTATTACAAAACAAACATCCCAGATGTCGTACATTTTATACTATAAGTAGGTATAGTTAATTACAGAAAAAAGCTTCAAATAGGGTTATTAAAAATCATATTTTGTTCAGGAACACTCTTTGATATGTTTATATGGTAAATATTTTAATTCATTTACAAATACGTAGGTTCTTTTAACATTAGTCTTAAGATGATAATTTCTTGAATTCAAGTTATATACTCGTAGGTATGTACTTAATTTGGATCTGAAAAATAATAATGTAGGGGAGAGCGGGAGCTGAATTAAATTTTTATAAGTATTTAATTATATCCTACAAATATATAATAGGTAGATACGTCATAATTGTGTTGAGTTTAGGTACTTGTATACCGAAAAAATAAGACAATAATTATTATAAAAGTTTTGAGTTGAACATTGAAAAGCGTCAAGCGTAAAGCGACAGTAGGAGATGGTGGACGAAACTTTGATTGATGTTTGTATAGATTCATGACTCCCATAACCTTGTAAGCGCTCCCCTACACTAAGGCTCGTCTTCATAGACATTAATTCGAGTTTATACTTCAACTCATATAGCATCTATGCCAACTATCAACATATTGGAGCTTTTAGCAGCTGATGTAGATTAGAAAAAGTCGGCTGCCGATCCAAATTATTGGAATTGGACTTTGGCAAGTGTGTAGATGCTCATAGACGAATCTAGATGGATAGGTACATTCGATATTTGATTTTACGAGTAAGAGTATAAACCCGAAAACATCAATGAACACGAGCTGCCATAACAAAATAAAATACATTCGGTTCATGCTATAAGTGACACACAAAGGCTGGCGTTAGGAGTTCGGGTATGTTCTTTGGCAGCCATTTTGTTTTTCGGTACCTGTTGCGCGCCTTGGAACGCGTGGTAGTAACATGACACATAGGTCATAATGGCGCGTTCGTCCGGCTTTGGTGTGTTTATTAGGTCTGTAATATCCAGCATAATACACTATAGTAATCGTTGTGATTCATTGTTTACGTTGTGCAAACTTCCAGTAAGTATGTAGATAATATCTACTTGATTATGTATTCTGAGCTTGAAAGCTTTGAGTATGCTGTAGTAGATAAATATTAATCCAGAGTTTGATATTATGTGAAAAAAGTGACGATTGCGTCATTAAGGCTTTGGCCAAATAATGGCTGAATATTTTTCATAATCTTATTGACTCTGACTGGGCCAGCACATGATCCTGGATAAGTTTGTGCTCGTTCCATCAGCTTATGATGCCCACTATTAGATTTGAAGGTAGAATAAGAAACGATAAAGATCTCGATAGGATATAAAGACTATTCAATAGTAGTAGTATAGTCAGTAGGTACTGCACTATGATCTTGTGTAAAGCATAACCTTTTTGTGACTAAACGACGTGACTAGACGTTTATGATAAATTGCACTTTATTACATTACGCATACGATCAAAAATGCTTACCGTCTGGGTCCAACATGCGGGGGATGTCAAGGTACTTTTCGGCGACATCGAATGCGGTGTTCAAGTTCTCAAGAGGGTTGTCCTTGGAGAGTTTGCTGTAGTCGATCAGGTCTGGCCTGTGCCTGTGGATAAGGGCGCAGAAGGCCAGGCCGTCCTTGAAGGACAGGTGGAAGTTTTGTACGTTGACGTTCTTGTATGGTGCAGTCTTGCGCTGGCACCAGAGAAGTAGACCTTCCTGGAAATCAAAAGAACGTTCTACTTTATCTTGACTCCTTAAATCAAGCGGCTGCGGAAGATGAGTTTTCGTCTACAGTAGGGTTATACCGAGCTTGCACACCTCGAATGCTGGTATTCCAAGCAAGTCTTGCATACAAGTATGACGTCATATTTGCATACAAGTTACTTGCATTGGAAACATATTTTCAAGACTGCAAATTGCATGTTTTTACTTGCATACAAGTGGAGATGTTCACTAACTGAAAAGGACATCATGGGTATATCTACAACTTGCAGGGCCTTGCAGGCCTTGCAGGCCTGGAATCGCGGCTTATCTAATGCCTTAATAGGTTTCAAATATCGAAAAACTATAATATCAGAGTAACATGGACTTTGAAAGGCTCTTATTTCAAAGTCGTCATTCAGTAGGTACTTCCAATTTTTATTTTGCAAAAGTTCCGCTTGAGGCGCTGGCTGTAGATGTATGGAGGAACTCAAACCTTAAAACAAGCCAATTTAGGTCAATTTCCTTATGAAGTCACTGTGTTTCGATACTCGAATTTCGATCAACGTTAGCACAATAAGCAATCTCGGCATAATCCCACTGAGTCTAAGTGACTCTGTGACGTCATATCGATACGACAAACAGGACAAATTGTATTTGTTTCGTCTATCTCTGAATGACTTGTCCATTCCTTGTCCTTGTCTTTTAAAAAGACCGATCGAATCGTGTGTTATGGAAATGCTTTTGGTCATACCTGCTGGGTTATTCTGTAACTTAGTTAGCAACTGAAAATAGTTGCTAACGAATTAGTTTGATATACATTGCTGCTTTACTGTGGGAAATATAAAGTGTTTTCATAATTTTACACAGTAAAGCAGCAATGTATATCGAACTAATTCGTTGGCAACTATTTTCAGTTGCTAACTAAGTTACAGAATAACCCCCCTGATGATGCATATGCAAATTTTTTCAAGGTGCAATGTACCTATTGCTAAATAATAATGAGTCAAACGTTAAAAACTCAAGTAGGTATACGTTATTAGTGTCTTTCCATGTTCAGTTTGAGTCACACACTTAAAAGTATTGTAAATTGTAATGGCCGAACAAATTTTCAGTTTTTTTAGGATATTTTAACATTGTTGAAATTGATTGTTGATGTTGTTCAGTATTCAGCAACAGATACTGGTAGGTATATAGGTTTCTACTTCTATTTCTAACTTCTTATCCTTACCTTAGCGGTCATTTCTTCTACTGAGATGTCCTGGATAGCGAATCTCAGGATGATGGTCCAGATCATACCGAGCGTCATCTTAAGGTTGCCATCGACGATTTCTTCAGCACCGATTGACACCAGTTTAACGCCTTTGAAGAAGGTTGTACAAAATGTTAGTGAAGCAGGAAACCTTAGGTACTATTGAACACATTTTTTTGAAAAGTGACGGACTTTGATATTTAAAACTTTTAATCCCTTCAAGCTTTTTTTCGCAACCAATGGTAGCTTATGCTCTTCTCCAAGGTCCAATCTATCTCTGTATCTACCAATTTTTTTCAAAATCGGTTCAGTGCTTTAATCGTGAAAACGTAGACAGACAGACAGAAATAGTTACTTTCGCATTTGTAGTAGATATAAGTAGGTAGGGACATAATAATTATTCCGGCCCTAGCAAAACCGGGATGATACTTCGTTTTACATACTTTATTTTTAGCGAGACTCAGCTACTTGTGTGTTGGAGACAGGTGCCTTGACCTAATGGCTCTGAGAATAAAACACCTCGAGTACTTTGGCCTGGTAGGCAGCGATAATAAATTCTACTACTAGAAAGTTACTGAGGCGTGATGACATTGTTTAAATAGTTACCCTATTTATATTTGAATAGAGATAATGAATCGTTAAAAAGTTATGTAAACCTTAGTAATTGCTGGTATAGGTAGCTGCAGCTCGCAGGCGACTGCCTCGTTGATCTAGTGGTTAGCAATTAGCATATTCGATTGTAGATCACGAGGTCCCGTGTTCGATTCCCGGGTCGGGAAAATTATTGTTAGGTAAGTATTGGGTTTTTATGTCAAGAAATTCTCAGTGCCAGCCCGGAGTTGGTAGTTGGCGGCGTTTCACCCCCGTGCCTCGGAGAGCACGTTAAGCAGTCGATCCCAGAGTCCCAGACCCCGGACATTATCACTATCACGTGCCAATAGTCGTTAAAGCCCGCCAACCCGCATTGGAGCAGCTTGTAGGGTCTAAGCTCTAAATCCCTCTCCTGAGAGAGGCCTGTGCCCAGCCGTGGGACGTATAAAAGCTGTAGTAGTGGTGGTGGTGGTTTAACCAGGCACCTACGTCTTTATATTTTCGTGAAGTAATTACCCTTTAAAATGACCTTTAATGGCCTCGATATCTGTTTTAATCACGGAAGTATTTCAAGCCAAGTATTTCATTTTCAAGTTCGCAGCGCCTATAACCTACCAACCCATTTTTATACATTTTTCTCACGATAACTCATGTTTAATAAAAAAATATGGAATAACGGGTTTGCATATGCTAGGTATGTGGCAATGAGTAAATCAAATACAAATCTCATTCTTATAAAATAAGATTTTTATCGTCACTGTCACAATACCATCTGAGTGCGAGTGGTGATGCAAAATAACTCTTAACTGGAAGATTGGATGTAGCTATCTACTACTTAAGAGTAAGACACCTATTGGTACTCTAGAAGCACCTAGAAGGCAATAAGATCCATAACGGACCTTCCAATAAATAGAATCGTATGTTTTACTTAGGTTTTACAGATTCAAACTAAAAAACAAAATATCGAATGTCATTTTAGCCCACTTCCAAAAAAGTAGGAGGTTCTCAAACTTCTCAATTCAACCAACATTTTTATCGTGGTATGTACAACCCGCGGCACGTAAGTGACATTGCGACGTGTGAAGTGACGAGCGGTGACATTCAATGCGCAGAAGTCGAAAATGAGGTATCTCGGGGTGTGAGGGGGTCGCGGGGAGGGCGTGGGGATCGTTCGTAAGCACTGATTAGCTCTCGCGGATCCCTCGTAAGCGGTGATTGGCTCTCCAATCGTAGTCCCGCTCACTCGTACGACGCTGCGCGCACTTGAAGGTCACCGCTCGACTTACGTGTCGCGGGTTATACCCGTAATTTATACAGGGTATAAGGAGACCGCTTCCGAAAACTTAGCGCTATTATCATACTACCTAAACACAATCTTATAGGGTAGGTATCGACGTCGGCGCGAGCGCGGTTTCGTAGGTACCTACTTAACGATACGTAAATAGGTCACACAAAGTTCGTTGAACTCCAGGGTCAGCTGATTTTATTTTAATTACGCAAGAATTATGTAACAAACTTTTAAAAAATACTATAAATTATTGCATAAAAAGTGCAATTTTTTTTAAATGATTTTTTTTTTCACATTTTTTATAATGATATCTTATCAGTAATCATCAGTACTATCACTTGTCTTCGATACCGAGAGCGTTCCCCTGACACCCTGTATTAGTTTAAATAGAAGATACCTTTGGAGGCGATGAAGTCGAGCGCCTTGTTGACGTTGGCGATCTTGTGGAAGCGCATCTTGCCGCGGTCGGGCTTGGGCAGCGTCTCCCCGGAGATGACCTCGAGCAGCAACATCAGCTTGAGGCCGTTGCGGAAGTCCTCGTCGATGTTGTCGATGCCGGTGCCGGCCTTGCGCAGGTGGCTGTTGCACCATGCTGTAAACGTCTGAAATAAAAAAAATAAAAAATTGTTTATGGTTCTATTTTAAGTTTAAGAATGTTCTTGATGTGATATCGAAGAACGCTGGCTGCACGCACGAAAAAGCATGGCTCATTGTCACGTTCCCGAGCGTGCAAGCGAGAGTGCGGAACAAGCGATAGAGAGGCACGATCGGGCTATATATTATTATGTGTTATATAATGTTTTCTTATGACGTTATCACGTAAAATTATCATCCGTAAACCGACTTTACAGACAACAAATTTTTTTGAACGAATTAATTTTCTTTTAAAAGAATATTATTAACCATGAATCATGATGCACTTGACTAATATTTCCCTTTCTCCTCTAAATAAGCGAAAGCTTGTGTTAGGAGTGGGTACGACAATAGCGTAACGAATGGGGTTTGAACCTTTCGGTTTTCTATCCACGCCCGACGACAATTATTGTGCTATTGAGGCTAAATTATAGTTGATACTGGTGATATATATACTCTTAATAATATTATTACTTACCTCAAGTAATAATATTATTATGAGTTTTTGTCTTACGTGCAACCTACGCAACCTATAAGTTTTTTGCAGTAGAATTCTAAAATAACTGATTGGTAAAATCATCGATGTTGATAATGCGTTGTTTGCCTACCTGTACCTGTACCAAGGACGATGTGTTGTATAAAATGAATGGTCTCAGTAGGTATATAAAATGTTTCGATTATTTTTGTACAAAGGTTGCGCGAGAAATAATCACATTCTTTTTCTTACTGTCGCGTTTCCCAGCGGTGTTCGAGACCACATCAGATACTATGCGCTATGTACTTATTCTTAGGTAGATATATTATCCAGTAAACACCAATGACCAATTTTACGGAAATAAAGATAATATTCCATATAAATTACATTTTCTATCCACATTATGAATTGTATAGGTCATGTATAGGTCGTTGATGGTGTGATGAAGATTGGAGGGTAGATTTAGATTTATTTAAAAACTAGCTTTTGCACGCGGCTTCGCCTGCGTGTATTTCGGTATTTCACAAATCCCGAGGGAATCGTGGATTTCCGGTTCCCGGTTCCGCTCCCTTTTCCAACCTTTATACCTACTTTCAAGGAAGTTTGCTATAGTAATCTACCTATAGCTGTAGCTGTAGACGGTTTTTTCAAAATCCCGCAGGAACTGTGGATTTTCACGGGATAAAAAGTAGCCTGTGTTAATCGAGGGCACAATCTATCTCAATTCTAAATTTCAGCCAAATCCGTCCAGTAGCAGTAGAGTAACAAACCTACATACATACACACATACATATATACACACAAACTTTTGCCTTTATAATATTAGTGTCATAGTCGCTGTAAAATGCAAATGTGCATATATCTTATCTAACCATAACTAAATCCCTAGAAAACAATTTTCACAGTCACCTAGCTATTTTTAACCCCCGACGCAAAAACGACGGGGTGTTATAAGTTTGACGTGTCTGTGTGTGTGTGTGTGTGTGTGTGTGTCTGTCTGTTCCCCTGTAGCGCTCAAACGGGTGGACCGATTTGAATACGGTTTTTTTGTTTGAAAGGTGAATTAGTCGAGAGTGTTGTTAGCTATGTTTGATGAAAATCCATCCAATATGACCGCCGCTACAAAATGGCGGATTACATATTTTATCACAACGCCCTCAATATGGGTATCAAATGAAAGGGCTTGACTAGTAGAATAGCACTATGCAAATCCAAGATGGCCGCCGCCACAAAATGGTGAATGTCGGGGGTTTTTTAAAATTTCAATTTATACTTGTATAGCGTGAAGCTTTTCCTTTGACATCCGATTCGTTTGGATAGTGTTACCTTTGCCCGTGTTTAGTTGAATGTAAAATATCGTGGATCCCATTCAAACGCGCTGGGTCTAATCGATACTGCAATGTGGGGGACAGACACACAGACCGAGAGGGTGCGACCCTCGTGTCAAAATTTGCGAACAGTTATCGGTACTTACGTTTTAGTGTTTATATTTTATAGCTAAGCTAACACCGTCTTAAACTACATGACACGTGTATGTACAAATGAAGCTTTTTAAACTTTCAAAATAATATAAATTTTTTTTTGGAACTTCATAATAAATTAATCAAAATCTAACTAACGGCAGAGCTTAATCGCTTATTGGCTAAAAATATAAAAATAAAACTATAGGGTTATGTCGAGTTTGCACATTTAGACAACTTTACTAGATTTTGAATATCGAAAAGCTATAATATCAGAGTGAAATGGACCTAAAGCCTTATTTTAAAGTCATAACTACATTCAGTACTTCCAATTTTTTTTTTTGCAAATTTTAGCTTGGAGCGCTGGCTGGTCTAAGTATTTTACTTTGAAGTTTTGTGTTTCGATACTCGAAATTGATCAACGTTGTCGCAATGTGTAAATTCGGCATTATCTACTGGTCTATCAATTATAAAAAGAGTAAAAATAGAGAAAAATCATATCGAGTAAAAATAGAGAAAAACCCTCTATCGTGTAAGAGCATAGAGGGTATATGGTATGTACCGACCTATGAGGATAAAAAAAACTGGTTAGTCACGTACAAAACACCACATGAGTCATAAATAGGTACCTACCTACCTCTACTGTGTTTTACGATTATCGATTACAAAATTTTAAAGCCACGGTAAACTAGTTTAAAGATACGAGTTAAAAATATCTTCTCAGAAACGTAATATTTATTTAGAGGTTTTTGCATACAATGTTTATTAGAGATTGTGGCTAATTCTGCCTACCAACATAATCTCTGAACTAAATAGACAGGCTTAAAAACAGTGCTAATCATTTTGAACAACGAGCATTGTGAAAGCGATAGAAATAGATTTAGAATTTTAGACCTATCATATTAGTTTACTTTCATCATGATCAACCCATTACCGGCTCACTACAGAGCACGGGTCTCCTTCTCAGAGTGAGAAGGGTTTTGGCCATAGTCTACCACGCTGGCCAAGCGGATTGGCAGACTTCACACACCTTTGAGAACATTATGGAGAACTCTCAGGCATGCAGGTTTCCTCACGATGTTTTCCTTCACCGTTAAAGCAAGTGATATTTAAATACTTAAAACGCACATAACTCCGAAAAGTTAGAGGTGCGTGCCCCGGGATGGAACCCACGACCTCCGATTAGAAGTCGGTCATCCTAATCACTAGGCTATCACAGCTTTTTTTAGTTTACTTTAGAGATTGTGTAAAACAGAATTAGCCCCATCGTGTACCTACCTACTACAGAATTGGCATTTTTTTAATTCTACACTTGGGCACCGTAATTTTTTGCCGACAAATGCATGACCTAGGTACATCTTTTTAATAAGAACAATAATAATTATAATTTGTTCGTAGTAAACAGGTACGTAGGTACCTACTATTATTATAGTAGCAGATGGTAGTAAATTATCCTTCGATAGGGCTTCAAAAGCCGCGAAAACTCCTGCGGCGTTCTGCGATACGAACTCATGGTCAGTATTTAAATTAGGAGGTAGCCAGGTATGTCTTTAACTTCGCATTTAACCACAAAACAACGAATAAGTAATAAAAAAATGGTAATTTCATTAATGACACAGGTACCTAACCTAACCTACCTACTCATGAAATATATTCAGCACTATGTTTCGGATCTATAAATTAAAGAAAATCCAACTCAAATAAAAATGAATATAATTTTTTATTACGCCAAATTCAAGATCATTAGAGAAAGTACAGTCATTCAAGGAAGTTACACATCCCTTTTAATACTTATATATCAAAAGTGAAAGTTTTACTTAAACTAATAAGCCAGTTTCACATCCACCACAAAACAAGCAATTTAAGTTGCACAGGTCAGTTTTTGAACCTTCATAGTTAAGAGCCTTAACTCTTTTGATAAAAAAAAACTGAAAATTAAAAATAAACAGGTGAATTAAATTATTTTTCGCTTTTCAGCATCTTTATTGATCTTCTTTGTAAAGATGAGAACTGCGAATTAAGACCAACGACGATTATGATTGCAATTCTCTATCGTCAATTTTCAAAGTGGTTGCAATAAACACTTAGTTATGTACCTATAGGTATATCTATAGTTCGTTCGGTAACTTAGTGTCGGTACAGGCGCAGGTGCTCTTAGTATTCTGCTTTTATTTTTATTACTTTTTTTCTGTTCTAACAGAATCTCCGAATAGTCTGCCAATCCGCACTTGGCCAGCGTGGTAGACTATGGTTAAAATCCTTCTCATTTTGAGAGAAGACCCGTGTTCATGAGATTATTATATTTTATGTTTATGGTTATATTGTAATAAAATACGAATATAAAAAATATAAAAAGAAAAGAGAATTTTAATGAAAAAATATGAGTAGGTATAAAACGCCAAAACCCCTTGTGCCTGTACACTCCGCGCGGCATACTTTGAAGTCACGGCGGTGTCTTTGGCAAAACACCGCGCGGCGGAGGCGGCTAGACACAAAAGGCGACCGTAAGAAAACGGACAGACTATACTTAATATGTGAAAGGATTTGAACAAGTGTTTTGATATCCTTGGAGCCGGAACTGCGATTGGACCTTTCTAAACAAAACTAATGCTACAATCACGCTTCGGCCTCGTTTTCCTCGCTACATTGGACTAGAATGAAAGTTGCAAATTGTAATATTGTTATACCAATGCACCCGTACAATATGTTACCTTTTATAATAAAACATATATGCATCAAAAGTATTAGCAACAGATCTACAATTTCCTAGTAGAAAAAAGTGAAGTTGGTTATAAGATTGGTAATCAAATCTATTCTAAGACCACGTTATTTCATTAGTTCACGGGAGCTCTCTAACTTTCAAGTTAACATTAACCGTGCGTTAATGTGTTAAAGTGTGGAAATAAACTTTTAGGAAAACGTGGTTTGAGATCTCTAAGTCACAGTTTATAACGTTTACAAGTCAACATTAATTGTGCGCCATCAACACAGTTAACGTTATCCAAAAAAATGGATTGAAATTGACTCTTGGAAAAATGTCATAATGTGACTTTTCCATAATCCATACTAAATGCACTTTACGCACAGTTAACGTGAATATAAAAAGTTATACCTACTATACTCCTAAAACTCTACAACATTAAAAGTTTCTGAAACAAAATGTTCAATATTGTAAATGATGCAGTAACTATCTTACAAACAAACGAAGATGCTATTTACAATATATACAACGTTAGTTTTACTTTACGCAAAACCTGAAAGTAGTTTGTTCAGAATCAGTAACAAAATCGAATCCAACCATTTTTATATAGTGTTATATTTTTGTCCAAAAATATTTGAAATCCTACAAGCTTAGACACAATGATTTACAGCGCATCAGCTGACGGTCGGCACACAGCGGCGGTCATTCAACTCGCGTCGATCGTAAGTCGCTGCGGGCGACGGCTTGCGGTGACCATTTTTCTTTTTCGGTGTATGCCCCGTTGACCAACCGGCCAGACCAACCAGTTGGTCAAAGGGGAATTCATATTTCCCCTTTGACCAACTGCGGTAGGGTAAGAATTAAATGTCGATACATTGTATCGATTTATATACAGGTATAAAACAGAAAAATACAAAACAGGTGTGGTATGTATTAATCACACTAATGTTACGATAATCACAGTAATATTATAAAGGCGAAAGTTTGCGTGCGTGCGTATGTGTGTGTATGTGTGTGTGTGTGTGTGAGGACTCCTAGATGTAACAATAATGGTATTTATACTGTTAAAGCAAGATAGCTTTATGGTATTAAGCCCTTATTGACCAGTTTTTAGGGTTCCGTACCCAAAGAGTAAAAACGGGACCCTATTACTAAAACTTCGCTGTCCGTCCGTCTGTCACCAGGCCGTATCTCATGAACCGCGATAGCTAGACAGTTGAAATGTTCATAGATAATGTAGTCCTGTTGCCGCTATAATAACAAATACTAAAGAACAGAATAAAATAAACAGAATAAAATCACAAAAGTGATTTTTTTCCTCTTTTTTGCTCGATATTGATAACGGCAACTGGTAGATGCTTGGAATATTCACAGAATATTCAATTATACATATATTCACTTTAAAAATAAATAATTAAATTAAAATAAAACAAATATTTAAGGGGGGCTCCCATACAACAGACATGATTTTTTTGCCGTTTTTATAGATAATGGTACGGAACACTTCGTGCGTGAGTCCGACTCGCACTTGGCCGGTTATTTTGTTTGGCAAAATGTATTTTGACGTGAGATTGCTATGAGATTTTGACAAACAAATTGAAGTGAGATTATTTTGATTACGTTAAACTCAAGTTTTTTTAAAGAATTAATTGAATTGTTCTGTAAATTAAAAACAACTTTTTTTTATAAAGTGAAATATAGGTATAATAGTTAATATAGTATAACATTCTCTATTTTATAATAATTGTTTTTTATTAAAGCGCTATGAAAATTTAACTTTTTTAATTTATGTATCGATATAATATATCGACATTTAATTCTTACCCTACCGCAGTTGGTCAAAGGGGAAATACGAATTCCCCTTTGACCAACTGGTTGGTCAGGCCGGTTGGTCAACGGGGCATACACCTTTTTTTTTTTCGAGGACAACGACGCAACATAACAAGCTTATAACTTCGTTACTTTTCGTTATTTTTTTTTGAAATTTTGTATAAAGTAAAAATATTTGACACGTGTTTCGGTTTTTGCGCAAAGTAAAACTAACGTTGTATACATATATGCAAAAAGCGTACAGTTAAAATAATATTATATCCTCAAAGTCTTCAGGAATGTGAGAACTGAGAACTACTATTTTTGCAGCTGCACCGAACAGGTGATAGATGTTAGGTCCAGTAGGTACCTATAGCGTTAAAATAAGAACAAGTTGACCTTTTATAGAGAACAGCTATAAGTACGTTATTTGACGTAAACTCTGGTCACAAAGAAATTCCCGACCTCTTAACTAAAATTTCAAAGCATCATCATCATCATCATATTATATACTTAATATCAAGCTGCAGAAATATAATGTACCTACTTAGGTACCTAGTGTTATAAAAATACTCGCAGATTTTCTTTGATGCACGGTGCACCCGATACAGCCCAATCTTTTGAAATGTTCTTGCGTCTTTTTCCTACTATCGCTTAAATAAGATAAAAAAAATCACCTTACTCTCGACTTTACCCCTAAAAAAAATCACAACTTATGAAGGTAGGTAACAAGAGTTGGTCTTGTATATGACCGGAAATTTCTATTTGACTGGACTACAATAGTAAATGGCGCACCTATGAAATGCAAATGTTTGGTACCAGTGGCTTCAAGGCCACAGCTGATAAATAGCCGTTATAGCCCTACGCAAGCCATTCAGCAAGTCGCGTTCTATTGGCATTGAGACGGACAATAATCGGGGAACTCTTTCACTCGTGTGTAGCGATAACGATACGACAGCGACCAAAGAGAGAGAAAATGTGCTTTAATACACACACAAACACACACGCACACACTCTCGCACACACATTACAACTAACTACAAACAAGTCTTCTTTGTCTGTTTTTTTTTTCTTCTCTTACTTATTACTAGCATCTGTAATATGCGCCTAGCCTGGTTGTGTTTTCGAGGGATGGCTGATCTTAACACAGATAAAATCTAGTAAGGACAGCCATATCTACTATTGGATCTATTATTGTAGCATAGGCTAAGTTTTATAGATCAAACCCATTTTGTAACTTTTTGTTGGTAAATAAATGATTTATTTATTATTTATTTATTTAATACTCAGAGCGGCATACTCAAAATCTCGATCGTTCAAAAAGGACAAGTATATATGAGTGTGATCGCATTTAAATCTGATTGGCTGTCACTCTCTCGCTATTGACTCGAAGGCTTTGTTGTAGCAAAATAGTAGTTTATGAAACGGTTGCATAATAGAGGTTATTAAAACACGAGTATTAGTTTAAAAAACGAGCCGCAGGCGAGTTTTTTAATAGTATTACACGAGTGTTTTAATAACTAATTATGTAGAGTTTCATACACTACTTTATCTAAGCTCATCAATAGGTATCTTACGTATAAAAGAAAAGACTAAGAAATTAACAAAATTATTTATTATAATAAGTATTCATGTTTTGGATACTGCAATTTATAAATGTACTCAATTCTTCAGGGGAGAACGTTTTTGCATTTTTTCCCTTAAAGCCCTGCGATTTTCTTTTTAAAACAGCAATCAGTCTTGTGTATTTAATAATATCGATTTGGTTGTAGATACTCAATATACTTTTGAGCATTGAGTATTTAGCCCATAAGGACAAAGACTTAAATTTATTTGATAATTCTTGGAAACATTACATTTTCTGAAAATGAAGTGGTTTTTTTCAAAATTTTCCAACTCATAAAATCTTGGTAACATTTATCGTAAATTTTCTTTGATTTTGCTGGCAAAAGATTATTTGTCATTCCCGATGCTATTTCCAGAATGTCTGGTGGAGTTAAATTCTCTTCAGTATCACTGCTAGACATTTTTCCGCGCAACAAAAATCACTTGCAAAATTTTGAGTTACAAAAACTGAATAGTAAATAAATAATAAATTAAAAATTTAAATAATAGGCGCCAAAATTCAATTGTCAATTTCGAATGTGCGGTGCGTGCAGTGCGTCTATGGTCAATTATGGTAGCACTACACTCTGTCCTCTGGCCGCATCTTGCTACCGCCACACTTTCGCAGTAGTAGTAATAGGGTAACTTTGATAGCGGGATAATCATTGTAAGTAACAAAATTAAACTAACTAACTATTGTAAACTAACTATTGTACCTATTTCTTTTAAAATGTTTCTTTTGTTTAATTTATGTTTTTTTGGTGTACAATAAAGTATTAAATAATAATAATAATAATAAACACCCGGCATGGCTCAAAAATACCAGAACCCAGTGCCTGTACTATAATGTAGAAAAATAGTAGTTTATGAAACGGTTGCATAATAGAGGTTATTAAAACACGAGTGTTAGTTTAAAAAACGAGCCGCAGGCGAGTTTTTTAATAGTATTACACGAGTGTTTTAATAACTAATTATGTAGAGTTTCATACACTACTTTATCTAAGCTCATCAATAGGTATCTTACGTATAAAAGAAAAGACTAAGAAATTAACAAAATTATTTATTATAATAAGTATTCATGTTTTGGATATTGCAATTTATAAATGTACTCAATTCTTCAGGGGAGAACGTTTTTGCATTTTTTCCCTTAAAGCCCTGCGATTTTCTTTTTAAAACAGCAATCAGTCTTGTGTATTTAATAATATCGATTTGGTTGTAGATACTCAATATACTTTTGAGCATTGAGTATTTAGCCCATAAGGACAAAGACTTAAATTTATTTGATAATTCTTGGAAATATGCTAGCATTACATTTTCTGAAAATGAAGTGGTTTTTTTCAAAATTTTCCAACTCATAAAATCTTGGTAACATTTATCGTAAATTTTCTTTGATTTTGCTGGCAAAAGATTATTTGTCATTCCCGATGCTATTTCCACAATGTCTGGTGGAGTTAAATTCTCTTCAGTATCACTGCTAGACATTTTTCCGCGCAACAAATATCACTTGCAAAATTTTGAGTTACAAAAACTGAATAGTAAATAAATAATAAATTAAAAATTTAAATAATAGGCGCCAAAATTCAATTGTCAATTTCGAATGTGCGGTGCGTGCAGTGCGTCTATGGTCAATTATGGTAGCACTACACTCTGTCCTCTGGCCGCATCTTGCTACCGCCACACTTTCGCAGTAGTAGTAATAGGGTAACTTTGATAGCGGGATAATCATTGTAAGTAACAAAATTAAACTAACTAACTATTGTAAACTAACTATTGTACCTATTTCTTTTAAAATGTTTCTTTTGTTTAATTTATGTTTTTTTGGTGTACAATAAAGTATTAAATAATAATAATAATAATAAACACCCGGCATGGCTCAAAAATACCAGAACCCAGTGCCTGTACTATAATGTAGAAAAAATTATTTTTTAACATTGTTTTGCAATAATTTCCTAACAAAGTAGTGTTATAATGAACTTTTTTAATTTTTTTTTTAAATATTATAGATGTATGTGAATAAAGTAGTCCAATATATGACACATTTTGATTTCATATTCGGAATTTTATGATATGAGAGTAGATAAATTATTTTTTAACATTGTTTTGCAATAATTTCCTAACAAAGTAGTGTTATAATGAACTTTTTTAATTTTTTTTTTAAATATTACTTATAGATGTATGTGAATAAAGTAGTCCAATATGACACATTTTGATTTCATATTCGGAATTTTATGATATGAGAGTAGATAAATAATATTAATTCTGCCATTCAATGCAATTGGGATTGTACTTATATTGATAATTACAACTTTCGTGCTAAAGGAGCTGAAATTGAAATATAATATGTACTCTACAACTAGTGCCTTTTTTGCTTACACATAATATACGAGTATAATTTTTTTTATGTTATTTACATAGTTAATATACGTATACCTGTACCTACATATATACATACATAATGCAGGGATGCGGTGAATTCGGGCACTCGGCTCTGTAAAACGAGTCAATGAAGTTACAGCCGGCTTAGCATAGCTGTTTTATTTTATAGATAATTTTCATGCTGAAATCTATTTGGAGGATTACCTGAAGTAGATAAGTAGGTAGTATTTTATTAAATTAGTACGTATAAGTACTAAAGCCCTTTAAAACGCAGATAACTTACTTGACAATAATTAACATTAAAAACAGTAGTAGCCAAATGGCCTTTTGTCCTAAATTTTCACTAATAGAAATTATGCGTCATGAATACTATTTTAATATCTTCGACAGCGACAGTTTTCTCAGTCTTCGGAAGTCAAAATGCTATGAAAGTAAATTAATTGTAGTCACGGAAATCAGACATATTTTTGTAGATATTAAATATCAAATGAAATAAAAAATGTATGTTGTGACTAAATAAATAATTATTTTTTATATCCGACGCAAAAACTGGTTTAGTTTGATTTAAATGTGAATGAATGATGATACAATGACACTTGAGCGCCCCAAATGAATTTTTTGAAGTAGATAGATATATTTACTTTAATTTTATTATTTTTAACCCCCGACGCAAAAACGACGGGGTGTTATAAGTTTGACGTGTCTGTGTGTGTGTGTGTGTGTGTGTCTGTCTGTTCCCCTGTGGCGCTCAAACGGGTGGACCGATTTGAGTGCGGTTTTTTTTGTTTGAAAGGTAAATTAGTCGAGAGTGTTCTTAGCTATGTTTGATGAAAATCGGTCCAAGATGGCCGCCGCTACAAAATGGCGGATGATATATTTTTTCACAACTCCCTTGATATGGGTATCAAATGAAAGGGCTTGACTAGTAGAATAGCACTATTGCAAATTCAAGATGGCCGCCGCCACTAAATGGCGAATGTCGGGGGTTTTTTAAATTTTCAATTTACACTTGTAATTATAAGAAAAATATGCAATGTTTTCCTTGTACCTACTCGTTTTATTACAGCTTATATTAAATTAACTCAAACGACAGTTTACCTAATATTACATTATCATATACTTACTTGGCTTTTGCCCACGTCTTTTTCCGAGTTTTAAGATTAAGGTATCTTTCATTTTCCTAGGATATATAAAACTATGTCCGCCTCCAGGATGCAGTCTATATGTGTGCCAAATTTCATCAGATCGGTTCAGTCATCAAAAGGTAACAGACAGACTCGCGTTATATTAATAGTTTTGCGTAGATCTTAAAGAAAGAGGAAGTAGGTAAATGGATAAAAGTCAATTTGAAAGATTAATTAACAAGCTGATGTAAATAAAAAGAAAGTTCTACGACATCGCATTCGCATAGTAGGTTTATTAAAATCGAAAGTTTTATTTTTATGTAAATTACAAAATACATACATCAGATTCGCCATTTATCAGTTTTCTACAAAAGTAGTCTGCGGTCGCAATAAAATAAATAAAATTAAATGATCGACTAGAATCATAGATTTACAATCGTAAGATAGATTTAATAATCAATATCAACAATAATTTTTCACTTAACATTAGGTATGTATGTATTGTCAATTGACTGAAAAAGATTCTACAATAGCATTGCGTCATTGCACCGGTAATTGATTTAATCGCTGAATCTTTTCTAGATTACATCGGACTCCAGCCATTGTTACACTCAAACAACACAACACAACAACTTTTTTGAATATTTAAATGACAAAAGTGTCATTCAAGTAATACTTTACAGTGTACCTGCTGTGTATAGATGCTACAATGAGATTAGTACCAGTCTAGGAATCTCTGGGATGGACAAAGGACGTGTGCGAGGAACGCGGGCGGCCGGCGGCTTGTTGGCCGTTGCTTGACGCATTCTTTAACTAGGCCTACACATTAAGCTTCAATAGAAACGAAAAAGTGTTTTTTTTACAAACAGGAAACATTGTAGACTCATCATAAGAACGTCAATTTATCTACTACCTAGAAATGAATTTCTTAAGCTAACACTGTCATGATGTTTTGAGTCAAAAATGTCACCAAAAGAACGAAATACATAGGTACAAAGTAACCGAACTGCATTCTAAGATCGAAGTTCGTTATGTGAGTCATCTTGAAAGTCGTCTCTTGGCACTGGACAAGGAATAATATACCTGCCATTACGGCATGATCCGTACAAGATATTTAGTGTTACATATGTCAGTAACAGGCAGGCCAAAGATACATTCCATACTACAGAGGAGTTTGTTATATGAGTCATCTTGAAAATCGCCTCTTGGCACTGGACAAGAATCATACCTGCCATTACGGCATTACCTATAAGGACAATCTGTACAAGGTGTTTAAAGTGCAGTTATGTCACTGACAGACAGGGCAAAGAGACATTCCACACTAGAGCGAAGTTCGTTATAAAAGTCGCCTCTTGGCAGATAAGGAACCATACAACCCATTACGGCGTGACTTACAGCATGCATATTATCCGCCCAAAGTTGCCTTTATGCCAGTATCAAGTACTTAAGTAGCTAAATGTATTCCCTAATTTGACAGTTAAAGTTTATATATGTCCATTTGACAAATAAATAGCTGATTGCGGTAAAAAGACGTGCGCGAGCAGCTGCGATGATCCCAGATTTAAAATTTTACTATCAAATTATACGTTTCAATTTTCTTTCTTGTAAGTGCCACTGCTCTCTGATGTACTACTGTGTTCAATGTGAATCGTACTTTACTGAACAAAAGCATGAAAAGTTTACCTAAAACTTTGTATGGATGAAAAAGTTATTAGGAATAGCCACTCTACATTTTAGGTAGACGATAACTCTTTGTACCCGTATCATCGAGCACCTATGTCCTATACACTATGTATAACTTTATGCATCAAATTAACGGTGTCGGTAACGGGGACAATTTTTACATGCCTCGCAACGTAAAGGTTTCCAATGATAAATATAAACTTCCGAAACAAAAGGCCATAATTTTGGAACGCGAAAGGTACTTATGATTAATATGACACTACTACGGTAGAGAACTTGTTATTTATAGCTTATAAACTTCAGCCACTTTAACCCCAAGGTTTAAGTGTTTCAATATTCGATTCGATTATCTGATACGAATTAGTCTACTAGGTATGTTTAACAATATCCATAACTATAAGTCGTTGCAAGTTTTTTGTCAGTTGGCTTATTTAGATCTATTTGGGTGATGTTATAAGCACTGAAAACAGTAGATTAGAACATGTTGGACATTGCAGCGCATAGATGAGGATCGGCTGCTAAAGAAAATAATTTCGATGGTTGAAAGGTTATCTAAGATGCAAAACGGTTTAAGAAATTGGGAAAAGAGCGCAAATGGTCAACGAAGGAGAAGTTCAGAATTCTGGATTTTGATACTCATGATGATGATGATGAGAGCACTCAATAAACATAAATAAGGTAATGCGGTCTGAGACGAAAACAGGCGAAGAATTTACTTTTTTAAAAATTAAAAATCAATTTTTGAACTAGCTAAATTTTGTATAAAACGTGATTGTACTAGAGCTGGCTCGGAATCTGTTTTCATGTTGTTAGAACCTATGCCGAATAGGATAGAATAAGATAAACAAAACAATGAAAACAGAAATAAAGCTGTTGTTGTGGAATGTGGAGCAATAAATAATGTGTTTAAAAGATCAGTTAAGATGACAAAGTGTCGTAAAAACATTAAGGTGGCCTCGCGTTTAGAGAAAATGTCCTTGAGACATATACACGTAACATATGCGACCTAGAATGTGAAAATATCAGGCATCACCTTGCAACGCTCACGGCCAGAGTAGATCCAAAATAACATTTGCAGGTGTACTCGGAGAAGAGCTATTCGTATTTCGTACCATCGTTTCAGCGGGCTGTGGACATTTCAACACTTGAAAACCGCGAGCGAAGGTTAGTGCAAGGCGAAAACGAAATACATCTTACGAGTAGGTAAGTTCACACTAGACATTTTTTGAGACCACACTTGTCTTGTCCTCAAGACACTGAAGAGGTTTCAGTTTAATGTGCAGTAAATTTAGCCCGATAAGTCTATTTCTTTGCAAGCGCTAATCAGTATTATCTCAAAAATAATAATTATTTCCTACGTATTTACTAGCTTTTTTATCAGTTAAGTACTAGTTTTTGCCCGTGGCTTCACCAGCGTAAATTTCGGTTTTTCACAAATCCCGAGGGAATCGTGGATTTCCGGTTTCCGTTTCCGCTCCTTTTCCAACCTTTATACCTATTTTGCTATAGTAGTCTACCTATAGCTGCAGCTGCTGATTGCTATAGCAATTTTCGATTTTTTCAAAATCCCCGGTAACTGTGGATTTGTTCAGGATAAGAAAGTAACCTAATCAGGGCATAATCTATCTTCATTCTAAATTTCAGCCAAATCGGTTCTGTAGTTGCGGCGTTAAAGAGTAACAAACATACAACCATACATACACACAAAATTTTCGCCTCTATAATATTAGTGTGAAGTGTGATTGACAGTCCATTTTACTTTGAAATTATAGTGTTTCGATACTGGAAGTGTATCAAAGTTGTCGAGATGTGAAAAGTCGTACTAAGTAGGTAATCTGATCTAACACTGATATTCGTTCAAACCTTTACAGACGGAGATCGTTAGTTTCCTATTGTTATGTTTCCCTGCCACGTTACACAATAGCCTGAATCTAGAATAGTCGTTCCTTTAACAACAATAATTGTCGTTTCATGAGATGAAGTATTGTTAGCCATGAATGTCTTGACGCGTTAAAATATCACATCACGCGAAAGGAATCTAAACAATTTCTATGATTACAGCAATGTTTTTCTTACTGTGTTATAGATTCCGACTTTAATAATATGATGTAAAATTTATTTGAGAATGTTTATAGTAAGGTGGGAAATAAAAATGTTGAATCAATCAGATGATGCATATATTTGGTACTTCTAAGTGCTTATGTATTTAAAAATAGTCCATTATGTTTTATGGTAATGAAAACTAAAGAAAGTTGTCTACACCCGTAGATATGTATGCAAAATTCGAACAAACTAATTACTTATTCAGCTCGTGTTAAACGTTTATCATAATTTATATAGTTTATACCTTTTTACACATTAGAAACAAATTTAGAAACGTTTTTAAAATATAAGGCACATAAAATACGTATCAATAACGAGTAATAATTATTACTCGTTATTGATATACGTCTTTTAATTAAATCAAAATCAAATAAACTTTATTCAAAACTAGCCGACCCCCGCGACTTCGTCCGCCTGGATATAGGTTTTATATAGGATCGGATTGGATCCCATAATCCTTTTTTGTACCTAAACTAAATGTAGCCTAAGTTATTCCTTATAACATCACCAGAAAGTTCCATCAAAATCGATCCAGCCATTTCGAAAATTAGCTGGAACAAATAGACAGATCGACAAACATAAAAAACGCACACCAGTTTAAAATAAGCCGTACGTTCAAAGATCCGGGTCCCAAGTTATTTGAACCCAATAAATGCCTGTCATTTCTGAACTAAAAAACCTATGACCTTGAAATATTTATGGAACAATATATAAAGTACTATCTTTCTAACAAAAAAAGAATGAGTAAAATCGTACAACGCGTTAATGAATTACAGCTAAATACACGTTTCAACTTTCATCCCCTCTCCCAAGGGAACCGTACTGAATTTCGGGATAAAAAGTATCCTATAACCTACCTCGGAGTATAAACTACAATCGTACCAAGTTTCATTCGAATCCATTCAGTAGTTTCGGCGTGATGCGCGGCCAAGATACAGACAGACAGACAGACAGACAGACAGACAGACAGACAGACAGACAGACAGACAGACAGACAAAAATGAAAAAAATTGCAGTTTTGGCTTCAGTATCGATTATAGAGTGCCCTCCAAAAGAAATTTTCAAAATATCTTCAATGTACAGAATTGGATCCGTTACAGTTTTATTATATTATTCAAAATGTGTACACTGTACACCTTTTTGAACGTCAATTTATCTAATTTATTTAATATTCTTACATTTTACATTTTTATATTTTTTTGGCTACTAGAATGCCAGTAAAGGAATTTTTAATTTTCTGTTTTCCCCGCCACTAAATTTTATTAATTATTATGAGTGGCATACATACAATAAAGTGTGATGATGAAAACCTCTTGACCTCGAATAGGGAGCGACCTCTACACAACCAACCGACCAGGCGGTCGACACCGCATGCAGGGGGCTGGGGGCAAAGCCCTGAACATGCTCATTGCTCACCCATGCTCTTGCGGGCGTAGTGCCCGTCACGCAGTTCTAGCCAATGGTAATTGGTATCCATAAATATTAGCTAGATATAAGTTCGATATCTCTTGGAAACAGTATAAACTATAATTCATCTAATAACTTTTGCATTGATAAATTACCGTGAACAGTGAACCGTGAACTAACGCGATGACTAAAGGTTCGCACATTAACTAAATCAGCGGTTAGTGAATTATTTGGCCATGTCTGATGTCACATGTTTGGCTTACAACACTGAATATTTAAGCGGACTATATTTATGTATGATAAATAACCATCTATCAAATTGGTTATGATTTAGGCTACCTAAATCATTACCAATTTGATGTTGACCTATGTTCAATCCGAATGCCCTTGATTTCACAAGCGCAACTTCCGATTGCCTTCTTTCTTTATTGATGACATATTCGTGACTGACCATGATCTCAATTATATTATATACCTACTGTAATGATGATATTGTAGATAGTCTAAAAAATATATATACAGTAGGCAGAACGTAGGTATGTTATTCTCATTGTTTAAAACAGTGAGCGTCATTAATACGTCACCGTCTCCATCACCACCCACCAGTAGTCACCGTCCGTCAATATAATCGGCAATTGTCTTGTCAGTTTGTCTGTCACGCCGTATTAATTTCAACTACCATCATGTTAACTAATCGGTAAACAATGAGAACATTTTGCAAATGTATACGAACGACGAAAGTTTTCCAGCTTCATTAGCACGAATAAATCAAATATGTAAAAAATATTTTGTATAATTTAGGTAAATATAAAAAAAACTAAAGGCCTTTTTCACCTGCTTATAGTTAATGTAAGAGCACTTTTTTACCCGACTGGGTATATGTGTTTCACCTGTGTGTATGTATGTCCATTCCTATGTCCGCTTGTAACTAATCAACGGCTCAACGGATTTTGATAAATGATACGTCATTAGATTTGTCTCAATGACGCGAGTGTTATAGGCTATCTAAATTTAAAAAAAAAAACAAAATGGCGGACTTTATGCGCTTTAATATGCGAGCTGAAAAAAATTTTTTTCTTCAAGACCCTCGAGTGGGGTATCAAAATAAAGGGATTCAAAAGGCGAATACGAAAATGTATTTTATATATTTGGAAACAATTTGGAGTGATAAATCGTAGAAAATGACCGTTTCCTATGTCAGTTCGTAACTACTTAACGGCTCAACCTATTTTGATAAATTATACGTCATTAGATTTGTCTAGACGGCGCAAATGTTACTGGGTACATAAAATTCATAAAAAATCAAAATGGCGAATGTTATGCACTTTAATGTGCGGGCTGAAAAAAATTTTTTTCTTCAAGACCCTCGAGTGGGGTATCAAAATAAAAGGCTTTAAAAGGCGAGTACGAAAATGTATACAATCTATATGTTTTAAATCAATTTGGAGTGACAAATCATGAAAAACAAAATAAATAACAACTACACTGTAAGTGTTACGGTGGTAGTTTATTAATTTTTTAGTTCATTTTTTAGCATGGCAGTCGGGTTTTTTTAATTTTTAAATTATAGCTTGTTATACGTTAACTAGCTGATGTCCGCGACTTCATCCACGTTTTTAAGAATCCCTCGGGAACTCTATAATTTTCCAGGATAAAGAGTAGCTATGTCCTTCTCCAAGGCCTAGTCTACTTCTATACCAAATTTCGTCAAAATTGCGTTATGCCGTGGATCAAGGAAAATAGGGATTCATTTTTATATATAGATAATATTGGTTAGTAGAGTATACAAGAGTAATTTTTGAGAAAGGTTTAAACGTATTCTTTTTACATTATTATTTCATCATCATCATCATGATCAACCCATTAGCGGCTCACTACAGAGCACGGGTCTCCTTCTCAGAGTGAGAAGGGTTTTGGCCATAGTCTACCACGCTGGCTAAGCGGATTGGCAGACTTCACACACCTTTGAGAACATTATGGAGAACTCTCAGGCATGCAGGTTTCCTCACGATGTTTTCCTTCACCGTTAAAGCAAGTGATATTTAAATACTTAAAACGCACATAACTCCGAAAAGTTAGAGGTGCGTGCCCCGGGATCGAACCCACGACCTCCGATTAGAAGTCGGTCGTCCTAACCACTAGGCTATCACAGCTTTTATTATTTATTATGTAAGAAATATCTGTGCGAAACTGGGCCAAGTCAGGTAGCAGAAATTAAAAAAATACTTGGTAAAAATCTATACCGTGAATAATCTATAAGTGAAACAAAAAATGTGCCTTTTTGATAGTTAAAGTTAATCACCATTCACCTAGAAGAAATGCTAACGTGAACAACTGTAATGATTTAACAAGTTTATGAAGAACAAACAGTTAAAGCGATGACCAAATTGTCTACATAACGAACATATCTATGATATCAGTATAACAATAGTTAAATGTCTACACTCTACAAGCCTTTCCGTATTGCATATAGCAATGTAAACAATTTCGGCAATGTTTATTCAAATGAAACCCAATGAAATGTGGGCGAGTCTTAAAATAAAAAAAACAGTAATAATTGTACAGTCAACTACATAACTATACTTATAACTTATTCAATTCTATCGTACACATAAATATATGTTAAATATTAAGAACTTCTTTGCCAATTTCGCTCTAAGACTGACATTTTTAATTTACATCGACAGGAGGAACCCTGTTGATGTGTCTATTTCAATTTAGAGATAAGTATATGTACCTGATTACTTCATTAAAGTTTATTTTTTAATGATTTTATTTAATGCAAGTGAGGCTTAGGTTACTTTGTATGCGGGGAAATTAATGAGTTGGAATTGATGGGAATTTTTAAAAACCATAATCACCTAGCTAGCTACAATCACAAGTACGACAAGGTACCACTCGTAGATCCCAACTGTACTAGATCGCGGCTAGAATGCTAATCGGCAAGTGACACACCTGCGAAGGTGTTCCGTTTTGGGCCAACGCCAACCACCTATCATATTGATAAACAATATAATATTGACCGTTAACTGACATAGTTTTATTGCACATAGGTATTTGTAGGAACATAAATGCGGTTAGAAGTAAAGTGTACCTATAAATTACCTACTCGTACCTACCTAACTACTTGTTTTAATTTGCGAATCAGTTGTGAGACACCAAGATTGCAATATTTTGCGATTGTGATTGTAATAGTTGAACTTTATAAGTTTTATAGACCATGCGGGTCTATAAAACTTATAAAGTCCACTTGAAAGTCAAATTTTTGCCAGTTCCAAAAGTCTACTTCAGATTTATGGCGGTATTAAAGAATATGTTATAGCTATATGTATATTAATTTGTAATTGGCTAGACTGTGTGAATGGCGCAGGCAGTGTCGGTGCTGCTCGACCATCGACACAGGCCTGTGCCATTTTTATTCAGTGTAGCTGGAAAAATCATGAAAGATGCTGGAAATTTAGCTCTGCGATGACCAACACGCTTGAACGGTCGGTCGATATTCGAGCGAAACCTGGTGTGAGAGAAAAAAAAAGCCAAGGCCTCTAGTTAAAAGCAACCGAAAACCACGGCGTTATATGAAAGTCTCTAAAAGAGATCTATGTTCAGCAGTATTTCTTTCGGTTGTTCGGTTGACGAAGACGGTGACAGGGTATAGCTTTATTCATGAAAATAACCGAAATCTGATATATCATTTAAAGTATACAAATAAATTTTTTAACATTGAAGATACTCATCAACATTGAACAAGTCACTATCAAGAGGACTACCCTGTTGCGGTTTTTAACCCCCGACGCAAAAACGACGGGGTGTTATAAGTTTGACGTGTCTGTGTGTGTGTGAGTTTGTCTGTTCCCCTGTAGCGCTTAAACGTGTGGACCGATTTGAATGCAGTTTTTTTTTGTTTGAAAGGTGAATTAGTCGAGAGTGTTGTTAGCTATGTTTGATGAAAATCGATCCAAGATGGCTGCCGCTACAAAATGGCAGATCATATTTTTTTTCACAACTCAATATGGGTATCAAATGAAAGGGCTTGACTAGTACAATAGCACTATGCAAATCCAAGATGGCTACGACCATAAAATGGTAAATGTCGGGGTTTTTTTTTAAATTTTCAATTTATACTTGTTGAAGTCTTTAGAAGACAGATGAAATTCACAAATCGTTTAAAATATTCAATCTCTAAAAAGTCCGAGTCCAAAGGCGTGCCTAAAGATAGTACTAGAAACTGATAAGGATCAACGTACGATAACATGTTGTTGACATGATTTGAGGTTCTTCAATGACAATTTTTATTATACTCAAAGTTCACTGTACGTAGATTTGCAGAACTACTTTTTGTACTACTAGCGGACCCGGCAGACGTCGTCCTGCCTGCTATTAGCGCCACCTACCGGGTCCAATTTTTCTACTTATAAACCTTCCTCTTGAATCACTCTATCTATTAAAAAAAACCGCATCAAAATCCGTTGCGTAGTTTTAAAGATTTAAGCATACATAGGGACATAGGGACATAGGGATATAGGGACAGAGAAAACGACTTTGTTTTATACTATGTACCTAGTGATTTGCATCGTCTTTCGATACTCGTATATATTGACAAGCCAACGCGTGTCATATAATCTGGATATAGTGAAAGCATACTTCATATTTTTTATACATTTTAATTTGTTCTGACTACTTATTTTGAGATATATTTGACGATTTCTCGGATTTATTTTCATGTAATTTGATCATGATAGATTCTTATTTTCTTACGAGCGGATACCCGCGACTTCGTTCGCGTGGATATTGATTTTAATAATCTCGTGTGAATCATTTTGTTTTTCCTAAGCTCCTTTGAGCTTTATACCTTGCTAAAAACTGTAAAAAGTTCACTGGCGGATGTTTAGGTACATCAAAACGTAAACATCCGCCAGTGAAAGTCCCATCAAAATCGGTCCAGCCTTTCAGAGTTTAGCCAGTAGTCTTTAAAGTATCTACTTTCTAACAAAAAAAGAATGAATGAAATCGGACCACCCGTTAACGAATTACAGCTATGTACACATTTTGCCTTTCATCCCCTCTCTCAAGGGAACCGTGCTCAATTTCGGGATAAAAAGTATACTATATGTTACTCCATAGTATGAACTTAAATCATGCCGAGTTTCATTTCAATCCATTCAGTAGTTTTTACGTGATGCGCGCACAAACATACAGACAAACAGACAAACAGATAAACAGATAAACAGACAAACAGACAAAAATTTCAAAAATACCTTTTTTACGTTCTATTACTTATCCCTAACATCCCCCAGTTATTATTTTGCAAAAATCTTCAATGTACAGATACGGCAATTCTACGATTTTATTATATGTATATAGGTGTAGATACATGTTAAATTAGATCTAGTGCCTTCGTTTTCCTAATTTTCTCTCTTTTCCCTTTAATTTTTAACCACACTGGGTATCATTAATTTGTGCAGCGTCGTTTGTTAACGAGGACCTACCTGATTTTGTATATGTTTTCATTATTTCCATGTTTTGAGTTATGTGTCCAATGAGCGAGATGCGTGGATTAATACCTGGAAAAGAAAAATATATAATATGTAAAAAATACTCAAAATAAAAACACAGGAGCTTATGTTGGTACAAAACATTTCATAATAGATACGTATAACCCAATTTTTAGATTAGAAAGTAATGTGTTTTTAATTAATAGCTTAACTCTATTGACGACAATTTTACGGCACGTTATGTTTTCTCTTGCTCAAGTTACTCTCTAGATACTATCTAGATACTATTATTATTGTTCCATTGCTATGTTAAAACAGCATAGAAACAGTAAAAAGAACCAGATTACAAGTATATGGGTGTATTAAACTAGATAGCATTAACTTTTCGCGTGGGTGCGTAAATCCGCTGTCTGGGATATTTTCACCCACCGAAGGCTATTATTAAAAAGAAACATCTGTACAATTTTTTCCTGAAGAAAATCATATCACCGGCTAGAAATAAAATAGTTTAGCTAAACAAAAGCAGGCAACACTGTCAGCTGGTGTGGTATTTTACGATCTACTAATGGTTGAATCTACTTTTGGAACCATATATTTGGAGATGGGATTTTAAATCTTGTGAATGCTTGACCTGCTCCTTAATCCGTCTTCCTTGAATTATTTCTGGGCGAGGAGTCAGATAAATACCTAATACTTGAACGACATTCATCCCAGATTTTTTTATCTAAGTAAACAATAGTGAAACAAGGATTTATTCAAATTCCGCTCTAGCAAAAATCATGTCAGTTGTAGGTAAATCCTCTTCTAAATATGTTTAGAAGTTTAGATTACATTACTATACAACAAATTGTGATCGTTGATTATGTGCGTACAGTAGTAGTAAGTATAACAAACATACATCTCTGCATATTCACTATAAATAAATACATTTTTGTAAATTAAATATTCTCAATTATCCTCAATATAATATACTCTTATATCTTCTAAATATATAAAAGAAAAAGGTGACTGACTGACTGACTAATCTATCAACGCACAGCTCAAACCACCGGACGGATTGCTCTGAAATTTGGTATGCAGGTAGCTATTATGACGTAAACATCCGCTAAGAAAGGATTTTTGAAAATTCAAACTCTGAGGGGGTTAAATAGGGGTTGAAAGTTTGAACGAGATTTATGTGAATTCACGCGGACGAAGTCGCGGGCAACAGCTCGTCCTATATACATATAACTCAATTTCCAAACTGTTCCATTTTTGTTTAATGACATTATGGCAGCATCATCTTGATCCAATGGCTATTTCAAAACGGCTATTACTCAGGCTGTCAGGCATTTTTATAAATAACGCGTAATAAACCTACATCCGTGCGGCCTACGCTCTCAAATTAAAAATAAGCCCGTGTATGATCAAATCTTTAGCAAGCGTTACAAAATGGACAATGTGTAAACAAGAACACTGATGTAATACGGGTTGCTAGTGCTACCATGAAATTATGAAAATTATAATATTATGTTTGACCCTGTTTGATAATTCAGTAATTTAGTTCCTTAGTAAATAACAAAGCAAAAAAATTAGCACAAGGTAGATTTTTGAAATAAAACAATTTTTTTATAATTTTTTAATCTGTATTACTAACTAGATGATGCCCACGGCTTCGCCCGTGTGTATTTAGGTTTTTAAAAATCCCGTGGGAACTTTTGATTTTCCAGAACAAGAGTAGCCTATCTTTAGTAACCCTTCCCCAAAACGGAAAATTTCCGTGGGATCTCTACAATTTCAGAATGCAATTCCTTACAGCATCAGGGTTGAGGAGTTGCATATGGTACCTACTTGAGTTCATTCAACGATAAAGTCTTTACTTGGCACCCCCAATATCAATATATATGTAGGTAAATAACCGACAGTTCCTAAATCCCATTAGTTTTGGGGATCAGGTCCCCTACAGCATCAGAATTGAGGAGTTGGAATCCAAATTTTTTGTAGGACAGTGTCGCAATGTTTCTCTATCGATTAAAAAAAAAATTACGCAAATCGGTTCAGAAATCTCGGAGATATCGATGTACATAGGTAGAAAAACACAACTCCTCCTTTTTTGGAAGTCGGTTAAAAAGTAGCCTAGGACAGTGTCGCAATGTTTCTCTAACGATTAAAAAAAAATTACGCAAATCGGTTCAGAAATCTCGGAGATATCGGTGTACATAGGTAGAAAAACACAACTCCTCCTTTTTTCAAAGTCGGTTAAAAAGTAGCCTATGTTACTCCCTGGTTAATTCTCTACTTGTATGTGAAAGTCCCGTCAAAATCGGTTCAGTCGTTCTGAAGATTAGCCCGTTCAAACAGACAGACAGACAGACAGACAGACAGACAGACAAAAATTTAAAAAACGTGTGATTCGGTTATGGTACCGTTCAAATAACCATATGAGCTTAATATGAGGTAGTTATTTCGAAATTACAGACAGACACTTCAATTTTATTTATTAGTATAGATTTAACTCTTTCAATAATACTAATTGTTTTTTTATATAATTATTTTAACATCATAATTATTTTAACATCACAATATTATTTTATTTATTAGTAGGTATGAATTTCTGACATGTCTCGTTTCTTTGTTTAGTTTTTTCTTTGGTACTTTTCATGATTAACTAACAAGTGATACCTGTTTGTGCACATGATAGATAAAGCGTTCTCTCTTTTCTTTCTTTGTGACTAACTTTCATGTTAAGTTTTTCTAGTAAGCAGTCACTTCGTACCGGGGAATTAATTATATGTGTTTAATGTTTATCCATCGATCGTAGGCGGATTGGCAGTTATATTCAATACTTTCCTAATAAAAAGTGTTTAGCATAAGTAAATACTTATGTGATGGAATCTCAATCACTGTACTCTGCAGCGATGCAAATACCTTTGTCAGTATTTTGCAATTGATCCCGATCAGATCTTTCGAGGAAGAAATTAACTAAAGAAGTTTTTGTGAGTTTGTTTGTTTGGGGTAGTTTCTGAATGTACTGGATCGATTTTAAAAATTCGTAGGTGGTCCATTACATGAGATTCTGCGAGCAGAGAAAGCACTGATTTTTGTCATTCAATCATCAGTCATCTCACAATAAGGTAGATTGTCCGTCCGTACAGCAGTTATGGTGGTACAATGGTTAAAACCGACAACAAAACATTAAGAGTATGCCTTAGAAGTTTCTTGGAAAGCGGAATACCTACCTACCTATTGGTAGATATCATTCTCTCTTATTTGAATATCCGTACGCTAGACTGGTTATTGACTGAAGCAATTTGATTAATTTTATTTATCACCATTTTGGCGTTGACTGCTAAGAAAGTTGAGAGTGAAGGTAGCTGGAACTAATGTGAATTCTGATTAATCGGGAAATGTCTAATTTAGAACTATGATGACTAATTTAGAAGAATGATATTTACCATTGGTAAATATCATTCTTTCTTATTTGAATATCCGTACGCTAGACTGGTTATTGACTGAAGCAATTTGATTAATTATTTATCACCATTTTGGCGTTGACTGCTAAGAAAGTTGAGAGTGAAGGTAGCTGGAACTAATGTGAATTCTGATTAATCGGGAAATGTCTAATTTAGAACTATGATGACTAATTTAGAAGAATGATATTTACCATTGGTAAATATCATTCTTTCTTATTTGAATATCCGTACGCTAGACTGGTTATTGACTGAAGCAATTTGATTAATTATTTATCACCATTTTGGCGTTGACTGCTAAGAAAGTTGAGAGTGAAGGTAGCTGGAACTAATGTGAATTCTGATTAATCGGGAAATGTCTAATTTAGAACTATGATGACTAATTTAGAAGAATGATATTTACCAATGGTAAATATCATTCTTTCTTATTTGAATATCCGTACGCTAGACTGGTTATTGACTGAAGCAATTTGATTAATTATTTATCACCATTTTGGCGTTGACTGCTAAGAAAGTTGAGAGTGAAGGTAGCTGCATTAAAGTGAATTCTGATTAATCGGGAAATGTCTAATTTAGTTTCTAGTACCTCTGATGCGGCACTTTTAATCGAACTGAAGCTCTTTTTTGTTACATTAGTACAGGTCAGTATGGATTGTGGAGATACATATAAATTTTTGAAGTTACTATGATGATAAGAGTATTAAAGTTTGAGTAGTAAGAAGAATGAAGAGGTTACGCTTAATACTTATATAAGTTTTCTTTATTTGTTAATATAATACCGAGATATACTTAATACTAATGGTCGTTTCTTAACGTGGACTTTAAAATATACTGTAATGTAATACAACACCTATGTAGAAAGGTGTGGGTTAGCTGGTTCAACCGTATTCAGCTTTCCTGCGTCTGCTAACGTTTTTGCGGTAACTCGAGCCTGCCCACTATTGTTTTCGCTTTTATTGCGAGCCAACTTGTGTGAAGTTAGCGTGGAAAGCCTAGAACCGTACGTATCTATTACACTCGATATAGCAATTTCACTTATAAATAGGTAGTACCTATAGTCTGTTTCAATAGAGTTGAGCTAAAATGTAAACCACACCTATTTGCTAAAAAAACTACAGAATGTATTGAAATGAAACTTGGCACGATTTAAGTTTGTAGTATAAACTTAAATCGTGCCAAGTTTCATTTCAATCCATTCTGTAGTTTTTTAGCAAAAAGGTGTGTTGGTTTACATTTTAGCTCAACTCTATTGAAACGGACTATACCTACTTGGTTTTCTGAATTCTTTGAAAACAAGATTGTTCGTTGGGCGAAAGTGCCTATTTGTAAAGTTGCAGGGCAATACAAACCTGCGTTGGAAACAGCAGTTTTGAAGTTGAATGTTTATTTTTGGCGAAATATTTGAAATCTAGAAGGAAAATGTAGATACTTTATTTGTAGATAATTTGAAATGTACATAACAACTTTGTTCCTATATGCATTTGAACGGTTTGTCTTTCAATAAATTTTTAGATCAAGATTTTCATATTATATTCATAATGATGTAGGCAGATATTTCAAGTCTGTAGCGATGTTCAGCTCCTTTTGTTATTCAAATACCTAGGTACTTATAGTCCATTAAATATAGCTTGATACCTGTGACGTTTGTCATAATGACATTTAATGTATGTAATGACAGCTATAATAACTGTAATTACAATTAAATGTCATTATGACAAACGTCACAGGTATCAAGCTATATTTAATGGACTGTAGTTACTTGGTTTTTACGCAGTCGGGTTTTTTATTACTAATTTATTTACCATTTTGTTTCGAAACTCGAAGAAAAGGCAATTTAGATTGCCGTTTCTATCGGAATAAATATTCAAATATCAACTTGTCAATGCATCTATTTCTTTGTAAGAAAATTCCAAAGCTAACTACACCAAAGCTTTTGTACTACAACGTGTTCGAGAAATCATTTTATTACACCGGTTAGCATGGTATAAAAATGTTGTTTACCCATCGACACGATCTTAGTAATATTAGCATATCGTTGAGAGGTTAGTGGGGTTATGCCGAGTTTACACATTGTGCCAACGTTGATAGAAATTCGAGTATTGCATCACAATAATTTCAGAGTAATGTGGACCTAAACCGGCTTGTTTTATGGTTCCAGTCCGTCCATACATCTACAGCCAGCGCCCCAAGCGGTTTTAGAAAATAAATATTCGAAGTACTGAATTACGACTTTAAAACAAGAGGCTTAAGGTCAATTTTGCTCTGATATTGTAGTTTTTCGATATTCATAATTTAGTAGCGTTTCCGCGGTGTGCAAGTTTGGTATAACCATACAGAAGCACGTTCCGGTCGAAATGTAACAATGATCTAGTGCGTTTCGGTTCACTTATATAGAACAGATTCATGGTTCACAAACATTTGGTTTGAATTAAACGAATATTGGGTCAATCGGTGTTTTAGTTTTTTAGGCTAAACACTGCGTTGACCCGGCAGATTTCCGTTGTTTGATAGGAGCCTGCTTGTTATGATTACCCGTTTTAGATTAGCCAAGATTTGTATGCCAAGCGGAGTATTTACTGCATACTCTTATGAGAAGTTCTTTATTAACGTGCTCCATACAAACGAAGTTTGATTCTTAGTTTCTTCTTTGATCTTTGATTTCCTTAGAAGTTTCTTCTTTGATTATTTTTTCCTAGGACAGTTCAAGGTCAACATTCTTCCGTGGTGCTATCTTCTTTCATCGGTGCCATCATTTCTCTAGGCTCTATATATATAACTAGCTGTTGCCCGCGACTTCGTCCGCGGTATTAGATTTTTCAAAACTCCCACGAGAACCCTTTGTTTTCCCGGGATAAAATAGTAGCCTGTCACTCTCCAGGTTTTTAACTAAAAACATGCAACTGCAAAAAATCACGTCAATCTGTAGTTATGTCCCATGATAATTAGTACCTACAGGATCCCTGTTTTATATTTAAGGCCATAAACTGATGTCATAATATAGTAAACCATTTTACCCCCTTTGGGGTGGATTTTCGTCAAATTTTTCTTAGCTGATGCCTACCCCTTAGAAAGAACCTAACTTCCAAATTTTAAGTTAATAATAACAATAATTCAAACTTCCCTGTACAAACTTCCACCCCCTATTTTACCACCCTTAAGAAGAGATTTACCAAAATAATTTAAATAGGTTTTTATTATTTAAAACTAATAGCTTACATGCCGATTTTCGTATCTGTAATTTCAAAAACATAGAACTTTTCATATATAACCGTCCTAGCCCCATTTTACCCTCATAGGGGAGGAATTTCATAAAATATTTTCTAGGCTGATATCTACGTCCTATAAACAACCTACATTCCAATATTCAATTAATAATAACAGTAATTTAAAACTTCCCATTAAAACTTTCATCCCCTATTGTACGACCCTTCAGGGAAGATTTTTCAAAATAAAATATACAAAGTTTTATTATTTAAAACTAATAATCTAAATGCGGATTTTCAGGTCTGTAACTTCAAAAACATAGGACTTTCATAAAAACTTTCATCCCCTATTTTACCACCCTTAAGGGGAGATTTTCTAGAATAACTTATACAGGTTTTTATCATTTAAAAATTATAATCTAAATGTCTATTTTCATACCTGTAACTTCAAAAACATAACCTTCCTACCCCCATTTTACCCCCTTAGGGGAGGATTTTCGTGAAATATTTTGTAGGCTGATATCTAAGTCCTAGAATTAACCTACCTTCCAAATTTCAAGTTGATAATAACAATAATACAATTAAAGCTTCCCATTAAAACTTTCATCCCCTATTTTACCACCCTTAAGGGAAGATTTTTCAAAATCAAATATACAGAATTTTATTATTTAAAACTAATAATCTAAATACCGATTTTCAGGTCTGTAACTTTAAAAACATAGGACTTTCATACAAACTTTCTACCCCCATTTTACCCCCTTAGGGGAGGATTTTAGGGATATTAAATAGCCTATAACCTGCCCCCAAAATTGGACTACTTAATGCAAAAAGAATTTTTCAAATCCGACAGGTACTTCCAGAGATTAGCGCGTTCAAACAAACAAACAAACAAACAAACAAACAAACAAACAAACTCTTCCGCTTTATTATATTAGTATAGATACAACGTTAGTTTTACTTTGCGCAAAAACCGAAACACGTGTCAAATATTTTTACATTAAGAATATTTATACAAAATTTCATAAAAATATAATGAAAAGTAACGAAGTTATAAGCTTGTTATGTTGCGTCGTTGTCCTCGAAAAAAATGGTCACCGCAAGCCGTCGCCGCAGCGCCTAGCGATCGACGCGAGTCGAATGACCGCCGCTGTGTGCCGACCGTCAGCTGATGCGCGGTAAATCATTGTGTCTAAGCTTGTAAGATTTCAAAATATTTTTGGACAAAAATATAACACTATATAAAAATGGTTGGATTCGATTTTGTTACTGATTCTGAACAAACTACTTTCAGGTTTTGCGTAAAGTAAAACTAACGTTGTATATCTATGTAAATCATGTAGTGTTAAACATATAGCCTCAACAGCGCAACGGTCATCGGGCGCTGATCGGGAACCGTAGGGTCGACGGTTCAAACCCCACTCGTTACACTATTGTCGCACCCACTCCTAGCACTAGTTTTCACTTAATTGGAGAGGAAAGAGGAATATTAGTCGTGTTCATCATGGTTAATATTATTTTCTAAAAAAAAAAAGTGTTCAGAGTAGATAATGTTCACCATGAAAAACATGATTCATAATACTCCTTATCAGTATATTATGCTGGCTTGTGGAAGTCCATATTTAGTCCTCATTTGTCGATTACTCGTCAAAATGGAGTGGTCAAAACGTTTTAAACAAAAATAATGCCCCCATATACGGTTGTGCCTTGGGTTAAGTGGTGTACGGTGTACAAACACAATGTGACATTAGAAACAGAACAAAAGGAGCCCGTTTAGGCAAAATAAGTAACTAAGGCGATTTGTGTGAGGCTGACTATATTCGTGCAGGCTTCGTATACGGTATAAACATACCTCAAAAGATACATATGTATTAGGTATTATAATAATGATATCTAATAATTGATAATATGCCTAACTAGTCAACTAAGTAATTTAGATAATTAATTGTATAAATTTTTACACCCCTTATTCATGCCTATCGTTTATGATTTTTTCCCGATTTTTTTTAACCATTCAAGGGAATGGTTGAATTTCGGAAAAAAATCTTTGTTGATACATCATGAGCTGAAACTTATACATATACCTACTTTGTAGTCTGTAGGTAGGTATATGATAGTTTGGCTTCTCTTGTTAATTACAATATTTTTCAAAATAATTGAAAACTTCGTTATAAAACCAATGATAGCATCATTGGTTTTCATCATCATTGGCATCATGCTCAAAATATAATATCTAAGTACCTACTTATTATTTTTTACGACTTACTTCTATTAAGTTATTAGTAAATGGTCAAAATTAATTTACATACTGTATAGCTAGTATAACGTCAGGCAAAAGAAGTACACCTAGAAATCCTAGAATCTCAGGTACGTATATTAATTATTAATCTGTTAGCCTTGCAGGACTAGGTAGGTACTTTCTTTTTCTTTTCTTCTTTTTCTTTTTCAAAAAATTTTTTGAGACCGATAGATAGCTTGCATGCATCTAGGACGCAAATCTAGAAAACTTTTTTAAATTAAAGTTCCCACGGGATTTATTAAAATATAAATCCACGCGGAGGAAGTCACAGGCAAGAGCTAGTCAATAAGTTTAAAACATGACGTTATATCTTCACTGTAGTTAAGCTCTCGGGTGTGTACTGTTTATGATTACACAGAGCTTATTTGTTTAAATATTCAGGTCATAGGCAAGGTTAGACTAGTAAAGTAACGCTCCGTAAGTACACCTACATACATACCTTTCTACCTAGTTATAGGTCTTGCCAAACAAATATTCATCTCTGAGCTTCGTGCGAGAGCGAACTCGCGTAGGTTCGCACTAGCTCCGTCCCTTTTTGTACGCCCACTGATAACTAAAATATGCTAATGCGACGCGCCTTGCGGTTATATTCAGAGGCGAATATTTGTTTGACGAGACCTATATATACCGAACAAACGGTGTGAGTAAATATTGATAATAATTACATAACTTTACCTAAGAAAATAATGTATTTAATTTAAGATTTTTGATGTAAATTTTTTCCAATAAATAAATTATCTTATCTTATCTAATAACCATCTATAATTTTAAAAGCCAGACTTTAATTTAATGTATAAAGAATAAATATAGTAAAAATACAATATAATAGAAGCCTCTCAATTCTATTCTTGGCACATTATTAGTGTCGTCATCGTGCATTTTAAGAATTTATTTAACGAACTTCATAAAAATAGCCCACTTAAAATCGAGCAGCACTATTTTTTTGTGTAAAGTGTCAAACATCTACTTTAGGTACCGTTAATGCCTGAGTATTTAAAGTAGGTATATTTAAAATTTTTCTCAATTTTATTTTTCTCCACTAAAATAAACGCCTACAACCTCTTAGCAAAGTTTAAAAGGCCATTTTACAGTGTCGTTCTGTTAAAATCGTGTGTCGATTCAAGTAGGTGACAACTTGCATTATTGTTTTGCATATTGCTAATTAGTTTAAATTTAAACATGTTACAAAATAAACAACAAGTTTACGGTCCAAGTACCCAAACACCCACTCTATTTATTTACATTTGGACGGCCGCCATTCAAATTGATCTATTGTTAAAGTATGGTATGCTGTAATATCAACACAATGAATACTAAAGTATGTAAGTGGGTGTAGAAAGAGAGTCCTATCTTATAAAGTATAGTAGAGAAAAAGATGACGCCCTTTCAGATAGATCTGTAAATGATTATTATCAAGATTATTGTACCTACCTACCTAGTAGCTGAATGGATATTACACGATATCCTAAGCTTTTTGAAATCAGACGGTACTTAGATGTATGAATGCAAAAGTAGATTGCACGATATAAGAATAAATTCTAGAAAAGTAAAGCTGCACAAAAATGGGATTTCCTGAAATCATGCTTGAAAACGTCCGTGAGTCGTATGAGATATTTTGCATTAAAAAAATATTATTTTCCTCTGCCAATTATTTGATTGTAGGTACTTTGAGTAAATATTTAGTCTATAATTATTCCTTGTAGTCCAAACACTGTCAAGCCCAAGGTTACAACTTACAAAGTTTCATCATGATTCATTCTTAGAAAAGGTCCATGATTTATACGTATAGGTAGGTTAACCTACCTGATAAGTTGATAACTGAAGTTATAGGTCTCACAGTTCTAGATGTTTTAATCAAACAAAGACCCCGACCCATCTGTTGAAAAACAATCGTAGCGGAACTTATTTTCAAAAATAACGGAATAATCTAGGAAGAGGATATTTCCTAAAAGCTCTTAGAGAGAAATAGTGGCTTATCGTCAAAACAAACATACAGTTTAAATTAATGTACCTACCTGTGTTTTGAAACAGAATAATACGGCTTTACCTATTGTAATTTAGTGAAACTTTAAATGATAAAATAATGTAAATTTATCCAACAGGTAACTCATTCAATATTTCAATGCAAATAATTGCAGTTATGCAGCTGATAATTTAAATCATTTGTTTTCCCTAATATAGTAGCAAGTATTGCTACGCCTTTGGCCACACCCTGAAATGCAAGCTTATTCTCGATATAGATTATAGTGCGGCCTAGATGCGGTTTGCGACAGCGTGGTAACAACTTCGTTGGATAAGCAACTTTGCTCTAAGGTGGCAAATTGATGGAGAACTTGTGTATGAGTATTACAGTCAATAGTGGAAAGGAAGTTTTTGCGTGTATTGTTATACCATGATACACTTATAATTTATTTTCGTTGATCAGTGTGCTTAGTCTAAAGCGGAGCACTCGAAAACGAACTCGAAAACTATTGATCGATTTCAGAGTAAAATAGACCTAAAATGGCTTGTATTAAGGTTTGAGTTCGCCAATACATTCAGCATTCGAACAATGCTGAATGTATTGGCGAACTCAAACCTTAATACAAGCCATTTTAGGTCTATTTTACTCTGAAATCGATCAATAGTTTTCGAGTTCGTTTTCGAGTGCTCCGCTTTAGACTAAGCACACTGAGCTATGTGTGATGCTTTTTAGAAGGAAATTAGAGGTATACCTAATGCCAGACGCTGGCTATGCTAGTTCTAAAAAATGCTAAGTATAACATTGTATACATGTATTTATGTTTCGCGAACACTTGCGATTTGCCTTAACTCTGTTGTTACGGAAGACATAAATCTGTATACCTACTGTAAACATTCATAATAATATTATTTGCGACGCATTTGGTATAGGTACAAGACAAGGTTGCCGACTATAAATTGAAAACGAGTCTCTCTGAAGATTTCATGAACAATTATCTATACTAATCTATACTAATAAATAAAATTGAAGTGTCTGTCTGTAATTTCGAAATAACTACCATATATTAAGCTCATATGGTTACTTGAACGATACCATAACCGAATCACACGTTTTTAAAATTTTTGTCTGTCTGTCTGTCTGTCTGTCTGTCTGTCTGTCTGTCTGTCTGTCTGTTTGAACGGGCTAATCTTTGGAACGGCTGAACCGATTTTGACGGGACTTTCACATACAAGTAGAGAATTAACCAGGGAGTAACATAGGCTACTTTTTTAACCGACTTTCAAAAAAGGAGGAGTTGTGTTTTTCTACCTATGTACACCGATATCTCCGAGATTTCTGAACCGATTTGCGAATTTTTTTTTTAATCGATAGAGAAACATTGCGACACTGTCCTACAAAAAATTTGGATTCCAACTCCTCAATCCTGATGCTGTAGGGGATCTGATCCCCAACACTAATGGGATTTAGGCACTGTCGGTTATTTAAATTGATATTGGGGATACCAATTAAAGACTTTATTGTTGAATGACCTCGAGTAGGTACATGTCCAACTCCTCAACCCTGATGCTGTAAGGAATTGCATTCCGAAATCGTAAGGATCCCACGGAATTTTTCCGTTTTGTGGACGGGTTACTACTTACTACAGATAGGCTACTTTTTGTTCTGGAAAATCAAAGTTCCCACGAGATTTTTACAAACCACACGGGCGAAGCCGTGGGCATCATCTAGTAATAAATAAAATTGAAGTGTCTGTCTGTAATATCGAAATAACTACCTCATATTAAGCTCATATGGTTATTTGAACGGTACCATAACCGAATCACACGTTTTTAAAATTTTTGTCTGTCTGTCTGTCTGTCTGTCTGTCTGTCTGTCTGTCTGTTTGAACGGGCTAATCTTCGGAACGGCTGAACCGATTTTGACGGGACTTTCACATACAAGTAGAGAATTAACCAGGGAGTAACATAGGCTACTTTTTTAACCGACTTTCAAAAAAGGAGGAGTTGTGTTTTTCTACCTATGTACACCGATATCTCCGAGATTTCTGAACCGATTTGTGTAATTTTTTTTTTAATTGATAGAGAAACACTGCGACACTGTCCTACAAAAAACTTGGATTCCAACTCCTCAATCCTGATGCTGTAGGGGAACTGATCCCCAAAACTAATGGGATTTAGGAACTGTCGGTTATTTAAATTGATATTGGGGTACCAATTAAAGACTTTATCGTTGAATGAACTCGAGTAGGTACATATTCAACTCCTCAACCCTGATGCTGTAAGGAATTGCATTCCGAAATCGTGGGGATCCCACGGAATTTTTCCGTTTTGGTGACGGGTTACTACAGATAGGCTACTTTTTGTTCTGGAAATTCCCACGGGATTTTTAAAAACCTAAATCCACACGGGCGAAGCCGTGGGCATCATCTAGTTATTAATAAGTATGTATTGATGTCAATGAGATATTGTTAAGTTAGTATATTTGTTTGTCTGTGATATATAATACCTAATAATAATTATTGAGTAAATACTTTTTTCTTGGTTCAATTACAAGTAGATAGAATTAATTATTATACTTATCAATCAAAGAGATAAATGAGATAGTTGAAAATGCTTTTAAATCGATCGAATTCTTTTGTTCCAATCCAATCGATGTGAAATTGAAGAAATAAAGTCAATGAGGTCATTAATTAATTAGGGTTCCGTACCTCAAAAGGTGAAAAAAGGTGCCCTTATAAGATCACTTTCTTGTTTAAAGAACAAATAGACTATGATAATGATGAAGTTTTTATCCCTAGAAAAGTGAGAACATTAAAATAAATAGGTAGCAACCCTAATTTACACATTGAGCTCGATGTATACGACCTTTAGTTGTCGTGAAGCCCTTAAAAAGTAATCTCGTATGTAAATAAAAGGCCATACAGTACACTCCGATGCATTTTGAACGTACTGTTATGGAAGTCGTGATAAGAACAGCTACTGTGGACGCACTAATCTCTTCGACCATATCGTGTATGACGCAGTCGCCGTCAGAGGATTATCTGTGATTACGATGAAACTGAATTAGTATTAGGTTATTTGAAATGATGAAATATTTTCTTAAGTACAAAGAGATATAAATATACAAGAAATCACGGCCATTTATATCGATGTTATAAATAATAACAATAATAAATATTTTTTATTTGCAAAATTAATTTAATTTGCAAAGTTAACTAGATAGATTTATGTAACTTTATAAAGACACTCACATAACGTATCGCCAAGTACCTAACAAACTTAATCATAATATTATAAAACTAGCTGATCCCCGCGACTTCGTCCGCGTGGATATATAGGCTTTTATATAGGATCGGACTGGATCCCATAATCCTTTTTTGTACCTAAACTAATTGAAGCCTAAGTTACTCCTTATAACATCACCTATCTGCCATTGAAAGTTCCGTCAAAATCGATTCAGCCCTTTCGGAAATTAGCTGGAACAAATAGACAGATCGAAAAACATAAATTTAAACGTACACCAGTTTAAAATAAGCCGTACGTTCAAAGATCCGGGTCCCAAGTTATTTGACCCCAATAAATATCTGTCATTTCTGAACTAAAAAACCAATGACCTTGAAATATTTACGGGACAATACTTAAAGTACTACCTTTCTAACAAAAAAAGAATGAGTTAAATCGAACTACACGTTAATGAGTTACAGCTAAATCCACGTTTTAACTTTCATCCCCTCTCCATAGGATCCCATCTCGACATAGGATAAAAAGTATCCTATGTCCTACCTCGGAGTATAAACTCAAATCGTACCAAGTTTCATTTGAATCCGTTCAGTAGTTTCGGCGTGATGCGCGGCCAAGATACAGACAGACAGACAGACAGACAGACAGACAGACAGACAGACAGAAAGACAGACAGACAGACAGACAGACAAAAATGAAAAAAATTACAGTTTTGGCTTCAGTATCGATTATAGAATGCCCTCCAATAAAAATTTTCAAAATATCTTCAATGTACAGAATTGGATCTGTTACAGTTTTATTATATTATAGAAGAATAGAAGAATAAAATATTAAGTTTATGCATTCACTTGAGAACCTTCTTTTTTTTCTTAGGTTAAAAAGAAGCAGATTTTGCGAGAGAACAATATTATTAGCTGGATAAAAACATTAGAAAAATAAAATATTTTTAAGCTGCTATGTCAAAGATTAAGATAGCCTTAATGTATGCCCTTAGATAGAAACTTCGTACAAGGAATGAGACCTGAAAAAGAACATAATGAGTAGTTGCGTAGGTTTAGAGTTTTTGTTACGTTCGAATACCAGTACATCAGACACCAGTACAAAAGTGTTAGTTAAACGTAATATGAGTGTATTTTTAAAATACAGCTGGTTCTATTTATGAGTACAGAAAAAAGGCTGCACGATGAATGAAATGAAGCCAAAACGAGACGGGAAAACTGGTTTGAAATTAGGTCACGTCCGTTTTTTAGGGACATAAAGACATCTGAGACAAAAAATACGGCAAGTCTACGAGTTACAGCTGTGTAGGTTTTATTCATTTTTCATGTAGGTACCTACATTTATATAAACTTGAGTTTCTTACAAAGAAGAAAAAAAAGGCTCCGATATATTATTATTATTATGAAGAACCATTTAAAAATAATTCTACTCGTGTATGTTTTATAAAGTTGTTGTTCACATGTTTTTAAAAATTGAGCTGTGAAAAAACGTACTGAATGCCATTTAACTATTTTAAAAATCTCAAGAGGTTCAGTCGATATTTGTTTAAAATAGATCCAGTTCCACATTTTTATTAGAAATATTCTTTATTTAAACAAAAAAAAAAACAATAAAAATTAAAGACAATGATAATTAACTTGTTAAAATTACGATAGTGAAGTTCTAAACAACCTTGCTAGCTGGACTAAAGAGTACCTATATTATTTTAACAAATATGTAGAACAAAATTAAATTGCATTTCAGAAATTAATTAATGTATTAATTTGTTTCAATGATTTTTACATACTCTCCATGATATACGTACAGAGACAGTGGTTCGAACTGCGGGTTCGAAGGCGCGCAGGAATGCGACGTCGTAGCAGTTGACATGGACATGACAGCTACCTAGTTCAGAGCCAATTAGCATTAAAGTCCTCGGGTATTATTTCAAGCTCAGTGGTAACAGTTAGGTATGCTTATAGATTTAACGGAGATTTTACATCGACAACGAATGGATTTTAAAAAAATTGTTTCAGTATCTTTTTTTCGGTCGAATGTTTAATTTATTGTTGGACCACTTTCAGTACCTTTTTTGGGTCTAATGTAACGTTAGAACTACGTTACTAATGCAGCTTCTATTAAGAGGAAATGCGGTTGCTCTTTTCTCCATACAAACGCTCTCGCGTGTTTTCTCTCTGGTTTATGATCCTAAAGCAATGATTTTTTACAATAAAATAAATATCAACCTCTTCTATGCCCCTATGTTTTGTTTTTTGAAGATACATTATTTTTATAAGCACTAGAACCGTTACAAAATGCTCAAAATTGCCTATTTTAGATCGCTTTCAACAGAGGCCTAATGTACAAATTTTACAATTAATAATGAAAAAAGCAAGACATAGGGTCACAGTATATATCCTTTATATTCAGTTTACGAAATATCTTTTAAATTGGTCCAATATTGGAGGAGGAAACACTAGAGAGCCAAACCTCGAATTATGACTTTTTACTTACGGCTATTGAGTCGGATATTTGCAGTAATTGTCCTTATTGCAGGAATTTGAGGCGCGGGACGGTCGAACGCGACAACGATAGTTTTTTCAAATACCTAATTTTCAAAAGTATCTTCGCCCACATTTCCCCTTAAATAAAGTGTTCACGACTTATTAAGATGATTTAGCTTCGTCATTAGATCAAAAAAATTGTTGATAATTGGTTGAGGGTATTACGAAAAAATGTCTTTCAAAAAATAAATAGCAAATAAATAATAATTAAAAAATGCTTTCGGTTTTTAGATGATTTTGGTAAAATGAAAAAGTAGACCATCTGGATTTAGATTAAGGCCGCCTTGTTGTCCCTCTTTTATCTGTGCTCCGCACCGGGCCTGAATGTGGGGTTCAAACCTCAAATAATAATTTGAAAGTTCCCCTCGCATCGAACGGCTGCTGAGTTTATCTGAGTCGATTATCGCTGGAGATACACACGGGTGTGATAAGGATAGCAACAGATAAGCTGCGCAGTTTGTCAATAAACACTTGGGTATGAATGACGACGACCTTAATAAAATTATCAACCAAAGTTTAATAGACGATATTGCATAATGTGTGGTACATTGTCTAAAGCTATATTTATTTGATGAATTAAAAGTATATATGACGTTACAGCATTAGGTGTAAATATAGTATAAACTTTTCTAATTATAATAGCAAGTGAGTGTAAGCAATTTGCGTTGGTGGGAGGACAGAGATCGAAATAAACTTTGGCAACGGGCGGCTGCAATGCCGGTTCGATCTATCTGCCTAGTTCTATAGATTTGCACGTTTTATATTTTTTCATCAGAAAATGTGTAGATTTTTACACATTTGCGTTACTCAAGTGCAAGTCTAGGACACGCAGTGCTTTAAAAATAACTAATGAAAAATTTCTGCCGTTTCTCTTTCCACATTTTCTTTTCTTTTAATCTAGTGAATAATTCATTCAATAATATCGTAGATATTCTTGTCAGTCTGTCAAATATTAATATCGTAGACTCATTATTCATTTAGACTTCCCTGTTTGATTAACATTGATCAAAGCGTTCCTCGCTTTAATTTATGAAGGAAGTTGCAAAGTCTTCATACAATCAGTTTAGTAGGAGTTTCGCAATCATGTTGCCATTCCTATATTTACTTTACGTTCAATTATACAAGTCACGATTTGAAGTTTCATCAGATGTTGTGATCTGGAATTGTATAACTAGTTTTTGGTTCGTTTTATTTACAATTTCTTAGCATGTGGGTATTTCACGTTACATATTATGACACCCAAATTCAACAAATTGTTTTTAATTTTGGTAAAAAAAAAAAACAATTCGAATCAAGGGTAGACTTATTGAGAACCTTAAGGATGAATCACTCAGACTTTTAGCACTACTAAAAAGGTGAATATTTGAAAGCGGTTTTGGTTTAAGATCAGTTTCGTAAGAGAAATTCCAAATACTTTGAACAGGTGTATGTATGTACTCTACTGTTTGTAATTATAGCCCGTATGATTTTTTGTCTTTGTGTAACATAAAACTAGTTCGTCGCATCCTAATGATACCATAGAGGCAAGAGCCCACAAAATTATGTAACGATAAGAGACAAGAGTGGTTGATTGCATCGCACCTGGGCGCAGCGAGTAGGCGGCCGACGTGCCACTATCTCCATTTTGAAATACAACACACGGTACCTAAATAATAAATGACGGGATCTTTAGGTGTAATTATCTGCTACCCATTGTTGCTCATAAGATCCCGGCTTTTTTGTCCGTATAGTTTTGTATAGTTATGCCGTATTTAATTTTTATAACTTTGATTTATTTAGTAAAATGTACCTACCCTAGAAACTTATTAAATTATTTCGCATATTCAGATCGGTAGAAGGTGAATTGCGAGGTTGGTGCTTGCGATTCAAATCAGCTACCGAATCATATGGAGATAACATAGCTACAGTAACAGTAACATAGCTGCAACAGTAGGACTACAAAATTATAAAGCTATCTTAGTCTAAAATTAAACGGTACTAAAACCAAACAATTTTTAACACTTGGTCTTAATAGTAGAGTATAAAATTAAGTTACATGATGAGTCTATAACTTAATGTAACCACATACTTAGGATTGTCCATAGAAAACCGGTCTTCTTTATGATAAGGTACCCATGACCACATTTCCGAAAAACAGGACGTAGGAATTTTGTAAAATGAAGATTTTAAAAAAACCACAAGTAAATATTTAAAATGCAGTTTACGTATTATGAAATAATCCGACCCGGATAAAGCGTTGGAAAATTTTTAGGAGGTTCTTAATAAAAGCTGAAACTTGAACCCCAATTAAGTATGGCCAGCTAAACTTTATTATTTTTTGACGGGGTTCTTCCATCTTCTTATAGCAAATTACTATACGTGTGAGTTAATTATACTATTTTATAGTATACCTCACTTGAGTAACGCTTATCTGTATAGAAATGTGAAAATTTTTACACTAATAATAATATTAAATGCGGATTTAGGTCACATAGTGCTGTGAAAATAATTATAGAAGTATGAGGAACTTCTAGCTACTATAACCCTTCGAGTCATCTTGATAGCAAACTAGATATAGGTATCCACCACTACAGGCTTTTAATGTCCCACTGCTGGGAACAGGCCTCCTCTCTCATAGGAGAGAGGGATTAAACCATAGACCCGCCACGCTGCTCCAATGCGAGTTGGCGGGCTTTAACGACTATTGTCACATGATATAGTGACAATAACCGGGACCGACTGCTCAATGTGCTCTCCGAGGCACGGGGGTGAAACACCGCCAACTACCAACTCTGGGCTGGCACTGAGAATTCTTGACGGAACAACCCAATACCTAACAAATATTTGCCCGACCCGGCACCTCGCAATCCGCAGTCGAATACGCCAACCACGAGACCAACGAGGCAGTCGGGATATAGGTATATCCTGGGAAAATAAGTACGGTTGGTAACCTTATCTTTCGAACTTGTGATATTAGTGACGTAGGCATGGTAGTGCTTGAATGTGTCCGGTGTAGTGAGTTAGTGAGTCGCTTCGCTTGTGGGCTTCAAAGAAACGCAATGTTATTATAGTTGAAGTATTTATTGATTCGTGTCGTTGGGGACGATGTGATGGCGTAAAAATAGAGAATTGTTTAAGCGATGACGACATGTTATTTTGATCACAGCGGTGGCTGGTAGGGTTCTAGGGTTCTGTACCAAAAAGGTAATAATTTAAGAAAAATTAAATCGACTTCAATCCTACCGAAATCCTACTAATCCTACTAATATTATAAATGTGAAAGTGTGGATGTTTGAATGTTTGGATGTTCAGATGTTTGGATGTTTGTTACTCAATCCCGCCGCAACTACGGAACCGATTTGGCTGAAATTTTGAATGGAGATAGATTATGCCCTGACTTAAAACATTTTTTATCCCGAAAAATCAAAGAGTTCCTACGGGATTTCGAAAAAACCAAAATCTATAGCTACAGCTATAGGTAGAATAAAGTTAGGTAGAATAATATAAAGGTTGGAAAAGGAAGCGGGAACGGGAACCGGAAATCTACGATTCCCTCGGGATTTGTGCAATATCGAAATTCACGCGGGCGAAGCGTGCGTGGAATACGGAGGGATGGCATTCCATAGCCTACCAAAACCCAGGAGGGCAGTTACAACTGGCATAAATATCTACCCTAGTAGCAATTTTCGTTGGGGGTTTGTTGCCAACGGTAGCCAACGGTTGGTATCATGTTGGGAGATGGTGGTTGAGATGCCAACTAAGTCCCTCTGTAAGGCCAACTGCATGAAATGTTACGTTACGTCATGCAATATTGCCAACAATCTTGTAACGTTGGGCCAACCTTCGCCATAGTTGGTTTAACAACAAGGTATAATCATACTGTTGGTCCAACGTTGGCCTAACTACAGACTTCGGCGTTGTAATATATGCAAAGTATGTAACGTTGGGCCAACGTTCGCTATAGTTGGTTGAACAACAAGGTATAATCATACTGTTGGTCCAACGTTGGCCTAACTACAGACTACAGCGTTGTAATATATGCTAATTATGTAACGTTGGGCCAACCTTTGCTATAGTTGGTTGAACAACAAGGTATAAGGAACAACAAGGTAGGTTCAACCAACTATAGCGAAGGTTGGCCCAACGTTACATAATTTGCATATATTACAACGCTGTAGTCTGTAGTTAGGCCAACGTTGCACCAACAGTATGATTATACCTTGTTGTTCAACCAACTATAGCGAACGTTGGCCCAACGTTACATAATTTGCATATATTACAACGCTGTAGTCTGTAGTTAGGCCAACGTTGGACCAACAGTATGATTATACCTTGTTGTTAAACCAACTATGGCGAACGTTGGCCCAACGTTACATATTTTGCATATATTACAACGCTGTAGTCTGTAGTTAGGCCAACGTTGGACCAACAGTATGATTATACCTTGTTGTTAGAATAGAATAGAATAGAAAAGTTTTTTATTCAAATAAACTTTTACAAGTACTTTTGAATCGTCAATTGAGTCTACCACAGGTTCGGAATGCAGTTCCAGCCGAGAAGAACCTGCAAGAAACTCGGCGGTTGCTCTTTTTTTAAAAATAACATTATAACAATTATTATTATTAATGTACATGATTGAAATGCCGTCTCGCGCATTGCTGGAACGAGTTAAATCCAAGCTTTTTTATCGTTTATATAATCTTCAATTGTATAATAAGCTTTTTTTATGAGCATGCTTTTAATAAAGTTCAACCAACTATAGCGAACATTAGCCCAACGTTACATTTATTGCATATATTACAACGCTGTAGTCTGTAGTTAGGCCAACGTTGGACCAACAGTATGATTATACCTTGTTGTTCAACCAACTATAGCGAACGTTGGCCCAACGTTACATATTTTGCATATATTACAACGCCGTAGTCTGTAGTTAGGCCAACGTTGGACCAACAGTATGGTTATACCTTGTTGTTCAACCAACTATAGCGAATGTTGGCCCAACGTTACATAATTTGCATATATTACAACGCTGTAGTCTGTAGTTAGGCCAACGTTGGACCAACAGTATGATTATACCTTGTTGTTAAACCAACTATGGCGAACGTTGGCCCAACGTTACATATTTTGCATATATTACAACGCTGTAGTCTGTAGTTAGGCCAACGTTGGACCAACAGTATGATTATACCTTGTTGTTCAACCAACTATAGCGAAGGTTGGCCCAACGTTACATAATTTGCATATATTACAACGCTGTAGTCTGTAGTTAGGCCAACGTTGGACCAACAGTATGATTATACCTTGTTGTTAAACCAACTATGGCGAAGGTTGGCCCAACGTTACAAGATTGTTGGCAATATTGCATGACGTAACGTAACATTTCATGCAGTTGGCCTTACAGAGGGACTGAGTTGGCATCTCAACCACCCAGTCCGCCCCGGCTTCGCCCGTGGTACATAATATTATATAGCCTATAGCACTCAAGGAAAGAATTTTTGAAATTGGTCCAGTAGTTTCCGAGATTAGCGCGTTCAAACAAACAAACTATTGTTTGTTTGTGACACCATTGGTGAATAAATATGTTTTCTTTCTTTCTTTCTTTCTTTCAAACTCTTCCGCTTTATTATATTAGTATAGATTTCTATACAATAAATTACAAAAAAAAAATCGATCGATATGAAGTTACACCTTCCTATTCATAATAAAGCTTAACTAACTAACTTACCTAAGTAAAAAACTTACTCCTACAACATCTCATCATCATCATCATCATCATCATGATCAACCCATTACCGGCTCACTACAGAGCACGGGTCTCCCCTCAGAGTGAGAAGGGTTTTGGCCATAGTCTATCACGCTGGCCATGGCGGATTGGCAGACTTCACACACTTTTGAGAACGTTATGGAGAACACTCAGGTGTGCAGGTTTCCTCACGATGTTTTCCTTCACCGTTAAAGCAAGTGATATTTAAATACTTAAAACGCACATAACTCCGAAAAGTTAAGAGGTGCGTGCCCGGGATCGAACCCACACGACGATTATATGTCGGTCGTCCTAACCACTAGGCTATCACTACACTACAACATCTGCTTCATCATAAAGCCGAAATAAATATCCATTGTAACACCGATTTTAGTACTTGACCTGTGAAACTAGATGGCGCTAATAGTACGTTAAGTCGCGCTACAATTGACCGCGGGTCCGCGTATATATATCGGCCGGCTTATGTTGGTAAATCATTCTAATCCTTACGCGGTACTTAAACGGGTAACGAACTCTGCATCCACACCTGCTGGGACAGAGTTTAACGCTAGTTTTAGTACCAAACTATATAGGTGGCATGAACCCTTGCAACCCTTGGTATCCACATCTGCTGGGACAGGGCGTTCTGGAAATTGGCCATTGTAAGAAAATAAACTACCAGCCAACGTAGGTATACAGTTTGAATTCCTTTGTTGGGCCATTGTAAGCAAATCAACTACTATCCAACGTAGGTATACAGTATGAATTTTTTCATTGGGCCATTGTAAGAAAATAAACTACCAGCCAACGTGGGCATACAGTAGGAATTCTTTTGTTGGGCCATTGTAAGCAAATCAACTACTAGCCAACGTAGTTATACAGTATGAATTTTTTCATTGGGCCATTATAAAAAAATCAACAACCAGCCTACGTGGGTATACAGTATGAATGCTTTTGTTGGGCCATTATAAGAAAAGCAACGACTAGCCAACGTAGGTATATAGTATGAATTCTTTTGTTGGGCCATCATGAGAAAAGCAACGACTAGCCTACGTTGTTGGCTAGTCGTTGGTTGAAAGTCGTTGGCTCGGGTCAAGTGGGCCAACCGCTTTTCAACGGTTGGAACCACGTTTTTTAGGGATGACAAGCCTAACTGTTGGCCAACCAAACTAGGGACAGAGGCCCAACCAACAGCCAACGCAAATTGCTACTAGGGTACATTGTGAAATTTATACCCACCTACATTATACACAAAAAATATAAGACAGTACCTAAGGCATCGATTTCTATAGCTAATGTATCGTATTTGTCTACGTATGTTAGTGTTAATAACTGGCAGTTAGAAAGTAACGTTTCTCCTACCTTAGGTTAATGTAAATTCAATTCCACTATCACCGCAGAGTTCAATGTTCAAGGTCAACCGCGTAGGGTGGCCGCCAGCTAGGCTTAGTGACTGTACATAGGTATAGATTTCATTGCATTTGTGAGGCCACCGCACGGTACAGTATTGGTGACGCGTTTAGAAAAGTGCACTGCATTTACCTACAACGTTTCCTTTTGTAACTAACAGGTACCTTATAGTCTGTTCGTTTTCTTACGGTCGCCTTTTGTGTCTAGCCGCCTCCGCCGCGCGGCATGCTTTGAAGTCACGGCGGTGTTTTGCCAAAGACACCGCCGTGACTTCAAAGCATGCCGCGCGGGATGTACAGGCACAAGGGGTTTTGGCGTTTTATACCTACTCATATTTTTTCATTAAAATTCTCCTTCCTTTTTATATTTTTTTATATTCGTATTTTATTACAATATAATCATAAACATAAAATATAATATTCTCATGAACACGGGTCTTTTCTCAAAATGAGAAGGATTTTAACCATAGTCTACCACGCTGGTCAAGTGCGGATTGGCAGACTATTCGGAGATTCTGTTAGAATAGAAAAAAAATTACAAACAGAAAAAAGTAATAAAAATAAAAGCAGAATACTAAGAGCACCTGCGCCTGTACCGACACTAAGTTACCGAACGAACTATACTCTAAGTTCTATGACTTCAGGGGTCCATTAGATGACAGGTAGGTACTGCGTCATTTAATTCTGTTTGTTATGAATGATGAAAGACTGATGGAGCAGAGAATTATCTAGATAATTGTGAAAACCGCTAGGTTCTGCTGTTATGTAGTATCGTCGTATGGAACCCAGCTCGCAACAGACAATTAATTACCTAGTACAACTTTTTATTTAATGTTTTAGGGGTTTATTTGATGACGCATAAATACTTATAACTAACTGTAATGTATGGGTCTCCCATTAACCGCAGTTGGTGCCTTAGAAGAAGTCCTAGAGACGATTCCTTAGGGCCAGATTCCTCATTGGATCAACTGTTACAAAACCATTAGGTACAATTTTGATGGAATTAAGTGGGCCGCTAAAGTCAGAGTCCATTAACTTTTGTTTAAAATTTTGCCCTGGGCTGGAAGTGTAAATTCTTGCTTAGGCAATACACCTGCAACTGATTCTGTTTCTACTATAGTTATCTACTTAGTTACTTAAATGCGACACTGGGTAGCTGAGGGAGAATTTTTTGCATTGATAAAAGTTTTATTCTCTACGGAATCAACTTCCGCTCCAATTTGAAAGCATGCGATAATTAATTATCACCAACACTGCGCAAGCAGAGAATAGTTAGTAATTTTTTTTTTCAGGGTAACCTTTTCTCTTTGAAATATATTTAAATATTTTATGATTTTCAGATCGTTCCGCAATTTGTCCTGATGGTTCTTGTATAAATTAAAGACGAAATGCATTCGGCGCATAGTTACAATTTCAATATCACAAGTGAATGAATCAAGGAATTGTTCCATTAACGCTGGTTTTTGTGAACAGGAGAACAGGAAACTTAGATTAATATTTGACACCATGGATGTGGTTTAACCCCAACTAACGCGATCAGATATCTAAATGGGATTGATCACTTTCGATTCTACATTTTAACGCTAGAGTTGAAAATTTTAATATTTCGAAAATCAGTAGACTGGCAATAGCGAAATCTATACATATTATAATAAAATCGTAGACTTGCCGTATCTGTACATTAAAGATTTTTTGCATAATAATAACTGGGGGGTGTTAGGGATAAGTGATAGAACGTAAAAAAGCTAGTTTTGAAATTTTTGTCTGTTTGTCTGTTTATCTGTTTGTCTGTATGTTTGTGCGCGCATCACGCAAAAACTACTGAATGGATTGAAATGAAATTTGGCATAGTTTAAGTTCATACTACGGAGTAACATATAGGATACTTTTTATTCCGCACGGTTCCCTTGGGAGAGGGGATGAAAGTTAAAATGTATACTTCGTTGTAACTCATTAACGCGTGATAAGATTTCATTCATTCTTTTTTTGTTAGAAAGGAGATACTTTATAGATTACCGGCTAATCTCTGAAAAGCTGAACCGATTTTGATAGGACTTTCACTGGCGGATATTTATATTTTGATGTATCTTAACATCCACCAATGAACTTTTAACAGTTTATAGCAAGGTATGAGCTCAAAGGAGCTTAGGAAAAACAAAGAGTTCTCAAAGAGAGGGATTTTTAAAAATCAATATTCACGCGAACGAAGTCGCGGGTGACCGCTTGTTTTAAATAATACTGCAACAGTAACTAGCGTGTTTACTGTATCTTAAACATATTATACAACGCTTAGAATAATATGTAAAAAATAAGAATTCTAGAGGACTGAATTACATTTACGTAAACGTATCTACAATGCCAAATGCAAATAGATTTAACAAGGCCAGTTCAGTAAGTAAATTTCAAGAATATATTTGTTATTTAATAAACTAATTTTTTAATTACTATTTACTGTACTGTACAGCAAGTCAGAAGGTTGTTTAAAATCGAAAGTGCGAGTTGAAAAATGCATCATAGCAGGTATCATTTTAATTTATAGTATGCCTTTACAATATAGTTTATAGAATAGAATAGAATAGAAAAGTTTTTTATTCAAATAAACTTTTACAAGTACTTTTGAATCGTCAATTGAATCTACCACAGGTTCGGAATGCAGTTCCAGCCGAGTCTTTATGATGAAAGATTGAAAATTGCTAGGCTTACAATGTGTTTTGGATATTTTGGATCCGAGCCAGGAACGACCTGACGACGACAAGGAAAAAATAGCTGTCAGTGTTATGTAACCGACATAACGCTGCGTCAACAATTAGTCAAATAACAGTCGAAGTCGAAGGAGAGAGGAGCTATGTTGTTATTTTGAATTCCCAACAAAAATAAAAGTGCAAAACGTGCTTTTATTTTTTAATGAATGCAAAATTCTTGGCAAGTATCATGCACTTAAAGATAAAAGTGCACTTGTAAGCTATTGTCGATGTATAAATTTTGTACAGGACGATAAAAATCTGTTCTTTGGTACGTTATGCTTACCGTCAGTCAACGACCTCGAATTCAGGAGAGTTATGCGTATGGTATGCCAAGGCGATAATTTATTTGGTAGCGCAACAGAAGTATTTTTATTTCGATTTTGTATTCCAACTAAAAAAGGGTAACCTCACGTCTTCCAGTTAGCAATGTTAGCGGGATATATTTGATGCCTTTAGCACATCTTCGCCGCGAAATCTTAGCAGAGAAACAGAAGCGAAACTGTGTTCTAACGCAGAGATTTGACTATAAGTTGTCTTTCCGTACTTATTGTAATTAGACACAGATTAGGTACATGTCCACCAGGGCTATATTTGTTTAGCGAAATTTTAAATAATACTGCAACAGTAACTAGCGTGTTTACTGTCTTAGACATCTATACTAATCTATACTAATGTAATAAAGCGGAAGAGTTTGTTTGTTTGAACGCGCTAATCTCAGGACCGATTTCAAAAATTCTTTCACCGTTGGATATTTACGTGATCCCTGAGTGCTATAGGCTATATATTATGTACCACGGGCGAAGCCGGGGCGGACCGCTAGTATTATATAAAAATACGCTTTTAATAAAATAGGTATGTAAGAAAATAAGAATTCTAGAAGACTAAATTACATTTAAGCAAACGTACCCACAATGCCAAATGCTTTGACAAGGCCAGTTCAGTAAATTTCAAGAATATATTTGTTATATAAAAAATTAAAAAATATATAAAAATAAATAAAGTTAATAGTTACTGTACTGTACACAACAAGTAAGAAGGTTGCAGCAGATATGTGGGTATTGTCGAAATCGCAAGGAAAAGAGACTAAGACCAATTTCTGTGTCAGAAAAGGCAGTTAGTTACACTTCTGTCATACAGCATATTATTTTCTAGGCGGAGGTCTGCTACAGGCGTCAAAAGCTCTATCTAACATTATGTTGAAGTGGTCTTACCAAAGCTGTAACGCGACATAAATAAAACGTACTTGAGGAAGCTTTTCAACTTCTTGTCTATCCGTATACCGTTGTCCGTTAGATGTTGTGTTTTTTTAAATTATGTCAACAGTGTCGATTTTCTAGATCAACATGAGCTTAACTTAGACGTATTATGTACTTTATCGCGTGTATTATTATTGTATCCCAAGTTTGTACTTCATTAATTTCATTATATTTTACTAACCAATTTATAGGAATGTGATTGAAGCAATAGTCTCGCTTAGTGGCATTTAAAGAGAGAGTTGTAATAGTTTTATGTAAATTAGTAAATTTATTAGTAGTTCCGGACTCGTCCTCACCACTTTCACGGCTGATTTCTAGCACAACCAGATATTACTTTTAATCTATAACTTTGTATGCAGCTCTTAAAAGAATATAAACATTTGATTCACATGAATTCTAACGTTTACTCCGTGATATCTCCATGTGAATCTCCAACGTCTTGTTGTTGAAATGTTTTCGAATAACGTTTGATTATTGTTGTCTTTGCGACTCATCACAAAATAATCATAACAATTCACCTAGTGACCTAGGTGCTTCTGACTCCGTCGATACAAGGGGCTGCTTGAATTAAAAATTCATAGCTTTCATCTGAGAGTTCAGAAATTATAGTGAGCCTACTTTTGGAGCGGCGCATTCCGCAAACTTAATGAATCATAATTGACGAATTTATCACCGGTCACGTTTTCCTTTTCTGGTGCCCAATAAGGAAAACATTGTACCAGTGACCTCCTTGTGGAAGACTGCTTCCAGATCGCGGGGCGTATGTAGGCGACTGGTCGGGTGACTTCTTCGTAGACACATCTCGAGTTGGTGTCGGAATCGACCGCGACATTGACCCGGCTGGCACGTACGGCCAATGCACCGGGCCCGGCTGTCGCAGGCTCTTTGTTTATATTGTGTTTGTACTCTGTATCCTGCGTAACTTTGTGCGCACCGGTCGTTATCCTGGCGTTAATATCTAACGACATTGCTAGCAAAAACTGTAATGACGGACAAGCAATGCTGTACCTTAGATTAACTGTTAATAACAAGGTTTTTATAGTAGTGGTATTTGCTTCACGAGCAATGGGCAATTTATAAATTAATAAGCAAGGTTCTGAGAACATCTTATTTGAATGAATCGATCGATGTACTTCTGGGAAAATATTATGAATAAATAATTTGATACTTTTCCTATTGTACCTACTCGATGTATTCTGAGCCATATTTTGGCATATTTTACTAGCGGATAAAGAAGGACTATGGGAAAGTTATATATATTAAAATTCTACTAATCAGCCAATGTTGTGATGAAGTAATCAACATCGCTGACAAGAAATCTTTACGTCATTAAACAATTAATAGTATTCAATTCATTTTAGTGTTGTATTGACTGTTGTCAAAAATATCCCAGGCCCACGAACAGCAGAGAATGGTTTCGCAACTCGCTAGTGACATTCTCCGTGCTGGGCTCACAGGTGCGTCAGAGCATTCGTCACAGGCCCGCGGGCCTCCGCGTAAATAGCATCCAAGTGATGCATCTCCACGCAGGCACATCAGGCCACACCGTTTCCCTGAAACATGGGTTTCGTGACGTAAAGTTGGACGCCCGCGGTTTCAGCGGCGCCTGCGTCGGACCCATTTTAGGACATGACTAACGGAAATTCGATTCCTCTCGCTCCGGCCCGTTCCCGCCCGTGGGAAGCGGCGTGCACCCGTCTCGCTCGCACCCAAAAGATTCAAGAATCTTTTAATAGTGTCCACGGCCGCGATCTACTTTCAACTCGCGGCGGGAAACTAGGGATTTGTTTAAATTTTCGGATTTTTGGCGGGTATTTTTCTCATACGTGATCTCAGTACCCTGCATTTAATTTGTAATTTAAGTAAGTTTAATTATAATAAGAAGTAATCAACTGTTTTTTTAAAATAAAGCTGCGCTATATACTTACCTAATTGCAATATTTTTCAGTCAAGGTTTATATTTTTCAGTGATATCGGTCGAAACGACAATAAATTATCTATTTCGTTGATTGTCTGAAGTTAGGCGCAAACTAAAAATAGATTCCATTAATCTGTTTTTAATTACAATAAACAAATTAATGGTACTAGTCCTAAGATTAAGCAAATCTTCCTAATATTATTTTCTGCGGGGGTACCTCGCAATAAAAATATTTGTTCATTAGGTAGGTACTTATAGAAAAAATAAACACGAACACCATAAACATGTTAGGTACATGAGTCACGAACGTGATAAGGATACGGCCGATATTTTTATTGCAATGCGCGAAATATTAAACAATCGCATTTCGTATTCCGGTTGCCGGTGTCAATTTGTTTAAACTGACCTTTTTCTGTTGCTTCTCCCAAGCCGGGTCTAGCAGACCCTCCCGCTCCCACTCCTCCTCCTGTTCCATGTACCCATCCCCGAACTCATAGTTATTCATCACCCCGTTGTCCATCATCATGGTCACCGCACTGACCGTCGATTTCGATGTTCGTTCGAGCCTATGACCGCGAACTCGTGTGTCCTAGTTCGCACCGCGCACTGCAACAAGCAGCCGGCCGCACGCCCGCTGCAAAAAGACTGGCGCACGAGCGCTACGCGCGGCGGCGTGAGGAACTTTTTCAATGCATTCCGTTTCACGTGTGACGTGCGCAGCAGCTGGCAATGTCAAAATAGCCGCCATTTTATATTTTAGTCTGTCGTCTAACTCTATGGTTATTTTTAACATGGCCGAACATATTTGTATTTCTAAAAATGTATTAACGTTACGGAGGGAAAAGAAATAATTTTCTTTGTAGTTAAGGTATGTTTTCAATCTGCTTTATTCGTCCAAGTGTAATACGCTTTAGTACGCTTTAAAATTAAAGCATTGAATGCGCAATTGCTGCTAAAGTTTTTTCAGGAGTAAAAGTACTTACTTTAACCGAGTCTTTAACCGATGAAAAAACTACTATACTTAGAGTTTTTTGGGTTGCTACTTTATAAAAAAAAACCAGCAAATCATGTATGTTGTATGGGAGCCTCTCTTAAATACCTATTTGTTTTATTTTAATTTAATTATTTATTTTTAAAGTGAATAAATATATAACTAAATACCTATTCTGTGAATATTTAAAGCGTCTACCTGTTACCGTTATCAATATCGAGCAAAAACGAGCAAAAAAAATTATGTTTGTTGTATGGGAGTCCCCTTAAATATTTATTTTATTCTCTTTCAAGTAAGTTTTTGTTGATAAAGCGGCAACAGAAATAACTACATTTAGCTATTACGGTTCATGAGATACAGCCTGGTGACAGACGGACAGACAGATAGACAGACAGACAGACGGACAGCGGAGTCTTAGTAATAGGTTCCCGTTTTTACCCTTTAGGTACGGAACCCTAAAAATGGTACTTGGCTGCATAGATATATGTTCAAATTATTTATTTATTAAATCTGTAGATAGACAGTAGAATCGTCTTACTGACAGCGATACGAGACAGTGAGATACGCCAATGATTGGGGAATTTAAACTAATCTTTATCTTACTTTTACCCCCGACGCAAAAACGAATATTTTTCACAACTCCTTCAATATGGTTATCAAATTAAAGGGCTTGACTAGTAGAATAGCACTATGCAAATCCAAGATGGCCGCCATCACAAAATGCAAAATGGCAAATGTCGGGGGTTTTTCAAATTTTTAATTTATACTTCTATTGGATATTATAGTCATTTTATTGTCATTCTAAACTTTCAGAAAGTGTCGTTCATTGTTATAAACAAGAGTGGATTGGTATATCGCCTCTTTGCTTCAATAATATTGTGTTATCTTGAAATATGCTTTAGAGGAGACTGTTTAGAACTTCTAAAAATAATTGCATCTAAACAAATACCTAGATGTTTAACCGTCGATTTAAGATTCATTATATAATATAATATATAAACAAATATGCTATCCAAAATAATCGGTCACGGTGGTTTTAAAATTATCAAATAAAAAAAATATTTTTTGGACTTGTCACATTGTTGAAGCAAAGAGGCGATTATGGTAAATCAATCAAATAAAAATGATTTAAAATGAAACAACGAAAAAATACACAAAAAAATTTATTCACCACGTAAAATTTCCATGAATCTTGCATCACGCAAAATAACAGATATATAGATATATCTAATTTTATTGGTATTCTTTGAAGATTCCCATTTATATTAACATACTTTATAGCAACATCCACGATCACAGGAAGGTTAAAATTTTGGAATAGAAAAGTTATTTAACCGTTATAGAACTTGACACATCCATTACATTTGGTGTTACTACAAATTAAAACTATTTTTATACATACATACATGAGTATTACACACACATAGTGGAAAACTGTTCTAAGCATAATATGCAACATTTACTAAAATACTAGTTAGCAGCAATAAAATATAATTATGTTGAAATATAAGCTGTCACAGATAAAGCGAAAAGTGTTTATTTTAAGTCAGATATCTCGAAACAAAGGAAATCTTGTTTTAGGATATTTTCAGTTGTTCTTAGGAAAATTGTCCAAAACTGGGCAATACTGTAACTAGATATCACCCTGCCATAATGGCCAAGCTACTGAAGTCGTGCTAATTTAGATGAACATAAATCTGAAACTAAACTTAATTAGGTACTATTAATTTTAATTAAGTATAAATATGTAGTTAACAATTTTAGTTAATGGTAACAGACAGAGGGCTCTAAAGTACTATTATTCTTGTCACAATGTTCCCTGAGAAAACGATAGCTATCATTTATCCTATTTTCTATTTATTTTACGCTTGGTTTCCCATAAAAAATAATGTTAATGGCTATATAAAGCACACGACGACATTTTTCGCTCACACATAATATAAAAAAAATAAACAGGCTGTGACTGTGATCGCGTTCGCAGCTCAGTGAAAATTTCGCCATATCGAAAGACTCTATAATAGTAGATTATTAACCAAGGGGATAAAGCAGTGTCTTCTGTCGCGGGTGACGATTTAAGTTCACCCAAGACAAAGACAACTTTATCACCGAGGAAAATACTCTACTTTTCGTACCATTTGCGAAAAAATTAACACAATAATAATATGAGATAAGCATTTATTAACAAGTATAAATTTAAAATTTAAAAAACCCCCGACATTCGCCATTATGTGGCGGCGGCCATCTTGGATTTGCATACTGATATTCTACTAGTCAAGCCCTTTCATTTGATACCCATATTAAGAGAGTTGTGAAAAAATATGTAATCCGCCATTTTGTAGCGGCGGCCATCTTGGATCGATGTTGATCAAACATAGCTAACAACACTCTCGACTAATTCACCTTTCAAACAAAAAAACCGCATCCAAATCGGTTCACCCGTTTGAGCGCTACAGGAGAACAGACAGACACAAACACACACACAGACACGTCAAACTTATAACACCCCGTCGTTTTTGCGTCGGGGGTTAAAAATAATGACAGTTAAAAGTAAAAGTTAACATTCGAAACATTGGTCCAATTATTATTGATTTTGTTGGAAGCAAATATGGAATCCGACAATTCACTGTCACTGTCGCTTTGATTTAATTAACATCGTAACGTATTTTTAGAACATTAACTTATTTATAAAAATAAATTAAAATAAACTTATCGTTTATGTATTTGAAGAAAACAAAAACGCGGCAAATTCCTAGACTAATATTTTTTTGTCGGAAAAGCAAAGGCTTCAAGCTTTTTTTCGTAATTTTATTTAATAATCATAATCTGCATAATAAATGCGTATTCCTTTTTCAAAAAGATGTATAATGCTTTATATACAAACTCAATGGTGTAAACCTGTGGTATAAACACAGATGTAGTTCAGTATTTTCAGTATTTTCAGTTCAGTAATTTGGAATAGTGAATACTTATATTCCTTTAAATCACATTCTCCTATTAGAGAATGAATGAAATTCAGTACAATTTTCTTTCCCTGTTTTTAACAGATTAAAAATGACTATTGTTATGTTCGCTTTTTGTGGCATAGAATGTCACTTTTTTGAGCAAGTGGTACGAAAATATATTTTTTTATTTTTTTCTTGTCATCTCCGAAGGTAACTAAAATTATAACGTATTGGTTCGTAATGTGGCCCTACAGCTGACAGTGATTGATTTATAATCATAGAGATAATAATAATATTATCTCTATGTTTATAATAGATATCACGAAACATCTCTCTGCAAAGATGACATAATTCAAAAAAAAAAACACAACAAATATTTAAATGAGATAAGCAACTTACAATTATTTGTATACTTTTAACAATATTCACTAGCCTTTGCTAACGATTTTTAATTCGCTGTGTCTGGGACTTATCGGGATATTGAGTAAGAATAATAGAAGTTTTGAGCAACATCACGACAAATCAGTCATCGTATTACTGCTTATTAGAAAAATTGCTTTTTTATAATATGAATATCTCTTGGAAGTATAAAAACTTTACAGACAAGTTAACTTTATTCAATACAATTATTTGAAAAAGTCGAAATGTTTATATATTTAGGCTACATAATATTTATATATCATTTTAACATCTATTTTTAACAGTGTATCAAATTTAAAGACCCATTTCACATTTTATTGTAAATAGTACCTATATCCCTACATAAGTGACATGAACATAATTTATTATAATAGGTATATAACGATCTATCCATTGAAGTTTTCCAATATTAGGTAAAGGATTTACAATTAAATGTACATTCTTTACTATTATAAAATTATCGTAAATAATTATACCTACATAATAGGTATATATACTTAATTGTATCGTATTTTAAAAATTGGAAAATAAAAACCTAAAATTAATAAAATACATACTAAAATAAAAGAAGTAAACTTGCAAATCTATTTTAATTCTACCATTACACAATTAATCTTCGTAAGTAGTTGTTTTTCAGATTACCTAATACTGATATAGAGTTCGTTCATACTAACTAGGTATGTAAAATGGGTCGCAACACTATTTATTCATTTTATACATGGGCTTTAACATTTAGTTCGAGTCCACAAACCGTTCATCTAAAACATTTAATATGAAGAGGTTTTTAATGTACCTATAACATGTATACTTACCAAAGTATAAAATATAATATCTTACTCATAGTTTGCAGTCTGTTTCTAAATAATAATTTCCATAAATTAAGATAAGTCTTACAGACTGCATATAATGAAATGGTGACGTTCTAATAGCGTTATAGATTTTTATTTGTAGGGATGGTAGAACTAATAAAAAACCTAACATTATTATTGTTATGATTAGTTATGATTATATAAGATAACGTTGTGATTTGATGTCATTACTTTTTTATTACCGTTACGATTCATCTGATTTTATAAAATGACGTAAGAAAGTGAATTCAGAATAAATTTATAGAATCACTAAATTATCAAAAATAGTACTGATCGAAACAATTTTAAATATTAGCATGGCAATACAAAATAGGCTGGTCACTCGGAATTGCATTGGTGGGGAGTCAAGGCTATATTATGGCGTCGTTCGTCGGCGAAAAAGAATTATCTTAACAAATTATAATTATAATTAAATAATTTTCCAAGCTGTGTATGATGGACCATAGCAAGTTATGGAAGGTATTGATAAACCATCAAACATGTTTGTCAAACAAGTACCTACATGGGTATTTGACAAAAAATTTGACATTTTGCAAATATATTTTGCGTATTTTTCAAAGAAACTAAGATGTTTAAATTAGGAAATCGAATAAATACAAATATAAATACATATAAATTCGCAAACTTTGACATGTATGGAGCTCACCCTCCTTTATACGAGTGAATGATTCATATACTTAAATTAAATCTATACTAATATAATAAAGCGGAAGAGTTTGTTTGTTTGAACGCGCTAATCTCAGGAACTACTGGACCGATTTCAAAAATTCTTTCACCGTTGGATATGTACGTGATCCCTGAGTGCTATAGGCTATATATTATGTACCACGGGCGAAGCCGGGGCGGACCGCTAGTAAAGAATAAAATATAATAAAGCGGAAGAGTTTGTTTGTTTGAATGCGCTAATCTCAGGAACTACTGAACCGATTTCAAAAATTCTTTCACTGTTGGATATGTACGGGATCCTTGAGTGCTATATATGTAAAATGGGCGAAGCCGGGGCGGACCGCTAGTAAAGAATAAAATAAAATAATAGAGAAACCAATATCCGTCTGAATCAATTAATGAAGTTAGTACCCACACAAAAAAAATGTATGTTATGACATTTTTGTTACATTTTCATTAGAGGCATTGAAACAAATACCTAACATTATTATTTAACATTATATTTTACTACAATAGAAGAATAGGATAGTTTTTTCTTTAAAATATTACAGATATTATAATTTTATAAGGACTAAGCTACTAAAAATATAAATATTCGTTTAGAATATAATAGTATATTGAATGACTAGAAAAGACCCCGATTCCAAAACAATACCATTAATACTAACGGTTGGACCTTTCGTAAAATTCGCTCGCGAAATAAGTTTTCCGCGGTGCTTCATCTATGGTAGGGGAGCCGAGGATGCTAAATGTGGATTTACTCGAGCGTCATCGGGACCTATTAACATTTTGTAAATTACTTGATAGGAAGAATAAAAGTATATATAAGGTTTTCCATTTCAGTGGTGAGGAAAGCTTCTAACTGCACGCTCTCATCTTCAATACACGATTTTTATAACTTCGGCTTGTGAAAATAAAAAAATAAATAACTAAACAGCCGATTTCCAAAAGCCGAAGTAATAAAAATCGTCTATGAAGATGAGAGCGTGCAGCTAGACGCTTTCCCCACCACTAAAAGGGGAAATATTATTTAACCTTTTATTCTTCCTATCAACTAATCTACAAAATCTAATGGGTCTCTACGTCTCTCGAGTAAATCCAAAAGCATCATCGGCTCCCCTACCATTATATATAGTTATAATAAATGTGTAAAGAATATTTAAACCGAAAAAGTCATCGAAAATTACCTACTGTCATTGAAATATAGTGATATTTCATGCACGTCAGTTTGAAACTTCTGTAGCGCGACATAGGTACTTGTAAATCCCTTGGATTCGTTGCATGAAAAATCCTCATAAGAAAAAGAATTTTTTTTCGCTAATTTTGGTGTTGCCTTACATTTTATACAAAAATAGATCACACAAAATATTTATTCTTAACGTAATTTCTAAACAATCGGTGAGTACCATAGAATATTGAAAACTTAAAAAGAGAAACACTGACTTGCGTGGTAATATAGTTATTCGTTACATATTCGTATCAAGTAAAAACTACATTGTAGGCACACAAAGGTTTAATGGAAGTTTAAAGCTTCTTTTGTAGAATGATATTATCATGTAAAAAGTTATTACAATATACATTTTACATGTGCTATTGTGCGAATCACAGGAAAATAGAGCATTTTTAAATTATATACAAAACTGCAAGAAATTAAAACATAAAAAATATAATAGGATGTAAAAGGTTGTCCATTAAAATGAAGAGATCTCATTCTTGAGATTTACTACACACTGTATTATTTTATTCTACGCAAACTAAAGTAATTTGTGAATAATTTTTTATATATTGAGTACATTATGTAACATTTTACAGCTAACATTTAGAATCGAATATATGTGTTTACAATTTGCCTTATTTTTTTTTATCAGCAATCAGTCATTTTTCATGTGTGACGTTATATATTATGCATTGGCGAGTCTCTCCGGGGCTAAACCTTAAACGTGGTACTTACAGATAGAAAGTTGCCTCCAAAGCCTAATTTGTACAGTGAGCAAAATGATTCCGCTTTTAGTTAACTGCCAGGGCGGATATTTTTCACTTCATAAGGTTTATTGTAATTTAAGAATACACATAACTAAATAAATATTCCCCGGGTCCAGACCCAGTTCGTCTATGTTTCTTCTTAACGTGGATCACACAAGTAAATCTCATTCGTACCAGTCGCTATGTCAATATATAAACATTTACATCCAAAATCATTTGTTTTTTTTATTCGCCAGACTACTTTTACGTTTTATCTCAAACTTTTGGTACCAAAAATAGAGATGATTCTACTTGAACACGTCTAGCTAGATGTAAAAAATATATAGGTATCAATGAACAACAACAAGGAATAGGTATCCGAGAAGTGTACAAATATTTCTCGCTCCTCTACTAAAGTACATTTATAACAATAATACTTCTTGAAGGCGTCAACATACCACAATGAGAAGAACCCAATCGATCGCTCTTCGTAATCTATCTAATACACTGATATCCTCACAGCTCCAAGTTTATATGCCGTAATCGAAACTTTCGAATTCAGAAAACCTCGAGTCCTGTTTCTGGAGGCGCTGCTGGCACGCTTCTATGTAGCTGTCCTGTATTCTGTACATTCCCGAGTTGGCCTGGTACATGAGCGTCTCCAGAATACGCTCGTTCTTTATTGCTTTCGACGGAAGTACCACCTTTATTAACTCTTGCGGTGAGATCCTATAGAGCTTCAAGTCCCTCGCTAGCCTTTCCATAGTGCATTTAAACTCATTCTTAGCATCAGTCTTATTGGCAGATTTAGCTTTTATTTTGTTGCGGGCCCAACTGAGCATCGCTTCGAACTTTCTGACCTCGGGCACTTCGAGATTCCTGCACATGATCATTTGCACCATGGATTCCGAAAGGTTGAGAAATTCAGAGGTCTGGAACAGAGCGTACGCCCGCTGTTCGATGAAGGCTAGTATCATATTTACTAGTTCCGAAGCTGACGTGTATCGCCAGTAGTAGTTCTCCAATGATATGAGCATTGTGCACACCTGAAAAATTTAAGCAATTCGTAAGTCCTCACCAAAGTGCCCTAAATTACTTAATTTAAGTATTTCTAAATCTGAATTAGGTTCGGAGTCACTCAGCGAGCAATGGAAATAGTTTCTCTGAGTGGTCAAATCAGAAATACGTAGAAGAACTAAAGTCATCGACATAGCTTAAAGTGTTGCGAAGCTGAAGTTGCAATAGGCGAGCTGATGATGAGTGATTGAATTATGCGTCAAAGAACCGTTGAATAGAAGCAGGCGTTACTTTGTGGAATTCCATGATATACAATGAATATAAAATTACTTTGATATAATCCGCTAACAGTGAATTTGTGTGGTGTTGTGCCTACAAATTTGTCACTGTTAGCGGATTATAGCAAAGTAATTTTATATTCATTGTTCAAAGATCCGTTAGACATTGGGGTTCTAAGGTGCTGGAATGGCGCTGGAGTGGAATGAAATATCTAAAAGCAGTGTTGGTAGATGAACCGACGGTATCAGACAAGACATATGGAGCCGCGGATACAGATGGCGCAAGATTGCGTGGACGAATATTGGTTGAAAACGATGACGATGAAATCTGAATCGTCTTCGACATAATAGTTACGAGTATTTGCTTACCTGTTTACCAAGCTGTGATAACCTAGTGGTTAGGACGACCGACTTCTAATCGGAGGTCATGGGTTCGATCCCGGGCACGCACCTCTAACTTTTCGGAGTTATGTGCGTTTTAAGTATTTAAATATCACTTGCTTTAACGGTGAAGGAAAACATCGTGAGGAAACCTGCATGCCTGAGAGTTCTCCATAACGTTCTCAGAGGTGTGTGAAGTCTGCCAATCCGCTTGGCCAGCGTGGTAGACTATGGCCAAAAACCCTTCTCACTCTGAGAGGAGACCCGTGCTCTGTAGTGAGCCGGTAATGGGTTGATCATGATGATGATGATTTGCTTACCACTTCTATCCTAAGGAATTGCTTGGCGTGATGGAAGCATGCTTGCAACAGTTCAGGTAAGTCATAATGCTCGGCAGCACATATCAGGCCCGGTATGGAAGCGCAGGTGAGTGGACAACTGCCCGTGTGCAAGTAGTCCAGTAATATTCTGAAGGTATCTGGGTCGAATTCTATTATTGAGAACTGTAATCAAATAAAATACATTATGGCTTTCAGAAACAACGTTTTAAGGTATTACTCCTAACCTAAACCTAGGTTAGAATCCAATCAGAAGTCTACAGGTTTGATTTACAGATTATGTGGTTTGATTATTGCACAGACCAATAAACTCAGGCTAACTGGTTTGTGGATTATTGATACCCTTTACAAATAACAATTATTTGAATTAAATTTTAAACTGAATTCAAAACGTTGGTCTAGTGGTTAGCATATTCGACCGCAGATCACGAGGTCCCGGATTCGAATCCCGGGTCGGGAAATTGTTAGGTATTGGGTTTTTCCAGTTTCTCAGTGGAGAAGAAGTAGAAGCTGGCGGTGTTTCACCCCCTGTCTCGGAGAGCACGTCAGTCGGTCGCGGTTATTATCACTACCATGTGACAATAGTCGTTAAAGCCCGCCAACCCGCATTGGAGCAGCGGTAGTGGGTCTAAGCTCTAAATCCCTCTCCTATGAGAGAGGACTGTGCCCAGTCGTTGGACGTTAAAAAGGCTGTAGTGTTGGTGGGTGGTGGAGTAAAATTTTAGATTTTCAATCTGTAGATTTTGGATTAATATTCGTTATTAATTTCGCCGATAAGTTAGCATCCGTCTAGTACTTGGACTATGTTAAAAATCATGTGCAGTGTACACACCTCTGTCTGCGCGAGCTTGGCGCGGTCCACTTTTTGCGCGTCGGCGCATACCGACAGTCTTGGCACCCCCAATGCTGCATTTTTATCTTTGTCCTTGTCTTTGCTCTCCTTGTCTGTAAATCATAATATTTTATGAATCCTACTAATATTATAAATGTGAAAGTCTGGATGTTTGGATGTTTGGATATTTGGATGTTTGTTACTCTATAACGTCGCAACCACTAAACAGATTCGGCTGAAGTTTTGAATGGAGATAGATAATGCCCTGACTTAACACATAGGCTACTTTTTATCCTGGAAAAATGCACAGTTCCTGCGGGATTTTGAAAAAACCCAAATCTACAGCTACAGCTATAGTTTGATCACTATATAAAGGTTGGAAATTGGATTTGTGAAAAACCGAAATTCACGCGGACGAAGCTGCGGGCAAAAGCTAGTGAACTATAAAATAATTGTATTTTCCGTAAACATGAATATACAATACAATTATACAGATCTGCTAAAAATTAGTTCTGTAGCGCGCCACGCAATAGCAACATATTTTAAAGCCGTGTTTTGCAATTTGCATCCGTCGCGCTTGGTGTCTTGTATCTGGTGGCATTTAAAACTAAATATAGATAAGGCCAGTTGCACCCCCATTAAAGTTAAACTTGGACATAACATTAATATTATTATAATGAATAGCAAAGTAGTTATTCGTAGCTATCTTCATAGTGAAATGGTAAAAAGTTAAAGAACTTTTACAAACACACTTTTACAACCCAAAGTGGCGTTTTATGGTTGACAAACCGATTGATTTGACGAACCGAAAATTAAAAAAAAAAAAAATTAAAACTCACTGGAACAATCCTGTGAGCTCGACCATTTTTTCTTATCATCAGCGTTGAGTTGCGAGTGCTGTTTTCGTATCGAGCGTCCCCAGCCCGCCGTGATGGTGCCGAGGCGAGAGAATGCTCGTTTCACCATAGGCGAACTTGGAACACTTTTTGGTCTGGAACAAGAGATAAAGTTCGTAAACTAAAACCAGAATACTCATAATAATGATAGTATCAAATTATAATTCAGTGTGCAGAATAACGTGTACTCCACTGCATACTAATGGAAGAAAGCGCGGGGCGAGCAACTCGTGGCGCCATCTGTTATATCTATCTGAACGTTATATTCCAGTTTAACTGCGTGAACGTTTTTCGCATATAGAATGTAGCCTATGTCACCCGGACCATAAAAACGAATCAATTGACACCTCATTAATCAAAATCGGTCCAGTAGTTCAGGCGCTATACAAGGCGCTACAAACATACGTACATACATACATAGACTGCTAAAATCATAACCCTTCCTTTTGGCTTAGTCCTTTTGCCATAGTCGGGTAAAAAACAAAAAGATAAAACTGTAAAGCCGTTACTTACAAATAAGTAATAGTTAGTGTGAAGGTGGTCTACTCAATTTGACTGAACGTAATCGTATATTATATCAAGTAAAGCAACTCATGACATAGTTTCATCATGTTGGAATTTTAATCGATGAACGGTATTATTAATCTATTTTTTGCTCAAGGTCAAAATCAAACAAGTTCTATCGTTAATTTGAGGCTCAAGTATTTTTTACGTTGCGTTTTTTGTGTGATGAAGAAGGAAAAATATAGGAATTCCATCAATGTTTGTTTTGATGTAGTTTTTGTTTAAGATTATTATCTTCTTTTAGATTTTGATAACTGATGTGAAGAACAAATGAGAAACTGGCGAACAAAACGGCATAATTACATAAAATAAAATTTTACAGGACAAGCAAAAAATTTATTCAAAGTTCTGTTGTTAATACTTGTTCGAAGTCAACGAACTTTGTATGAAATTGCGATGCAGTTTTAGACTGTTTTCGATAAAAATAAGTTGAGTGTTAAGAGATAGTTAAAACCAGTGGATTAAAAAAAATTGTATTTTGACCAGACGTGTACCTAATTATGCCGTTTTGTTCGCCAGCTCCTCAAATTATAGTTACGTTTGTAGCTGTAAAAACTAGTAGTAAACATTCATCAACGTTCAAACATTTATAGTCTCTTTGTTTTTGCGGTGCTACAAAATGGACGACAAACCTCGGCGACTCAATGTCGGGAACTTGTAGGAAGTTGCTGCTCTTCTGGCGTGCCGGCGTGGGAGACAGCAGCGTGGGCGCCGGCCGCGCCAGCAGCTCCGCTACCGGCACTTGAGGGGAGCCGAACCCGCTTTGTATGCCGTATAGCATTTCTTGAAACACTCTGGAAGTTAAATAAAAAACCAAGGAAATAAGTCATCATCATCATAATCATCACCGGCCCAGTACAGGCCACAGGTCTCCTCTCAGAGTGAGAAGGGTTTAGACAGTTGTCCATCACGCTGGCACTCATTATTTTGTATAGATCAAAGTGACTGAAATTGGAACTTTATAAACCTTTGTAATAACGGAAAGCTAATCTAGAGATTAGCTCCTTTGATCTATCAAAGGATCTTTGATAGATCAAAGATCCTTTCCAGCTGACTAGAAATGTTGGTGCTTTAAATTTTTTGTCCCAAATTCCTTTCACATTTTGTCCATTACCATCAAACGTGGTGTGGTAGACGCTCACAGCATTTCAATAAAAAAAGTACTCAGTGATCGACTAGGACGCCATTGTGCGACGCAAGCTTATGAGCTGTAATTCAGCCTTAAGTTTACAAGAAGTGTCTACCTGCTTCTAACACCCAATATAGCTCGAACGCCGATAAACTTCGTTTTCTGCTTCGACTGCCCGACGAGGAACACCACGTCGAACAGCTGAGCATTCTGAGCACAATTAAGTTCGCTGTTGAGGAAAACTCGCGTGAAATCCTTTGCCAGTTGGTCGTAGTCCTCGAACTGATCTCTGACCGAGTCCAGTAGGGGTGATGATGGTCGCATATGGCCAATAGGACGCCATGACCCTGTAAAAACAAAAACATTTACGAATATTCTACGGGTGTATCCGTGTATGTTTAAAGCTTAAAATTATTGTTGCGTTGACCAATATTTTATCTGATGATTAGGTGATGAGTAGTTAAAGCTAATCTCCAAGTTGGTACGGGCATGAATCGAAATTGGCATGAAAATGACGAAAGGCATACCTGCGGGCAAGAATCGGGCAGAATTAGACTTTATTAGTGAATCTGTAGTTAGTGAATCATTTCAAGTGAAGACGATCTGGACGATGAAAAGCAATCGTAACAAAATCGATAATAAGAGACGAATAATGTCCAAACTACTTACCTAGTCAGATTTCAGTCTGTTCGTTTGAAATGGATTAAGAATTTTCTAAATTAATGATTAATGTAATTTGGTATGTCAGAACTCAGAAGATAGTAGAAGACCTTTCTTAGAGATACCTATTAAGTGTAACAAAACTAATTTTTTGCTAGAACCTGTCTTTCAACCATGAGTTAAGGTGTTAAAGATTTGGTAAACCTACCTCTTCTGTAAGGTTTTGGTATCTGACCAGTCTCCGCATGGTTCTGCAGGTTGGCCACTATGTCCTCTAGCATTTGACTCCGCGTGCGCTCTTGCATCCTGGCGAACTTGGGCGCTGAATATGAAGCTCTTTCGCCATTTACTATTTTTGTTAATAGCCATTCTCTGTAATTTGACAATTTTTATTTTTATTTGTAAAATAGAGCACTTCCATTTTTATTTTACGAAATCAAACACTTAACATCAGGTGATCCATCTGTTCGTTAGCCCTTTGTTTTTAAAGACGTACCTACTTCAAGAAAATTTGTTGCGTCAGAACTGCTTTATTTTGTTCTTTGTATTTCTTTATGCGGGTTGTTGTGGTTGAGTTGGATTTTTGTACCGGCGGCGGCGCCAACATCCCTCACCAGTTTGGCGAGATAAATAATTGTAAGAACATTTCCTTTGTTATTGTGATTTAATAAATAAAAAAAAATGATAAAAACTTGAAGTAGTATTTCCTTTCATTTCTTAATCTGAAGCATTAACTACAATCCTGGCCAATAGATAGGCCAGGATTGTAGGCCATTTTGATTTTGAGCGTGTAGATACCTACACGCTCAAAATCAAAATTATCCTGAGCATCGGAATAGTGCTTGTTGGATGTAAGAAATAATAAATTGGAAGAGACCTTTACAAGTTATTCAAAAGAAATTCACAAGAAGCCTTTCACTTAGGCTGGTTTCACAGCTGTACGTACGACCCGCGTACGGGCTCTTGGAACGGAGACACGCGCGAGGCGCTAAAATATCGTTTCACAGCGACGCGGATTGTTCCGTACGGGACTCGCTCCCCGTAGAGCCCGTAGCATGCCCGTAGAACGTAAAAATACAACGTAGGAATCGTACTCGTTTCAGAACACTGACGCGGGCCGCGGTCGCTATCCATACGGTGTCCCGTATTACTCGCGATCCGTACGGATCTCCGGTATAGCTGTGAAACCAGCCTAGCCTCTAGCTACACATCGCAGCCACTCATTTGCCTGTTCACATGATCGGAAGCTTTCGAGACCGCCTACCTGAACATAGGTCCTTTGTCGAACACACTCTGCTCCCACAAGTACGGTTTGTACGCGCCGACCTCGTCGCGGGTCACGACGGACACTTCATATCTAGTGGGTCGCCTTTTAATTTTGGCAGACACCCGCACTGGAATTCCAAGTTTATTTTATTAGACATTTTTATCGTTTCTTGCCGAATTTTTTGCCGAAAATGAGAATTTTTGGCTATTAAAATCGAGATGAGTATTTTTTCAAGGTTATCAAATATCTCTTTACAAAACTGTCTAATTATAATTTTTATGCTATCTTTATTTATTATGTTTGAGCTTAAGATTCAAATTACGATTTAGAGAGTAGGTTCTTAATTGGTGCTTTTATGATAAGTTAAGACTCTAACATTGGCAAGGAAAGCAGATTCTCCCGCAAAAAGAGCCGGAAATTAAGTTAAAAGTAGGCTTCCATGATAATAATATATAACCATCGTCATCGTGATCAACTGATAGACGTCGATTGAAATCCCAAAATCCCCTTTTGTACGAGCACTATATGTGCCCGTCCATTGCCACAGACCGTTGATCTATGTTGGTTGGTGGTTCATCTACGAATCTCCTGATTCTACTTACCTAAAATGAACGTGTGTAAAAAGTGGCTCTTTATACAAGCCGGCGAGAACGCGGTGTTGTCGGCTTCCAGGAACACGACGCACACGATGTCGTTGCCGATGTGCCGTTTCCTCTGCAGCTTCTGAGCGTCGTGCTTCTCGTAGGGGAGCAGCGTTGACACGTGGAACATTATCTCGATGCTCCTCCAGTTCGTGTAAACGGAGTACAGGCCGGTGAGATCGTGCACCGTGTCCAGTCCGCCTTTGTACTTGTCGAAGCCTATACAAGTGAAGTCTTCATTATTACGTATATTTTATTTATTAACAATTTTTATAGTTATACTAGCTGTTAAACCTAAACCATACTTTACTAGTATACTAGTAAAGTATGATTTAGGACCTCTAACATACAAACATATATTATTATGTAGATTTTTTGAGCTAGAAACTTTCGCGAGAGTACATAGAAGAACCGGCAAAAGTTTACAATCTTTCGGTTCAATAGTTTAGCAGCAGATACAGACTAACATTGATTTTTACTTACATATTATATTAGTTAAATTAAGTAACTTCTATCAAATGGAAAGGAAACCATAGCAAAACTCGCTATTCTAACATAGACATTAAACTATGCATCATATATCATTATCGTCCGCTGCTACTGTTTGCGGCAAAGATGTGCTAAAGACGTAAATTGCTAAACTTGCTAAGCTTGCGTAAACCCTAAACAAAAGATTTTAATAGATAAAATCAATATCTTAGATCTTTAGCACATTTCCGTCACGAAACCATAGCGAAACCTTTCGTTGCATGGTTTTTCGTGGAGAGAATGCATGTGGAAAACGAACAACGCTTTTTTTTTAGTAATAACAACTTCCAATAACCTCAGTTGTTGATCACTTACTTCAGAGAAACCATTACCCATTTGTACAATTAATAAAGGCCATTCTAGTACAAAATCACAACAGCGAAAATATCAAAACAATAACTTTTATCCATAAAGTTACCCAAGTTAGAATCAATCAAATATGTAATATTATATTAATCAATTCTGGTACTTCATTGAGTAGGTACTTACCTTTGAGACGAACTTTTTCCCCGAGAACTTGCAGAAACTCATCAAATAGAGGCGAATTCTCGTTATTGTCCAATATTTCCTCCTCGGTGTATTGATTCTCCTTTACGTATATTACTCCGACCTTCAGCTCCGATTTTATGAATACCTGTAGATGGGAGTTTAAATATGAGTAAGAAAATAATATCTATACTATATTATGTATAGACGCATCTGGGCGGAAGGAGATTTTCCAAATTTTCAGTAGAGTCAAAAAAATTTTTTTTATAACTAACGCGACTTCGACCGCGTGGATTCATATATAAATCTCATACAAACTTTCAATCCCTATATAACCCTCTTAGGGGTTGAATTTTTTAAATCTTTCTTAGCGGATTCCTACGTCATTGTAGCTATTTGTATGCCAAATTCCAGCCCGATCCGCCTAGTGGTTTGAGCTGTGCTTTGATAGATCAGTCTGTCAGTTAGTCAGTCACCTTTTCCTTTTATATATTTAGAAGAATCTCCATTCAAATTTCAGCCAAGTTCAGCTGGTTCAGTAATTGCGGCGTTAAAGAGTAATAAACACACACACACACACACAAACTTTCGCCTTTATAATATTAGTGTGATAACACCTTGTGCTTCTTTTATTTAACTTGCAGGAGTTGGGAAGTTAGTGGTATTACACCCCCGTGCCTCGGTGAGCACGTTGAGTCGTCAGTGTTTTCCCGGTGTTAGTTGCGACGAGCAGCCGCCGTGGCCGAAATTCAGTTAGAGGAAGTTCAGTCAATTTGTATTCTTACTACGAGTTTTTCCGGTCGTATCGAGTTGTCCGTTCTGTTTTAGATCCGTAGAAAGAAACTTCAGTGTTTAAAACCAGCTAAGTGTTATGTAGGGATCTACGTATTTAGCACTTAGCAATGACATTGTTTAGTCCCAAGTAGGTACCTAATATACGCGAGGCGCAGGAAAGTTTGTAAGTGAATTGTGAGACGTAGAGGCAATCTAATCTAACGTCCTTGATCAAGTATCGACGTAGCATGTACCGTATAACAGTCTGCTCGGGGGACATCGTCGGATCATTATGTTAATGGAGAAGATAATTATCTTCCCTCTTTCCTATCATTACTTGTTTCTCTTTAGAATCTCAGCGTTCCAAACGGAAAATGGGATAGGCATCTACTGATTGAGTAATATTTAAGGCCAATCTTAATAATTATGAAAAAGAAATGTCCCGATTCACTCATTGACTGATTCATAAACGCCCATCCTAAGCCTTTGGACCTAGAAAGCTGAAATTTTGCACTGAGTTTCTCTTTATAATGTAGATGTAGACAAGTAATAGGGACGGAATTTTCGAAATTCCTCGGGGTACATAACAGGGAGTTTCAAATTCCACGCGGGCGAAGCCAAGGGTTGTCACTATAGTTTTATTATAAGAACTTTAGTTTTACTTATACTAATTACTATGCCTACTTATACTAATTACTATGCCTACCGAACTCAATACATTTTAAGACTCTGTTTTGTTGGAGTTTCAATTTGCAAGAGTCTAGTAAGCATGCATCACAACAGTTCATCAGCGTGGAATTATGTTTCTCAAAACTGGAACTCGAAACTGGAAACTCTTTTTCAGAGACAAAAAGTAATCTTTTTACGTCTTTAAACTACTAGGTATCTCCGTGCTTAATTTTGCCAAGATCGATTGAGCGGTTGAACTTGAATAGGTAACGACAGACAGACGCATTTTCGCATTTATAATAATTAATTGATAGTTATAGAGGTACGCCTGCTTATTTTTAAAGATTGCACGTGGATGAAGGAATAATATAAATAGTTCGGTATGATTAGAAGGACACGATATAATCTCGTTTAATCTCATATTTTCTATTGCAGATGCCGTATAAATTATAAGCGAATCATGGGACGCGGAAGCAATCTGGTTCAGTGTCATCTCCTCGATCCACAAATAGGTACACAATATCGGTATCACGGACATAATACCTACGGTATAAGTTATAACTATAAGCCCTCATACGCATTAGCGGTCAACCGCGTACGCGGCTGACCGCGCGGCTGGCCGCTTTTATATTTTTATATGCAACCGCTCATTTTGTACGCACTAAACCGCGACGAAATTCTATGAAGAGGCTAGCCGCGCACGCGTCAGCCGCGTACGCGGTTGACCGCTTATGCGTATGAGGGCTAAGTAAGGTGGAAGTATTTATTATAAAAAAAAACTAGCTAACGCGGTACTCCACAAAAACTTGAATTTTACAGGCAGTAAGTAATATTATCTATCTACAGCAAAAAATATTAGTAGATAGCTAGGTACTTTGGATATTGGAGTGACTGCCAGACAACGTGTTGTGGATCAAGAGATCTACCACCACCACCACCACTACAGCCTTTTAACGTCCCACTGCTGGGCACAGGCCTCTTCTCTCATAGGAGAGAGGGATTTAGAGCTTAGAAATTCTTTAAATGAAAATAAATGTTGTACTATTTCTTATACAGCTAAGAAGAAACAATTAATTTTCGAATATAATATTAATAAATATGTTATTAACCGTAAGGAATGTGTAAAAGATCTTGGTATATTTTTAGATATAAAATTAACATTTAAGGAACATTATGAAGCTATGATCAATAAAGCGAACCAGATGCTAGGTTTCTTAATGAGAAATACTAAAGAATTTAAAAATCCTCAAAGCTTACTGTGTCTTTATTACAGCTTAGTCAGAAGTAGACTTGAATACGGTTCTGTAATTTGGTCTCCATACTATAAGATACACATAAACCGCATTGAATCTGTTCAGAGACGTTGCCTTAGTGTACTTAGTTGGCGATTTGGTTTTTCTCGGGTTCTCCAAGGCTACTTTGAGAAATCGAAGTACTTTAAAGTCACACCTCTTTATCTAAGACGTAATATGAGCTTTTTAATGACATTACATAAAATTATACATTTTAAATTGGACTGTTCAGCATTATTAGAAAACATAAATATAAACACCAGGCATCAATGTAGGCGTTCGAATGTTTTCATATTACATACATACAGAAACAACACATCTTTTTATAATCCTTTAGTTAGAATGTGCAGATTGTACAACGATCTGGCATCCAAGGCTCAGGAGGAGCTAGATATTTTTGACCCTCGTGAGGGACCCTACAAGAATAAAATAAAAAATGCGTTGTTTCGCGTAGCAAGTACTAATTCCCCTTACTAAAATATTATTGTTGCAATATGTTTTAAACTTAAGTATTTCAATTATTTTTATTTAGCTAACTTGAATATTTTTATTGTTTCTTTATTTTAAGTAGTTGTACACACATATTTTGGCGAGCAGCCGGTTTTGAGGTCTCTGTTCTGTTATTTGCTATTTTTGTTTGGTTGCTAGCTGTTTTGTGTGTCAAATAAATAAATAAATAAATAAATAAATAAATAAATAAATAAATAAATAAATAAATAAATAGACCCACCACGCTGCTCCAATGCGGGTTGGCGGGCTTTAACGACTATTGTCACATGATAGTGATAATTACCGGGACCGACTGCTCAACGTGCTCTCCGAGGCACGGGGGTGAAATACCGCCAACTACCAACTCCGGAAAAACCCAATACCTAACAATTATTTGCCCGTACCTACCCGGGAATTGAACCCGGGACCTCGTGATCTGCAGTTGAATACGCTAACCACTAGACCAACGAGGCAGTCTAGATCTACAATTTGGTGGAAATATTCCTTGAGTACCCCAAAGGTGTATTAAGAATATTTTTTTTAATCCAATCCTAAAGGGCTGAAAAAAGGTGATAAAGTTTGTATTGAGAAACATATGCCATAGGACAGCTGCTAGTGTCTTATATTAATTTTGCAGACACTTTCATTTCCATTCCGTACCAAGATACAGCTCTAAATACCTATTGTTACACCGGCAATGGTCGTTCTTCCATCCGTTTTAATAACCCAAAATAACCATTAGCGCAACCCGGGTGTCATTTACGTAAATCACTTTAAGAAACAGCTCAAATATTTCATTCGGTGCGAATACTTAAGCACCTGTAATTAATGACAAAGTCAAAGTAAGTAATGCGAAGCGATTCTCCAGCCTCCACGAATTTGTGTGAACTCAACTGTCTCCGGCACATTTGTTGACACCGGAATCCACTCAGCCTGATGCCCAAATTAGACGATGCCTCGTTCTTCGTTCATATTTGCGATGAATGATGCACGATAATTTGCTATGGCACAGTGCCTGTGAACGATGAACGGTTAGTGTTTAGACAGTTCATTTCGATGATTCATCCATGAAGCCTCGAAAATGAAAGCAAATATCCCGAAAAATGAACCATCTAATTAGAAGGCAACTCTGCCTATGCCTAGATGTCGAACTTACTTTTCAAATATGCCTGAAGTTGTTTACAAGGTATAATAATAATGTCATTCCAACCGAATTTCTACCACGGTGGCATATTTTAATGGACGCACGCACGCACGCACGCACACACACACTACTACTTTTTTTTTTTTTTTTTTTCTTCTGGGGAGGAAAAAATCCCTCCGGACTTCTGCCTGTTGGCAGGGCATGTCCGACTTGCACGGACTAAAACAACCTCCCCTTGTCCTCTTGATCAGAACGGAACCGCGGTTGCATTACTTCGTGCTGACCACTTTTTTTACTCTTTTTTCTTCTTCTCTTCTCGTTCTCTATTCTCTTTGCGCATAATAATTGCCCTTATCATCTGGGCGTACTTATGCCACTCCTCTTCATTTTTTAGCATGCGCGTGACTAAGTTTCTTGCCTCCACCCTTTCGCTCGTTCCTTGCGCTACCGATCTCAGATCTAAACAGGCAGGGCATTCGAATATGGCATGTCTCGGGGTGTCTTCCTCTCCACAGAAGTAGCAACTTTCACTTGATGCTTTTCCTATTGCGAAAAGGTAGGTGTTAAACACCCCGTGACCACTGAGCGCCTGCGTCAGCCACCGGTCTACCTCGCCAAACTTCCTTTTGTGCCACGCTTTTAGGTCGGTAATTAATTCTCTAGTCCAGCTACCTTTTCCTTCTCTAGACCATTCAGTTTCCCACTCAGTCAGGCTGTTCTCTCGCAACTCTGCGGGTGTCTGGTCCTTACATTCGAACAGCGTAGCGCGTTCTCTGGCCAGCTTAGCTATAGGGATCAGCCCTGCTATGACCAGTACTGCTTCAGTTGAAACTGTTCTGTATGCTCCACAGATGCCAATTGCCAATCTTCTCTGCACTGCCTCCAATTTTTTCCTGTATAGTTCTACCTTTAGTGCTCCCTCAAAAATCGGTGCCCCGTAGAGAATGACGGAGTGAGCCACTGAAGCTAAAACTCTTCGCTTACTCGCTTTAGGACCACCTTTCGTCGGCATTAGTCGTTTTAGCGCTTCCGCGAGTTTTTGCGCTTTATTTGCAACCTCCTCTATTTGCTTCTTAAAAGTCAGACTTTTGTCAAGCCATACTCCTAGGTATTTGACATGATCCTTCGGAGTCACTGTAGCATCTTGACACACACTACTACTACGTCAAACTTATAACACCCCGTCGTTTTAGCGTCAGAGGTTAAAAAAGGTATGCGTGCAAACACAGACGTGCATTCTCTATTTCCTCGCTCTCATAGTCCGATAAGACGTTAATGCGTCACGACAGGAGAGAGATCAGGCGCAAGATCGACGGCTTTGCGTGCTCTACGAGGCACGGGGTTGTATCTATCACTGCCAACTTTGTATCTCTGGGCTGCTAATGAGAATTTATTGTTAGAAAAATCCAATAAAGGCGTAAAATGTCTGCCCAAAAGGAAATATAATTACTATAATCCAAATAGCGATTATTTTAAGTTGATCTACTTTAGTAATTTCTCTTCAAACGTTACTTTATATTTACTCTTATATATATTATACTTATTTAGATACAAGTACTTATAAGTACGATATATACAGGAAGACTTGTGGTTCTTTTGATAAATCAAGAATCTACTATCACCATCTCGTAAAATAGATTCTACTGACAAGAGCCGACAAGAAACTCGGCACACTCTTATAAAAGATTGCTGTTGTATTAGCATTTTATGCAGCGATTTGTTGAGTAGTATACACTCCATACATACGGCACATATTGTATCTATATTATGCTGAAACAATGGTAGTCTGATGAGAATACATTTTACGACCCTTCTACCTAATAAAGTTCACATAAAAGTATTACAGGCTACGTACGGAATACTTTTTATGTATATTTTATTACTTTACTTGTTAGGGCCGCAACTCCGGTTAAATGCCTCAGGAGTGACCTTAAGTAGCAATAATAAAATAGGTACGTGTCTTGACGATAGCTGTTAACAATCCTGTAGGAACTCTTTGTTTTCACGCGTTAAAAAGTGCCTATACGTCCGTCACCGAGATGCATACTTTATGGGGGAAATCTTTTCAGGGATACCAATTTGAACCGTATGTCAAACTAAAATCTGTTTTTTCTTAGCTGTCTTAGAAGGTAATCAAGTTTTTTTCGCAGAAACGCGTAACCGACGCGTTGAGCTCGGCGCATAGAATATTCTTACCGCGAACTAACAATGAAGCCATCACTTGACTTGACTTGATGTGAAAATTCAAATACAAGAATCTCTAAAGCGCAGAGAAAAGAGCGTCGCTTACGCATTTCTCCGAGAAGTTTTTTTGCCTTTAGACAGCTAAAAAAAACAAAAATAGATTGTAAGCTCGCACCTCGGCGCCACTCGTATTCGCAGCCTGTGAGAGTTATGTACAAAGAAACAAGATAAAGTTCGTGAACTAAAACCCGACTACGCTTAATAATTTAATTTATTATAAAAATAATTTAGTGTGCAGTGGCGCCATCTGTTATGTCTAGCGGTAACTAATTTAATAATGTAGAAAGCCGCGCGAAGGTCACTTCTCGATTTTTTTTGTAAGTAAATAAAATGTAGCCTATGTCACCTCACCCATAACAACGAATCAATAGACACCTGATTCATCAAAATCAGTCCAGTAGTTTAGGCACGACGGTGGTACACGGTACATACAGAATCTCGTACAAAAATCGCATACAAACATACATATACATACATACATATACTGCTAAAATCATAACCCGTCCTTTTGGCTTTGCCGTAGTCGGATAAAAATTAAACTCTCCCTTATTTTTGGATTTCAATCGGTAGAAATAATTGGGACGGGCTGGATGAGCGGCACTGGCGGGCATTAGTATTCTCGTCTCTCAAGCACGTGTACTGTATAGCATTAATGGGATTGGATATTTGCAGTTCATTACTTTAGATGTACCCATTTAGATGTACTGATACGTATTTTATAGGTGCTATTTTCGCTTGTACCTTCGTATTAGTACATTCGCTTCTACCTAATGGAAGTCTTAAACGGATGCAAGATTCGCTGGTCTTATCAATCATGAAAAGTCTGTCCCGGTCCTATTAACAATGAAAAATTCTGTCAATAATAAATTTTTATTTACAAAAGTTATTAAAAAACCGATAAATAAATATTATTTGACAATCAGTTGTTTTAATTTTTTTTTTTTTTTTAAATAAAAGCATGCATACACTGAACAGTTCTAATCCCAGTTGCCTGACCTGGCAGCACATGGCTATCGTTACAGTGGAACAAAGATTTAAAAAAATGCGTCTATCAGGAATTCTCTATCGAAAACGTTGCGAGCTCTCAGTATTCAAAAATTCAAAAGCATTTATTTCATGTACTTAGGTAATTTTGTGGCTCTTCATCTGTGTAATGACATACCTCGCTGGCTTACCTATCATCGATAAAAAATTATGTAAATACTTAAATACAGAAAAAGGTAATAGACATTTCGTTATTGAAACAAGGAAAACAGTTTTCCATTACTTACGAATGCCATCAATTAGGTGAGCACCTTGTTGGTGAAGGTTGAAACATTTCTATACAAACATACTTACTTTAATAATAAGTAAATAATAATAAAAAGCCATTTATTTCCACACAGAGAGCCGCCGTGAACTCTCTAAAAAGTTTTATCATCGCATCGAAAAAGCTCTCATGCAAACAGAATTTTTCTGAAAGGCTTTGTCTGAACTCGGCAACAATTCCACGTGAAATTCCATTTCTTGGCGTTAATTTACACATGCCTGCCCGTTATATTCATAAAATCCGACGTATTTCAGTGAATTTCGAGCATAAAGGACGGACAGCACGAGTAGAGTCTCTCAACAAAGTTTTGACTTATACCTCCGACGGCACCTAATGAAAATTGGCAGTTCGCTGGATCGAACAAACTCGCCCTTAAAAGCTTGCTAGCCAAGAATGGACCTTATACAGTGTACTGCCATAGAACACATTTTCAAATAACGTAGAGCAGTACAAAATTAGCGGTTTAAAATGGATAACGTTTTCGGAAACGTGTATTAGGGACCTTTCAGATAGACCGGCGCGGAGAGCAGAGCAAATAATTGCATTTAAAATAGAATCTTAAGACATTGAAATAAGCTTTATTTTTATATTTTATCTCTTTTATGATAAGAGAATGCTCGAGGATGCTCCCAATACGCTCGGTGTGAAATATTAAGAGCAGCCGCTCGGCTGCTCGTCGAGCCGGTCGGCTGCTCCATGCTCGTGCTCTTTCGCGCTCGAGCATCCGACCGGCTCCGTTCGCGTGCTCTTTCATGCTCGCGCAGCCGACCGTAGGCTGACCTCTGAGTACAATCCGGCCCAAGAGCGTACGACCTATGGTACGACGCTCGGCTCCGAACGCATCCGCGTGTCCGTTCACAGTTCACACAGACCGGCGCGGAGAGCAGAGCAAATTTGAACGGCCGGTCTGTGTGAAATAAAAAATGCTCTCCGACGCTCTCCGCGCCGGTCTATCTGAACGGTCCCTTATGCTTATTGAATGCGATGCGCCAGACTTGTTGTATATAACTAATACAGGATTGAGGCATTCCAAATAGATAAGTATTATAATTATAAACTATGGATAAACAGTATACTTGTGCATTTAACAAGCTGTTATTTTAAATATAATTTAGTATGTGTACAATATACGAAGATTTTTTTTTGTGAAAACTTTCACATCTGTATCACGATTGAAAATAGAAATGTGTGAACTGTGATGTCTTTAAGAACCGAGGACCCTAAGGTCTCGTCCTAATATAACGCGACTTCACGACTATCGCAAAGCGCGATTTTTATTCGTACGAACGGTGTTAGAAGACTGGGTATATAACAACATAACAACCCAGTTATAATTATAATTATAATTATAGATTATGTAAGTAGATACAAGTTTGAAGTAATTTACTGAGTGTTTCACTAACACATTGAAAAGCACTCACTTCAATATCAAATAACAATCGTCTAAAAGTCAAAGTATAAGGCGACGTCATATTTAGTAATTGCTCGCGCAAATACGATGCGAACTGATTGCGCGATTGAAATCATCCTGCACAAGTATAAATTAGAAATTAAAAAAACCCCCGACATTCACCATTTTGTGGTGGCGGCCATCTTGGATTTGCATAGTGCTATTCTACTAGTCAAGGCCTTTCATTTGATACCCATATTGAGGGAGTTGTTTTGTGGCGGCGGCCATCTTGGACCGATTTTTATCAAACACAGCTAAGAACACTCCCGACTAATTCCTCTTTCAAAAAAAAACCGCATTCAAATCGGTTCACCCGTTTGAGAGCTCCGCTGGAACAGACAGACACACACACAAATAGACAGGCCAAACTTATAATACCTCATAGCTTTTGCGTCGGGGGTTAAAAACTGAAACGGGCGCGACGGGGTGTAGTATCAAGACACGGCAGTGTGTCAAGCCAAGTTTCAATATAAGATACTTCATGCAATGTCATACAACAATTCTCTCAACCATTCCCGTCCTGTCACGAGCATGGCGTCACATAAATCATGATCATACCTTACTCATGACAAGTACATGACAGAATAAATGGTGCCACCGTTCGGCGCTAGACGTATGGATGTGCGAAAAATATTCTCTGTAAAATTCTAAGGTTATGGACACTGATGACTATGTGTCACTACGACTGAATACCAATTTATTGTCAATTTTCCGATGACTATGCAGTTAATTTTTTTTTTTTAATTCGGTCTACGAATTAAGGTCATACACAAGACGCTCTTTACCCGTTAAAAGGCCATGTTGATACTCGCCTCCAAAGTAGTTTCGCTTGAAACTTGTCATTAGTTCATTACCGTGATTAGTTGCGAGCCGTAAGGAGGGTTGCTCAAGAGGTAAGGGAGGGCAAGGCGCCCTCCCTAATGGCGCTCATTAATGTTTCACGGCTAAGAGCGGCGCGGCGGCGTCGTTTATTTCGTAATTGGGAACTGAAAAAACAATCGCAGCGGAAACAATACAAGGAGTCGGCAAACGATTTCTTCGTGGTGTATATTCATCATCTTCATTAATAAAAAATATATTTGTACTCTACTCAATGAGCTCTAAACAATGATACCCCACGAGCTAGGATAAGATTTTTTTTCCGGCTCCTTTTTCATGTATGGGAGCCACCCTGAAAAATTTAAAAATTTTAATTCAATATTTGGTTTTGGATCAACGTTCTACACCAAATACCAAAATTTCAGGCTTGTAACTTATTTCGTGTACGAGCTAGAGACCTGTGACCGGCGGACAGACGGACAGTCGGATAGACGGACAGACGGACAGACGGACAGACGGACAGACGGACAGACGGGCAGACGGACAGACGGGCAGACGGACAGACGGACAGACGGACAGACGGACAGATGGACAGACGGACAGACAGACAAACAAACAGACAGACAAACAAACAGACAGACAGCAGAGTGACATTAATAAGGCTCGGTTTTAACCCTAAAAAAAGTTAGCGCCAGTCACTTTTGGATCCATCCATTGGTTTGGGGGTGCCCTACACTCCACTTGTCTAAAGGCAGTCATCACGAGAGGAATTTTCGACTGCGAAGTCTATCGGTACTCCGACCAACTTGGCCATTGCTACTTCAACCGTGCTAGCCTTGAGAGCTATGTCGGTGACTTTAGTTCTTTGTGCGAATTACTCCGTAAGTAAATCTGACGGATGTTAGTTTAATCAAACGTGTTTATAAAATTTAAAATTTCATTGAGTTTCATCTTCTCTACTATATAAAAATAAGTCGGGTTTTCCTTCCTGACGCTATAACTCCAGAACGCACGAACCGATTTCCACGGTTTTGCATTCGTTGGAAAGGTCTCGGGCTCCGTGAGGTTTATAGCAAAGAAAAACACGCAAACGAAGTCGCGGGAGTCAGCTAGTTGGATATAAAAATCAATGCCACTTTTCGTTGTAATTTTATAACTCAAGAACGGGCTCACTTAGCCAAACCAAATGTTTAGGCTTTGTTCGGACTATTTAGTAGATGGTTTATGTAAAGTTTCCACAAAATCGGTCGAGTGGTTCTTCATTTATCACATTTTTCATTTTTATCAATGGGTTCCTGGATGGTTGGAAAACACAAATTGTCGGGTAGGTACAGGTAACCCACTGGGTCTCGGTAGGTGGCGTTGATGTCGTTATGTCACCGGACAGGATGACGTCTGCCAGGTCCGCTAATATAATATATAAATAAGAATCAAAATTCGTATGTATGGGGCGCACTCGAAATAAACTCTTAATCTTAAAAACTAAAAGTGCCACTTGTCACCACAAACCGATTAATATTGTGTGTCGCAAATTTTTATTATGAGTAAACGCCTTTATGTTTTCGTGTAAAATACCGCGGCATTATTATTTTCAGCGAAAATATGGTTTATCAGTTCTTTTGCTTAAACGTTTGGTGGCATTTCACTTGGCCCAGTCGGATGCCGAGCGAGATAAGGCACTCTTCCAGTTAATGAAGGCTGTGTTTATTGTTTTCCCACTGAGATTTTATCGTCTCATTTTATATATTTATATATTTAAACAGGTAAATCCGCGAATGTTATTTCACGCTCGGGGTGAATTTATTTGCGCAGAAATAAAATTATAATCAGTTTTCCGAAAGCAAAAGGCCTCGTTAGCGTTTATATTTGAAAGTCAAAGCGTGGTTTTGTGCAATATTGTTTTCCGTTCTTCTTAGCATAAATTGCTTTAGAGGTTATACGATAGACTTAAAAGATTGAGATTGACAACGATGAATTTATGTATGACAAATTTTGGTTTATATGTGATACAATGAACCTTTTATATGTATAACCACTAGCTATTAACGATGGTTTTGCCCGCGTAAAATTGGGTTTTTGTTTCCTAAGATATTTCTTGCACAATATAAATATAAACAATATAAGAATAATATTAGAAAATACAACACAACGTGGAAGCAAAGAATACTGGCAAAGGCATACTTATCTTTTAAATCATTTCGAATGTCTTTAATATGTTTAAAAATACTAATCATTCTGCCAAAATACATCATCATTTTGCCATCACGTTGATTTGCGTTGCCGAAATGAACTACCGTGATCTCACGCACGACATTATACTATTGAGAGCACTCTTAACAGCTTTGATGTTAAGCGAGTAAGGTAAAGTGTAACTTTTCACTTTAACTTGAAAAGTTACAAAAGTGGCTCAGGTGTTGATTCGTCGATATTACCTCAACTGCCTCAACGGTTGACGTGGTCGACTGCGGATGACGAGGTCCTGGGTTCGATTCCCGGGTCGGGATGGCCGTTCAATTATGAGGTAGGTATCTATTGGGTTTTCCTGTCAAGAAATTTTCACTGCCAATTCGGAGTTGGGTGTTGGCGGTGTTATATGTACCCCCGTGCCTCGGAGAGCACGTAAAGAAATCCTGCGCCTGATCTTTCTACACGGCATCGTACCGGAACGCTAAATCGCTTGGCGGCACGGCTTTGCCGGTAGGGTGGTAACCAGCCACGGCTTAAGCCTCCCACCAGACCAGACCAGAGACAATTTAGAAATTATAAAATCTCAAATTGCCTCTGCCGGGAATCGAACCCAGGACCTCCCACTTATAAGACCACAGCGCCTACCACTGCGCCAGGGAGGTCGTCAAACTATAACTATACTAACTATAACTATAACTATAATATCTCCAGCATAGTTGACTACTCTCCGATTCGGTTGAGATTGGTTTCATATTATTATGAGACGCGATAAGAAAAAAACCCAGCTAAGTTTTTTGTTGGCTCTTGACCAGGGCAGTTTTAGTTTTAAGTTCTCGTTAGTACCTACCTAATTATCACCAAATACCTCATATATGTAGGTACCTATTGGTGATAATTACCTTATGTGTATTTGTAAAAATTGACGTTCAAAAAGTGTACATAACCAATTTTGAATATAAAGTTTATATTGGCCGAAGAACATGATCACTTCAGTATGACTTGACTTACTTGATCTAGTTTGAGCAGTTCCTCAGGCGTGTCGGGCAGCTGGCCCAGCATGAGCGGCGGGTTGATGTTGACCTCCTTGCCCAGCGACCTGACCACCTCCTCGCGGTTGTAGCGGTCGGCGAACACGCACGACGCCGGGATCAGCCCGTGGACCGTGTAGCTTATTGCCCGTACCAGAATCCTGGTACAAAGATAAAAGATTAATTCGACATCATATTATGTGTTGTTTTTAACCCCCGACGCAAAAACGACGGGGTGTTATAAGTTTGACGTGTCTCTCTGTGTGTGTGTGTCTGTCTGTTTCCCTGTGGCGCTCAAACGGGTGGACCGATTTGAATGCCGTTTTTTTGTTTAAAAGGTGAATTAGTCGAGAGTGTTGTTAGCTATGTTTGATGAAAATCGATCCAAGATGGCCGCCGCTACAAAATGGCGGATTACATATTTTTTCATAACTCCCTTAATATGGGTATCAAATGAAAGGTGTTGACTAGTAGAATAGCACTATGCAAATCCAAGATGGCCACCGCCACAAAATGGCGAATTACGGGGTTTTTTAAAATTTTAAATTTATACTTGTAGGTATTAGGTACGTCAACACGTTAATTTATGTCAGAAATATGTGACAGACGGGAAGGGTGACAGAGTTGCCATGTTGAGTTTAATTTGGAGCCTTCATTTGCGGAACCCTAAAAATGAAATAACATACGCATGATTGTTTCATTATTGTTTCATTTTTGGAGCTTTGCGCCTGTCTATCAAACACGAAAAAGATAAACATTGAACAATTACACAAGCTTTCCATCAAACACCTGCTTAATCCTTGAGCACGTTTACAATATAAAAGTTTTCCAAAATAATTTTATGTCGTAGTAAAGAATTTCCATTGTTATTCCACGCAAATATTCGAATAAGAAACTTTGTAACAATGAGATATTTGGAATTGGGACACGGTCTTACCAAAAGTACAGAAAGAAAATTATTCCTTTTCTTAATATTAACCCAACAAAAAACTGAAAATTAACAATATTATGTTCAAAGGTACCTACCTGTCTAGATTAGCTTTTAAAGTCAAGATTGACTGTTTACAATGCTAAACTTATACTAACTAATAAAGAGATATCTACACGAAATTCAGTCTCATCATCATTTTTGAAAAGGATAAATGTACCTACTATATTTGCTAAGCTTTTATTAAATAGTATATTATTATTATAGCCGAAAGTCAACACTGGCGCACTTAGATTTGCCTAGACATTCTAATGCCAAGCGGGCTAAGTTCTAGCCACAGCTGTCTTCTAACCTAATTCTTTGGTGTACCTACAATAGAGACCATATGACCAGTAAATCTTTTTATAGGCGAATCTAGTTCCTTCTCTAGGGAATCTAGAGTTGGAGTTTTGACTGTTGACTTTTTTTTATTTTATTAACCCCCGACGCAAAAACGACGGGGTGTTATAAGTTTGACGTGTGTGTGTCTGTCTGTCTGTCTGTCTGTCTGTCTGTCTGTCTGTCTGTCTGTCTGTCTGTCTGTCTGTCTGTCTGTCTGTCTGTCTGTCTGTCTGTCTGTCTGTCTGTCTGTCTGTCTGTCTGTCTGTCTGTCTGTCTGTCTGTCTGTCTGTCTGTCTGTCTGTCTGTCTGTCTGTCTGTCTGTCTGTCTGTCTGTCTGTCTGTCTGTCTGTCTGTCTGTCTGTCTGTCTGTCTGTCTGTCTGTCTGTCTGTCTGTCTGTCTGTCTGTCTGTCTGTCTGTCTGTCTGTCTGTCTGTCTGTCTGTCTGTCTGTCTGTCTGTCTGTCTGTCTGTCTGTCTGTCTGTGTGTCTGTCTGTCTGTCTGTCTGTCTGTCTTGAATGCGGTTTTTTTTGTTTGAAAGGTGAATTAGTCGAGAGCCTTAATATGGGTATCAAATGAAAGGACTTGACTTGTAGAATAGCACTATGTGAATCCAAGATGGCCGCCGCCACAAAATGGCGAATGTCGGGGGTTTTTTAAATTTTCAATTTATACTTGTTCAACTACAAGTTAGCCCATTTCTGTCGACATCACAGGAGACCGAAGAGCTGGCAGCTACCTCGGACAACGAATTAGTCTAGCAATTCAAAGGGGGAACGCTGCCAGTATCTTCGGAACCTTGCCTACAGGGACTCCTTTTAATAATATATTTTAGTCATTATACTTAGTTATTATATTTTTTAAGGTTTTTAGTTTTAGGATTATTGTTCTTCTTTATTATTATTCTATAAGTTTGTATGTCTGTAAGTTTTAAGTATTAATAGTTAGCCCTTGACTGCAATCTCACCTGATGGTAAATGATGATGCGGTCTAAGATAGAAGCGGGCTAACTTGGAAGAGGCATGCATACCCCTGTTCGGTTTCTACACGGTATCGTACCGGAACGCTAAAGCGCTTGAAGGCACGACCTTGCCGGTAGGGTGGTAACCAGCCACGACTAAAGCCTCCCACCAGGCCAGATCAGAGACAATTAAGAAATTATAAAATTCCAAATTGCCCCTGCCGTGAATCGAACCCGCGACCTCCCACTTATAAGACCACAGCGCTCACCACTGCGCCAGGGAGGTCGTCAAATTGAAAATGACTTTAATAACAGTTTAATGTATTTGACTATAAAAAGTACGTAAAGTAAATCATCTAAAAGCTCACGCTCGTTTAAGGACACAACACAAAAATGCTCTTTTACATAATATTATGAATTTTTCGTTGGAATATTTTTGGCATATTCACTGCAAATTCCGGTATTTTCATTACTCCATGTCATAGGAAAAGTGAGAAATCCACGTGAAAACTGAGGAATTTAATTAAAAGGCCTTCTTCAAAGTTTTAGACTTCTATTATTATAGAGCATTTTGGAAATCCAAGTTGTAAGATAATATTGTCAAGAATTTATAATATAATTTTGTTTGGTTTCAAAGGCGAGTCTTCAGGGAATAAATAATTATCGTTATTCAATAAATTATATCTAATGTTCTGTTATCAGGAATTCTAAACAAGATAATAGAAATGGCATCTATTCAGAAAGCTTAGCTTCAAATACATAATATATAATTATTTCAAAAGCACTCTTACTCTAGGGCAACTGAAACTGATGCAATGTTTTGAATTTTATTTTTGAAAAATACGTGTTTTGGGTAATGCGTGGCGACGTGGTTACTCTAGTTTAACACTTTTTTTGGAACGAAGTTCCTTATCGCGCGTTGCGAAAGGGGGCTAGACGGAAAAAATTAAGACCAAAAGTTGTAACGACACTTTTTGCTATAGTTGTAAGCCGTGCGGCGTGCGCGTGTTTCTCTGTCTGTCTCTCTCTTTCTCTCTCTTATAGAAAGCAAGCCAGTTATTTTCGTTTCGTCTTTCTATTTCGCATTGAACATTGTGGTGTCGTAACGATTATTTTTGTTGAGTGTATACAGGTTTTTTTGTACATAATAAATAATAAAAAATAATAACAATAATGAATGATTAGGAACTTCATTCCATCCGGGTGTCCCTTGACACCACTCAAGTTTTTTTTGAAACTAGTCGGGCACACTCCGTGTTTCAATTTCTTAAAGTTTAACACTTCTTTCTCTCCCTCCGGTTGTTCCTTAATTGCCACTTCTATACCTATTTGCAATTCTTTGGTAGTGTAGAATGTAGTATACGTTCTCTATGTAGAGTATGCTAGAACGCAGTGTTTATAATTTATATACTCTTTGGAGTATGCTGCTCAGCTATATTGAATTTCGACTTCAAATCCAATAGTTGAATATAATATTTGACAGTTTACTTTTGGCACCTTTGGTTTTCACTTAACCCGGCGTGAATGAGGTGAGAAATTGTTACACCAGCTATGAGGTGGGTATGAGATACCCAAAATTTTGGTGTTCAATTTTTAATACTATGATTGTGTAATTAGCATTTATGCTTGAACTATATAAATAATAGTGTCCATTCAACAAGATTAGTAAATAAAATACGAGCATTAAGTACAAAAAGCGTTATTTTTTATTGAAATAACAAAGTATCTAAATCTTTGAAAAAATACAAGTTTAGGTAATTAACTTCTTTTCCCATAAAATCTAACAAACTTCAATTTCTTTGGTAAATTAATATAACAATAGTGTCTTCTAATTTTTATAAATCAAAAAGGAACTGAAAAGTCTTATGAGATCATGTTACAGAGCACGATGTGACGTACCCCAGCCACATGTATGCACGTGTATCTACCGTCACCGCCGGCGCAACACAAAACTCGATACTGTACCTCGACCCTCGCACCCTTACCTCCAGCTACTGAAACGACAGGACTCGCATGGCAACAGTAACATTAAATAATCTGCGTTTAAAAACTTCTCGGGTATGACATACCCGACCTCACTCACGCCGGGTTAAACATAAAAAGGCGAAAAGTAGGTACTTTTTTTATCTTTATTTTGAAGAAATAAAGATAACAAGCTATAATTAAAAAATTAAAAAAACCCGACTGCCATGCTAAAAAACGAACTAAAAAATTAATAAACTACCACCGTACCACTTACAGTGTAGTTGTTATTTATTTTGTTTTTCATGATTTGTCACTCCAAATTGATTTAAAACATATAGATTGTATACATTTTCGTACTCGCCTTTTAAAGCCCTTTATTTTGATACCCCACTCGAGGGTCTTGAAGAAAAAAAATTTTTTCAGCCCACACATTAAAGTGCATAAAATTCGCCATTTTGATTTTTTATAAATTTTATGTACCCAGTAACATTTGCACTGTCAAGACAAATCTAATGACGTATAATTTATCAAAATAGGTTGAGCCGTTAAGTAGTTACGAACTGACATAGGAAACGGTCATTTTCTACGATTTATCACTCCAAATTGTTTCCAAATATATAAATTTATACATTTTCGTATTTGCCTTTTGAATCCCTTTATTTTGATACCCCACTCGAGGGTCTTGAAGAAAAAATTTTTTTTCAGCTCGCACATTAAAGCGCATAAAGTCCGCCATTTTGATTTTTTTTTAAATTTAGGTACCCTATAACACTCGCGTCATTGAGACAAATCTAATGACGTATCATTTATCAAAATCCGTTGAGCCGTTGATTAGTTACAAGCGGACATAGGAATGGACATACATACACACAGGTGAAACACATATACCCAGTCGGGTAAACCAGTCGGGTAAATAAAAAAACCGGTCAAGTGCGAGTCAGACTCGCGCACGAAGGATTCCGTATCATCTATAAAAACGGCAGAAAATCACGTTTGTTGTATGGGAGCCGCTAAAATATTTGTTTTATTTTAATTTCATTATTTATTTTTAAAGTGAAAATATTCCGTGAATATTTCAAGCGTCTACCAGTTGCCGTTATAAATATCGAACAAAAACGAGCAAAAATATCACGTTTGTTGTATGGAAGCCCCCTTAAATTTTATTCTGTTTTTTAGTTGTTGTTGTTATAGCAGCAACAGAAATAGGTATATCATCTGTGAAAATTTCAACTGTCTAACTATCACGGTTCATGAGATACAGTCTGGTGACAGACGGAAGGACAGACAGACAGAAAGACAAACGGACAGCGGAGTCTTAGTAGGATCCCGTTTTACCCTTTTGGTACGGAACCCTAAAAAGAGCATGAAAAACAATAATTACAGAACCTAGTAGAAATGGATTTTTTTTTATTTTTTGCGAAAAGTACACAAATTAGGTACATTGAAATTTTAAAATATCGAAAAGTACTGTTCAATTCAACAATTTATTTTTAAACGAGAACTAAATGGAACGCATGAAACAGGAAAGTTTCGAACAGATTGGAATGTAGTTTGGAATTCGACTGTCCGATTAGAAATTTAGTTTTTCGTTTCGTGGTTTTACGTAAATTGTGTTTCGTTGTAAACTAGGAAACGAAATGAACACTTAAAGAAAATACTATAGTCCATTAAATATAGCTTGATACCTGTGACGTTTGTCATAATGACATTTAATGTATGTAATGACAGCTACAATAACTGTCATTACATACATTAAATGTCATTATGACAAACGTCACAGGTATCAAGCTATATTTAATGGACTGTAGTACTGTGTAGTTTGTAACTGTTCGTCATTGAAAAATAGAAATGGTATTATGTGATTTACAGCACGTCACGTCAGCTTACTTAATTAAAAATCATTATTTTTGTTCTTTATCATTATTTTTTCTAATAATTAAAAAAATTCTGTTCTTCCTACAGTTTTAAATAAAGTCATTTAAATTACGAAAGTCATAAAGTTTTATTTCAGACGAATTAGGAAAACTCGAGGTCGCTAATATACCATAAAATATTTAATATCTTGATCTAGTACCGTTTAGGTACTATACTTCGACTTTTAATTGTATGCACTAATGTGAAGTTTCGTGGGTTGTCACTTTTTAACGAAAATAAAATAGGGATGGGGTACAGGTGATTGATTTGAATCATTCAATTATTTTATTCAAATTAAAGTTTATATTTTAAGTAATTATTATATTTTATGTACAAAGTGGTACAGGCCGGGTTCCGAAAAGGCTTCAGTACAATAGACCACATCCATACGCTACGGCAGGTTATACAGAAGACCGAAGAGTATAACCGGCCACTTTGCCTAGCGTTTGTGGACTATGAGAAAGCCTTTGATTCGGTGGAAACTTGGGCTGTATTGAGATCACTGCAGAGATGCCGGATCGACTATCGGTACATCCAAGCGTTGAAGTGTTTGTACGAAAACGCCACCATGTCAGTCCGTATACAGGACCAGAATACGAAGCCAATCCAATTGCAGCGAGGAGTGCGTCAGGGAGATGTTATCTCCCCGAAGCTATTTACCGCTGCGTTGGAAGACGTCTTTAAGCTTCTGGACTGGAACGGACTTGGCATCAACATAAACGGCGAGTACATCACTCACCTACGATTTGCCGATGATATAGTCGTGATGGCAGAGACTCTGGGAGACCTCAATACAATGCTCAATGATCTCAGCAGAGTTTCTCAACAGGTGGGCCTAAAAATGAACATGAGTAAGACGAAGATCATGTCTAATGCTCATGTTCCGCTCCACCCGGTAATCGTTGAGAACTCTGCACTCGAAATTGTAGACGAGTACATAAACCTGGGACACACGGTCCAGCTAGGTAGGTCCAATTTTGAGAAAGAGATCAACCGCCGAATCCAACTCGGCTGGGCAGCGTTCGGGAAAGACAAACAAGATACAGACAAACAAGAATCAAAACAAGTAGTTTAGGCTTAAGTATCGATTATAATATATTAATTGGAAGTTTTAGTTATTTATGTAATAACTAATAGATGAATTCGATGATAATAAACGTAACAACACGATAAAAAAATTATGCAGATTGGCCGGAAGCATAAACAAGTGTATGTCTAAAATTACCATTTGTACGTTTATTTTTACGACACATAGGCTGTTATACTGCAATAGAAAATAGTACTTCTTCCTTTTTTTTCAATTAAAGCTCATATTATTAATTGTACCAATTGGATGCATTTGCCACAAAAAAGTCAAGACGACAAAATTGTTAATTTGGCTTTTATACGTTCCTACGTATAAAATGTTGAATGGAAGCAGGCGTTACTTTGCGGAATTCCATGATATACAATGAATATAAAATTATTTTGCTATAATCCGCTAACAGTGACAAATTTGTAGGCACAACACCACACAATCTTGTAGGCACAACACCACACAATCTTGTAGGCACAACACCACACAAATTCACCACAAAACAAACTCGACGATCGTTTCGCTCCGACACCGGAGCATCTTCAGGAGATGTCGACTTCACAACGGACGATTGCAAAGTGAGTTCGTGTCGAATGAGCGGTCTTATATATACTATCCCCGCTTAGTCATCTACCCTCCTTTCTCTTTCTCTCAAACAACCAGCCTCAAAGATCTCATTTCGCAAAACATCTTTTGGATAGTGGACATAGGATAGACGAGGGTCATACATTTGAAATTTTACACACATGCTGTAAAAGTTTAAGACTGTGCATGTTGGAACAATTGGAAATAGTTGGGCACAGCGGTAGAAGTGTCGAATTGCTGAATGAGCAAATAAATGTGTCATCTTCACCGTTGCTCAACATATTTAGGGGGCGTGGCCAGAGAGAAAGAGAAAGGAGGGTAGATGACTAAGCGGGGATAGTATATATAAGACCGCTCATTCGACACGAACTCACTTTGCAATCGTCCGTTGTGAAGTCGACATCTCCTGAAGATGCTCCGGTGTCGGAGCGAAACGATCGTCGAGTTTGTTTTGTGGTGAATTTGTGTGGTGTTGTGCCTACAAGATTGTGTGGTGTTGTGCCTACAAGATGTGTGGTGTTGTGCCTACAAATTTGTCACTGTTAGCGGATTATAGCAAAATAATTTTATATTCATTGTATATCTACGTATAAAAGTCATCGATTTACTAAGTAGATAAATAAAATTATAATGATAATGAAAGAGTAGCTTTGAACAAAACTTTTGTGAATGAAATTGAATGAATTGAACGTATCACATCACTATAGAAATGGGGTTGGCAACATTATTTTACGGAATGACATTAGGAAACGTCAGATTACTGCAGATAATTAAAAGTCGAACTATAGTCGACTTACGAGTGTAGCCGCCTCGCGACCGCAATGGCTGGACTTGTCAGTGTCACAGTTAATCAAGGCTATAATTTGAAGAACTAAAAATAAAAAAGTACATGAAAAACATAATAAAAAAACATGATAAAATAAATAAACCTATAAAATGCAAAAAATCGCATCAAAATAGCTTCAGTAATTTTTGTCGTAAATCGGTCTAACACAAACACTCGTGCGTCGTGCTCGGCGTAACGTAAAGCAAGCCTAAACGTCCAGTGCCCTGTAATGAAAACCCGCATTTTCCCGTCTCCGCTCAATTTTCCAAATAGATTAATGGAAATGCCGGTATCCGTCGTGACTTGTGAGCATTCCGAATGGTATGCGAGAAATGACTATGTGACGGCAGAAATTGTATGTGACGCGACTGGATTTCACGACGTCATTCTTTTCAATTACTATCAAATATGACGGTGATGGTGGAAGAGGGGAAGTATTACTATCGGATCTAGAGTGTTACATCCCGTGGTTACATCTTACTGAAATAGATCTTAGTTTACCAATCTATCTATACATATAACTAGTATGGCGCGTGGGTGCGCGGCCCGCTAAAGTGGACCGCGAGGTTTTGCTTTCGGGTATTTTGGTTTGAGCAGCCTATCTCTGCCATATTTCTAACCCTCGATCATTATCACTCTCCATATTTTTCTCCGAATAATTTGTCAGAATGAGAGTTCTTCCATAAAAAAAATTTTTTGAAAAGCAACTGTATCAAATTTTGCATAGTTCCCAACGTGTAGTCTCTTCAATATTCGCCATATATTTTGAATGGAAAAATAAATTCCAACATCTTGTTTCTTTTCTGTTAATCAAGTAAACCACGTCTTGATCATCTTTTGCCAAAAAAACCACTTTTCCATCTTTTATACTTAGTGAGATAGACACCAACGAAATTTGTATAGCTGCCATCTTGAATCCGCCATTTTGTTTTTTTTCAGCTCAGTGCTAATTGGATAAGGTTTTGAGCAATTTTTGTTTGAGCACCTCCCAGTCCCATCTATCTACAATACCCTGCCCGGGCTCATCAACCATCTTCCAAACCCTCAATCATCATGTCTTCCCATATTTTTCTTTGAGATTTCTCCAAAAAACCGCATCCTTGCCTTGCCTAATTGAAAGCCTTGCATAATTCACAACTTCTCCCTCTCAATATTCGCCATACATTTTCTTTGGAAAAATAAATTCCGCCATTTTGATTTTTTTTCCTACTCATCGAGTAGACCTTTGGCTCCTGATCATCTTTTCCGAAGAAACCACTCTTCCATCTTTTATACCCTCCGAGATGGACACGGACAAAATTTGTATGGCGGCCATCTTTTTTTCGCCATTTTGAATTTTGTTTCGGCTCACTGCCAATTGGATGACGTTTTGAGTGACATTTGCTCGAGCACCCCCCACCTATCTTCAATACCTTAAGCGTGCTCTTCACCCGTCTCCCAAATCCTCAATCATCAGCTCTCTCCATATTTTTGTTCCGAATGAATTTTTGTCCTCTATACGAAACCATTATTGAAAACAAAAATTTTCATACAAAATTTTACAGGAGGGGTGATCAATCAGTCAGTGAATCAGCACGAGCAGCTATATATATATTATATATATATATATATATATATTAATAAAATCGTAGACTTGCCGTATCTGTACATTAAAGATTTTTGCAAAATAATAACTGGGGGATGCTAGGGATAAGTAATAGAATGTAAAAAAGCTATTTTTGAAATTTTTGTCTGTTTGTCTGTTTGTCTGTTTATCTGTTTGTCTGTTTGTCTGTTTATCTGTTTGTCTGTTTGTCTGTATGTTTGTGCGCGCATCACGCAAAAACTACTGAATGGATTGAAACGAAACTTGGCATGATATAAGTTCATACCACGGAGTAACATATAGGATACTTTTTATCCCGAAATTCAGCACGGTTCCCTAGGGAGAGGGGATGAAAGTCAAAACGTGTATTTAGCTGTGATTCAATAACGCGTCGTCCGATTTCATTCATTCTTTTTTTGTTAGAAAGTAGATACTTTAAAGATTACCCGGGTAATCCCTGAAAGGCTGGATCGATTTTGATGGAACTTTCACTGGCGGATGTTTACATTCTGATCTACCTGAACATCCGCCAGTGAACTTTTAACAGTTTTTAGCAAGGTATGAGCTCAAAGGAGCTTAGGAAAAACAAAATGATTCCCACAAGATTTTTAAAAACCAATACCCACGCGAACGAAGTCGCGGGCGTCCGCTTGTACTAAATGAAAATCTACCTTAATTGCCATTAATTTGAACAAAATCTGTTTATTAACCCCCGACGCAACAACGACGGGGTGTTATAAGTTTGACGTGTCTCTGTGTGTGTGTGTGTGTGTCTGTCTGTTCCCCTGTGGCGCTCAAATGGGTGGACCGATTTGAATGCGGTTTTGTTTTGTTTGAAAGGTGAATTAGTCGAGAGTGTTGTTAGCTATGTTTGAAGAAAATCGATCCAACATGGCCGCCGCTACAAAATGGCGGATTACATATTTTTGACAACTCCCTTAATATGGGTATCAAATGAAAGGGCTTGAATAGTAGAATAGCACTATGCAAATCCAAGATGGCCGCCGCTACAAAATGGCGAATGTCGGGGGTTTTTTAAATTTTTAATTTATACTTGTTGACTGAGCGCAGCACTTCCAACTACTTTTCAGTTTCGAATACGATATACGTACGACGTAGTATTTTGCAAGTAATTTATGCAAAATCAAGCACTTTAATTAGCTATCATCTGAAACTGTTTCAGTTGAGTCAACAATAAACTCTTGCCAATTCGGCTACTGTCTCGTGGTCCCACTGGTTGACCCACTCAGTGGGACCACGAGGAATTTCAATTCCTCGTGGTCTCACTGCTAAATTTGGGTGGGGCTATAAGGAATTGTAATTCCTCGTGGTCCCACTTTGTTGTAAAAATACTGGCTGTACACTGACACTTGATATTATTGGTCGCTGTCTTAATCATTATGAAATGCATTGATGTCAATGTGTCTAATCTATTTATGCTTATGATAATGAAAAAACTGTAACAAGTCCAATTCTGTACTTTTAAGATATTTAATAATAAGAATAAAAATATATAAAATAATAATAAATATACATATTATTATCGTAATACTAGTGACACTCTTCATTTATGTCGTGTGTGAGTGTGAGTGCGAGTGCGAATGTGTGTGTGTGTGTGTGTGTGTGTGTGTGTGTGTGTGTGTGTGTGTGTGTGTGTGTGTGTGTGTGTGTGTGTGCGTGAGTGTGAGTGTGTGTGTGTGTGTGTGTGTGTCTGTGCGTGAGTGTGAGTGTGTGTGTGTGTGTGTGTGTCTGTGTGTCTGTGTGTCTGTCTGTGTGTGTGTGTGTGTGTGCGTGCGAGTGCGAGTACGAGTGCGAGTGCGTGTGCGAGTGCGAGTTCAAGTGCGAGTGCGAGTGCGAGTTCGAGTGCGAGTGCGAGTTCGAGTGCGAGTGCGAGTGCGTGTGCGAGTGCGAGTGCGTGTGCGAGTGCGAGTGTGAGTGTGTGTGTGGGTGAGTGAGTGCGAGTGCGAGTGCGCGAGTGCAAGGGCAAGTGCGAGTGCGAGTGCGAGTGCGTGTGGGTGAGTGAGTGCGAGTGCGAGTGCGAGTGCGAGTGCGAGTGCGAGTGCGAGTGCGAGTGCGAGTGCGAGTGCGAGTGCGAGTGCGAGTTTGAGTGCGAGTGCGAGTTTGAGTTCGAGTGCGAGTGCGAGTGCGTGTGCGAGTGCGAGTGCGAGTGTGAGTGCGAGTGCGAGTGCGAGTGCGAGTACGTGTGTGTGGGTGAGTGAGTGCGAGTGTGAGTGCGAGTGCGACTACGAGTGCGAGTCGAGTTCAGTCGAGTTAAGTCGAGTTCAGTCGAGTTCAGTCGAGTTCAGGCGAGTTCAGTCGAGTTCAGTCGAGTTCAGGCGAGTTCAGTCGAGTTCAGTCGAGTTCAGTCGAGTTAAGTCGAGTTAAGTCGAGTTCAGTCGAGTTCAGTCGAGTTCAGTCGAGTTAAGTCGATTTAAGTCGAGTTAAGTCGAGTTCCGTCGAGTTAAGTCGAGTTAAGTCGAGTTCAGTCAAGTTCAGTCGAGTTCAGTCGAGTTAAGTCGATTTAAGTCGAGTTAAGTCGAGTTCCGTCGAGTTAAGTCGAGTTCAGTCAAGTTCAGTCGAGTTCAGTCGAGTTCAGTCGAGTTCAGTCGAGTTCAGTCGAGTTAAGTCGAGTTCAGTCGAGTTCAGTCGAGTTCAGTCGAGTTCAGTCGAGTTCAGTCATATTCAGTCGAGTTCCGTCGATTTAAGTCGAGTTCAGTCGAGTTCAGTCGAGTTAAGTCGATTTAAGTCGAGTTAAGTCGAGTTCAGTCGAGTTCAGTCCAGTTCAGTCGAGTTAAGTCGAGTTCAGTCGAGTTCAGTCGAGTTCAGTCGAGTTCAGCCGAGTTCAGTCGAGTTCAGTCGAGTTCAGTCGTGTTCAGTCGAGTTGAGTCGAGTTGAGTCGCGTTGAGTCGCGTTGAGTCGAGTTGAGTTGAATTGAGTCGCGTTGAGTCGAGTTGAGTCGCGTTGAGTCGCGTTGAGTCGAGTTGAGTCGAATTGAGTCGCGTTGAGTCGAGTTGAATCGCGTTAAGTCGCGTTAAGTCGCGTTAAGTCGCGTTGAGTCGAGTTGAGTTGAGTTGAGTACGTTGGAAACCTTTACAAAATTTAAATAAGTATAATAATATGTAATTAGTTCCAGAGCATTTATGTGTGGTGAGTGCGGGTGCCCTGCTATTACCCGTCTTTATTTTACTGGTCTGTGGTACACGTGTATGTTGAAGTCGGGCTAGCATCGCTCGCTCAACCAACTTCAACTTAAGTGTACAAAAAAAAAATATTCTTAGTTTGAAGTCTGGTTTTTTTTACTAGTGAAACTAAGCTGTGGATGTTTGAATCAACAGTCCGTAACGGTTTTTTGAAAAGATTTCTTAGGTAGGTTTGCAATAGGAGCAGAACATAATAATCAAACTATTTGACATTTATACTTGTCTACAATTTTTTAATCAATTAGTTTTTAACAGAAGAGATTTTACTTAAAACTTATCAGTGGGACCACAACCCCAAAAATTTAATCTCTAAAACATGTCCTGTTGGTCCCACCATCAAAGTGGGACCACGAGGAATTGAAATTCCTCGTGGTCCCACTGAGTGGGTCAACCAGTGGGACCACGAGACAGTAGCCGCCAATTCTGTGAGTAGTTGAGTACCTACTACAAATAGAAATGGTGTAGCAATATTCCAGTTTGCGAGGAAAAGTTCAATCGAGCATTCCTCATAATTGAACTTTACAGTTCGATTGAGCACTTCGTACTCTACGTTGAAGACACCAAGTGTAACTTACGAGTACCTATGTTAGAATTATATTAAACTAGCTGACCCCCGCGACTTCGTTCGCGTGTTTTTCTTTGCTATAAACCTCACGGAGCCCGAGACCTTTCCAACGAATGGAAAACCGTGGAAACCGGTTCGTGCGTTCTGGAGTTATAGCGTCAGGAAGGAAAACCCGACTTATTTTTATATAGTAGACTAGTATTGCAATCCTTTTCCGAAAATCCGATCAAACATTTGCTTGATCTTTGTCCAAGTTATCGGTCTTGATCAAGTAAGATATTAACTACCTGTCTTTAGTACAATCGATATTTTCACAATTTAACTCCCTTTAAGTATTTAAACCAGAAACAAAATTATTTGCTTGAATATTTTACTATTTATATTTTAAAGACAAGGGACAAAGAAATCGAAGTATACCTATGTAAAAAAATAGAAGAATTATAGAGCTCCTCTTTTTTGAATAGCACAGTACGCTACTTGTGGATTGTGGTTTGTTAAAGTAGGTATTGAAAGTTCGATAATACATAGAACCTTAAGAATTAAGATAGGCTCGTGTATTGCGGTGTAGGAAGTTATTAATGGTAGACGGGAGTCGGCAAGTATATTTCTCGTTGATTTAAAGTTCAAACACGAATCCTTTGGGGCGAGATAGTTTAGAACTAACGAGTAAACACATTATGAACATTGTAAACATTTGACCACCGAGTTATATAATACTAGTTGATCCGGCAGACTTCGTCCTGCCCGGTGACATACCGACATCAGCGCCACCTACCGAGACCCGGTAGGTTACTTACGTAGGTTAGTTACTTACGTAGGTATAACCTACCCGGTAATTGTGTTTTCAAACCATTGAAATATACACACAAAATTTCATCCAAATCGGTCCAGCCGTTTAGGCGGAGTTAGATGACAAACACACATACCTACGGAAGAATTATATAGGTACAGGTGAGAGAGTTTACCGTATCCACGCGACGGAATGTTTGACAGTTACGAAACCCGTGAACATTTTGTATGGGAAAATGTTTTTTCTTTTATTTTATGTTTTCGTCAATTTTCTAATGTTTTTACTAGTTATTATGCTATTCGTGACGGAGACAAATGCAACAAATCAATAACCATGAAAATCGCTCCAGCCGTTCTCGAGTTATAAGTGTTCGAACTAACACGACTTTGTTTTATATATATAGATAGATATAGGTTTTATATTATGTATTCAATATAATATAACAGCAAGTAATCATTGCCGCTGACTTATATACTCACTTAGAGTCATCTGTGACTTGTAAATGAGTTCAAAAAAGCTGATAATGGAAAGAGATTATTATAAGTCAAAAAGTCACTTTAGTCGCTACTATAATTATAACTACTACAGAATCGTTGCTGAAGTGGCAATGGACACATAATTAGTTCGAAGAACCGAAAAATATTGGGGTCCCAAAGTTGCTGGAATACTGACCTCGCATCGGAATGTAGAGAGTTATCGACCCCGCACTAAGTGGACACTTTCCTTTATTATCTGTCTACGACAGAAGTAGATAGGTAGGTTTAAAAAAAATGTTTTACTTCATAATATTAGCATAACTACTTGTACTACAAGAAAATATTGATCAACTTTGAAATACTTATCAAAAGAATTACAATGATTTAAGAAGTATTGAAAGCAATTTTACAGTGTTACCTACATTGAAGAAGATCAAAGTTAAACAGAATTTAATATAAGTTTATGAACGCTGCTTTAAAATGCAAAACTACTTTCTCACAAGCTAAAGAGTAACATGTTTAAGCGAGGTAAAGGTAAACTTTGTAATAATATTATCAATAGTAAGAACAGTTCAGTGCATGAAAAATACTTCAGTCCTTGTGACAGGTACGTCTATAATGTATAATACTATTATTAGTTTATTTTATACGACATGCTCTTATTTAAAAAACCTTGTCCTGAGGAATGAATTTTACTTTATTTTGTCTACGTTATGATTTTTTTCATATTATACAGCATTTTATACAGAAGTGGCACGTAGCCTCAACAAGTAAACGCGGGCCGCGTAGTGGAGACGTCGCAGACTTGCCACGCCATGTCATGTCATGCAATGTCATAAATATGACCTAATGATCATACCTATTATGTATACACAGGACACATGATTCGAACACCGTAATATTGATACTAAAGTAATCTACACATCTCTTCCAATCGGCATATTTATGTATCTAAACCATATTAATTATATCCTGAACTCTACGTATTCTAAAATGACAAGAAGTCTTTTTTCAAGTGTGTCATACCTACTGATACCTACTTTAATGCTAGATAATGTTTTACTATATTTGATAGAAAATAATCTCCGGTAAAATTGATTTTAACCTAAAGTTATTACCTAATAATATGTATCGCATTTCATTTTCAGTCAGGTAATGTGTAAAAATTATTGTCCTAACAGTTCGGGGTTGGAATGCGGTTGGAATAATAAGCAGGCCCCATTTGTTATCAAGCAAATGTTACTTGAAAAAATTAGGTAGTACTAAACAGTGTGCTTAGTCTAAATCGGAGCACTCGAAAACGAACTCGAAAACTATTGATCGATTTCAGAGTAAAATACACCTAAAATGGCTTGTATTAAGGTTTGAGTTCGCCAATACATTCAGCATTCGAACAATGCTGAATGTAATGGCGAACTCAAACCTTAATACAAGCCATTTTAGGTGTATTTTACTCTGAAATCGATCAATAGTTTTCGAGTTCGTTTTCGAGTGCTCCGATTTAGACTAAGCACACAGAAGCCTGTACGCCACCGTTAAATATTTTTAGCATAGCTTTGTTACATTTATAAGGCCTTTAAACATAGTTTATTGTAATGGAAAGGTTATCAAACACATAAATCTGTGAAAGGAAATGGACAGAGCTATTTAACGGCCATAACACGGTGCTTTCAAATTTAATTTACCTGCCTTTTAATGCCATGTAAATGGTTTTTACACTGATGCAAAAATAGATAGATTGCAGTTAGAAATGCCGATATGCATGTAAAATTAGATTGAGTATAGGGATCGATTATCGATTTTCGATATTTTTCGTACACCTCTAGAGCATTGCGTTTTTCTTTCCGTCTTTTCAAAAATAGAAAGTTAAGTAACGTTGGATTTGCACCCGTCCTTTCTGTTAATAAAATTTTGGTACGAAATTTTCGATGTCGAGTCAGCTAACAACATAGTTACGTTTTAATAAACTGAAGAGCAACCGGGTCACCGAGTCAAAATCGTTTTATCGGATAATCTCTTTAAATAGACTGGGGATGAGATAGCACTTTAGTAATTTTAAAATGGGAAAAATTCTGTCAAGTTCGTGATAGAGTAGGTATTAGAGACCGGTTATTTAAGACAGTTTGTCGGAAAAAAATCTCGTGGCGATTTTCTCATTTGGTTAGTTACATCACTTTATGATTGTTTTGCTTTGTCGGTAGATTTACTGCAGACCGCGTTTTTTGATTATGACCGAATGTTCAAAGACAAAAAGTTTGACCTCTTTGTAATATTATTTTTCTAAAAGTGGATCTTCCATATATAACTGAGGTTATACCGAGGTTATAGTACCTATATACTGAGCTTTTGGCACAACAACTGGGAATACTGATCGGGTGCTTTTATGAAATCACTGGCACAGTATTTTTAGCCAAGCTGTTCTTCTCCTTTCTACGCCCCTTTAGTTTGATAACTTTCTATTATTATTGGAGTATAAATGTTTCTATTCATAAATTTCACTTACCTAAACTGATCCCTCGCGTTCAAGGTTTCCTGCTTGATCGACAATATCACTGGTCCTAAGTCCTCGTCGCTGGTGAAGTAATTCCAATGTTCTGTCCCATAAAAGTACTTCTCGTAAGTCTCCTGCTCCACGGATGTGAGCTCGAAGCCGCCGGACCTCTCCCATTGCTCCTCGATGGCTGTTTTCTTCTTCGGTGTGCTGCCTCCATTATCACTGCTGTCTTCTGCTGCCTCGTCGAGCGATCCCGATCTTCTGTGGCGATCTGAACGGAAATAAAAATAGTATTACTTCTGTTATGGTGGTGCAGGGCGGCTAAAAGGGGTGGTTGGAGGCCGTCGTCAGGTAGGGTAGGTATTTTCATGGTGCCACGAGTTGGCTAGGTTAGCGAATTTTCACACTTCTTTTGCTCCTCCTCGATTAAGTCAGCGGTTTCTTCTTGGCACTGTATAGCCTATGCAAAGAAAAATGTAGGTAGACCGTAGCTACGCGTTAAAAATATGGTCGAGCTTCAATGAGGCATACCTGATGCCTCATTGAAGCTCGACCATATCTTTAGCTCGCGGTTAACAGGAACAGATAGCGAAGATAATAGGAGTCACCTGATGTTAAGCAATTACATACCGCTGCCCAGGAATACTAACAAGTATCTACGAGTGTATAATAATTGGCTTCAAAATAATTCAATTACATATTATCCAATCCATGTCATATTACACAAATCTTACATTTTGTGTAATATGACATGATAAGAGTTTTTGTGACATTACGCCACGCTCGGCAAAAAGCTAAAATTCATTGTTACAGCCTCTGTCACGTTAAATAATGGGATTATTTGGAATCCTTCGCGTGTGTAATACTCGTATTAACAGGGAATTGTACAAACAACAAACAAATCCGCCTAAAAAGACGTTTGTCTACGGATTTATCTTTGCCTCGCATGTCTTGCAATATTGTAGAAATAGAAATAAATGGAAGGCTTTGTCAAAGGATCCACTAGGCCAGACGATAGACGATAGGCCCCCGCCTAAGTTCTAAGTATTATTTGAAACAACGAAAATATTATCAAGCAAGTACTTAAAAGTATCAGTTTCCGTTTTAGTGATCATTAGTTTTTTTTTATTTGCTTCATTTAAATGGGCGCTTAAGACGCGGCCTCAGTTGATGAGTTTAGTGCTTCAGCCATCAGTTTTATGAGCATTGTAGAAGGAGCTTTCACTCAGATCGTCACTATTTATTATTTATTATTATCACTCCACCAGATTTATACCATAATGGCGAGAGATACAGTATTTATTCTGTATGGAATATACTCTTTATTTTTATCGGTTACGTTTATGTTTACCGTCGTATTTGTAGTCGTATCGAATTGCCACAAACTCCATTACGCCGTCAATGAGTCCCCTAATCCTAAAGCTATCGCCGGAGCTTGGAAAGTGTCACTCTGAACTGGGCTTAACGCGTCGAGCTGGATTTCATACTAGAATGTCTTAGAACATACTAGAATTTATTTAATTGAAATTTGTCGCCATGAAAAGTCGTGTATCACGAATGATTTTAGATGCATTTGCATTATAGAGTTATAATGTTTATTTTTTAGTAGATAATAATATGTCTGTATAGTAGTATGTTTTAAGAATAATAGTAGTCTTTATGGCTATACGTCATTAGGTTTATCTATCTATACTAATATAAGGAGGCTTGTCCTGACTGACTGACTGACTGACTGACTGATCATCAACGCACAGTCTAAACCACTGAAGCTAGAAACTTAAAATTTTCACAGTACTTAGCTTTTTTTTATGACGTAGATGCAGAATAAGAAAGAATTACTGCAAATTCCATCCCTAAGGGGGTTAAATAGGGGATGAAAGTTTGTATGAAAGTCCGTCATTTTGAAAGTTATACCAATGAAAATCGGTATTTGTATTGTCGGTTAAAAATAAAGAATTACGTGTTTAAGGAATTTTGGAAATTTCACCCCCAAGTGAGATATATAAGAATCCAAGCGGACGAAGTCGCTGGCATTAGCTAGTCAATTATAATTATTATCTACCAGTGTTATTATAAGTCAAGGGTTGCTCTGCCATGATATCTATGCCTGTCGTCGACGTTTTGTTTCAGTAGATAGGCATCCACCGTTGGACATACATCTTTTGAAAGGTCTACGTCTTTATAGAACGGTCCTGTGGGTCTACCATCAACTATAATCGCGACTCAACTAAAGACCTAAACTGAACTGAATCGCTATTTCGTACCATGAACTCTTTTATCCGACCAATAGACGTCATGACGTCATGAACGAAACAAAAACCTAGTATAAAAATATAGAAACAAAAAGATACTTCATGGTACGAATTCAATGCGATTTATTTTAAGCGCCGATATTAAATAGCATCGGAAGTGGATCGTTAGATTAAAGATTGTAGTAGGCTATCTGTACTTGTGCCCATGGACTGCAAGCGACTTGCTTGAGATTGACCAAGTTGGGGGGTTTCTAACGCTGCGGTTTTTAAGGGGTAACTATATTTTGTACCTTGGAAGCTTTACTGAGCACCTTGAGACGTCCTCATCTAATATCAAGATTTCTGGATTTTCCTATATTCGTAAGTAGCCCAACACTTCGTATGGTTTGATAAGATATAATATTAAAACAAACTTTCCATCCCATTTCAACCCTTCAGGGATGGTATTTCAAAGTAGCACACAGTACACAAAGGATATTTCTTCCAAATTTCAAAGTTCTAGGTTCACCAGCTTAAATTGTGTATTGTCTGTCAATCATTCATAGTACCTACTGTTTTATAAGTATAGCGAAAGAGATTAGTGAAATAAGACAAGTATAAACGCTCTCTAAACAAATCGATAAGCAGCTCTGAGCTCTGAGCTTCACAAAATAAATAAAATGGTAAGTCCTATCTATAATTGGATTTTCCGCATTGTTGATTCATTCATTCATCAAAAGTAAAACTGGCCATGTTTGTTCTTTAAGATTAATATAACTTTATACTAGGCCAGTATTAAAAGCAATTTCGCCTTGTAAATTTACCTGTCATCATTGTAGAAGTTATTATATTTTCAACTGCACGGGACGGTCGACGAGAACTCTCTTGAACTAAAAGTGTTTTCATATTTTTAAAACTCGAGAGCTGACTAAATTACTTTGAATTATATTAAAATGAGACCATTATAATTATAACAAAATGTTTGTTCGTTACGTAACGTAGATTATCACACTAATAATTTTGACTTAAGTTATAACATACTTATAATTAAAGGCAAAAGCTGATTTTTTGTATGCAGCTTAGTAAATACTTGTATAATGAAATGGCTACATAGTCCTACAAATTTAGTGGAACGATTTCCTACCCGAGCGAATGGAAATGTTTAACACCTGCGCACTCGAATAGCTACCTCCATCGAGGATTTTCATAGATAAAAAACTTGGTCGCCTCGTCGAAACTAACCTACTCACGAAAATTCAGCTTGTTATTAATCACTAAAAATTTTGTTCCAGGGCTGCCGTACGAACGTACGTTTCGTAACGTACGTTACGAAGCTCTTTGTTAGTTTAGTAGATGACATAATATACATCTACTAAACTAACAAAGAGCTTCGTAATTGTATAATCTCTCAAAGTTTACCTTTGTCAAAACAAATTAGTATCTAAATTATAAATTATGGCCAAAATTGTGTCTTAACAAGTCCAAACTTGCGTGGATGTAACGTAAATTATGATTTATAAAATAAATTATGAAAAATGGTTCCCTCTCGCACACATTTCTTGTTTTTCCTACAATATTGTCATGAAACTTAGGGGATTGTTATTTTGTGTAATTCACGACTTTTTAAAGCCAACCATCTCCTTTTACTTTCAAGCTTCGCGCAACGTGACAGATCATTAAAATCAATCGCATATTATTATCAGTTGCTACCTGGTTGGGAGAGGTGAAAAGTGTCTGTCTCTTTTTTTTTTTCTTTTATTGGTCAATATAATTTTGACTGGCCCGTTGCGCGGTTGGCAGTGACCCTGCCTTCCGCTCCGGGGTCGCGGGTTCGATTCCCGCCCCGAGTCTGGGTGTATTTATAATATGTATGTACATATCGCCGTCCCCAACGAATAATATCGTAATCAACTATTGCGATAGAAGTGCTTTTATGGGGAATTATTGTTCTAGAGGTGCGATTACACCTTGTGAATTTTTTTCACATGATTCGAACGATTACTTTTCGAGTTAGACATTTTGTAATGAATTTACCTGTACTATTCGTTTCTAAATAAAAACTTTTATCATCATCGTAATGGATTAATACTGACTCCTTAAAGTTTCCTTATTCCCAGTAAACTGTAATTACGAACTTATTCGGGTAGAAAAAATAAAACTAATTTCGTTAAAGTATATTTACCATATTATTCACGTAAAAATAGCATTTTTGTTTCCCATTAAAGTCAATCGCAATATGTGTTTTAAAAATGTTGGAATTGTTATGTTGAAAACTGTAAACTCCATAATATCGAAAACATAGCAATCTATTTGACAATATTACGCAGTGCAGATTTCAATGTGTATTGACATGTTACGATGTATCGTCGAATTATTTTTTCAAGTACTACACATCGCTCTCGTATAGATAAAATGATCCATTTGAGCAATATGCGTAGTCCTTCAACAATTTCTAACTTATCTTTAGTTTTCAATAATATAAATTTTATAGCATCACCATCTGCCATTTACAAGATTTCAAATAAACGGGATATTCCACAACAGCGTGAAAGCGGAACTAAGACCGATCTCAAAGTTCACAACTGCTCTCTTGAGTCAAAATACCTAGAAGAGCATTCTAAGAATTCTTCCACTACTTCTGATCAAGCCGAAATATTAGCAGAAAATAAAAAAACATTAGCACCAGACAAAATACGATATTACTCTGAAGCCAAATGAGTCAACCATAGAATACAATGAGATTGTCAGTGGTTTATCTAGTTGGGCAAGAAGCAATAATGATGAAGACAATCTAAGGATTCAGAACACTCCTTCTCGATAAATAGTATTACAAAGTTTAACTGATACATAATTAGTTTAACCTCCCGAATTATCGTCGTCTATTTTAAATAATCATAATAATAATAATATAATAATACCAGAATCCGATATAACTGAACAAAAAATGACCCTGAGGGCTCTGATGCTTCAGATCAAAATAGAAGTAGAAAACGAAAGTGTAATAAAAATGAATGGAAAGGCCAGCAAGGCTTATGAAGGATGTCGTTCTAAGAAATTCTACGCAGCAAAGACGATTGGCCCGGTATGTTCATGTAAGAAAAGATGTAGCGAAAAGTTTACTTCTCAGCAAAGAGCAAGTTTTCACGAATTCACAAATTGCAATGGCAGTATACTTATACTAGACGTATCATTTCCAATCCTATAAAAAGACTTACTCTGGAGCGAAAGAATAATAGAACACAAACACTTAATTATAGCTTCCCTTTGGATGGATGTGACACACCAGTATGCAAGATATATTTCCTTAACACATTGAAGATTTCAGAACAAGTAGTCTACACAGCCTTAGAAAAAATGAACAAAGATCAGATTTTAACTGATGAGAGAGGAACACATTTAAATAGGCCTCATAAGATGAGTGTTACTACAAAAGAATCTATTATGAACCATATTAATCTATTTCCTGCTGTAGATTCCCATTATATTGTCAGGAAAGATTCTAGGCGACAATATTTATCAGAGCAACTTAAAATTTCAAAAATGTATCGATTGTACCAGTCCTGGTTTAAAAATCAAAATTTTTCACCGGAAAACCTAGCTACAAAGCGGCAATACAACGGCAATATGAAACAATTTTTAACACGCAGTATAACTTTTCTTTTTTTAAACCAAAAGAGTATTTATGCGCAATTTGTTCCCTCTATGAACAAGCTAAAGATACAAGAAAAGCTCATTTAGAAGAAAACTATAGGGCACACTTGGAGCGTAAAAATAGAGTGCGTGAAATAAAAAGAGAGGAAAAAGCTGCAGTTGATTCAACATGTACTATTATTGCATGCAATGTTTGATTTAGAAAAAGTTCTCAGTGTGCCTCAATCTGAGGTAGGTATTTTCCACTATAAAAGAAAATACCCTATTTAAAATTTCACTGTTTTTGATAAACTAAAAAGTCAGGGTATTGCTATGTCTGGCACATGTCTATTACAAAAAGAGGGGCAAACGAAATTGGAAGCTGCTTAATATTAAATGCAAAAGTAAAGAAATGTAATTTGAAAGAAATGGAGCAAAGTGTCTTTTATGATTAAAAATGTCTCATCGAATAGAATAGAATAGAAAAGTTTTTTTATTCAAATAAACTTATACAAGTACTTTTGAATAGTCAATTGAATCTACCACCGGTTCGGTTACCACCATCTCTAGGAATAACTGGCTGAAAGATACACAAGGCAGAAAAATTTCGTGGTCGAAGATTATGGAGATAAAAGTCTCTCATTTAAGACCTCATGTCTTGCAATTTAAATATGATTTTGGGGAAGACTATTTTGACTTGGACACTGATCAGGGTACTGAAAGAGCAAAGCGTGGATGACGACCAAAAAACCTTGCTGAACTTGTAGTCGACGGGAGCCTAAGACAGGTTTACCATAAACCTATGCCTGTTCCTAAACCTCTTTATGATGATTTACTTGGGTTATGTGCTAGTGAAGCTATACCCAAACATAACATGGATTTTACAAATCTCTTGTAAGCTGTGGAAATCCAGAACCACAAATTTAGATGAGTTTGAAGAATCAGATCAAAGTGATGACGAAGTATGAGTGTAAATGTGTGTAATGTGTGTGTAGAACTAATATAATTACAATTATGTAAGTTTTAAGGTTGTGCCTGCTTAATTTGATTAAATTCCTTTTTAAACCTTCCATAAAAAATGATTTATTTAATAATTCGACTAATTATTACTTTAATGTTTGTAATATGATACAAACGGCAATATATTTTTACAATAGCGACACATAGTCCTTTTGCAATGGAATATTAACGTTACTCAATTTACTGTTACCATAACAAATTGTTTTGAGCAATGAATACTATGGTAATAATATATTACTATTACAATCAACTTCTCTACTTTACAGTCAAGACGATCGTAATTAACTATTACTGTATACGACACTGTCAACAATTTACTCGAATAAAATCGTATTATTGCATTGCAGTTGAAAATTGTGTTTGAATTCTGGTAATATACATTTTTGGCTGTAACTAAATGGGAGTAAAACTAATATTTTTTTAAATTACATCTCATTACTTTAAAAAAAATTAGCTATCTTTTGGTATGCCAACTATCTTGCTATGTTAACCGGTTATGAAGTTATAACAAAAATACGGTTTTTTATTTTTCCTGTAAAATTTACTTTTTACGATTACTCCATTATTCGTTGGGGACGGCGATATGTAGGTATACCTTTATTAAAATATATATGTATTTATATGTAAATATGTCTATCAGTCGGCTGTTACCTATAACACAGGCATTAAGTTGCCTACTTTAGGAACAGACGACCGTGTGTGTATGTGTGAGTATTTATTATTATTATTATTTAATACAAAAATATATATTTCTTTAATGCTATTTCGGCCATCCTCAAAGAAACTTTGCGTTTATGGCAGGATGGCGAGTTCGCCTTAATGTACTAATATTACTTTTAAATTATATACTATCATTAAACTAAAAAACATACAGAACAATATTATATACTTACTAAATAATATAAATATGTATACCTACTAACTAATCTAAGTAAATACTTTATTAATTTATTGGGCAATATGAGACAGAAACATCTAGTAAAATTAAGGTAAAATAGTAGTATGTAGGTATTAGTCTCTATTCTTACTAATATTATAAACGCGAAAGTTTGTAAACATGTGTCAGATTATTGCTAAAAATTGATGCAAATTTTTAGAAATGTTTTACAGGTTTTTAATTTCAGGTTAGAACGAACTGACATTTGATTCATTCAGTGGCGTCGAACCGCCACCTTGAATTATTGGTATAAATACATTGAATTATATTGTACTGACGTACTATAAATACGGGTAGATTGAAGCTACAAATTCAGTCTCCTCCAGAGACTCAACTGGAATTCAGGGTTGCGATAGCAATCACACCCTAATCGAAAAAATGCTGCCATTTTGGGCTTAGCTGTGTGTGATTAATTAATTAGTATATAAAATAGATTTGAAAAGAGATCTGTTAAACTAATTTGTGATTCGATATTGTTTGAGTTTGTGCGGGTGATAAACGTAAATATTTTAATAAAAGTTTGACTTAGTTTTAATATTAAATGACATCCTGCTTCTGGAGTCATGCGCTTCCACATGGATGTACGGACGTATGGATGTATGTTTGTTACTCTTTCACGCAATAACTACTGAACCAATTTGTCTGAAATTTAAAACATATGTAGGACTTGTAGGTACATAAGACAGGTAGCTATTTCGCTATCATATTTTTTTTCAATAACAGCCAAGAATTTGGCTAAACAAACTGCTTCTATTGAGCAGTGTTCTAATTCTGACTTTATCTTGGATATCAATCCAAGTAATTTAACTTTAAACTAGATAAGGAGACAACAGAGATTTCCTCTTGCTTAAATGAATCAAATTATAATAAGGGTTGCAACATACCATACTTAAAGAATAAAAAATGTCATATTATCAACCTTGTTCACCAGAATATTCAGTCTATAAAAAAGAAGGATTTGGAGATAGAATTATTTTTAAAGAATTTTGATATTGACATTTTATGTATAACTGAACACTGGTTAAAAAAAAATGAATACATGTTCAATTTTGGTGAACATCAGGTTGGCAGTGCGTTCACCAGAACAAAATCTATTCATGGGGGCTCATTAATATTATTGAACAAAAAATTAAAATTCAAAAATCGAGATGACATTGTGAGCCTGTCTGTTGAACGGACAATTGAACTAGCGGCAGTCGAACTAGAGCAATTTATTGTTGTGTCTGTTTACAGACTACCGTTGTCCAATTTTGAACTATTTGAGAAGGTAATGGATGAAGTATTATTTAAAATCGCAAATTCAAAAAAAAAGTTACTTGTATGCGGAGACTTTAATGTAAACATTTTGGAAAGTAGCCCTTTAAGTGTAAAGTTATTAAATCTGTTTATGTCGTACAACTTATCCAAAATGTTTATGGAACCAACAAGAATTACTTCAATAAGCGCCACTTGTATAGATAATATTTTTACTGATATAAATCCTATTAGTAAAAGCATTATTAGTAAATTAGATTCAGATCATTGCGGACAAATAATTCAGTTTAAAAGTTTGAAGGAAAAGTTTTCTAAACGTAGAATAACTTATGTACCAGTAACGTCGGACCGTATAAAGAAAATGAGAATAGGGCTAGTTAAAGACCTTCCATTTTTACCAAATATGTTAAGCCCTAATGAAATGTACAATTTATTCTTCCATTCCTTTCACACAATTTTTAATGATATTTTTACTAGTAAATCGGTCTTAATTACTGATACAAAAGTCTTTAGTGAGTGGGCAACAACTGAATTACATAAAAATAGGCAAAAATTATATGAACTGTATGCGGAGCGACAATATAATACTAGTGATGAGTTCAAACAGTACGTTCAATTGTTTTCCAAAACTTTTAAAAGGGATTGCATTGTGGCCAAGTCAAAATATATACAGACTAAAATAAAAAACAGCTCCAATGTGATAAAATCTACTTGGAAGATAATTAACGAAGAGACAGGGAAAGCAACAGAAAAAACTAGTGACTTTAAACTTATTGTGAATAACAAATCTGTAACGTCGGACTCCGAGGTCGCTTCAGCCTTTGAGGCCTTCTTTACGGATATTCCTGTTTCTACTACAAGATCATTGAGCTCTTCACCAGCTGCCGCTCTCTCTTTATTGGAGGATAATGTGCCTGAATGCAATCAAACTTTTAAATTCAGTCACGTTAGTTGCTCTGACGTTATTAAGGCCTTCAAATTAATCAACAATAAGAAAACAAATGATTTGTGGGGCATTTCCGTTAACGTTATTAAATCATTGATTGATATTGTTGCACCCGAGTTAGCTTTAATATTTAACAACTAGCTGACCCCCGCAACTTCGTTCGCGTGGATATAGGTTTTTATATAGAATCGGATCGGATCCCATAATTCTTTTATGTACCTAAACTAAATGTAGCCTAAGTTACTCCTTATAACATTGAAAGTTCCATTAAAATCGATCCAGCCGTTTCGGAGATTAGCTGGAACAAATAGACAGACCAACAAACATAAATTTAAACGCACACCAGTTTAAAATAAGCCGTACGTTCAAAGATCCGGGTCCCAAGTTATTTGAACCCACTACTCAGGGTTGTAATGTATGTCATTTCTGAACTAAAAAACCTATGACCTTGAAATATTTACGGGACAATATATAAAGTACTACCTTTCTAACAAAAAAGAATGAGTGTAATCGAACAACGCGTTAATGAATTACAGCTAAATACACGTTTTAACTTTCATCCCCTCTCCCAAGGGAACCGTGCTGAATTTCGGGATAAAAAGTATCCTATGTCCTACCTCGGAGTATAAACTCAAATCGTACCAAGTTTCATTCGAATCCGTTCAGTAGTTTCGGCGTGATGCGCGGCCAAGATACAGACAGACAGACAGACAGACAGACAGACAGACAGACAGACAGACAGACAGACAGACAGACAGACAAAAATGAAAAAAATTGTTTTGGCTTCAGTATCGATTATAGAGTGCCTTCCAATAAAAATTTTCAAAATATCTTCAATGTACAGAATTGGATCTGTTACAGTTTTATTATATTATAGATTGTATTGACTGTGGTGTGTTTCCTGACTTAATGAAACATAGTAAAATAATTCCGTTATTTAAATCGGGTAGTACTAGTGACCCTACTAACTTTAGACCAATATCGGTACTACCCACTTTTAGTAAAATTTTTGAAAAATTAATTCTTAATCAATTACTTAAACATTTTTATATGAATAATATATTACATACAAAACAATTTGGTTTTACAAGGGGTCGCTCAACAACTGATGCTGGTGTTGAGTTAATACAGAATATATTTGAAGCCTGGGAGGAGTCACGTGATGCACTTGGAGTTTTTTGTGACTTGTCCAAGGCTTTTGATTGTGTTGATCATGAAACATTGGTCAGAAAACTACACCATTATGGAATTAAGGGAGCAGCACTGGATTTAATGAGTTCTTACCTAAATGATAGAACACAAAAAGTAGATGTGAACGGAAAGCGGTCTGCCGGGTCAGTTGTAGAAATAGGAGTTCCACAGGGTTCCATTCTCGGGCCCTTTCTATTCCTTATTTATATTAATGACCTTCCTTATCTTGCTAAGGATAGTCACGGGATAGTATTGTTTGCTGATGATACATCACTTTTGTTTAAAACTAATCGATACAAAAGAATTCCTGACGAAGTAAACAATTCTCTCACAAAAGTGGTACAGTGGTTTGAAGCTAATAACTTATTACTTAATGGGAAAAAAACAAAGTGTGTTAAATTCACTTTACCCAATGTTAAACAAGTTGAAACCACTGTACAGCTTAATAATGAGGAATTAGATCTAGTGGATACGGCTGTTTTCCTGGGGATAACGTTAGATGCTAAACTCCAATGGGGCCCTCATGTAAATAACTTATCGAACAGACTTAGTTCTGCTGCATATGCGGTTAAAAAGATTCGCCAACTAACTGATATTGAAACTGCGAGGTTAGTTTATTTTAGTTACTTTCACAGCATTATGTCATATGGCATACTTTTATGGGGTAATGCTGCTGATATTAATTCCATTTTCGTGCTGCAGAAGAGGGCTGTTCGTGCCATATATAATATGGGACCCAGAGAGTCACTAAGAAATAAGTTCAAGCAAGTTAAAATTATGACAGTTTATAATCAATATATTTTTGAAAATTTAATATATGTGCACAAAAATATCGATAAATTTAAGAAAAAAAGTGAATGTCATAACATTAATCTTAGAAATAAAAATAAACTTGTGTTGCCCACTACTAGGTTGCGGAAAGTTGGAAAATCATTTGTTGGTAATTCTGTACGTTTTTATAATACGTTGCCAGAGAACATTTTGGATATGTCTCTCAATAAGTTCAAGGGTTTTATTAAACGCAAATTAATTGAAAAATCTTACTATAGCTTAAAAGATTTTTTTAATGACAAAAATCCATGGACATAGATTGCTCTAAAAGCCAACGGTTCAAATAATTTTTATGGCTATACCATATTGTAAGATGGTGATAATAAAAAAAAATAATAAACCCGGCTGAGTTTGTTGTGGGCTCTTCTCAGACCAGGGCGCGTTTGGAACCCTCGTAGCTTTAGTTTTAAGTTTCCGTAAGTAATTATCACCATTGCCTGTTCCCAAATTGACGTTCAAAAAGTGTACAGTGTACCTACTTTGAATAAATGAATTTTGAATTTGAATTTAAGCTTATAACTTGAAATAATACATAGGCTACTTACTTTTTATCCTGGAAAAATTCATAGTAGGTACCCGCGGATTTTGGAAAAACCGAAATTTGCTATAGCAATCTATAGCTACAGCTATAAGTAGATTACTATAGCAAACTTCCTTGAACGTAGGTATAAAGGTTGGTAAAGGGAGCGGAAACGGGAACGGTAAATCCACGATTCTCTCCGGATTTGTGAAAAACCGAAATTCACGGAAGAAACCGGGGGCAAAACCTAGTAAAATATATTACGTCGTTATGATCCAATAGACGTCCAGTGCAGTCCATGGAAATTGTAAGGATTGTAGGGACTCTTGTAGGGACGTCCACACGCCGCGTTTTTGTGCCGCTTATATCCAGAAGTTGCGACTCGTATGATATCCTCGGTCCACTTAGTGTAGAGGTGTGCCAATACTGCGCTTTTCGGTGCGAGGTCGCCACTCTACCGTCTATACCCGTAGTTCCCAAAGTGGTCCAGGTGGACCCCCAAGGGTCCACGGGAGACTCGACGGGGGTCTACGTTAGCGTGTCAAAAAAATGGGGGTTCACAAGTCGTAAGCGGGGGTCCACGAAAATTTATCTGCTTTCGATGGTGAACAACTAAAATGTTGGCTTGACTTCACCTAACAATGTAGGCAGATAATATTTTAAGAAGCTCAGCGACTGTTATAAAACTTGCATATTCCATATTCAGTACCTACTTTACAGAACTTTACTTTACAGAACTTTACTTTACAGAACTTTACTTTTTGACATCCACTCACAGCACAATCAATTAATCAATCAATTCTCACTTTTTTCGAAAACTATTAATTCGTGGTTGGAACTCAGCCGCAACGCAAATTTCTACAGTAAGATCTAAATATGTTCACATTTTTTGTCGAGTTTTGGGAATATGGTAGAAATGTAGCTGCAGGGGGTCCACCGGAACTAACTAAATTTTGAAAGTGGTCTATGAGAAAAGAAAGTTTGGGAACCTCTGGTCTATACGGTTGAATAAAGTAGGTAAGTATCTACATTCTACATAATAAAATCTAATAAAAATTCGAGTACCTACACTTCTCACTTCAATGTGCCCTAAATAATTTAGCGAGTACAGGCAAATACGAATAGGGGAAATGTGAAACTCAGTTAGGACATCAATAATTCCAGAAAATGTCAAGGAATTTTTCGAGACCCTTCCAATCTCCAACAATTAGGTAGTCTAGGCTGAGATGAGAGATGAATATTATATGGTTGCGCGAATTGCTGTTCACGAGGCACAAAGTAAAGGGCTCGCGTCTACAGTTACACAATACATTTCGGACGGAGGTAAATAAAAAAGGTAACAAACCATTTGTGCTTCTTTGTTTGTTGTATGGAGATGAAAGTTTCACATTTAGAGGACTTCGTTTTACACTACGCTTTCGTATATTCTTTTAGACTTAGGTATATACTGAAACATATTTATAATAAAGTAAAACGTATAGTAAACACTTAACTGCCTCGTTGGTCTAATGGTTAGGATATTCAACCGCAGATTTCGATTCCTGGGTCGGGCCAATAATAATTGTTAGGTATTGGGTTTTTCTGTCAAGAAATACTCAGTGCCAGCCCGAAGTTGGAAGCTGGCGGTGTTTCGTTTCACCCCCGTGTCTCAGAGAGCACGTTAAGCAGTCGGTCCCGGTTATTATCACTATCATGTGACAATAGTCGTTAAAGCCCGCCAACCCGCATTGGAGCAGCGTGGCGGGTCTAAGCTCTAAATCCGTCTTCTATGAGAGAGGAGGCCTGTGCCCAACAGTGGGACGTTAAAAAGCTGTAGTGGTCGTGGTGGTGGTGGCTATACTGAAATCATACATGCATGTACTTTGTACCTACTAGAGAAAGACAACTTTAGTTAAGTTGTTCGCAGACTATTATTAGTGTAGCGCTCGCTCTTCGTCTGTAATGCAATGTACCTACTACATGTAGACACCGTGTCTGAGATCCCTGTACTTTCAAGTTAAAACGAGACAGATTTATAGGACATAAATCTGTCTAGTGTTTCGCTTTAACTCGAAAGTAAAGTCTGTGAAAAGTCAAGTAAGCTCTCAGTCCGTGAGAAGATGGGAGAGAATGAAAATAGCTATTTGGGGAGCTCTATAGGTGATTTTCCTATTGGTAATGTGTCCCGTTCGAACTCTTAGGTAAAAGCTAGAAGCTTATAAAGGTACTAGCTGATGCTCGCGACTTCGCCCGCGTGAATTCTTATAAATGTCACTTGGGGGTGGAATTCTCCAAATTCCTGAAACACGTAATTCTTTATTTTTAACCGACAATACAAGTACCGATTTTCATTGATGTAACTTTAAAAATGACGGACTTTCATACAAAATTTCATCCCCTATTTAACCCCCTTAGGGGTGGAATTTGCAATAATCCTTTCTTAGTGTGCGCCTACGTCATAAAAGGAAGCTACTGTGAAAATTTCAAGTTCCTAACTTCAGCGGTTTTGGCTGTGCGTTGATGATCATTCAGGACAAGCTACTTTATATTATTATAGATAGATAGATAGAAGATAGATAGATTAATAGATTAATTAATTAATAGATAGATATTGTAAGCTCTTGAGGCCGACTGCCGGCGAAGTAGCGCTACACAGGAAGTGACAGCTTTTAGTATCAGAAAAATCACCTTTGGATCACAACTGAGCCAGATAAAATTAGGAGTAAGTTTTTTTATTCATCTAAAAGTTAGCCCATGACTACGATCTTTTCTTTTTTTTTATAAGAATAGCGGGCAACCGAGCAAGCGGGTCACCCGATGTTAAGTGATTACCACCGCCCATGAACATCAGCAGCACATGAGGAGCCACTAATGCGTTGCCGCTTTTTAGGGGACTGGCTCTTCAGTTCGCTGTCGGAACGCATCGGATGCTTTGCGGCAGATTACGGCTGAAGTGTGGTCGCTAGCCAGGCGGACTCGGGGTAGAATCCTACCACAAAGCGGTGATACCATCCAGATTAAGTTGTGTGGTATCAGGCACAACGACCCGTAAAGGGGACTGAGAGCGTCAGGGCCTCGTTAGCATATTGGCAGGGTGCACCGCGCGCAGGTGAGGTTGACTTTGGCCACATACGTGGAATTTGGGCCACTTACACCCCAAAAGGATCTTCTGATGGTAATCGACGATAGAGTCGAAGGTGGAAGCGGGCTCACTCGGAATATGTATGGCAAGCTTTTATTAAACTCATCCATAACCCTGATCGGTTTGCGACATCGTACCGGAACGCTAAATTACAAGGCGCTTTGCCGGTAGGGTGGTAACTAGTCAAGGCTAAAGCCTCCCACTAGACCAGACTAGAGACAATTTATAGAAATTATAAAATTGCACTGCCGGGAATCGAACCCGGAACTTCCCACAATAAGACCACAGCGCTCACTACTGCGCCATGAAGGTCGTCGAAAATTGAAAGTATTCGGATAAATAAAAAGATGGATAATGACACTTTGTTCACCTTTTTAACCCCCGACGCAAAAACGAAAGGGTGTTATAAGTTTGACGTGTCTGTGTGTGTGTTTGTGTGTGTGTGTGTGTGTGTGTCTGTCTGTTCCCCTGTAGCGCTCAAACGGGTGGACCGATTTGACTGCGGTTTTTTTTGTTTGAAAGGTGAATTACTCGAGTGTTGTTAGCTATGTTTGATGAAAATTGGTCCAACATGGCCGCCGCCACAAAATTCGGATTACATATTTTTTCACAACTCCCTCAATATGGGTATCAAACGAAAGGGCTTGACTATTAAAATAGCACTATGAAAATCCAAGATGGCCGCCACCACAAAATAGCGAATGGGTTTTTTAAATTTTTAATTTATACTTGTTACATCAAACTCTGCATGTTAAATGAGAACAACAGTCATGTGGAAATGTAAAAGCTATGGTCAGGATATTGTTTCCATGCTGTAACAATTAGAAAACGAACTTATGGTTAGTATACCTACTAGCCATCAAAGTTCCAAGTTGTTAGAGCGTTGTTCGTGAACACTGAACAGTATGGTACACACATAAGTGATCTTGTAGAATGTAGAGCTTTGTCGACCTCGTTTAAGCATTGATTGCAAAAAGAACGTTGCACAAATGTGTTTCAGCTAAATCTCTATTTTTCACTAGAACTAGGGCCACAGCTTCTCGAATTTAGAACGAAGTCGATGGCAAAATCAGGTGTTATATAAAGCTTCTGCCAAATAGGAGCGTTTAATATCTGTCGACAAAATAACAAGGATTAGTTAATACGGTAGCTTTTTATTATAAGTATGTAAATATACCTATCGCAGTAGTATGTAGAAAAAAGCTGTGATAGCCTAGTGGTTAGGACTTCTAATCGGAGGTCGTGGGTTCGATCCCGAGGCACGCACCTCTAACTTTTCGGAGTTATGTGCGTTTTAAGTATTTAAATATCACTTGTTTTAACGGTGAAGGAAAACATTCAATTTTCAAGTTATATCCATGAAAATTGGTATTTAGGTTTTCAGTTAAAAATAACGAATAAAGTGTTTAAGGGATTTCGGAAAAACTACCCCCAAGTGGATTATATACGGGATGAAAGTTTGTATGAAAGTCCGTCATTTTTAAAATTATGTCAATGAAAATCAGTATTTGTGTTCTCCGTTAAAAATAAAGAATTACGTGTTTCAGGAATTTTGGAAATTCCACCCCCAAATGACATTTTATAAGAATTCAAGCGGACGAAGTCACTGGCATCAGCTAGTGTAAAAATAAACTTTTAAACTACCTAAAAACACTACCTCTCGCTCGTTTCTGAAGTTTCTAATACAAAAAATCTGAAAAGAATAAAATTTTTAGAAGTTGTTTGAATATTACTTACAAGAAAAATAAAACTATATTTTTAACTAGATGATGCCCACGGCTTCGCCCGTGTGGTTTGTAAAAATCTCGTGGGAACTTTGATTTTCCAGAACAAAAAGTAGCCTATCTGTATTAAGTAGTAACCCGTCCACAAAACGGAAAAAATCCGTGGGATCCTTACGATTTCAGAACAGCATCAGGGTTGAGGAGTTGGACATGTACCTACTCGAGGTCATTCAACAATAAAGTCTTTAATTGGTATCCCCAATATCAATTTAAATAACCGACAGTGCCTAAATCCCATTAGTTTTGGGGATCAGATCCCCTACAGCATCAGGATTGAGGAGTTGGAATCCAAATTTTTTGTAGGACAGTGTCGCAATGTTTCTCTATCGATTAAAAAAAAATTACGCAAATCGGTTCAGAAATCTCGGAGATATCGGTGTACATAGGTAGAAAAACACAACTCCTCCTTTTTTGAAAGTCGGTTAAAAAAGTAGCCTATGTTACTCCCTGGTTAATTCTCTACTTGTATGTGAAAGTCCCGTCAAAATCGGTTCAGCCGTTCCAAAGATTAGCCCGTTCAAACAGACAGACAGACAGACAGACAGACAGACAAAAAATTTAAAAACGTGTGATTTGGTTATAGTATCGTTCAAATAACCATATGAGCTTAATATGAGGTAGTTATTTCGATATTACAGACAGACACTTCAATTTTATTTATTAGTATAGATTAGCACGTTTTAATAAAAATCAGCAGTACCTTACTTTTTTCAAACAAACTCAGTTATCGGTCCCAGAAAAAGAGGTTTGCTTTTAATGCGATCGAAAAATTTAACCAAATATTATATATTTATCAGTTCCTTCCAAGGTACGGAACCTACAGTGCACGAGTGTGACTCGCATTCGGCCTGTTTTATTAAATTGGTTCAGGTTCGGTAGAAGCCGCTGAGCGATTTAGGGTTCTGGTACGACTATGTGTAGGAATCGACTGCAAATATTGGTCGGAAAAAGTTACCGCATCCCGAATCTTAATATCGGGATCCCTCTAATTTTTTATCAAAGTTCCTTAATTTTTTTGGTGTCTATAAATAATTAATTTCTAAAGAATTCTTTACAAATGAATTATTATAAATTCTTTAGATGAATTTATAAAACTTAATATGCACAGCGTCCTGCACTCGCAGCAGCTGGATACATGCGGAAAATATCGTGATCTGTGGCGATCCTTGCAAGAGCTTGCAAGAGGCCTATGTGCAGCCGTGGAAGTCAGTCGGTTGAGAAGAAAAACTAAATAACTAATGAAGTCGGTTAAATAGTACTAAAATTAGGGCACACCTTTACATAATAAATGCTCCTTACGGAAAAGGACGGATTTTTTTGCTCCTGTCAATTCAATTTTATAAATAGGTAGTACAACCCTAAGTACAACCTATTTCTGTAACATATTTACGACTGTCGCATAGTTTTCGCAATTCCCATAGATACATAGGAACAAGTATCCCCTCTATACAAAACTCACGATTTAATAGCAAACAGCCTCTGTAGAAAGTTAGGTACAGGGACTACAGAATAGCTCTGAGGAGCATTCTCTCGAAATCGTCCCAATTCTCGTTATCCACATATTTATTTTAATAGATAATGTTAGCTACCTAAAGTTTACTGAAGGCCGTAAATATTTTGACTGCGTGGGCGAGCCTGTATTTATATGGTCGCTTATATAATACACCGCACGCTAGGAGTTGTTTGTGATGATATGAGGTTGACCGGACGACCTTTTTTTTTTATTCAACTACAAGTTAGCCCTTGACTGCAATCTCACCTGATGGTAAGTGATGATGCAGTCTAAAATGGAAGCGGGCTAACTTGGAAGAGGTATGTATACTCCTTGATCGATTTCTACACGGCCTCGTACCAGAACGCTAAATCGCTTGGCGGCACGGCTTTGCGGTAGGGTGGTAACCAGCCACGGCTTAAGCCTCCCACCAGACGACCAGAGACAATTTAGAAATTATAAAATACCAAATTGCCCCTGCCGGGAATCGAACCCGGGACCTCCCACTTATAAGACCACAGCGCTCACCACTGCGCCAGGGACGCCGAAGAAGCTCGCGCTCCGCGTCGATAAATTGGAAACGTGTTAGGAATGAAATGGCGCAGATGGGCAGCTCTTAGGAGAACTTGTTATCTCCTAATGAAATTAGTTCGCGTTTTGTTACTTAACGTCTAATATCTTAAGTGTAGCACAACACACAATCCCACTTTTCAGTTCTAATTGAATTAGTAAGCGTGCTTCACTAGCTTGGGTACATACGCTTGGCTAAGGTCGCGCCAAATAGGTAAATGTAAAGCTTGTGCTACGGTGTTGAACCGTCGACATTCCAGTTTTCAGTACACGCCTTGACCGTTGGTTTATTGAGGCTGAATGGCTAATATACCAGGCTATAGGTTTTGTAAATCCTAGTAAAGCTATCTATTCACATAGTAAAAGTAATTTCATGGCATGAGTTTGTTTAGGCTTATTTTTTAACTTTTACCACCAGGAAAACTATTTTGCCTATGAATATATAATAAGTAAAGCTAAACATTGTTTACGTTGTTATAGTGTTAGGGTTTGTTATTCTTTTAATACTGTAATAATGAGTAGATACTAAAAACACGGCTATTAAGTATAGGTAAATAACAACGACTATATTTAGTCAAGACAAGCAGAAACCCGCGACTTCGTTCGCGTGAATATTGGTTTTTAAACATCCCGTGGGAATCATTTTGTCCTTCCTAAGCTCCTTTGAGCTCATACCTTGCTAAAAACTGTCAAAAGTTCACTGGCGGATGTTTAGGTAGATCAAAATGTAAACATCCGCCAGTGAAAGTCCCATCAAAATCGATCCAGCCTTTGAGAGATTAGCCAGTAATCTTTAAAGTATTTCCTTTCTAACAAAAAAATAATGAAGAAATCGGACCACGCGTTAATGAATTACAGCTAAGTACACATTTTGAATTTCATCCCCTCTCCCAAGGGAACCGTGCTGAATTTCGGGATAAAAAGTATCCTATATGTTACTCCGTAGTATTAACTTAAATGATACCAAGTTTCATTTCAATCCATTCAGTAGATTTTGCGTGATGCGCGCACAAACATACAGACAAACAGACAAATAGATAAACAGACAAACAGATAAACAGACAATCAGACAAAACTTTCAAAAATAGCTTTTTTACGTTCTATTACTTATCCCTAACATCCCCCAGTTATTATTTTGCAAAAATCTTCAATGTACAGATACGGCAAGTCTACGATTTTATTGACGTATAGATAGATAATAATTGTTTGCAGACAGAAATTAAAAATAATTGTTTGTTCTGACAACAGTCGAGCCGATACCGAGCAGTCCAGTTTCAGTAAACCAAATGTGACTTAAAAAATGCTCATACAAAATTCGCGACTGTTTACAGGCGACTCAAAGCGGGGCGCACCGCGCCCATGCGATTCGGAGTTTTCTTCGTGTTTTGTTTCATTACATCTTCACTACATAGTATTTAAAACAAAGTCGCTTTCTCTGTCCCTATATCCCTATTTCCCTATGTATGCTTAAATCTTTAAAACTACGCAACGGATTTTGATGCGGTTTTTTTAATAGATAGAGTGATTCAAGAGGAAGGTTTATAAGTAGAAAAATTGGACCCGGTAGGTGGCGCTAATAGCGGGCAGGACGACGTCTGCCGGGTCCGCTAGTCTATATATATAAAACAAACTCGTGTTAGTTCGAACACTTATAACTCAAGAACGGCCTGAGCGATTTTCATGGTTTTTGATTTGTTGTATTTGTCTCCGTCCGGAATAGCAAAATATAACTATTAAAAATATTGGAAAATTGACGAAAAAATAAAATTAAAGAAAAAACATTTACCCTTAAAAATGTTCATGGGTTTCGTAGTTCTGTCAAACATTTAATTGTCATCCCGTCGAAACGGTAAACTCTCTCACCCGTACCTCTCGTAGTAAGTACGTAATATATCTTCTGTGCGTGTCTGTCTGTGTTCTGTGGAGTCTGCCGGATCCACTAGTATTATATAACTAGCTGACCCCCGCGACTTCGTTCGCGTGTTTATAGGTTTTATATAGGATCGGATCGGATCCCATAATTCTTTTATGTACCTAACCTAAATGTGGCCTGTTACTCCTTATAACATTGAAAGTTCCATTAAAATCGATCCAGCCGTTTCGGACATTAGCTGGAATAAATAGACAGAACGACAAACATAAATTTAAATGCACGCCAGTTTAAAATAAGCCGTACGTACAAAGATCCGGGTCCCAAGTTATTGGAACCCAATAAATGTCTGTCATTTCTAAAATAAAAAACCTATGACCTTGAAACATTTACGGGACAATACTTAAAGTACTACCTTTCTAACAAAAAACAGTACAGTTTTATTATATTATAGATAGATTTCAACCATACGACCTCTTTGCATACGACAGTGACTACTCGTTGGTCTAGACTTACGGAGAGTGTTATACTCTTGTATGACAGATTATTATTGTTAAATTAATAAATTGGTCACTTGGGATCATACCATAATTCTAAATCACTCGGAAACTTCTTACTAAGTTAACCCGGCGTGAATGAGGTGAGAAATTGTTACACCAGCTATGAGGTGGGTATGAGATACCCAAAATTTTGGTGTTCAATTTTTAATACTATGATTGTGTAATTAGCATTTATGCTTGAACTATATAAATAATAGTATCCATTCAACAAGATTAGTAAATAAAATACCAGCATTAAGTACAATAAGCGTTATTTTTTATTGAAATAACAAAGTATCTAAATTTTCTTTGAAAAAATACAAGTTTAGGTAATTAACTTCTTTTCCCATAAAATCTTACAAAATTTCAATTTCTTTGGTAAATTAATATAACAATAGTGTCTTCTAATTATTATAAATCAAAAAGGAACTGAAAAGTCTTATGAGATCATGTTACAGAGCACGATGTGACGTACCCCAGCCACATGTACGTACGTGTATCTACCGTCACCGCTGGCGCAACACTAAACTCGATACTGTACCTCGACCCTCGCACCCTTACCTCCAGCTACTGAAACGACAGGACTCACATGGCAACAGTAACATTAAATAATCTGCGTTTAAAAACTTCTCGGGTATGACATACCCGACCTCACTCACGCCGGGTTAAGATGAAACCTGTAACATAGGACACAATTTGCAGAACAAGCAATGAAACTGAAAATCGCTGTGAAACGTTATTTCGTCGCTGTACCTAATCCACTTTGCATGGTAAACACTACTCCGAGTAAGACATCCTCCCACAGAATGTGTTGCAATTTAAACCTTGGGACAGGTGCATTTCACTATATCAACATTCCGTTAGAAAGTTTAAAAATGAATCATCATCATCATGATCAACCCATTACCGGCTCACTACAGAGCACGGGTCTCCTCTCAGAGTGAGAAGGGTTTTGGCCATAGTCTACCACGCTGGCCAAGCGGATTGGCAGACTTCACACACCTTTGAAAACGTTATGGAGAACTCTCAGGCATGCAGGTTTCCTCACGATGTTTTCCTTCACCGTTAAAGCAAGCGATATGTAAATACTTAAAACGCACATAACTCCGAAAAGTTAGAGGTGCGTGCCCGGGATCGAACCCACGACCTCCGATTAGAAGTCGGTCGTCCTAACCACTAGGCTATCACAGCTTAAAAATGAATAAAACTGAAGTATCCATAATATGATAGCCTCAACATAATTATTATATCTACTTATAAAAATGTTGTCTGTCTGTCCGTTTGTACGGGATTTTCACGGGCATAAATAGGATTAATACAAGGAATTCTTGACTACATTTCGTCCCGAAAATATTTAGGGCTCTTCGTAAAAAAAACGGTTCTGTTTAGAACACTGGACCGAAACTGGCTTCATGTGCTGGCTGAGGAACTGGGGACACAGCCAACTTCCCGATTGCATTGAGACACACAATTTCTTGTCAGAAAATCTAACTTATTTGAATCCACTCGGGACTTGAACCCACGACATAATCAGTAGCCTAATAAGCTAGACGTAGGGCTCGTAAAATTCATCGATACTCAAAAAGTGTAGTGTAATAATTTTGAATAAGTAAATAAATTATAATCTGAGTCTGATAGGTATCTGAATCTGAATCTGAAATCTGAATCTAAATCAACAAGTCAGTTCAAACAAATGGGATTAAAGATAAAAATAAATCATCAATGTTTGAATATATTTTGTCCGTGAAAGGATCACGATAGAAACGATTACCCAAGAACGCGTTCAAAGAGGTCAGGACGAACAAAGCTGCTATTAAACAAGCCATGTAACTGGGGCAAGGTGGAAATGCGAAAAATTTGTGTCGTCCTTTCACTTTAATTAATTATTTGCAAATACCGTGGCATACTGCGTCCTTTTTAATAAAAGAGTATTAGGGGCTTGAAAAATATTTTGCGCAGCGCGCCCATGCGCTAGAAGTCCTATCCGTGTTTTGTTTTCATCATACAATTTCAACCATACCAAAACGATGACTGCGTCGTTGGTCTAGCTTCTAGCAGGTTCGTCTGGGTCACGAGGTAGGTAGGTAAAAAGTGTTAAATATGTATTGGGTTTTTCTGTCAAGAAATTCTCAGTTCGGAGTTGGCATCAATACTTTCATAATCACTTTATCAAGAACAGTGATCAGTCAGCAAAAATTACCTTTGCAATTCAACATCCTAACGACAACATTAATAGTACATTGTTCCACGACGGGAGAAAGTGACCGATTACTACGAGGGTGTAGTTTGAGGCCCGAGGCCGTAGGCCGAAGGGCCGCAATACACCCGAGAGGAATCGCACTTTCTCCCGAAGGGATACATAGTGCTTTATACTACACCTACGAGGAAAATAATAAAATAATCAAAAATATTAAAATTATTACCGGAAATCAATCAGAAAAAGACGTTGGGTTTCCATTGTAAAAAATCTTCATATGCTTTGTTGTATCTATTTTTATCTATTTCTAGATATCTTGGTTAAGAGATTTTCAATATAACAATAACTGCTTGGCCACATATTTTTAATTCCGGCGGCGTTGGGCAGTTCCCTAAAGTTATTTGTAATTTTATAAATTGAAAATTTGGATAGGTAAAACAAAAGAAAGCGACTCACAAAATACAAAAAAAAAATAGCGCGAAAAATTTATATTTTCTATTTTTTACTTTTACTTTATATTTAATTGTATTAATTAAAATTGAATTTATTTAAAATAGCGGACCCCGGTCGTGCTCGGTGACATACCGACATCAGCGCCATCTACCGTGGCGGTTACTTATTTATTTTATTATAGGTGCTTTTTATGTCGTCTTTTGTCGAAATGGGTTTTTTTTCATGTACTGATCGGATTTTATCAAAAATTAAAAAGAAAAAAGCACGTTAGTAATGGAATTTCATAAATGGAATTTCCGCTGTAGCGCGTTAACAATGAAATCTCATAGTTCTTTTCGCCCCGCATATTTGTTTGACAGTAATGACGTACTTTTGACCGTCGATAGGAGAAAAACCAGAAGGTACTTTCCGAGCAGGTGTAGTATAAACTAGTGTTGCGCTCGGTGCGCGAGCTGCAAGCAGCTCGCGAGCCTTGTGGTCTCTTCAATATTCGTAAAATAAAGAAATGGGAGGCCATACCAAATACCAGAATATTCTGGAGAGTCTCTTGAAAGATAGAAAGAAATATTGGTATCACGCTTTGTATCTTTTCTGAAAGGACACTAATGAGTTCTATGCATGCGTTTAGTGGGAAAAAAAGAGCTATACAAAAATGTTCTGGAGAGCCACTTGAAAATTAAAAAGAAATTTTGTATGGACACGAATTTTTTTGTTCCGTAGCTATCTTTTTTTACTGGCTCACCAAAGGGCCTAAGGTCTTGAACATTTTTAGTTTTAGGACCATGCCTCTATGATTGATAGTTTTTGAGGGCCGTTAGGGTACTCTGGTAATTTTTCCTTATTCACTACGTTTTGTATTTTTTGTGAAAAAAAATCTTTAAGTTCTATTTACTTATACGTGTATTGGGGGAAAAAGTTTCATACAAAAATGTCTAAGAGAGCCTCTTAAAAAGAACCCAAAAATTTGTATGGAGAGATTTTTGTTTGGCGGCCATCTTTTTTTTACCCGTTCACCCAATGGCCCAAGGTCTTAAACAACATCTATTTGGGACCATACCTGTATGACTGGTAGTTTTCGAGGACCCATGAGGTACTCTGGTAAATTTTCCACAATTATGACGTTTCAGAATTTTCCTGAAGGAAGACCCATAAGTACGACATATATAAATAGTTTAGGGAAAAGGTTCCATACAAAATTGTTCTGAGAAGCCTCTTGAGAAGAACCCAAAAAATTTGTATGGAGAGAATTTTTTTTTGTTCGGCGGCCATCTTTTTTTCACCGGTTCACCTAATGGCCCAAGGTCTTTAATAACATTTGTTTGGGACCATGTCTGTATGACTGGTAGTTTTGGAGGACCCATGAGGTACTCTGGTAAATTTTCCACATTCATGACGTGTCATAATTTTCTGAAGGAAAATCCATAAGTTCTACGCACATAAATAGTGAAGGGAAAAAAGTTCCATACAAAATTGTTCTGGAGAGCCTCTTGAAAAGAACCCAAAAAATTTGTATGGAGAGAATTTTTTTTTGTTCGGCGGCCATCTTTTTTTCACCGGTTCACCCAATGGCCCAAGGTCTTTAATAACATTTGTTTGGGACCATGTCTGTATGACTGGTAGTTTTGGAGGACCCATGAGGTACTCTGGTAAATTTTCTACATTCATGACGTTTCATAATTTTCTGAAGGAAGACCCATAAGTTCTGCGCACATAAGTAGTGAAGAGAAAAAAGTTCCATACAAAATTGTTCTGGAGAGCCTCTTGAAAATTAGGAAATTTTTGTATGGAGACGAAATTTTTTTTTGTATGGTGGCCATATTTTTTTTACCGGTTAACCTAATGGCCCAAGGTTTTGAACATTTTTTGTTTCGAGACGTCACCTCTCCGACTGATAGTTTTCGAGATCCCTTAGGGCACCCTAGTCAGTTTTCCACGTTCAGCTCTCTCTATAATTTTGTAGACCTTACATTTTTGAATTTTACACACACAGAAAGTATGGTGAAAAAGTCTCATACAAAATTGTTCAGGACAGGTGATCAGTACGTAACTTCAAGTAGCTTTATATATATAACTAGGATTTACCTATTCCAGAAATTAAGCTCGGGCTAATTTCCACTAACATCGTTCCACAACTGTGTCATCATTTTATAATCCACTTTGCATAGTTAAATATGCTGAGTTCTCAGAAATATAGCTAAGCACAGAAATTGGTACTTTAGGCAGAAATTATAATCTTCGTCGTCCTAGCATGCTCCGGGTATATGATCTACGAGCGGATACCCGCGACTTCGTTCGCGTGGATATTGATTTTAATAATCCCGTGGGAATCATTGTGTTTTTCCTATGCTCTTTTGAGCTTAAACCTTGCTAAAAACTGTAAAAAATTCACTGGCGGATGTTTAGGTACATCAAAATGTAAACATCCGCCAGTGAAAGTCCCATCAAAATCGGTCCAGCCTTTCGGAGATTAGCCAGTAGTCTTTAAAGTATCTACTTTCTAACAAAAAAAGAATGAATGAAATCGGACCACCCGTTAACGAATTACAGCTAAGTACACATTTTGCCTTTCATCCCCTCTCCCAAGGGAACCGTGCTGAATTTCGGGATAAAAAGTATCCTATATGTTACTCCATAGTATTAACTTAAATCATGCCGAGTTTCATTTCAATCCATTCAGTAGTTTTTACGTGATGCGCGCACAAACATACAGACAAACAGACAAACAGATAAACAGACAAACAGATAAACAGACAAACAGACAAAAATTTCAAAAACAGCTTTTTTACGTTCTATTACTTATCCCTAACATCCCCCAGTTATTATTTTGCAAAAATCTTCAATGTACAGATACGGCAATTCTACGATTTTATTATATGTATAGATATAGATATAGATAGATGTATAGATTTTCAGGTAGGTACTACAAATGATTTACTAATTTGGCGAAGTTAATCCTCGTACCTGTGGGCCCAACCCCTTTCTATAATAACATGGGGAAATTTCCATAATCCATACTGTTAAGTGGGCTTTAGGCGTGAGATTTATATTGCGTACTCTGATGGATTCAAACTCAAGACTGAGTGAAAACATTCTAAAACACCAATTAAATCCAATGAAAACAAAATTACTTTGCTATAATCCGCTAACAATATGTTCCGATTATGTTAGCGGACAAGCGGATTATAGCAAAGTAATTTTGTTTTCATTGTATATCATGTAATTCCGCAAAGTAACGCCTGCTTTTATTCAATACCAATTAAATACTTTGTATAAAATTAACACCACATGTACAATAACGTGTTTTACATTTGGAAAACTCGTGTAATTAAATTTATCGGAATTAAAAAAGTTTTGGTAAACGCCACTTTCCGTAACGGCAATCGGGAACGTAATATTTTTTAATTTCGCTACCTTTCTCTTGACAAGTATTTTTTACGTCAAAGTTTTGTAAGGGAGACCCCTCGGGTAATTTTATGAATCATTTGTCATTTTCTTTTGTTCAACAGTTTTTATTTCTTTCCTAATTTTAGATAGCTTTAATGATTGAGGTAGAGGCATTTATTTATTTATTTGATGTTTTCTTTTTACGAATACTTCATACATGAGGTATGACAAAACTATGTATTTTATCCCTACCGAGGCCTTCCATTAGAAATCTATGCACACTAGTAGACGTTTAAGAAAAATAAGACTACCGAGCAGAAACTCAACAATTGACTTCTATGAATGATGAATGATAGCCCAAATAAGATGGTGCCCCACCGTTCATTTTTGCGATGAACGATGCACGATACGACATTTTCTATGGCACAGTGAGTGCCTGTGAACGATGAACGGTCGGTGTTTAGACGGTTTATTGTCGATGACTCGTCGATGAAGCCTCGGAAATTAAAGCAAAAATCCCGAAAAATTAACCGTCTAATTTGGGCAAGCTTTATCCACGATTCACAATTTTTTAATTTACCTACTCATGAAACAATAATATCCTTTTTAATGCTTAAATTAATCCTCAATCATCTTCCGAAAACATGATAATATTATTTTGAATATGAAATATGCTGAATCTCGTCTCATTATGCTTAATCAAATGAGGCATCAGTTCTGCCTTCCAACTTGACAGATGTGTGCTCGCGTTGCCTCTCGATCACTTTTGGAAGACGTTATCTGTCTTGCTCAGGCCCTTTTATGTATCTACTTATATTGTAATTATGGAATATGTGAGTGTGAATTATTTATTACTACTGTACATTATCACTGTGACCTAGTACACTTACAATTAGTGAACAGACAGTCTCAAGCGAGTCTCTGGGAGCCGCTGGATACAAGCGGTACAAGTTTGTGGTCTGTGACGATCCTTGCAACTTGAATGGGTTAACACTGAAGCGTATTCTGCCACAGAATACCTACTTAATACCTAATAGATACTAATATTATATTAGTAGGAAGATTCAATCCATATAGATTATAGACATTTCAATAAAAAGTGACCCTAGCTTCGACGTGATAAAGTGCAGTTTAGTTCGCACAACGATGAGTGCCTAAACTTTATATTCATCTACAAACCAACGTTCTTCATATCTTCTCTGTCGCGTGATCTTTTTAACCCCCGACGCAAAAACGACGGGGTGTTATAAGTTTGACTTGTCTGTGTGTGTGTGTGTGTGTGTGTGTGTGCGTGTGTGTGTGTGTCTGTCTGTTCCCCTGTAGCGCTCAAACGGGTGGACCGATTTGAATGCGGTTTTTTCGTTTGAAAAGTGAATTAGTCGAGAGTGTTGTTAGCTATGTTTCATGAAAATCGATCCAAGATGGCCGCCGCTACAAAATGGCGGATTACATATTTTTTCACAACTCCATTAACCCTAGGTCGGTCGCATGGGGTCTTTGAAAGCCCGGGGTTTGCAAAAACTGTCATATTTTTTTAATAGTTATGATACGAACTTGTAATTTATAGTAGCTTCCTAAAATATACTTAAGTATAAAATAGAGCAGTTATCACTGATTTAGCGCACTGCGTTTGCGCATGATAAACGTTTGTTTTGCGCGCGGGCTTCAAAAGACCCCACGCGACCAAACGTGTAACATTTTTTGTTTGAAGGCAGACACTTACATTATGTTAATTTTAACCGAAAATGGAATATACAGTGTGTCCGGGATCGAATTAGCGATATATTAGGGACATATTCTACAACTCATTACCTCTCTGAAAATACCACTTATTAGGGCCTGCCCCTCTCCCCCTCCCAGGGACAGCCATTGCAATTTGGTGTGCGTTTTTGTGGGTATGTACGCACAAAAAATGTAATAACTCGAAAGTCTGCTGATGCACAGGTCTTCAAATGACCTTATTCGATTGGATACAATATTCTCCATCACTAAATACCAAACAATAGAATAAAATGTTAAAATAACTCAACCAAAAATGCTTCGGAAAAAAAATATTTTTTCAAAAATATTAAAAACTACAAGTTTTTGCTGCATTTTGCAAAAACGAGGTCGTTAAGATTACATTGTTAAGTATTAAATCGACAGTTTTTGAGATAAGCAACAAAACGACATAATTTTTTTTACTGTAAGTTATTTACTTTTGGAGATATTATTGTTTAAACATAACTTAACGCGAGCGCGTAAGTTCTTATGTTATTCGAATGTGGGTTTCCATCGCATACCTCGGGCGATCAGTTAATAATAATATTGTTTTTGATTAGTCAGCGAATGAGGTTAAAACTAAGGATCGGACCCCTACTTCAACTGATTAAAAATTCGTATAAAAAATTGAAATATCTGAAATTTTATTTTGTTGTTCCTGGCGAGGAGGCGTTATGATCGCTACTTAAGTTATTACTCATTTTTGTTTGTGATTCAGGTTTGTGATGTTTGCTAAGTTTAAAGACATGCCTACTCGGTATTATTATAGCCATAAGAGAGCATTTAGATGTCAACTATTCGCCTTGGACGTGGCAGCAATTCAATGGAATGGCCACCTCATTCTCCAGACCTTACACCTTTGGACTTCTTTTTATGAGGACCTATGAAGCAGAAGGTCTTTTATATGGTACCAAATACCAGAAAAGAATTATTGGAGACGATCTTGTCCGTTGCAGATAAAATAAGTTGTATTTGGACATGATCCAACGATCCTCCCAACATGAAGCAACTAGCTAACAGAACAGAGATGGTAATTTCGGTTTGTGGCGGAAATAACCTAGTTTTTAGGATATCTTTAGAGTTATTGAGTTATTGAGTTTATAACTAACAAAAATTAAATTATAAAGTTAAGATTTTTTTACCTTATTTGTAGTAAAAAAATGATGAATCTTAAATTTGGGTTCACTACTCGTAATTCATGCTTGGGGACGAAGTACTTACAATTACCAATATCTCCAGAAGTAAGTAACTTAAAGTCAAATTTTTTATGTCGTTTTGTTGCTTACCTCAAAAGCTGTCGATTTAATACTTAATAATGTGATCTTAATGACCTCGTTTTTGCAAAATCTAGCAAAAACTTGGAGTTTTCAATATTTTTGACCAATTTCTTTTTATTCCGAAGCATTTTTGATCGAGTTATTTTAATATTTTATTCTATTGTTTGGTATTTAATGATGGAGAATATTGTATCCAATCGAATAAGGTCATTTAAAGACCTGTGCATCAGCAGACTTTCGAGTTATTACATTTTTTGTGCGCACATACCCACAAAAACGCACACCAAATTGAAATGGCTGTCCCTGGGAGGGGGAGGGGGGCAGGCCCTAATAAGTGGTATTTTCAGAGAGGTAATGAGTTGTAGAATATGTCCCTAAAATATCGCTAATTCGATCCCGGACACACTGTATATAGATTGTACGAAGGCTAGAAGAACAGTCCGAAGATGATGTAGATGTTACGATCGATGAAACATTGGTAAACATTTTGATTTTGGACCTGACGTAATTGAAAAAAGTTCTCTTGAAACTGATTCTGAGGCATCCTGAGCTGCCCGAATAACTGGATTCAGACAATGATGATGAGGATAAGGTTCCACTCGCTCGACAAATAACATTTATGTAACTATTTATTTAACATCAACCACATATTATGTTATTAGTCGGAAAACTACGCCATCGAAATACTGAAACGATATTTAGCTGGAAAAAAACTGCTCCTTATCCTTCAGTCAGAGACAATATTGGAATACAATTAGCCAAATAGGACCAAGATACGCGAAGACTATTTCAAAACACATGCATTTCATCTTTTTGATGATTATAAACACCCTCCCGAGAACGCTCCGGTGTGGCAGTATATGAAGCGCTTTTTGGTCCTGATGTCCTGCAAAATCGATGTGAAAATCAGCCACAAATGTCCAGAAAGAGATGCACATATTGTCCACGATATATTTGATAGAAAATATTCGACAGGATGCTTTTCATGTCGCCAGAATATATTCCCGAGGCATGCAGCATCAAATTCGCAAGCTGTTCGAAATTGCAAAATGAGGTGTAAAAATTTACTAATGTTTATGAATTCATTCATGTTGTTTTTTGTGATTTCGTTAAAATAAGTCTTATTTTGATAGTTTGTGTTGATTTTAGAAAGAAAATATAATAAATGATTGGTTTTATATTAATTTAAACTAAAGTTGCCGAAAATGAGTCAAAAATGTTTTTCTCTAGTGGGACTGAGACTGACGTAATCTTATAAGGATTTAAAAGATTATAATACTTTTATTTTAAAATACATCTTAGTACCTTATTAATACATAAATAAAAAATCAAAATTATATAAAAAAATATAAAATAAAACGGGGCTTTCAAAGACCCCATGCGACCGACGAAGTTACAAAAATTAGCGCGACCGACCTAGGGTTAATATGGATATCAAATGAAAGGGCTTGACTAGTAGAATAGCACTATGCAAATCCAAGATGGCCACCGCCACAAAATGGCGAATGTCGGGGGTTTTTTAAATTTTTAATTTACACTTGTATTTCATTTAAAAGATCACGTGCGGTAGGACGCGACGTGTGGTAGGACTATGGAATTTGCATCGCCGCGCCGGACGGACGGCGGGTTGCGTCACTGTATTTACAGCTCGGTGATCAGCTGATTTGATCTCACAGCGAAGTGAGACAATCCTGATCCTGCGTGATCCCCTTATACCTACCAACTTTTTTTCGGTAAGCTACACGGCGCGGGATTTCCGTTAAAAATTCGTCAGTGCAATGAACGAGATTTCTTTTGCCAATTTTTCAATAGGTACTAATTGCGAATCATGGGGCAGTACAGCTGTACTTACCCTTTTTCCGCCTTCTGTAGCCGGTGCTGCTAGTTACAAAGCCTAGTTGCAAGCCTAATAGCTTATTAATAATGCCGAAATTGGTCTTAAGTACTCAAAGGCAAAGTATGGTATGAAGTAGAATATCTGAGCGTCATTATATAAGCACATTTAATAAGCTTATGAAACTTTCGGAAAGCTCTCACAATACTGTAGAGTCTTTGAAATAGTATAAAGAAAATTCTTATTACTTTCATCTTTTCCGGTAATTATGTAGAGTTCTTCCTGTTATTGAGTACAAAATTGCCACAGTGCCTTAATTTAAATATAATATTTGTCGTTACATTTTTAGCCATGCTTAAAATTTTCCAAATCTCTTTTCTTTTTAAAATAATATAGCTTTGTATACTTCGGACATGTTTTCAAATATGCTAAATAATTTATTTTATAATAATTTATTTTCCCTCATCCCTTCTTAATTACGTGTGATACATAAAAAAAGAAGAAGAAGAAGTGGAAACTATTACTTTTAAACAATTACCAACATTATTTGCGACCCAAGCATCGATACGTTGCGAAAGAAACGCGACAGGAAAATAGCTTGGTAAAACAAAATTATTAATGCTGCCGAATTTTTTCAACACTTACTTATTTGAAATAGACTATAGTTTGTGGTTTAAGTAAGCTAAAGGTAGTTACGTAGGTAAAAGAAGAATGGACTAGCGTGGAATGGGGTGGGCGAGAAACTAACTTTGATTCGGATTTTGTTAGATTCTTCAAACCTCTCTTGTTGGACTTATGTATGTATATTGTATACTGATTACAAAAAATATACCTAAAATCAATTTCTTGAGACGTTACACCTAGAATTTAGAACGAGTAAGCACCATAAGGGACCTTTCAGATAGACCGGCGCGGAGAGCAGAGCAAATTTTAATCGCATCTATACTAATAAATAAAATTGAAGTGTCTGTCTGTAATATCGAAATAACTACCTCATATTAAGCTCATATGGTTATTTGAACGGTACCATAACCGAATCACACGTTTTTAAAATTTTTGTCTGTCTGTCTGTCTGTCTGTCTGTCTGTCTGTCTGTCTGTCTGTCTGTCTGTCTGTTTGAACGGGCTAATCTTCGGAACGGCTGAACCGATTTTGACGGGACTTTCACATACAATTAGAGAATTAACCAGGGAGTAACATAGGCTACTTTTTTAACCGACTTTCAAAAAAGGAGGAGTTGTGTTTTTCTTCCTATGTACACCGATATCTCCGAGATGTCTGAACCGATTTGCGTAATTTTTTTTTTAATCGATAGAGAAACATTGCGACCCTGTTCCATAAAAAATCTGGATTCCAACTCCTCAATCCTGATGCTGTAGGGGACCTGATCCCCAAAACTAATGGGGATCAGGGGATATTGGGGATACCAATTGAAGACTTCGTTGAATGAACTCGAGTAAGTACAGATAGGCTACTTTTTGTTCTGGAAAATTAAAAGTTCTCACGGGATTTTTAAAAACCTAAATCCACACGGGCGAAGCCGTGGGCATCATCTAGTTTAAAATAGAATCTTAAGACATTGAATAAGCTTTATTTTTACATTTTATCTCTTTTATGATAAGAGGATGCTCGAGGATGCTCCCAATACGCTCTGTGTGAAATATTAAGAGCAGCCTTTGTGAAATCTTTGGAGTCGGCTGCTCCATGCTCGTGCTCTTTCGCGCTCGAGCATCCAACCGGCTCCGTTCGCGTGCTCTTTCATGCTCGCACAGCCGACCTAGGCCGAATTGCTCTGCCGTCCGGCCCAAGAGTGTATGCTCGGCTCCGAACGCATCCGCGTGTCCGTTCACACAGACCGGCGTGGAGAGCAGAGCAAATTGGATCAGCCGGTCTGTGTGAAAAAAGAAATGCTCTCCGATGCTCTCCGCGGCGGTCTATCTGAACGGTCCCTAATGTTAACTTGATGACGTCACAACACCACAACGGTTAGGATCATAGGGAATACCTACTTCGTATGGCACAACACAAATTGGAGTTGATTCGTTGAGGCCAGTCACGCAACTGTTGTAAGTCATTTCGACGCCTAAGCGCCAGTGATTGAAGATAAGTTCATTTATTGCTCTTGGAATTTGATTATAATTTTCTTCGTTCTATTTTTACACCTTGTTTTATAGATTCCACATCTGTCCTCCTCCAATTACCTCCAAATAATTTCGAGGATTGATGGTAAACTCTTACTGCTTCTTTTGTCTCCCGTACAATATTTCCTAACTAGTACGTATTATAAATGCGAAAATTAGTTTGTTTGTTTATTACCCTTTCACGCCTTAATCGCTGAACCGATTTTGACGTTTGGTAGGTACAGAGATAGACTAGACCTTGGAGAAGGAACTTTTTATCCCGGAAAAAACCTAAATCCACGAAGTGGCGGGCATCAGCTAATCTATACTAATATAATAAAGCGGAAGAGTTTGTTTGTTTGAACGCGCTAATCTCAGGAACTACGGGACCGATTTCAAAAATTCTTTCACCGTTGGATATTTACGTGATCCCTGAGTGCTATAGGCTATATATTATGTACCACGGGCGAAGCCGGGGCGGACCGCTAGTAGAGTATAATGCTAGAAGAATATTTAGTCACATACCTCCATCATCTCTGTCAGGTCCGCTGTCATGTTCCGATTCAGATTCGTCCCAAATGGTGTCGGTAGCGATCTTCTGCCGGGAGCACTCTACCCAATACCCCGGCGTGGGTATTAGACTGTGGGGGTATTCTTCGCAGAATTCATCTGTAAGTAAAATTCGTATTAGACACGCCAATTTCGACTATATAGTATGACTGACTGGAAGTGGAGGTATTATCATCAAGGAGAGACCGATCTAAAATATTAGTAGGTATGAATGTTATGACTCCAGTATACGTTGCCCTAACCCACTCGGTAAATCCATTGAACATAAAATAAGGAATGAATCAAAACTGTTTCCTGGCGATAAGCATAATAAATATTATTAATTTTCATAATAATAATAAAAAATAATCAAAATATTTAACTTTGTTCACTATTTGTGCGATTACGCGCTTTTGGTTATAACATGTCCTAGTTTTGATATGCATTGTAATAAAAATGGAATACGCTGTTAATTGCTGTAAGTATGCATACTGCAACAGTAAATTGCCTTCGCTTCAAAATTTCACGTCCGTCCTTTCAATGGTAGATAAAGAACCAGTGTCTAATAATCTCCATTATTTTGGCCGAGTGTACTAGTCAACAGCATTGGACCATTGTGTGCTGGTACCTTTATATCATGTATTGACAAAAAATAGCCAACCCGCAGAATAGCATGGCCTGTGCACAATTTAGCGTAAATCATGCCTTATTTGTGGAGTTGTCCCTAATCTGAAAAGTTCTTTTATTAGCCAACTCCCAGGAGGAAGCTTAAGCGTCAGCGGGGGTATTCGAAACTCTGAGAACTGAATAAATCCGGTTCACTTAATAACTTTTTCGGTTAACCCTTTTTCATTTTGCGATGTAACTTGATCTTGATAGCTGTATTTATTAGTTTCTTTTTATTGAATAAGGAAATTCGAATTGTGATGGTAGATGTGGATTTTTGTCAATTCTTGGATTAAAACAAAAATCGTCGGTGGCGGTCATTGATAAAAGTAAATGATAAAAAATTTAGTTATTTTTGTTAATGAATAGAAGTAGTTAGTAGCTAGTTTATTTGGAAGTAGAAGTGATTGAAGTACAACTTGTTAGATTTTTCTAAAAACAAAAATAATTAAAGTAATTAAAGAGTTGTGGATATGCTTTGTTCCTAGTGGTTTTCCGATGTAAAGCAAGAGTTTATTTTGAAAAAATAATATTTCCGACACGATATACATTTCGACTTACTTGAGTCGCAGCTTACTTTTACGTTTATAAATACAAGTGGAATAATCCTTGTTTTTCAATATACCTAACGACTTTGAAGTTAATTCTACATGGACGAAAGGAGTTGATCCTAGAATTTATATTAATTTAAGAGTCAACCATAGTTCCTTATCTCGATTACCTTGGATCAGCCCAAAAGCCGCCATTGAGAATGATTAGGTATTAGATAGCACCGAGTTATTTCATTCAATTTATTAGACCTCGCCCGTGCCTTTATGCTTATTAAAAAATCCATGTTTCGTATCGTAAACCTATTTATGATAATATCTTCTATACATATAATAAAATCGTAGACTTGCCGTATCTGTACATTGAAGATTTTTGCAAAATAATAACTGGGGGATGTTAGGGATAAGTAATATAACGTAAAAAGCTGTTTTTGAAATTTTTGTCTGTTTGTCTGTTTATCTGTTTATTTGTTTGTCTGTTTGTCTGTATGTTTGTGCGCGCATCACGCAAAAACTATTGAATGGATTGAAACAAAACTTGCTACGATTTAAGTTCATACTACGGAGTAACATATAGGATACTTTTTATCCCGAAATTCAGCACGGTTCCCTAGGGAGAGGGGATAAAAGTCAAAACGTGTATTTAGCTGTAATTCAATAGCGCGTGGTCCAATTTCATTTATTCTTTTTTTGTTAGAAAGTAGATACTTTAAAGATTACTGACTAATCGGCTGGATCAATTTTGGTGGGACTTTCACTGGCGGAAGTTTACATTTTGATGTACCTAAACATCCGCCAGTGAGCTTTTAACAGTTTTTAGCATGGTATGAGCTCAAAGGAGCTTAGGAAAAACAAAATGATTCCTACGCGATTTAAAAAAATATATATATTATATCCGATATAACGAAATCGCGGATATTTATTTCAGGTCCCGATCACCTTAGACACTGTGACAAAAGTCGGCGAAAAAGTAGGACATGAAATAAAATAAATAATAAAATAAATACTCATTCTCGGAGAAAAGATAAAATAATCCTTTCAATGCTAATTATAAGTAGTTCGAGGTAATCATTATACTTTATAATATCTACTTACATAAAAAAGCTAAAGTGCTAAAACAAAAGAAAAAATAAATAAACACCGTTAACACAATGCATTTTTCTACAAAACAGAGTGCAGAGTATTAAGAGAGAGCGCTCACGGAGCGGTTCGCACCCGCGCCCGCCGCGGTTGCGGGCCCGCAATACTCGAAACTCATACAAATGTCGAGTGCAAAACTCACGACGCGATTTACTCCCGCAGAGTTGGCGGTTGCTCGCGGCTCCCGCAGAACCGGCGGGCAGCGGGCGCCCGCGAGCTTTGCGGGCGTCGCCCGCAAGCTCTGCGGTTTTTTGGCGGGCGCGATCGCATTTTTCTTATAGGAGGAGCTGGCGAACAAAACGGTATAGTTGCATCAAACTAAAGAGTAAGAGTAAGAGTCTTTATTTGCAAAAATGTGGTACAAATATTATAGATCTTAAAGCTTATTGTCTTCCAACACATTTAACTAATAAATTAGTGTGCAAATTGAATTATTGATTTTAAGACTAAACAAAATGACGTATGTCGCATACATGTCAATGTTCTAAAGATATAAATATAAAATGAATTGCAATAAATAGAATTTATGTCATATATTCTTTTAAATTGTAAAAACATTTCTCCATGAGCCAGTTCTTTAGTTTTACTTTAAAAGTTTGGAGAGGCATGGCCTGTATTGATTCAGGTAACCTATTAAATATTAATTATTAAATATTAATATTAAACTGAATGACATACTTACAGTGAGCTTTTGGCGTGGATTTTTATTTACCCATATGTAGTTTGTGACTTTATTGAACATAATAATATGTTAAATTCAGTTTGCTATCTCATATAAGTTAACGGAAGCAATAATTAATTAATATTACAAGCAATAACTTGTTTGTCTAAACACATAACTCCAGAAGCAGACTATATTAATATTAAAACTAAATCAAACTATTATTAAAATATCTGCGTTTATCACCCGCACATAACTCAATTTATATCAACTCAGAGATTAGTTTAACTGAGATCTATTTTTATTTTCATTTCTAATTAAGTAATTAAAAAAATAAATATTTTTATTTCTAATTAATTAATTACACTCAGCCAAGTCCAAAATGGCAGCATTTATTCGATGAGGGTGTGATTGCTATCGCAGCCCTCAATCAAATATCACGACCTAGACGCTGAAGCATCTAATAATCGGTTGAGTCTTTGGAGGAGACTCAATTCATGGCTTCGAAGTACCCGTATTTATACCAATAATTCAAGATGGCGGTTCGGCAGCACTGAATGAATCAAATGTCAGTTAATTCTAACCTATTTCAATTATGAAATTAATAATTCGTAAACCATTTCTAAAAATTCTAATTAATTTTCAACAATAATCTATCATTTGTAAGTCAGTCTGACATTTGTAAGTTAGTTTAGGCCAATTTCAACATAAATTGTTTAAAAACTTTATTAGTGAATAAAGTTTTTAAATGATAAACTTTTTAATTAAAAAAAATTCTTAGTAAAAAAAAACAAATTTTTCTTCTGAAAAAGAAATAATAGAAATAATCATTTTGATTGACATCTTACAAAGTATGGAAATTAATCAATTTTGAACGAAAACGTGCTCGATTATTCAAATCTTTCGAAACTTTATTGTAATTATGCCGTTATGATCGAAACCACGACCTATGGATGCAATTTTGATACAGTTGCGGGCCGTTTTAAGTAAAATTAAGTTGATATTCTTATTCAGCAAGCCAAAGACCATCGGATTAAAAAATATAACATTTTGTTCGCCAGCTCTTCATATATAAATATAACCGCCGGTCTTGCGGGCGTCGCCCGCCAACTCGGCGGGCGACGCCCGCAGCCGCGGCGGCTGCGGTCCCGCAAAAACAAGCGGGCTCGTGAGCGCGCTCTCTCTAACCTCTCTCCCGCAGCCGCGGCGGGCGCGATTCCAAACCGCTCCGTGAGCGCTCTCCGTAACTCTGCACCTTCTCTGCACTATGGTTGCTTTATAAAATATCAGTCGGAGTGCCATCGCTACAGACTAGTCCGAGTTCTAAATTAAATATTTACACAGGGCAAGTTCGAGATCTTCGCGAAACCGTATGAACAATACGCGGTGAATTTTCCAGTTGAATCTCACCAAGTTACTAAATCATTTTTGCGATGTTATCGAATATTCTATCTTTATACAGGTCGTTAGGTCCAGCGCAGATGAATTGATACAAAAAAGGTTGTGTGTAGGTAGAGTAAGTAAGACGATTTGTGGAGTAAGTTGTTGTGCAAGATAGGTAAATTTTTGACGTTGAATTTGCGGTTGCATCGAGTGGGATTAATATAAGTGAGATAAAGAAAGATTCGATCCGCGTTTGTTTGTGTAATCGGTTACAACTTCTATAGCGGATTTCAATGCGATTCTCATGTTACTTTTGTGTTTCACGAGAAAATTATAATGTATTTAGTGTATTGAATAGGTGCGAAGCCGAGAACGACGGTTCTACGTGATCTTGGAGGCACGGGGAAGTAGGTACGAGTACCTAACCCCGCCAACTTACCAACTCCGAACGCAATAACTTTGGGCCCGGCTCAAACCCAAGAAACCCAAGACTTCATGATTCGCAGCCGAATAAGCTAGCCGTTAGACCAACAAGGCAGTTAATAATAATTATGTTAAGGTACATGTCTAGAAGAATCGACGCGAGCGTTCAACTTATGCTTCGACTGGATACCAAACGGGCCCGAACTACATAGTTGGGCATACACTGACAAAATAATTGTACGTTGTTTTCTCCAGAGAGTATACTAGTTCCTACTTCGTTGCCGTTGATAGGGTAATCTAATCCAATCCAGGCATGGTATCAAATAACCCATAGGTACTTTACATGTAAACGTATTGTGCTACTGATTCGCTTCGCGATCTTTTGGTCCCCTAAGACTTTATCCTTCCCCTGCATTCACACTTATTGAATTAAATAATATTATACTGCTATTAAATCAACATCGGCTAAAGCTGTAGATATTTTCTTCGCAAAGAGGTCTTAGAGGCTTTCGCGTTTTTGTTTAACGAGCTGATTAGCCCCGTTTTTGCACGAATGGGCATATGTTAACTATAAAGTGAATAGGTACATTTAACGGGATGAGATTGGTCTAAAGGGTTCTTGAATCTCTTTTCAATTTACTACGTTTGACCCTTATGCTTATATTATGTTGTGGTAAAAAGGGTCGAATTAGGATAGTTTCCTATTTGCCGAAGTATTAACATAATACGCAAGCTAAACTTACGGTAAAATTTAGTTTGTGAATAGATGGGATCCTTTCATTTTGACTTTAAGATAAAAGTTATAAGTACATAATATACAAATTGGAGGTATAATATTCTTATTTGGTAATTTGCTTCTGTCTTCTGTTCTTATTTCTTCAGTGTTCTTTCTTCGGTCGATGAGGCAGGACACACGATTCACTGTAAGGTAGAACACCAAACTTTATGCAATATGCTTGGCGTTCATACTTAGAGTGGACCGAGAGACCCACAAGGATGTCTTCTGATATCTTCATGCTTGGCGTTCATACTTAGAGTGGACCGAGAGACCCACAAGGATGTCTTCCGATATCTTCATGCTTGGCGTTCATACTTAGAGTGGACCGAGAGACCCACAAGGATGTCTTCTGATATCTTCATGCTTGGCGTTCATACTTAGAGTGGACCGAGAGACCCACAAGGATGTCTTCTGATATCTTCATGCTTGGCGTTCGTACTTAGAGTGAACCGAGAGACCCACAAGGATGTCTTCTGATATCTTCATGCTTGGCATTCGTACTTAGAGTGGACCGAGAGACCCACAAGGATGTCTTCTGATATCTTCATGCTTGGCATTCGTACTTAGAGTGGACCGAGAGACCCACAAGGATGTCTTCTGATATCTTCATGCTTGGCGTTCGTACTTAGAGTGGACCGAGAGACCCACAAAGATGTCTTCTGATATCTTCTTATATCTTCATTTCCTAGTACAAAATTGGTAACGCCAAGTGATTATGTCACTTTTTTAGAGTGTATTAATTATTATTAAGAGATTCGTGTAGTCACGAGATGTGGCAGGAGTAGGTATTTTCAAAAATGCTCCGTATTGTGTGATAAAGAGAGTTGCACGTCCTGAGATTTCCCTATATTTCGTTACTCAAATAATATGGTTTCGGGCGATAACGTTTTTACCACCCTAAACCTTTACAAAATAACACGATTTTGATCTCATTGGATTCAGTACATCTTTGTCTAGGTTTGTACGTTTTTATTTTTAAGTAATTCAGTTTAGTTCAATTAAAATAAATAAAACCGCTGGAGGAAGTTTTTACGTCAAAAATAGAGATATTTAGATGCTAATAACTTACATCGTAAGCAATAATTCTTTAAAATAAAAACGAACAGACCTAGTTTTTCACTATATCTACAACATTTCCAAAAATCATAAAAATTGGGCATTATTTACGGGGAGAAAAACGTTATCGCTTTTTGTATGAAAATTAGTAAGTAGGTTCACGATCCACTTAAGTGACATTATTTTCAAGTCTTGAAAATGCCAAAAAACGTTGATAACTAAAAAGTATTTGAGTGTTTAGGGCTTAAAAATCAAATATCTTACATAAAGCATTGCCAACATCATACCTACATTGGTTGAAATTATTAAGATCAGAGATTATATCAAGGACAAAATCTTACGAATTTAAGAAGTTAACTTCACTTCTAACTTCCAACAAAAGTTACTCCCAATCCTTTCGTACGTATAACCTAAATTGAATTTTAATTGAATCTTAAGAATTAACTCTTTCTCATTCAGCCTTAAAAGTTAAATACTCGTCTAAATTGAATCTTCTTTCTAGTTAGCGTTAAAATTTGGCAATTAAGATAATAATATATTGAAAACTAAGATTTACCTACATACTTGTATGTTAAGATATTTTTGTGTAGATTTGAGCACCTAATATAGTTGTAAATGATGAATATATATTATAGCAAAAAGTTAGGTACATTTGTGGCTCATACTTAAAAAAACTTTCAATGTAAAATGTGAATTACAATAATACAATAAAATATACTTAAATACAGTAATGTTCGATAAAAATAGATGACAGGTAAAATGATTTACAATCTAAATTAAAACAAAACAAATCGTCATTTCATAGTTTTCTTTTGACATACAAATCCATAATATGGATTATTTTATAGGTATATAGAGGTCTTTAGCGAGAACACACAAAGGAAATATTAATTTCCGCTTCATGAAAAAGGTTTTCATTTCATGTGCGGTGTCGACCGGTCGCAAAGTGAACCGTATGCTGTGGTGTTCCATTGATTAACAAAACCTAGATTCACAGTCCCATAGAAATGTCATTCTGAAGGCTGGGTAGAATTCATTATCATCGGCATTGTTAAGGCTGTAGGTGATTATTATCGCCTTAGCAACCAGTTATTCTACTAGTATTAAAGCACAATGAAAGTTGAAAGTAGTACACATACTAGTTCAAAAGCTTCTTATGATATCTTTCGCGGCTGTACAAACGCGTGAAAGGTAAATTTTTCGGTTACGAGTGCTCTCTTCAATAGCACTAACTATGTCATATTCCAAATCGTGCTTAAGAGAAAAGTTTATTAGTTCTACTGTTTACCGAATGTATTAATCATAATAATAATTTCGAAAGATGTTTTTTTAAGACGACCATTAACGCGTGCGGCTTGTTGTAATTTTCCATTTTTTATCGTCAATTTTTCAAGCATTTTCATAAAATGTATCTTAGGGTTTGAGTATCAATGGTTGCGGTGATATTAGGAATTCTGTTGGCAGTTGTATAAGTATATCAACATCTATAAGGTATTTTATGAAAGGAGAGAGAAGTAAAGATGTCCTCGGTGCGGATTGTGCTCGAGAAAGGAAGTATTAATTTCCGCTCCAAGGGGAAAGATTTTATTTTCGTGTGCGCCTGTTGGTCTCTACGATAGACAGTATTTTTAAGAAAAACCTCTTTTGTGGGGGGTCTGACAACACTGGGCTTTCCGGTGCGGGGCTGTCAATTTAGCACCCCAAGTCCTAACGTCTATCGGTTTTTGGAACTATGTGCCCCGTCCATTGCCACTTCAGTTTGGCTATCTCTGGTTCTTCTACGAATCTCCTCTGATTTGATCGCGAGCACTCTCTGAGCGACTCTGAATTTTCTTATTAGTTAGTTAGCGACCATGTCTTCGAGCCGTATTTCCGATGACATTTTTTACCGATGAAGTAATTATTTTTGATAATAATCATAAAAATACGTGATTGTTAGGAAAGCACTACAGTTATGCTATATTTGTAGTCTATGCCCTATTGCATTATTGCATTTACCTAGGCATAACAATGTGTTAGATTTCATGAATAATAAACAAACGGCTCGTTACGGCTATGAAACTAAACTAAGCATTTAGATCCTATAACTACCACTACAGCCTTTTTAATGTCCCACTGCTGGGCACAGGCCTCCTCTCTCATAGAAGAGAGGGATTTAGAGCTTACACCCGCCACGCTGCTCCAATGCGGGTTGGCGGGCTTTAACGACTATTGTCACGTGATAGTGATAATAACCGGGACCGACTGCTTAACGTGCTCTCCGAGGCACGGGGGTGAAACACCGCCAACTACCAACTCCGGACTGGCAATGAGAATTTCTTGACAGAAAAACCAAATACCTAACAATTATTTTCCCGACCCGGGAATCGAACCCGGGACCTCGTGATCTGCAGTCAAATATGCTAACCACTAGGCCAACGAGGCAGTTGATCATGTTATAGATCGTATAACATAATGCATCATCAACGGGGATCGAAAATTAGACAAATTATGAAATCATATAAAAATGATGCCAACTGAAGGAACCATTATAACTATTTTATAAGAATGTAAAATGTATGTTCATTCGAATCATAAACAAAATATTGCTTTGGAAACTTACTTCGCACTAGCTTAATTAGTTATACAGTGGGTATTAAAATTCACAGGCTTTCAAATCGCAAATCAAAACATTGCAAATGCGAAAATGTATCAAATCACTGGAGCATCCAATTCCAAATAGGTATGTTGGTTTCAAATTCATACTGATTCAATGTGGGGATATTCTATAAATAAAACAGTTTTGGCATTTTGCTGAACATAGGGCATGTCTCCACTGGAGCAGATATGAGAAAAGCGATGTAACTTGACTAAGGTTTTTTCACTAAATTGGATTGAAGACAGGAATGGATTTCAAACATTGAGAGTCCTCATTCGTTATGACATTTAAATCGTGGCTGCAGTAAATGACGTGGTTTTTGACAGTTTTTATAAAGAAGAGTGAAAGATCCCAAAATACATTGCTGCATTAATTACTACGGCAGAATCTCGGAACTCGAACTCATAATAAGTCTATTTCGAGTATATACGAGTAGATACTATAACATGAAACTAACTATGACGAAACTATGATGAAACTATGTACTTAGTTAGGTAGGTACATTGGTTTTTAATCTTCTTGATACCAACATGTCGAAGTCGAATCTATTCGACGCTTCTCAAAAGTATTTGTAAATGTTTATTTGAATAAAAAACTTTTCTATTCTATTCTATTCATGAGTAGTAGCTGTGGTAGTAGCGAATCGGGGTCTTGAAGTCCAATCCTGTAAGCCTGATCTTATCTCCGCTTCAGTGGAAGGTTACCCTAAAATGGTCCGCAACAGGACCAAATCGGAGTCCATAGTCCGTAGTCCGTACGTACGTGGGAAGAGGATTTTTTATGAAGTTCGTGCTTTATCATTTCATGTGGAGGTTTTAATTAATATTTTACTGTTTGTTTTGGCTCTCTGAAAACGTTAAGCGCCCAAAAAGCTTTGCCCGATTTTAATTTCGCATCACGTTACGTTTGTGTTTTGGTATTTTAAAATAATATTGTATGAATAATAATAATTAATAAAAGTAGATACATATTGAGTGCAAAGTGAATTTTGTAAATGAATGTTTTGTTTACTTACGCTGTATTTCGTTTTATTTTGGGGATTCTTTTTAAGGTTCCGTACACAAAGGGTAAAACGGGACCCTATTATTAAGACTCCGTTGTCCGCCTGTCTGTCTGTCTCTCTGACTGTCCATCCCTCCGTTTGTCACCAGGCTGTATGTCATAAACCGTGATAGTTAGACAGTTGAAATTTTCACAGATGATGTATTTCTGTTGCCGCTATAACAAAGAATACTAAAAAATCAGCCAAGTGCGAGTCTGGCCTCGCTCTTTCAGGGTTCCGTACATAATTATGAACAATATAATATTTTGGGTCTAAGAAATATTTAATTTCCGAGCTAGACATCGCAACAAACCGTGAAAGAAAAACCCAAAAAAATGTTCGTTTATTTTGGTCACAGCTTATAAACTATTTAATAAGTCGTTGTTTTCAGTATTTGTTGTTTAAATAGAGCATATAGTACATAATATACTGAAATATCATATTCCCAACTAGTTTAGTTTTTGAGATAGCCCCCGTCACAAAAATGGTCTAAAACTGACAACTTTGATGGCCTCCCATTCCCTTATTTTTTGAGATAAAAATTAAAAAAATATATATTTGTACTCTACTTAATGAGCTCTAAACAATGATACCCCACAAGCTAGGGTAAAGAAAAAATTTTTTTTTCCGGCTCCTTTTTCATGTATGGGAGCCCCCCTGAAAAATAATTTAATTCAATTTCTAATTCAATATTTGATTTTGGGTTAACGTTTTACACTAAATACCAAAATTTCAGGTTTGTAACTCATTTCGTCTGCGAGCTAGAGACCTGTGACCGGCGGACAGACGGACAGACAGCCGAGTGACATTAATAGGGCTCCGTTTTTTACCCTTCGGGTACGGAACCCTAAAAACTGGCCAAGGGCGAAAGTTATTAAGCCACTTTTTTGTATTAATTTTTTTTTAATTTAATTAAAAAAAAAACTTTCGCAATGTATAATAATACAATATGCTGACGCCTAAATATCGGTTGCCAGTTTTAAAAATACTAATACTAAACCACTAGTCTATACATCCAAACATCTATCTATACATATAATAAAATCGTAGAATTGCCGTATCTGTACATTGAAGATTTTTGCAAAATAATAACTGGGGGATGTTAGGGATAAGTTCAGCACGAAAATTCAGCACAGTTCCCTTGGGAGAGGGGATGAAGGTCAAAATGTGTACTTAGCTGTAATTCGTTAACGGGTGCTCCGATTTCATTCATTCTAAAAAAGCTATTTTTGAAATTTTTGTCTGTTTGTCTGTATGTTTGTGCGCTCATCATGTAAAAACTACTAAATGGATTGAAATGAAACTCGGCATGATTTAAGTTCATACTATGGAGTAACATATAGGATACTTTTTATCCCGAAATTTAGCACGGTTCCCTTGGGAGAGGGGATGAAAGTCAAAATGTGTACTTAACTGTAATTCGTTAACGGGTGCTCCGATTTCATTCATTCTTTTTTTGTTAGAAAGGAGATACTTTAAAGATTACCGGCTAATCTCTGTAAGGCTGGATCGATTTTGATGGGACTTTCACTGGCGGATGTTTACATTTTGATCTCCTAAACATCCGCCAGTGAAATTTTAACAATTTTTAGCAAGGTATGAGCTCAAAGGAGCTTAGGAAAAACAAAATGATTCCCACGGAATTTTTAAAAACCAATATCCACGCGAACGAAGTCGCGGGTATCCGCTTGTACTACAATAAAATGGGTATTGGTATTGGATTGTGTTTAGGTAGTATAATAATAGCGTTAAGTTTTCGACAGCGGTTCCCTAATACCCTGTATGTATGAGTTCGTTACGAAAAAAATTTATGTCCCAATTTGGTACCGATTCTCAGGATATTGTCCTAGTTTAGCAAGTTTCGTCCTTAGTCAAAGTGGTTTTAATATTTTATTAAGGGACTCTCTGTGAAAGTTGCAGGGCCGTGGTGTCTCTAGAAAAGTGTAGTTTTTCTGCGGATTGGGATCCATCTAAGCGGGAAACGAGGGAAAACTGGGTTACCTTGCATTTCATTTCACGGATGACGACCTCAGAGCCCTCTATTGTCAACCTTTGTAACGTTGATGAATCATGAATATTCGATGGATGCGAGCCTTTTAGTGACATTAATATTCGCGGCGTAGGCTCAAAGGAAGATAGTTTCCGTATCGCTTTCGAAGTAAGTATAAACCTCCTATGAAAACAAACGGTTATTCATCTACAAGTTAGCCCTTTACTCTCACTTGATGGTAAGTGACGATGCGGTCTAAGGTGGAAGGGGGCTAACTTGAATAGAATATTAATTGAATCTATCACTGTTGTTGGCGCCAAGTGTCCTTTATTTTGATTTGGGTATCTGGGCGAAATAAGTTTGGACTGTATTTTGCTCACACACACATTTTGCAAAACACTATGGCATATAGGTTTCCTCGCAATGTTTTTCCCAAATAATACCACGAATAAAATCTATATCACTGATAGCTGATAGCTGAAAGCTTCAGCCATTGTATCTGCAGTTGCTAGCTGTGTACTATTGTTGGATTCGGCTAACTAATATTCAGGCTCAGATTTCTATTCATAGCATAGACTGCATTGTGCTCCTGTCGGCGCAATAAATAGCTGACAGGCCGAAATGGAGTAAACGTGTTCATGTCGAGCATCTACCTACGTAATATTGCTTTGTTAAGGCTTGTCAGGATCACTTACAATCAGACAGTGGAATATTCTGAGAGTTTATTTCTCAAAAGAACAAAAGTTCGCTCATATGAGAAACTTAATCTGAATATTACTATTATTATCTTCTTCTATATCTATCTTCTATTTATATCTATCTATATGTTACAGCGAAAGTAATAAATAAGGATATTATATATACTAACCAGCTATTATAAATAATATCAACTCAATTTGGATAAAGTAATAATTGACACAGAATTATTAAAATTAACTAGCTATTATAAATAATATTCAGCTATTTTATATAATATCTTGGAAGACTTGGTTAAAGTAACAAAACAAGGACTTCTGTTTAACTGATCACCAGATATTGCAAAATATAACATTAGATAAACAGTTTATACCACACAAAAACATACTTAGTTACTTCTGCAACGGCTTCGGCGCTGCAGGAAGTGCAGCCCTTCGCCCACCATATTGAGGGAGTTGTGAAAAAATATGTAATCCGCCATTTTGTGGCGGCGGCCATGTTGGACCAATTTTCATCAAACATAGCTAACAACACTCTCGACTAATTCACCTTTCAAACAAAAAAAACCACATTCAAATCGGTCCAGCCGTTTGAGCGCCACAGGGGAACAGACAGACACACACACACACACACACACACAGACACGTCAAACTTATAACACCCCGTCGTTTTTGCGTCGGGGGTTAAAAAGGAAACTTATTTCTACTCGTATCATCTGGAATGATCATGACCCAGTTCATAACAACTAATGATGGGTGAAAGGCTACGCTAATTACCCTTTATCACCGTACTCGTACCAGATGAAATGTAGATATTTAAACAACAGTCGGCAATACTGAATAATCTCGTTAACCTAGCACTAATTTCGCCCCAAGCTCGGGGGAAAATCTCCATTTGAATATTGCTATGTGCTAAGTCTAAGATCGGAGCACTCAAAAACGAACTCGAAAACTATTGATCGATTTCAGAGTAAAATAGACCTAAAATGGCTTGTATTAAGGTTTGAGTTCGCCAATACATTCAGCATTCGAACACAACGAGCGCCCCAAGCAGAAATGTTGTAAAATACATATTCGAACTATGGAATTACGACTTTAAAATACGAGTATTTGAGTTCATTTTGCTCTGAATTCACTTGTGATTCGATCAATAGTTTTCGAGTTCGTTTTCGAGTGCTCCGATCTTAGACTAAGCACTCTGGAATTGAGCGTAATTATTCCATTCCGCGAATTTCGGAACTGTCTAAAAGGACTGTAGCGAGTGGTTTACGTTATATTATTATCTCAATTAAGCATAAAATTGAATCTCACCTTTAGGCGAGGAGATAGTTGCTAACGGTTTTGTAATATCCTTCGATCTCGATTGACTGTTTTGTGGAATTTACATTGATTATACAGAGTGCTTAGTCTAAGATCGGAGCACTCGAAAACGAACTCGAAAACTATTGATCGATTTCAGAGTAAAATAGACCTAAAATGGCTTGTATTAAGGTTTGAGTTCGCCAATACATTCAGCATTCGAACACAACGAGCGCCCCAAGCAGAAATGTTGTAAAATACATATTCGAACTATGGCATTACGACTTTAAAATACGAGTATTTGAGTTCATTTTGCTCTGAATTCACTTGTGATTCGATCAATAGTTTTCGAGTTCGTTTTCGAGTGCTCAGGATCTTAGACTACACTAGCGGCACGCTATGATGGCCGGTTTGACACATTACAATAGTGATGTGGAATGTCAATTTATTCTCGAACAAAAAACAATTAAGTTTTGTTTTTGTACCTGATTAAATAGGTTTAATAAAACAAAAATGTATATGTTTATTTAATTTATTTGAACGAACTGAATATTTGAACGAAAATGAATATACATACTTTATATGCACACAAGAAACATATGAATACAAAAGATACCAAAAAAGGTGCCACAAAAGGCCATAATTAATCAGATTCGTCCATACTACTATTTTCACTGTCGTCACTGCTATCATCACATACATTAATAATTATATGTTCGTTTTCTATAATATTATCTATTTTCACATCTCTTTCATAATCTTCCCTTATTAATTTAACAGTTCTATTCACAACCTTTTCCCAGTCTCCTTTAGTCACATGTTCACAAGCTTCTTCTAATAATTTTAGCATTTTTTTTGTGGTAAATGGGGGTTCTGTATTGTGTCTTGCAGCATATCCCTTAATTTGAGCCCACACCAACTCAATCGCATTATACTCACAATGGTAAGGCGGTAACCGTATAACTCTGTGCCCATGTTCTAATGCTATTTCGTCAATGACGTATCGGATCTTGGTTGGTTTGTTTTCTTTTAAAAGACGTACTAATTCCGCTTTTAACATATTCATGTTTGCATCTACGCCATTTTTACGAAGCCATGCGACGATATCAGCTTTCTTTTGGGATTGGGCAGGTGGCTTGTCAATTTGCATCGAGTGGTATGGGGCGTTGTCCATAATTATAATAGATGGTTCAGGGAGGCTACACAACATTGAGGTAAACCATTCAGTAAACTTTTCTCCATTCATGTCTTCATGATAGTCTCCAGTGGTTTTTGACGCAAAAGCCATGAGAGAACCTTCGACAAACCCGTTGATGGTTCCGGCGTGACAAATTATAAGTCGCGATCCTTTTCCTACAGGAACTTTGGAAGTAGATGCTGCTGTGTCATCGTTCCAAGAACGGCCTACAGTATGGTTAGCATTAAGCCATGTTTCATCCAAGAACACAACATTTTGCCAATTTTTGATTTCTTTCACTTGCCGTAAAAAAGTATACCTTGCCATCGCTATATCAAATCTTTCCATCAATATTTTGCGTTTGTTACATTTTTTGTATCGAAATCCAATGGTCTTCAAAATCTTCGTTAAAGAACTTTCCCCACCGAAGAATAATCCAGCTTCCTTCAGTGAATGCACCAACTTTTTTCTTGTTGGATACTCCTTCTGTAAATAGTAGCCGTAAACATGTCTTCGGATAGCATCGGCATCAAAGCTATCGATGCCTACGACTGGTTTTGCTCGTTTTCTCTTTTTTGGTGTGTGAAGTTTATTTTCTTCTGTGCCAGTCTCGCCATATTTTTTTTTAGTTATCCGTCTAACAGTTCGTTGTCCAATATTAAGCGCATCAGCTACGCGTTCAACCACTGACGTTATAGGTAAAATTGGCCCTCCATTTTGAGCTTCACGATCGAAATAGTTACGAAGGCGTATTACGAACTCACGTGTCTGACTATTTAGAACAGTTCTCTGCGTACGTTCGGTCATATCGACGATATCCACAACAAAGGGCTTGAACAGAGTCCAAATTAACGAGCAAGGGTCAACAGTAATGCAGTATCAATATTTGAAATCCAAAGCCAGGTCAAAACTATATCACAATCGCATTGCACTGACAGTTTATACTTTTCGAAGCAACGTCAATTCGAAACTGCTTTGTTTTGCATTGAGCATTGACGCGAGTTTGCCGGAGGTAGTAGTTGTGCTAGCCAGCGATCCTATGTGACGATCGTATTAGATTCCATTTTTAAAAATTTATTGATATTTTTTTGCGATTTCAGAGGTTTGTCCACATAGTGAAAATTGTTCATATTCACAAGTACATTCACCCCTTAAATGGTGCAAACTGATTTTTCTACACTTGTATACATTTAAGAAATCAATTTAATAAATAAATTTTGAGTCCTAAACCTAAAACTACATTCGATAAAATTTATGAATCTCTGCACATCACTATCGTCAATAAAGTAATACAATTATTTCCTTCAAAGTCGTTATCAATTAATACGGAACTTCATGAGCGGACAAACGTCAAACCGGCCATCATAGCGTGCCGCTAGAGTAAGCACACAGAAATGAATATTACTGAACGTAAAAGGTTAAACGGGCACAATCCGACCCGCTTCGCGAAAAGTTGCGGACATGAAACAAAACAGTTTTAAATGAAAGACAATTATTCGAAAATTCTTAGAAATCGATGTGAAAAAAAAGTTATTAAATATTTAAAAATACTACTAACTATTACTACTACTACTAAACATTTAAATAGTATACATACAGCAAACAGCACACGGGTGTGCTACGTGTTCATAGGTATTTATCATATTATATGCTATCTATTTTTCTAAGCATTTTCATATAGCAAAACTTCTTAAATGTTTTCGAGATTCACAAGGCTCACGACAATGCGACTTGTGTCATTGTAGATCATTGTCGTATTTGAATACATTCATTTGTGTCCACCGAAGGTACGATTTCCATACAAAGTGCCCGTTTACCTTTGGGAAGTTGTTGACATGTGGGTGATTTTTTTTAAATTGTTCTTACTCCTATAATTTTATGTGTGTGCCAAATAAATGCTTTTACGTGATAACGTCATATAAATCGACGAACGTTTGCCTCATGCACGAAAAAGCATGACTCATTGTCACGTACCGCCTAGCCGAGCGTGCAAGCGAGAGCGCGGAACAAGTGATAGAGAGGCATAGCTGAGCGTGCAAGCGAGAGCGCGGAACAAGCGATAATGTTTTCTTATGACGTTATCACGTAAAATTATCGTCCGTAAACCGACTTTACGGGCAACCAATTTTTTTCTTTCTTTCTAAATAACGAGTTTACTGTACTGAAGTAAACGAAGTGTAGGTAGACCCCCACTCGATGAACAGACAGGCGATCTCAAGCGAGTCGCTGGCAGCCGCTGGAGTCAGGCGGCACCAGTTCGTGTGCTGTGGCGATCCTTGCAAGAGACCTATGTCCAGCAGTGGACATCTATTGGTTGAGACGAACGAACGTCGAACGAAATAACGAGTCACCTGAACAAGCTTGCGGTGGCAGGGGGAAGATGAGCGTGGTGGAGGACTTGCGGCGGGCGACGGCGCAGCCCAGCGACTGCGGCTTGAAGCTGCGCAGCTGCTGCATGAAGTCGCTGCACTCCATCAGGAAATAACGAGTCACCTGAACAAGCTTGCGGTGGCAGGGGGAAGATGAGCGTGGTGGAGGACTTGCGGCGGGCGACGGCGCAGCCCAGCGACTGCGGCTTGAAGCTGCGCAGCTGCTGCATGAAGTCGCTGCACTCCATCAGGAAATAACGAGTCACCTGAACAAGCTTGCGGTGGCAGGGGGAAGATGAGCGTGGTGGAGGACTTGCGGCGGGCGACGGCGCAGCCCAGCGACTGCGGCTTGAAGCTGCGCAGCTGCTGCATGAAGTCGCTGCACTCCATCAGGAAATAACGAGTCACCTGAACAAGCTTGCGGTGGCAGGGGGAAGATGAGCGTGGTGGAGGACTTGCGGCGGGCGACGGCGCAGCCCAGCGACTGCGGCTTGAAGCTGCGCAGCTGCTGCATGAAGTCGCTGCACTCCATCAGGAAATAACGAGTCACCTGAACAAGCTTGCGGTGGCAGGGGGAAGATGAGCGTGGTGGAGGACTTGCGGCGGGCGACGGCGCAGCCCAGCGACTGCGGCTTGAAGCTGCGCAGCTGCTGCATGAAGTCGCTGCACTCCATCAGCGCCACGTCCGCGAAGTGCAGGTCGCACAGGATCTGGTTCTTGAAGCGGCGCGCGCGTTTCTGGACATGACAAATCCACCATATTGGGTCTGGACATCGATTTTAGTTATTGACGACCTCCCTGGCGCAGTGGTAAGTGCTGGGGTCTTATAAGTGGGAGGTCCCGGGTTCGATTCCCTGCAGTGACAATTTGGGATATTATAATTTCTAAATTGTCTCTGGTCTGGTCTAATGGGACGCTTCAGCCGTGGTTAGATATCTCCTACCGACAAAACCGTGACCTACCGAAAAAAAAAAATAGATCATCGAAATTATCTAGGAACAAAAAAAAAATCATTTTTATATCTTTACACTTAGTGACGTCACAAACTTGTTGTCCTGGGCGGGCAATTGTTTGTTACCTTTTTACAGCGCAACCGCTCAATCTTTTGATGAACGCAGATATAGTTTGCATCCTGGATACGGGTATATAAGAATTAAGATACTTTTAATACTGGAAAAATATTATGCAACTGCGGTAAAACCAATTTAAAAGCATAAATTACACATTTACTCGGCAACAGTTTGACTAATTCTAACAAACAGCAATTGCGCGTCAATTCGAAAGTTCGAAAAAGTGTTATAAAACTTCGGTAATTCCGCTTTCAATAAAGTGAAATAAAAAATGTAATATATGTAATTTGAGCTCTGTAATATGTATTTTAATGTAACATTTTGACATCAATTGTTCTCTTAAACTCTAAATAGCTCGGAAAAATACCTAACCTCTCATAAGTTTGCACAGATTTATACCTACCCCTAATTGGATACGATAAGGCATCCTAACGGATCAACAAACCGCTTGGCAGTACAGTAATTTTGCTGTTAACATGATCGTTAGCAAACATTCTATTTGACTTTGACATTGATGTAGGAATAATTAAAAATAGTTCATTTATTCTATTTATAATTAAAAATTATTTTTTTTAATTACTCCTTGCTCTATTTGAAGGCAGAGTTAATTAAAATTTTCTGTGTAGGTATAACAAAGGGGAATTTAAATGATGAACGTTGCCCCTTTATGCTGTTAAGTTGGTTCTATCACCTTAATTAACTCGTGTGCATAGCTTTTATTACTTGTTTACTTCCACGCGCGCTAATTAAAAAGAATCGGTAGATAAGTAATTTAAGCGAAAACGCGAGGCAATTACTGGAAAATTTCTAATTGTTACATTATAATGATAATTGGTAATACTTTAATTTACTTACTTTTTGTTGTATATTGTAGTTGTACTTGCTATATCAAATGAAAGCAAATTTTTCGTAATCTAGCAACAATGTAAAATAGAAATGTCTTTCTTAAGTAAACATTATTACAGACTTTATGAAGTTTTTTATTTATGTAACTAAGTATATCATTTGAATAAAATATATGTCATTTGTTAGATATCATAATCAGGAGTTTAAAATATGAGTATTAAGGTTGATAAGTAGTTAAGTAACAACTAAGTTTTTCACAGAAACATTATCTAGGCGCACGAAGTGCGCCAGGCCAAGTTCCTCCGGCCTTGTCGCATGAGTGTGTTATAAACACGATCCATTTCGAGCTGTTTTGACCCTCCTCATAACTCTGGTTCGCGGGATAGTAATCCTACGAAATTTGAAATATAAGTTAAACTCGTGGATGTGATGATAAATTGAAAGTTTCAAATTTTCAAGTTGAACCGTTTCTGAGATACAGAGGTTTGAAAATCACATAAAACAAGACCTACTCACTGACTGATCAAAATTATGACGCACTTCCCGTGTATGCGGAATGTTGAAATTTGGTAAGAAGATGAGTCTTAGTGTGTATATGAAGGAAAAAATCGAAAAATGTCCAAAAGTTGCATCAGACACTGACCAATTCAAAGATATATAAAAATCTGTCTGTTCCCACATCACACAAAAAATACTGAACAAATTTTCATTTTGTTTTAATAAATGTATTTTACTTTATTCGAAGCTATATATGGTTCTTGTTTCATCGAAATCGGTGCACTATTTAGGGAGATATGACTTTTTAAGTTTTCTAGCAAGGGGTCAATCTTACTGGTCTTGAGTTCTAATAAAAAGTAAAGTGTAGGTAAATAATAAAACTCCAAGAGGTATATTTTTTTATCGAAGTCGCGGGCGCGATTTCGTCGGCGTGGACTACACAAATTTTAAAACCCTATATTACCCCCTAAGGGGTTGAATTTTCAAAAATCCTTTCTTTGCGGATGTCCTACGCCACATTAATAGCTATCTGTGTGCCTAAGCCCGTTCCTTCCAGTAGTTTGAGATTCGTCTTTGCCAATAAAACCAGAAGCGCGATTTTCTTAATAATTTTGATAAGCAACCTTGACCCAAGTCAGGAAATGGATGGGTGGCCGACTTTGGAGGTTTGGAGGAGACTTTGGTGTCCTGTTGATTCCGGCTACTAGGTATCATAGGTATCACTAATATCTAATACTATTCATTAAACTTAATGAGAGTCAAATACTCAAAATCTTCTCTTAGTTAAGCCGTATGGTTCTAAGTTCTGAAACTGACCACTGAGTGGAAATACTCTGGAGTGGAGTTTCTGTTATCTGTGATTTTGACAGACAGACGAACAAAATAAAAATTCACCCAATTAGAACAGAGAAAGCGACTTTGTTTTATACTATGTATTGAAGATTAAACCACATCTAATCAGACCGTAAAATGTGATAGGGTTCTATTCCTAATTATACTGAAGCGTAAGAGACTAGAAAAAAGACTTCATTATACTTATTGCATTAACTTTGAAATACTTAGAAAAAAGGAGTGAGATCCAAACAAAAACATTTCATGTGAATAATAAGGCCAACTTCCTATCAAAAAGTTTCGGCCATTAAAAGTACTGATATCAAAAATTATGACCAAGTCCCTTGCTAGGCTCGATAAATGAAACCATACAGTTTTAGAAGGTATATCTTCTTCGATCACCCTCAAGCTGTCATACCATTCCTAATGATCCTGTTAAAATATTTTTAAATAATTTATGTCTTACTAATAACACTATAATATGAAGCTCATTTGGGACTGAGAATAGTTTTATTGTTTTCAACTTGGCAACATTTTTTAAATTAAACAAATTCAAAGGAGTGCAAAAATGTTGTCAAGTTGAAAACAATAAAACTATTCTCAGTCCCAAATGAGCTTCATATTATAGTGTTATTAGTAAGACATAAATTATTTAAAAATATTTTAACAGGATCATTAGGAATGGTATGACAGCTTGAGGGTGATCGAAGAAGATATACCTTCTAAAACTGTATGGTTTCATTTATCGAGCCTAGCAAAGGACTTGGTCATAATTTTTGATATCAGTACTTTTAATGGCCGAAACTTTTTGATAGGAAGTTGGCCTTATTATTCACATGAAATGTTTTTGTTTGGATATTTTTTTCTAGAAAGTTCGCTAAACAAAGGGATTGTTGAAATAGATAGCCACCTTAATGTGTCAACCCACATCTAGCGGGAAGAAGTAGAGAGAGTAAACAATTCAAATAGACATTTCAATACAAGAACTTTGGCCGTTCCAAAGAACAAATGGTTTTTATTATGGATGAAATTCGAAGTTTGTGAAGTTAATATTATGTAGAGAAAGTTTTTTATTATTGTCTTTTGTTATTGTTTTGAGCTTATGTTCATAGTAATTGTGCTCAAAATATGATTTACTAGCTTATACCCACGACTTTGTTTGCGTGGACTTAGATTTGAAAAAAAAATTCTTCATACAAATTTTACCACCCATTTTCTGTCCCCATCTCTCTCATTAACCTCCTTGAGGGTTGAATTTCCAAAAATCCTGAAAATAATATTTCTTCATTTTTAATCGAAAACCCAAATACCAATTCTCATGGTTATACTTACCTACAAAAACTAGAAAAAAACAGAACTGTACAAAAAATGTGTAATATACAAAACTGTGTAACGTACAAAAATATTATGGACTTTTGTCACATATTTAACCCATTTAGGAGAAGTATTTCCGGAAATCCTGAAATATGTATTTCTTTATTTTTACGTGAAAGCTCCAATATATACATTACGAGTAAAAGTAGATGCTGCAAATGTTCATGGGTGGCGGTAACCACTTACCGCTTGCTCGTTTGTCCGTAATTAATATAAGAAAAAGAGTATATATTTTCTTGGACATAACTTGGCTACTAATACCTAAACTTTCATCCCCTATCTCTATCATCGGTCAGGACAAGTCTTTTTATACGTAAATAAGTTATTTTTTTAGCATTTTATGGTCACTTCATTTCATGCACAGTACACCCGCGGGATTTTACCTACGAGTTCATTGTTACTTAATTCGTATAGTATCTGCCTATCAAGGCTTAATAGTTTGGAAAGTGTGTGGTTCGAAAAATATATGAGAAATAAAAAAAATATGCTTGAGCTGTACAAATTATTTCCAAATCGTGTGTTGTATACTTACCTAAGTATCCAGTGGTAGTTATATTAAGAGAGACATTATTAATAAGAGAAATGGTGGTTTAAGAAGCTGATGAAGATGTGAATGGTCATGTTGATGTTGAGCAATATGTCAATGTGAATAATGTCAATGATACAAAGCAAGTGAAGAATGTCATTATACTGTTGATCAAGATGGAAATGGTCATCAAACGGATTATGAAAGTGCATTAGAAGATGATGCGGATGATACTCTAATTCCAGAGGACCTCCAAACTTCTTTTCCACCTCTCATCGGTAAAATTTCTAAACGAAACGGTTCCTGAATTTTTCCGTGTCAGGTTGAATGAAAATACTTTTCATCACATGGGCATCGACGTCACAAAGCTTTGAGCGCGACAAAATGCTCGAAAAACGATATGCACGTATGCCGTCAAAGATATTATCCTGATGAATTTGACATGTTGGAAGCTTTCTACCAGCTAACGTCGTTGGAAATACCCTTTTCAAATATTTCGACATTACCTACTCAGCATCCTGTCGACTGTTTTTGTTGTGGAGAACTCAAAATTACAGATTTTTTGATTTCTTAATATTATAAACCCTGTGATTTCCTTTTTTATGTATTTTTGATGATGATGTTTAATCATTGATTGCCATATCATATTAAGAAATGATATCGCTCTAACTTGGTAAATCTTATTTTAAAAACATAGTTAACTATCTGAGATTTAAAGTTAACGTTAACTATGCGTTAATCTATTATTTTGTACTAGCTTTTGCCCGCGGCTTCGCTCGCGTGAATTTCAGTTTTTTACAAATCCTGAAGGAATCGTGGATTTCTGGATCCCGTTCCCGCTCCCTTTTCCAACCTTTATACTTACTTTCAAGGTAGTTTGCTATAGTGATCTACCTATAGCTGTAGCTGTAGATTTGGGTTTTTTCTAAATCTCGCGGGAACTGTGGATTTTTCCAGGATAAAAAGTATGTGCTGAAAGCATGTGCTGTGTGTAAGTATGTTGTAAAGCCTATGTGTTAAGTCAGGGCATTACCTATCTCCATTCAAAATTTCAGCCAAATCGGTTTAGTAGTTGCAACGTTATAGAGTAACAAACATCCAAACATCCAAACATCTAAACATCCAAACATTCACCCTTTCACATTTATAATATTAAGTAGGATGAGATGGCTAAAGATGTTTTTAGGGTTCCGTACCCGAAGGGTAAAAAACGGAGCCCTATTAATGTCACTCGGCTGTCTGTCCGTCTGTCCGCCGGTCACAGGTCTCTAGCTCGCAGACGAAATGAGTTACAAACCTGAAATTTTGGTATTTAGTGTAAAACGTTAACCCAAAATCAAATATTGAATTAGAAATTGAATTAAATTATTTTTCAGGGGGGCTCCCATACATGAAAAAGGAGCCGGAAAAAAAATTTTTTTCTTTACCCTAGCTTGTGGGGTATCATTGTTTAGAGCTCATTAAGTAGAGTACAAATATATATTTTTTTAATTTTTATCTCAAAAAATAAGGGAATGGGAGGCCATCAAAGTTGTCAGTTTTAGACCATTTTTGTGACGGGGGCTATCTCAAAAACTAAACTAGTTGGGAATATGATATTTCAGTATATTATGTACTATATGCTCTATTTAAACAACAAATACTGAAAACAACGATTTATTAAATAGTTTATAAGCTGTGACCAAAATAAACGAACATTTTTTTGGGTTTTTCTTTCACGGTTTGTTGCGATGTCTAGCTCGGAAATTAAATATTTCTTAGACCCAAAATATTATATTGTTCATAATTATGTACGGAACCCTGAAAGAGCGAGGCCCGACTCGCACTTGGCTGATTTTTTATTTCTATGTTCGTCATGCTAAAGGACAGATATACGCACAGTTAATGTAAAGTTTGAAAGTAGGCCCTCGCAGTATCCGTTTTTTTTCCAACACTGTAATTGTTCATGTGATGTAAACGGTGTACTGTTTTTCGCAATTTCGAGATTCAGTGACGAGTGATTGGTCGTCACTTCCCCATTCGTGCTATTGGGGCGCGGGCTTTGTTGTGATTCCTTTGATTAATTTTCCTGAAGGGTTGCGCGATTGTGGATGACCTACTATTGCCTACTTATTACTCTTTAATAGCCGACTACGGCAAAGCCAAAAGGATGGGTTATGATTTTAGCAGTCTATTTATGTATGTACCTATATGTATGTATCCAATTTTTGTATCAGATTCTGTGTGTTCCACAGTAGCGCCTAAACTACAGGGCCGATTTTGATGAATGAGCACATGAGAGTATGCAACAATATAATCAGGCGTAAATGTAGTACGTTACAACAATATAATTGGCAAAATATTTCCGCACGAACACAAAAAAATGACATCTGGCTTTTAACATAAAATAGTGGTAGGTACTAATCTCTGACCATACGCAAGCTGGTATTATAACCAATACGCATGAAATTGCCACAGTAAGTTTTAATTGTATACTGCTTCCAGTGCGGTTCCACGGAATGCCATTATCTATTCTGTGTATTTAACGGTAGCTAGTTTGTGATTATTCCATCCACGAGGGACTGTGGCGAGAACTGGGAAATCAACCGTATCCGATGTCTATTGAAACTTGGTATGGATTTAATCAATATGTACCTAATACCTGAGCTATTTATTTAGTATTTGCCATATTGTTTTCATTTCTCAGTATATTTTTTTTATAATTTGAGCTGTCGCTCAGTGCAAGTGTAAAAAGATTTTCATTTGCAAATTGTTATTTCCTAATCGTCAATTTTCGTATTAAAGAAAAAAAAAATTTTTAAATGAAAAGCTTTAGGTGGTTAAAGTAGGTCCAAAAATTAGGTAAAAAAGAAATAAATAAATAAAGAAAACATTTATCTGATCACAAACATCACACTTAAGTCTAAAATTATTAGACTTATTAACTTAAAAACTGTAACCAAAACCAGTTTGTGGGCGATATTTAAGAACGTAAAAGAAGAAATTGTTTAAATCAGGTGTCAATCCCATAGTCGGGCAGCCCTGGAACAAAATTTTTAGTGATTAATAACAAGCTGAATTTTCGTGAGCAGGTTCGTTTCGACGAGACGAACAACTTTTTTATCTATGAAAATTCTCGATGGAGGTAGCTAATCGAGTGGGGAGGTGTTAAAAATTTTGATTCGCTCGGGTGGGAAATCGTTCCACTAAATTTGTAGGACTATGTAGCTATTTCATTATACAAGTAATTACTAAGCGGCATACAAAAAATCAGCTAGTTATTAATAATGTTTAATCATTTTTATAACCTCATTTTTTGGGAATATTCGGAGTGGAGGATACTGTAGAATATTATTAATAACCAGCTGATTTTTTGTATGCAGCTTAGTAAATACTTGTATAATGAAATGGTCATAATATAGTCCTACTTTAGTGGAACGATTTCCCACCCGAGTGAATCGAAATTTTTAACACCTCCCCACTCGATTAGCTACCTCCATCGAGAATTTTCATAGATAAAAAAGTTGTTTGTCTCGTCGAAACGAACCTGCTCACGAAAATTCAGCTTGTTATTAATCACTAAAAATTTTGTTCCAGGGCTGCCCGACTACCAGATCAGCCTATGAATCAAGCTTTTGCACTGAAATCATTATTTTTTTTCAACTCTTGCATCAGCATCGGTAAACACGTCCTACTCTTGCACTTGGTCCCGTTTAATAAGTTAAATACTTAATATTTCATTCCAAGTAAGTTGAACAACATACTTAGATATTAAATGGCTACGTAGCACCGAGAAAGCAGATAAGTACAACAAATATTATTTTAGGCAGTCCTTGCTACTAAGGTTTTCCACAGGCCTCTTAATTGCTTCTGAGCCTAAAGGATAATCGCCCGGCGACTTTATCAGCATAATATATTATATTAAATTATTTAACTTAGAACCATTGACTTTATCAGAAACAGCGGTTAAATGAAAATACAGAAAACAGAACAAACGAGAATAAAAACTTATTACTTATATGTAGCAGGCCACGAAAATCTAAAGAAAATGCAAAAGAAGTAGGTACCGCAATAAAAGTGATTTAACAAAATATTATCATAATAATTAATCTTTTGTCTGATTCGTTTCAGATTGACAAATTATGTGGGTTTTCATGTTTTACTACAGAAAAAAGAAACACTATTTCAATATTTGTCATTAATCTTAGTAGGAGACATTAATAACTTTTCTTTGATTTGTTTAACTTTTAAATGCAAAATTTTACAATTTTACAGCCGTTATAATATCACAGATTTGTTAATTTATCGTAGTCAAAAAAATAGGTCTTGTCTTTTTTATACTCTTTTATCTGTTGGCAAGTACCTATAGGCCGTACATAATACCGAAAATGATTTGGAATCCTTCTGATAAAGCCGTGACTGATAATGCTGCTCTACAAATCTGCGCTCTTGCTGTTTATTAGGTCTAGTATATAGTCCTCCTTACTGTTACTGAGGCCTCCCAGCAGACCAGACCAGAGACATTAAGAAATTTTAAAATACATATAAGATCAATTATGATTCGTGAAGCATCGACGACATCGATGCTTCACGAATCATGATTTATGATTTAAAAAAACGCTTTTCTTTTGAAAACCGTTTTATGAGTCCGTTGCATAGGATTATGTAGAAGTAGCTAGCTACCTGATTGGGTCCGGTGAGGTTCAGCCCACAGGAGTTGCAGCGCAGACATTCCTCGTGGTAATGGTTGTTGTCGTACAGTGGGGACGGCTCTGTAAAGACCAACATTTTAAATACATCCTCATAATTGTTGTAAGCAAAACCACACTTTATTCGGATATATAATATTACAAGGGGTTTTAGCTTAAAACAGACTACTGAAGGAGCGTGATATATGTATATTGTATGAGTATTATGTTAAAATCCAACCGCGGCGCCAAACATATCACAAACGTTTGAACACTTATTTGAACACTTGTTTGAACACATAGGTAGGTATTATGTGGCAGGGATCTTTGGTATTTATTTAAAGTTTGAACACATATTTGCACTTTGCCATCCGGTAGATATCGGTTTTTCTTTATTTTTATTTGAGAAGTCTGTCTGGCCAGTAAGCAAATATGTATTCAAATGTGTGTTCAAACGTGTGTTCAAATGTTTGTTTGTGTCTGGCGCCGAGGTAATGCTGCGTTCACATGCTTGTGACAAACAACATACCTGTGGACCGAATGTTCGCAAGCGTTTTCCGTCGATTTGATTGTCACAAGCATGTGGACGCAGCATAGAATTATTCAAATACCTATTTTAGAGGTATCAAAGCGGTTTATTTCCAAGGCCACTCCATTTTCAACATAGCGCGATGAGTTTGACATCATCTCTCTATAACAGTGCCGCATATTTAAAGACTGAGTAAGATTAACGCTAGTGTTAATATCAATGATCAGGCAGGTTGCATGTCCCCTGCAACACGTAGGCCTTCTTGGGAGTGGGCCTTTAAAAAAACTTTAGTACCTACCACGGATCACATACATACGCTGCGGCATTTTGTATAGGAAGGCTGAAACCTCTAACCATTATAGTCTGTGGACTATAAAAAAGCTTCGATGGGGTGGAAACTTGGTCTGTGCTAATCCTAGCAAGAGACTTATGTCCAGCAGTGGACGTATATCGGTTTATATGATGATAATGACAAAGTATCTAATCCAAGATGTCTAATTTTAGCTTTTCATAAAGGGAAATGTACGAGTATCATTTCACGAGTATTACAGTAATTATGCATAAGTATTATGTCGACTACACGCACTGGTGATTCGCTAAGCATAAGGGATTCCAATCTCATTGGATATGAAAAGCGACGTGCGAGAGAACAATAAAATGATGCGGGCTTGTGTGTGCCAAATTGCTTGCTCCACCACAGATAGTTAAACTTATTAGTGTTAGAAAAGACAAACAGCCCAGTAAAAGAAACTTCAAAATAAATGTCACGTGTTCTAATACTGGTCAAGCGCATCGGAGTTTTTTTATATAATAAATAATTTATTACATGTTTATTGCGACGTTTTAAGTATTTAAATACTTTATATGTCAAAAAATCTTCATAAAAAGGGCATTAATAAACTTACAATTTTATAATGATGCCAATTTAGTTGCAAAAATCCCCAAATCAAACCAGATTGACAGACCAACAAGCAGTTTTATATTTTCCACAATATAGTGTGAAAAGGATAGCTCCATTGAAACATACCAACACAGCCCAGAGACCTTTGTTACACATAAATAAAAGTAAAAAATTATGAAGAGCTGATAACCCTGGCATAACTTGTCGTTTAGCGCGCCAATGTACTCTAGAGTCTAGAGCAACGTGGTGGAATTAAGCTCTACATCTCTTGAATTTAGAAAAGAGGAGACCTATGCCCATTTTATTGGTTACTCGATTAATAGGCTTTTTCTTAACTACGGCTACTTCGCATTCTATTGTTAGTTTTCTTCTAGCCTAAGAATTTTATCTGTAGTATAAAAATGTTCCTAATGGCCGCTCTACTATCTGAGCAAATCTCTCTGTTGCTCGCTGAAAAGTAAAAGCGTTCTTTTTGGCGAGATGCCAGGGAGCATACAGAGGGAGTTAACAGAGGGAGGGGATTTTTGTGGACCCTTGAATTTTAAATCAAAATTCTGAATGTCACGGTGCTGACAGATTATAAAAAAATGTTATAAAGCTTTTTGCATAACACGTCCACATTGTTTAATTTTGTTATAATACACTGCAAAAAATGTTATATAAATTACACATAAAGTGTGAACGCGACATGTATACCTACTTTGTATAGATGAATAATTCAGTTCTAATGCAGTCTTACTGAATCAACGGTAAAATAAATTTTTAGTATGGCATGGCACATTATTGGAGTAGCGTACCAGAAAACGTGAGCTGCAGGTTTGATCTTGGACTTTAGTGCCGTTATATTTTAATTAAATAGTATTATTTTGTTAAACTATTGTTTGCTTAACCCTCATTTGTATATATTTTCTAACCTACTAACAAACCAAAATCAATTTTATTACTAATGGATTTAAAAAATTTGCTCTTCCGTCTTTTATAATAGTTTATTTATTAAATCATTATTCATACTTAGTACGAAATGCGTTTATCTTGTTCACAATTTGGTTTAGAGAGACCATTCACAAGACAAGAAATACGATTTTCATTTGCTTTATAAATCATCTATTTCAATCATCTCATTCTTTTGTTATGTTGACTACAGCTGATTAGTCGAGGAATCACTAATACGCTTTTAGATGGTAGAGTAATCTTAATTAATTATTACTTACGAGAAAACAGTTTCCAGAAAATATTTCTTTAATGTCTCGTACATCTAAAACCTAAATGTAAATGTTACTTATTCCGTCATAAAGATACACCCACAAATTTTATTGATGTATTAAACGTAGGCTATATAAAATAGGTAATAATTAAAGGCAGTAAAGTTGGCTGCGAATAGGTATTTCCATTCTTTATAGCACCCCACAATGCTCCGTTATGTTTATTTCAATTGTAACAGTCGTTTCAGCCAAAAAATATAAGCTTACCTATTAGGTTTTTCAACTGTTCTGCGGGCCAGTTGGCATTTACTGCACATGTATTCAAAATTGTTTTTTGTTTTTAAACCCACTTCAAAAAAAAGGAGGAGATTCTCATTTCGTCAGAATCTTTTTTTTCCCCGATTTCTCAAAGATGCCTGAACCGATTTGGAAAATTCTTATTTTGTTAGAAATCTCCCGTCTGACGTGAGTGTTTTTATCAAAAAAAAAACACTTTCAATCGCAAAACTACAAATGCCTATAATTTCCATCACTATATTTTATTTATTTTATGTATTTTGTTTACAATATGTCTTAAATCCTCAAATGTATTAACTATTTGCCTTTGTCAGCTATAAATACGAAGCCCAAACTTATGTGACTTCACTTTGTAATAGCTTCCAACACGTAAGCTATCGGTGACAATTACATGTAGCAATCGTAAAACACTCACGCGGCAATAAATATGTAATTACTTAGTAAGTTTCAGTTGCTCTAGGTAAGCCTATATCCGACCTTGTAAAAAACTAACTTTTTATTCATTGCAGCCACACGCTTGACCACGATCACAGGACAAAACGATGATGTTGCCTGAAGTGAAATTTTGGTTTAAGTCATCATCATTATCAACCAATTATAATTACCGGCCCACTACAGGGCACGGGTCTCCTGTCGGAATGAGAAGTGTTTAGGCCATAGCACTATGTGCAGATTGGTTGATTTTATACGCCTCCAAAACGTTATGACGAACTCTCAGGCATGGAGGTTCCTTCATTTTGCTTCACCGTTAAAGCGCTAAATATTTAATTGCTTAAAACTCACATAAATTCGAAAAGTTGAGGTGCGTCCCCTCGAAAGGGAGGCCGAAGTTTCAACCACTAGACTATCGCTGCTAAAAGAATAGTTTTAGTATGACCATCTAATAATAATAAGTGTCTCAGATTACCTAAGGCAAGTTTATGTGTCCCCTACACGAATAAAATATGGAAACTTATGTGACATAACTTAGTAATAGTTTCCGACAAGGTTTCGGGGGACACTTCCAGCACTTCGGTGACAATCATAATACACTCACGCTCAAATATCTTTACGGTCCATATAAATGTCCGTTATGCGTGGAAACTTGATATATTATTATTGACGCTCATTCGTAACGGTCGCCACACTTCTGCGGTTTTATTTTGATGGACGCAGCAAGTATCTTTAAGTACAACTTACTATCGAAGTGGTAGTTTGTGGATGTTTATTTCAAAACTTTAAATTATACATGCAGCTTTTTAGCTTACGTATAAAATTCCGACACAACTTCCACTTTTTCGTATTCGCCTAAGATTCTTTTATAAATAGGGTTGAAAGGAGGAGATCGCTTAGTGATAAATAAAATAAAATAAAAATAAATAAAATAATTTTACTGACCCATATAAAATAAAGTACGTGATACAAAATAAAAAAGTATAATCAAGAACTTTCTATCTATCTATTTATTGCTAGACAATTTTTTTCTTACTGTACTAGAAATTCAAATCACGTCTACAATTTGTATTACGGAGTTCATGTGCTCGCGTGAGTGAAACAATTATGGTGTATTTTATTATTGTCAAATGAATTCCAAAGCTCTACGGTATATAAAATACCATTTAACTAAAGTGTAACAATTTCATTAAACATACCTACCGATTTGAGGATTGCCATCAAGATTACAATTTCAAATCCCGCAGGTATCTAAGTTATCTATATATTTATAAAGTGTTCTAATCTAAATCTAAATGATGCTAACAACATTTAGGTATCTATAGGTTCAAATATGTACGCTGTTTTACTAAGTACGTTACTTTGTCACTCCACGCGTCTGGTTGTTTTTTTGTTTTTATTCCAAAATATATTTTTAGAAGTCCTTAAAAATGTTATATTATTAATTTATATAAACTTTGTATTTAATATTACAGCACGTCATCCCATACAAATATTTTTAACTTGAGTAAGTATTTTTTGTGAAAATGATTTATATTTTGAATCGGTTGCATTAACCCTTATTACTAACAAGCGGACACCCGCGACTTCGTTCGCGTGGATATATATCTATTGGTTTTTAAAAATCCCGTAGGAATCATTTTGTTTTTCCTAAGCTCCTTTGAGCTCATACCATGCTAAAAACAATTAAAAGTTCACTGGCGGATGTTTAGGTAGATCAAAATGTAAATATCCGTCAGTGAAAGTCCCATCAAAATCGATCCAGCCTTTTAGAGATTAGTCGGTAATCTTTAAAATATTTACTTTCTAACAAAAAAAGAATGAATGAAATCGGACCACGCGTTATTGAATTACAGCTAAATACACGTTTTGACTTTCATCCCCTCTCCCTAAGGAACCGTGCTGAATTTCAAGATAAAAAGTATCCTATATGTTACTCCGTAGTATGAACTTAAATCGTACCAAGTTTCGTTTTAATCCATTCAGTAGTTTTTGCGTGATGCGCGAACAGACATACAGAAAATAATAAGTACTAGGTAATAGTAATAGTATAGAAATAACATTACGTCGCTAAGACAAGGAATATTTTGAGTCTGAGAAAGGTCATCCGATAGTAAATAGAAACTTTATATACGGATACCTCTTACTTAATCAGCTATTGATATCCTGGAAGTTTTTGAAACGGAAAAACCAGTTTTAGGAAAATATCACGTAGTGACAAGTGATCATCAATCAATAGTGGTTTAGCTAGTGGAATTAATTAATCCGTATTTGTTCTCTCACCGATTCACTACCAATTTGGAAATTAAACATAACATGACAAATCAGATAAGTAATTTATTTTTTCCTACTTATAATAAAAAATGTTTTTTTTTTTAACATTATATTTAGTTAAATTAATTTATTTGATGTTAAACTGTTTCTAAATTTAAATTCTAAAATTCTACACTCACCATAGTTTTCCAGTTTGAAACCTGCAATCTTGAAACAAGATTTTCTAAAATATAATTTAATTTTGCTGCTTTTAAAATAACTATACTATTTGGTGTTTTATTTTCTAAGAATAATTATTTAGTATCTACTTTTTGTTTAAGCCAAAATCACGCTATGCAAATACTGTTGTTGTAATATCACACTTAACCACTGTCCGGAGACTATGTCTACACCACAGCACTAATATACGATTAAATCGAAAACTATGCTTGCAAAAATCCAAAAAAATATACTATATTAAATATATATTCCCGATTCGTATTCGATGCTCGCTAGATCCGTTATATAGAAACTGATTCGTTGTAGGTATACACTCGTGGAGACAATATCGCCCAACGTTGGTCCGCAAATATTTACTCGCAATTGTGGGGCCTGTCAGTGTAACGTTGTAGAGGTTATTCGTTGTGTACGGCACGTCACTTTCGCTTTAGTAAACATGGCAGCGGGCAACAGATGACAGCTCGCGGGCGGGCGGGCGGTCCTGCGCCGGACGGCCGCGCTCGTCTCATCCCGTTCCCGACACTTCCTAGGTCCGCGCGAACGCGCCGCTGGCACGGAGTGCGGCAAGGCGGCTGTCGCGGCTCGCCCGCGTGCACTGACGGCTGACGCAGGTGGCGCCACCGCTCACCATCCTTCCCGTGATAAAAAGGCCTCCTCTTCTCCGTCGATAAAACAGTCGTCACACCGGCACCGTTAGAGAGAGATGTCAGAAGTTCCCGTCAATCGATTGGCCGGCGGGAGTGGGCGGGGATCGAGCACGTGGCTAGTTCATTTGTATTGTGATCGTGGGAGCAGGTGAATAGAAAGCTCTAATAGTTAGGTGGATTTTAAGTTATATTCACTGTTATCATGCACTAACGTGCAATATAGCATTATAAGCTTAAACTACATACTAGATATAGCTATGCAATTGTAAAGAACACTTTTTACAAAAGCAAAGTTGATATAATTTTTGGTACGCAAAAGTTTGGAATTTTTACGAGGTCAAACTTCTTAGTTTAATCTTTGTAGTAGTAGTATGTTTGCAGTGTTTATTACTTTTTGTAAATTACCTATATTTTAATTGAAATAAATTTTATGGTAAATGAGAATTAAATAAAAATGTTATGATTTAAAAATAAACTACTCACCAGTCTGTGTACTGGAATCGAAGAACGTGCTGGTCGTCTCGACGGTCATGGTGCCGATGGTGCCGTCTAATATTTGCGTAGACGAGTCTCGGCGTCCGCGAGCCCGCATGCACGCATCGTCGCTCTGCGAGCTTTGCCGTCGGAAGTTACGGCATCGTATCATTTCCTCCGTCGTAGACTGCCGGCGAAAACCGCGCGCTATCAATATTTCTTCCGTCGTTGACTGCCGCCTGAACATTGTGCGTTCAGGCGGCCTCGCACATGGACTAGGATCTCGACTGGAGCACGAACTCGATTCTGGACTTCTATTTCGACCTACCCGAATGCAAGACGCCTGTCGTCTTAAACGACTTCGTCGTCGTGCTGCCGACGGACTCAATTCACCACCGCCTGCTCTGTCGGGGCTGAGCTGATTTCGTTCCCGCCGTGGCCTGGCTGCTGAGTCAGGGCTCAAGGAGTCCCGTCTCGCCCTTCCTGCATCGTCTGGCTCTAATGTAGGTCCGGAATCCCGACGTCGCGTACCAGGCGGACCGATAGGGTCGTCGAATGCTGTCGCTTGTCGCTGTAATCGACCCAGTCTACGTTCTGGACTAGCAGCCGTCCTAGAGTCTCTTCTTGCTCGACCGCATTGTGTTGTGGAGTCTCTTCGGCCACCTAAGTTTGGCGGCGATCTTCCACCGGGCGTTGCTTGTGTCCCTTGAGCTGTTGAAGTTGATGGGGTGGCTTGGGTACCTTGCGAAGTATTAGTGGTGGGGACCGTAGGTGAGGTTGGTGAAGGTGTCACTGCAGATGTGATGATTGTCGGCATGGTCATTGGTGGACATTCGCCATCTGACCGACTCGGCTCGTGCACAGTAACGACAGTTACAGACGGTGGATGAGTTGAAGGTCCGGGATCTGATGAGGCGTCCACAAAAGATGGAGGAGCTGGTGTGGGAGGGGAAGCTCTTCTCTTTTTATGAGTTGCAACCACTCGTGGCGGTGGCGCTGCTACAGAATCTCTTCGATGCCTATGTCCGTCAACTGAATCTCTACGTTCTTTGTCATCACCGGAGCCTCGCCTTTTAAAACGTCTCTCTCTAGTAGACATAACTGTGGTGGAATCTTTGCGATCTAAGTAGCCAGAAAAGTCAGATTTAAAATCTTGGGGAGCAGCTTTCGAATCTCGCCGTTTCGATGCAGACGATTTGATTCCAGAGTCTGCGGAGGAGTCACGTCGGCGACGGGGCGGTGGTTCGTGCTTCGCCCAGGGCAGGGATCGGGCGAGATCTGCTAACGTTTCGCGTCTCGATAATGGAGCTCTTTGGCGCCTCGGTGCATTGCTTCCACCGCCTCCCCACTCGCGAAGGATGTCTGTGAGTTGAGCAAGAGACGACCGTCGTCGACGAGGTCCACCTTTAAAATAAAAATTGAACACTTACCCGAAAATTACACTAAATAAAAAATACCTTCATAAATATTCTATTTTTGTTTTTTGCCGACGCGACGGCATGACAGTAAAAGCAGGGTTGGTTTTTCACGCGTGAAACGCGGATTTCAGTATCCCTACAGCTACTCTAGCGGCACGCTATGATGGCCGGTTTGACGTTTGTCCGCTCATGAAGTTCCGTATTAATTGATAACGACTTTGAAGGAAATAATTGTATTACTTTATTGACGATAGTGATGTGCAGAGATTCATAAATTTTATCGAATGTAGTTTTAGGTTTAGGACTCAAAATTTATTTATTAAATTGATTTCTTAAATGTATACAAGTGTAGAAAAATCAGTTTGCACCATTTAAGGGGTGAATGTACTTGTGAATATGAACAATTTTCACTATGTGGACAAACCTCTGAAATCGCAAAAAAATATCAATAAATTTTTAAAAATGGAATCTAATACGATCGTCACATAGGATCGCTGGCTAGCACAACTACTACCTCCGGCAAACTCGCGTCAATGCTCAATGCAAAACAAAGCAGTTTCGAATTGACGTTGCTTCGAAAAGTATAAACTGTCAGTGCAATGCGATTGTGATATAGTTTTGACCTGGCTTTGGATTTCAAATATTGATACTGCATTACTGTTGACCCTTGCTCGTTAATTTGGACTCTGTTCAAGCCCTTTGTTGTGGATTTCGTCGATATGACCGAACGTACGCAGAGAACTGTTCTAAATAGTCAGACACGTGAGTTCGTAATACGCCTTCGTAACTATTTCGATCGTGAAGCTCAAAATGGAGGGCCAATTTTACCTATAACGTCAGTGGTTGAACGCGTAGCTGATGCGCTTAATATTGGACAACGAACTGTTAGACGGATAACTAAAAAAAAATATGGCGAGACTGGCACAGAAGAAAATAAACTTCACACACCAAAAAAGAGAAAACGAGCAAAACCAGTCGTAGGCATCGATAGCTTTGATGCCGATGCTATCCGAAGACATGTTTACGGCTACTATTTACAGAAGGAGTATCCAACAAGAAAAAAGTTGGTGCATTCACTGAAGGAAGCTGGATTATTCTTCGGTGGGGAAAGTTCTTTAACGAAGATTTTGAAGACCATTGGATTTCGATACAAAAAATGTAACAAACGCAAAATATTGATGGAAAGATTTGATATAGCGATGGCAAGGTATACTTTTTTACGGCAAGTGAAAGAAATCAAAAATTGGCAAAATGTTGTGTTCTTGGATGAAACATGGCTTAATGCTAACCATACTGTAGGCCGTTCTTGGAACGATGACACAGCAGCATCTACTTCCAAAGTTCCTGTAGGAAAAGGATCGCGACTTATAATTTGTCACGCCGGAACCATCAACGGGTTTGTCGAAGGTTCTCTCATGGCTTTTGCGTCAAAAACCACTGGAGACTATCATGAAGACATGAATGGAGAAAAGTTTACTGAATGGTTTACCTCAATGTTGTGTAGCCTCCCTGAACCATCTATTATAATTATGGACAACGCCCCATACCACTCGATGCAAATTGACAAGCCACCTGCCCAATCCCAAAAGAAAGCTGATATCGTCGCATGGCTTCGTAAAAATGGCGTAGATGCAAACATGAATATGTTAAAAGCGGAATTAGTACGTCTTTTAAAAGAAAACAAACCAACCAAGATCCGATACGTCATTGACGAAATAGCATTAGAACATGGGCACAGAGTTATACGGTTACCGCCTTACCATTGTGAGTATAATGCGATTGAGTTGGTGTGGGCTCAAATTAAGGGATATGCTGCAAGACACAATACAGAACCCCCATTTACCACAAAAAAAATGCTAAAATTATTAGAAGAAGCTTGTGAACATGTGACTAAAGGAGACTGGGAAAAGGTTGTGAATAGAACTGTTAAATTAATAAGGGAAGATTATGAAAGAGATGTGAAAATAGATAATATTATAGAAAACGAACATATAATTATTAATGTATGTGATGATAGCAGTGACGACAGTGAAAATAGTAGTATGGACGAATCTGATTAATTATGGCCTTTTGTGGCACCTTTTTTGGTATCTTTTGTATTCATATGTTTCTTGTGTGCATATAAAGTATGTATATTCATTTTCGTTCAAATATTCAGTTCGTTCAAATAAATTAAATAAACATATACATTTTTGTTTTATTAAACCTATTTAATCAGGTACAAAAACAAAACTTAATTGTTTTTTGTTCGAGAATAAATTGACATTCCACATCACTATTGTAATGTGTCAAACCGGCCATCATAGCGTGCCGCTAGAGTAGATAGTATAGTTAATAGTTATAATAATCAATGAGGTGTCTGTCAATATGTCATAACTGTACCATGGTTATAGGCTAGCTTTTGTTTTTATTTTTAGTTCGTTTCTTACGCAGTTATGTTTTGTTTTTTTTTTTCAACATTAGGTATGCTTGTTCACGATGATGGCAATCACCAATGAGGACTAATACGGTTTTTTAAGACTTTTAGTGATGATAATAATATGTATCCCAACTGAATTTCTCACGGCACTTTCTCAAACGATGCGGAGACTAGCTATATTATAGTAGACACAAGTAATATTACTCTACGGCAATCTCTATTCCTTCACTCTCATAGTCCGATGGGATGCCAATGTGACACGACCGGAGAGAGATGAGGCGCAGGACCGATGGCTTTGCGTGCTCCAGCAGCAGCAGGCATATTTACCCCTGGGCTGGTCGGAGACATCGGGCTCCGGTGGAGAGAGACAGCAGACTTGCGCTGCCGAGTCTCTGCGACTGCCGAGGCGCTGCCGGAGGGTTGTCTCTTCCAGAGTGGACCGCGTGAGCTCGTCCCAACCGTTCCCTCCGGCCCACACGAGTCCCACTTGATGGGACAGGATCGGTAGATTGCAAACGAAGCATATCGCAGTCATCGTCCTGTCAAAATACAATCAGTTAATAACAAAGCAAAATCTAGCAAAATAAATTATTCGGGGGATATATTATAATGGACCCTACGACTTGGTTATTGAACTTAGGTGCATAATAGTATAGCAAAAAAAATATTATAGGGATTTAGGTATAATGCGCCCAAAAAGTTTGTTATCGAACTTTTAAGTGCTTAAGTGTATTTTTCGTGGGCATTTTTTGGGTTCACTCACGCTTTATTGTTGCGAAAATGCGTAACGGGATACATGTTAGCGGTTTCACGAGCTACTCTGAACACAGACCGCGGAGGCGCATATCATGCCCTTGTTTTCGCATCACTGGGCTGTATGCTTAGTCTCACTCTTTGCATAGTGGCAACGATGATCGAAATTCGAGTATCTACACACAATGACTTCAGAGCAAAATGAACCCAAAGACTCTTATTTTAAAGTCGTAAATTAATAGTTTCTAATTATTTTACAACGTTTTCGAATGCCGAATGTATTGGCGAACTCAAACCTTAATATAAGCCATTTTAGGTCCATTTTACTCTGAAGTCATTGTGATTCGATCAATAGTATGCTATAAAGTTTCGGAGCGATGCAAGGTGAGACTAAACATACTGATAACTGAACGAGCGTGGCGATATTAAGTAATAACCGCTCCCATGCGTGACGAGTGACAACATAACATTATCTATTGAGCCAATATACCATTGATGGATCATTTTTAACCCCCGACGCAAAAACGACGGGGTGTTATAAGTTTGACGTGTCTGTGTGTGTGTGTGTGTGTGTGTGTGTGTGTGTCTGTCTGTTCCCCTGTGGCGCTCAAACGGGTGGACCGATTTGAATGCGGTTTTTTTTGTTTGAAAGGTGAATTAGTCGAGAGTGTTCTTAGCTATGTTTGATGAAAATCGGTCCAAGATGGCCGCCGCTACAAAATGGCGGATGATATATTTTTTTACAACTCCCTTGATATGGGTATCAAATGAAAGGGCTTGACTAGTAAGTAGAATAGCACTATTGCAAATTCAAGATGGCCGCCGCCACTAAATGGCGAATGTCGGGGGTTTTTTAAATTTTCAATTTACACTTGTTATATTTTTCCAGTAGGTATCCATTACTCGAAAGAAAAAACCCAATTTGCTTTCAGAAGAACTTGTGTCTTTTACCAGCGTAAAGGCTGGGCAAATTGCAAGTCATTCAGAATTGGCCAATTCTAGTGGACTGTATACAGTGTAATATTCGCTTAAGTGTACTTCAGATAGGAGGTCAGTAGTTGTTTAATCATGTTTATCATGGCCGCTCGCCGTAATAATTACACAAATTTATCGTCGGACAGAGGTATGATTGATAATAAAGCGGCATTATTGCGTCGTTCGGGCGAGTAGTGATGCGTCGATAAGCCTATCTATTGGCTATTCGCCTGAGTGACTCCCTCCTTGACATGGCTAAGAACGCTTCGGCACCGCAGAAGGCTGTATCAATTGGCAGGGATGGAAGTTTGAATGTGTTCAATCGATTTGAAATTATCTGCTCAGTGAGCTTCAAGCGTATGCTAAGTGAACGAAGATCATAACCTGATAAAGCCAACTGCGAATAATCGTGTATCTACTACCCTCAGAATTTTAACTTTCATACATAACATTTCAACATATTATTTGATACATAACATTTCAACATAACAAACTTTCATGATATTTGGTCAGATGCTGAAAATATAATTATGAACGCCATCTCATAGTTTCTTGTGTTACTACTTGAGCTAAACGCTTTTTACGTCGCGACGCGCTTCTGTCCCACGTTAAATGTATTTCGGACTTAACATATTTTAATTACAACTAGGAAGGAATTAATTTGATAGGAACTTACTAGAGCTACTTACTGTCGAATGAGATGTTGTCTACTTATACATATTGTATATTTATATTGAGTTACTGTGCAAGTTGCAAGTGTGCAAGATATTCGAGTTCTAGTACCGTTTTCAAAGTTTGCAAGCTCGGAATAACCGTACTGAGATTCTACAAGCTAAGCTACGTAAAAAAAAAATAGTTGTTGTAAGCAGTCATGCTACGATCTGCATCCGAGTCTACAAAGCTACATTATAGCCATCGGAAGTGCTAACATGCGACGCACGAGAAAATTATCTCTACACTTTTTCTCGACGAATACAATAGAATTTGACGAGAAAAAGTGTAGAGATAATTTTCTCGTGTGTCGCATGTTAGCCGTGCGGGTAGCTACGCGATATACTGATGCAAGGAGGAACCGCTACGTGTCTCAGTCTACAAGCTACGAAACGTAGCAAATGTCGCTACATAACTGTGTGCTTAGTCTAAGATCGGAGCACTCGAAAACGAACTCGAAAACTATTGATCGAATCACAAGTGAATTCAGAGCAAAATGAACTCAAATACTCGTATTTTAAAGTCGTAATTCCATAGTTCGAATATGTATTTTACAACATTTCTGCTTGGGGCGCTCGTTGTGTTCGAATGCTGAATGTATTGGCGAACTCAAACCTTAATACAAGCCATTTTAGGTCTATTTTACTCTGAAATCGATCAATAGTTTTCGAGTTCGTTTTCGAGTGCTCCGATCTTAGACTAAGCACTCTGTATACTTCCAAAAATGCTTGTTCGAAAAATATACTATCCCTTATGTAGTATTCAGTATTATCCACGTTTAATAATACGATCAAATTACATTGTAAGTTCACAAATTGAGTTGATAATGCAATTTGGTGTGACTTTTGACATCAAGACACACGGTCGTGTGCCGCAAGCCAAGTTCGAATAAGAAAAATTTCTTATAAGTAGGTATTACGTTGGGAACATAGAAAACTATTCAGTACTGATTTCTTGTCTTTTTTTTTGCTCGCTAATTCTTCATAATGGATTTTTAAAATGTTTATAATAAGATAGTGATAATTTCTAACAAGCATTAATTTGTTTATGATTAAATTCAAAATTGTGATATTGAAAATAAGCTGTGCTAAATAACCTTATACTAGTATACATACAGCATAGCGTTTCGCTACGTGAAAAGTGAAACAGGTGAAAATGAGGCTAAGGATGCGGGAAAACGCGTCGCGTCAATGGTTAAAGTTACAATACGGTTACCGTTAAAGATTATCATAAATAAAAACCGGCCAAGTGCGTGGCGGGCCACGCGCAGTGTAGGGTTCCGTAGTCACAATCCTCGAAAAACAGATATAACTCATTAACCTGTGAACCCTACTTAGCCATGATAGTTTTCCTTTAAAATTGATTACATATACTACTGCTGTGAATTTTTTCAAGTTCCTATATACTGCCATTTGGCTGATAGAGGGAGGGGACACTTGACTCTAATAAAAATTAGCACTTTAAAACATCATATTTTACAAACGCATCTAGAAATCGATAAATGATGTTCCCACACCCACAGTATTTTTAAAAGACCTATTCAACGATACCCCACACTATGGGGTAGACGAGAAAAAAAATATTCATCCCCACTTTACATGTAGGGGAGCTACCCTAAAAAAAATATTTATCAAAATTTTATTTCACCACTTTTTCGGCGTGATTAATATTTATACCCATGTCAAATTACAGATTTCTAACACTAATAGTCTCTGAGATTAACCGAGGACGGACGGACGGACAGACAGACGGACGGACATGGCGAAACTATAAGGGTTCCTTGTTTACTACGGAACCCTAAAAAGCATAATAGGTTCCAAATAGGCAGGTTTCGTTAACTTTAGATCAAAACTTTTTACCCTTATTCTTAAACATAGTACGATTATCAACTTGTGGAAACCTTTCTGCTGTTTGTTTTGGTGGAAACTTTAACCTGTAACGTAACTTTAACCACCTATATTATGCAAAGACACGTCTTAATGACAGATTTATCCGTAATTTGAAAAGTATTATTACTGTGGATCCTCACATTCTTGCATTACAGGTCATCGCGTACATACAACACGACGCGTTTGCTTGGATCAGCTTGGAGCGCTAAGTTTTCCTATTTAGGCCGGCCGCAGATTATCAAAAATTGTCCTTCATAAATCTTGCTATTTCATTCATCCGGCGATCATTCGAAGGGAATGTGCGATCAGGCATAATTTCGATGATTCCCGTACAAAATGTATGAGCAGAGCAGAGTCTCTTCCGGCGCGCGTCAAAATTTTTCTGACAGACGATTTCTCATAATATGCGGCGCACCTTAGGGTTTTGTTGCATGCTAGGAACTTTAGGGGGGACCTGTAGTGGCGTAGTCGAGGTGAAGGGGATTGCATGTCGAAAGCCGGGGCATGGGGGCAGCGCTAACTCACACCGACATACAATATCACATCAAACATTGTACACCTGAAACAATAGGTATTATTAATATTGTTTGTGTTGTGCTGTGTTATTCTCTAAAGCAAGAGTGATCATTTGACTTTTTGATCCTGAATTAACACATAAGACACCAAGGTGAAAATCATTTTATTGCTGCATCAGCGTAGAAATAAAAGATGTGCGCTTCGAAAATAACACAACTATAGTGTTTAATGTAAGAGTCAGAGAGTTTGAACTTTTTCATCGATGAAAAAGTAAAAAATTTAGTGCCTATCGATATGCACTAAGTTTTTTTTAACAATGGTAAACACGACTAATATGTTCTTTTTTTTTTCAACTAAGTAGATGTCAAAGCTTTTTTTTAGTTCATAAAAGGACGGTTTCAAAAATTATTCAATAATTTTTTGTTTTTGTTTTTGCTAAGGTTATTAAAGATGCCGCAGACTTGGAATTAAATTCGTATGTTTTCCAGTGGTCTAATCTTTACCATCTTATTAATGAGTAAGTACCTGAGCTTATCTTGAATACACCAAGCGCCAATTTGGTCCATATTAATTTTTTTGAAGTACTTAAATTACCTAAAAATGAGTACGTTGAGAAATTCGCGTGTATTTCTCGTATTCTAAAAAACAAAGTAATTTTTGTACACAAGGTTGCTTGTAGCGACACACAGTGACAAGCGTCCGTGATACAATTTTCTTGACCTCTCATATTTTGAGCCTCTCCAGGCAGGCTGTTTTGAGGCAGTATTGTAGAATGCCAACAGATGGCAGGAAATATTTTATACATGCCATAGTTCAAAAGTTTTAGGCGTAGAAATGTAGATGGCGCAGCTTGTTTTTTGAGAAAATTATTGTTTCAACAATATTGTGTTCTAAATACTAAAAGAATTACTTTGGATTATGTAACTATTTAAATATGGTTACGATTTTACTAGGGTTCCGTACCTCAAAAGATAAAAAAGGAATCCTTATAAGATCACTTTCTTGTCCGTCTGTCCGTCTGTCCATCTGTCCGTGTGTCACCACCGATTTTCTTAGGAACGGGTGGACCTAGCAAGTTGAAATTTATGCCAAATACTAACTACTAAGGCCTATAGTCCCTATTAGGTGTAGAAAAATTAAGGTCCTGAGTCCACACAATAAAAAGATATGGGCAAATTTAGATTTTCACGAAAACTTGTAAGTACCAAAATTTACCTTCATTTTCAACTTTTTTATTTTTCGGAATTTTCCCTTTACTTGATCTATAATTAAGACCTTGCTTTTAACCAAAATTGACAAATCTAGGTCAACCGGAAGTACCCTATAGGTTTTGGGTCGAAAACCTAAATGGTAGTTCCAGTTGACCTAGAATTACGAAATTTAGCAAAAAGCCAGGTCTTACAGCGCAAATAAAGGAAAAATTCCAAAAAATAAAAAGGTCGGAAATTAAAGGTTGTCCCCATACATACACAGTTGACGCCAATTAAGATAGACCTCTGAGTTGTCCCGTGTGGGGTTGCTGGTCCCCCATCGGGCGCGTCCCCCCGGTGGCGGATGGGGGAACGCCTCCCAGATATGGGAGGTACCGGGGAAACCCGGCGCGGACCAAAACCAGCAGGGGGTTGCCGCTTGGAGGATCCTGGTACTTCTCTGTTCATCAGAGTGGACTGTGGAGACTCCGGGCGGCGACAATTGGGGGGGAGGCTTTCGGGCCGGGAGGAAGAAAACCTCGTTAAAAAATTACAGGAGGGGGTGGAAACGCCCTGCGCGGCGGGTCCGCTGGTCTTTATGGCCGGTGGGCGCTGGCTTCGGCCACCGTCGGGCAACCCGTAATCCGCACTGAGCGGAACCGGGGGCCCCACGCACTGAGCGAGGGGCCGCGAGGAAGAAAACCTCTATAAAAAATTACACGAGGGGTGAACCTCTTGAGGGTCGCCTGCGGGTGTGGCCCTCTTGAGGGTTGCCTCTAGCGAGGAACTCCGGGTGATGGAATGGTGTATCCGTCGCCCGTTGAGACGCCTCGGGTCGGGAGGCGCACCATTATGTTCCTGGTGCGCCTCAGACGGTGTTAGGGGGCCTTTAGGTCCCCCGGTGGAGGGTCTGCCTCGGCGGACGGCGCCGGCTGGGTCGCGGATGATTGCGCAAGTGTACCCGTAACCCAGCCACCAGGCGACACGGAGGAACATCGCTGGGTTTTAGTGGGTATTCTGGCCACTTCTTGGCCTGCCTGAGTCCCACACTACCTTCCGGAAGCGTCGCAGTCCGCTGCGCTACTTCCGAAAGGTGTGCGTAAATGCATTTCCCAGCGTAAAAAAAAAAAAAAAAAAAAGACCTCTGAGTTGTATGAACGCTCATACAATTTAGAGCCCTAGCTTAATTAGCACCTTATCTTTTAAGACGAACTAATGAAAAACAGATTGTACTTATACATCTGGAGTACGGAACCCTCGGTACGCGAGTCTGACTCGCACTTGGCCGGTGTTCATTGTGTGTGGAATAGACTTGCATGCCTTTTACATCAAACTCGAACTCAGTAGGTACCTAGGTAGGTACATAGAAAACCTGTTGAATTTGAAATCTTTTTCGCCCTCAGAGGGAAACTGTCAGAGGAAATTCTAATAATCCCATACCTACTTCCGTACGATAAAAAGCCAAACGATATAGTATTCAGCTACAACTAGAGCCGAACTATTTGGAGCTTCGCATATTTGAGTGTAATCTATAGTCTATACTATATAATATAGTAAAGCGGAAGAGTTTGTTTGTTTGAACGCGCTAATCTCAGGAACTACTGAACCGATTTCAAAAGTTTTTTCACCGTTGGATATGTACGTGATCCTTGAGTGCTATAGGCTATATTATATGTACCACGGGCGAAGCCGGGGCGGACCGCTAGTAGATTATATTTTCGTTATTGATAAGTATCAAAATACCGACTTCATTTTTCCACTGAGGAAAAAATATTTTATATTACTTTCATGCTATTTTCGTTTTTATGACTATAGTTCCATTTGTGATCCATTAGCTCACATTAAATAATCTCGGATTAAAATGGTTCGCGCATTTTCAATATCCTACCTACTCGCATCGCATTTGCTTTGTCCCTTATTCTTTTGATTTCGGAAACCTTTTAGATAGGTACTCTTGTCTATTAATGAGAAGCTTACTGTCTTTGAATTAAAGTTCAGTATAGCTTTTATAACATAGAATCTTTAGGTAAGCTACGTTTCCTTCTAAACGTAGCATTATATTATTTAAATTCAGGTTTTAAAAGCTTGCAAAGTGCAAACTGTAAAAAAGTTCTCTTCTGGGATTTATTTGTGCTCAAACTATTTGAAAACATTGTGGCGGTACCGAGATATCTCGGCAAATCTGGGGTTAGTAGTAACCGTTATTTCCCGTCGTATTGGCAAACTCCTATCTTGGATTTGTGTTAGTTGGAACAACTTAACTCGTATCTTCGAGATTAGCTCGCTTTTCCAACTGTCTGAGTAAACACGGTTAATCATAGTTAAACGATCGTGCTTAGATTAGAATACTCAAAACGTGAACTCTAATATCGTACTAATGTTTTCTATAAGTGAGTTCATTCCTACTTTTATAGAGAACGAAACTCTTCACAAATATAAATAAATAAACAGGCTTTGCTTTGTCAAAAGTAACAAAGCCAAGTTTGGCCACTCGTAAATAGTAAAGACTTTAATGCTCTATATTTAGAGGCCACAATTGAATCTTTCCATATTTCTAAGCACTCGCCTAACCAATTGAGGTTTCTGCGCTTTTCAATTTTACCCTCAGGTATTTTGCCAATTAATTTTCTCAGTTACGTTTGTTTGAACAGCTCACAAAATGTAACTCTAAAGGCGTAAAGCCTTTTAGAAGTTAACATTTCGTATAACTGTTCTTAAGTCGGGGGAATAACGTTGAAGTGGCTTAAATATATTGTTTTAGGGAGATTCGGTGACTGTTAACAGAATTTTGAGGAACGAAAGTCTATGGCTGGCTAATATTTAATTTTGAAGTGTAATTATTGTAAACGAAGAATAATTTTTTGATTAAATATATTTATGTTTTTAGTTTTCTACAAGCGGACACCCGCGACTTCGTTCGCGCAGATTGGTATTTAAAAATCCCGTAGGAATCATTTTGTTTTTCCTAAGCTCCTTTGAGCTCATATCATGCTAGAAACTGTTAAAAGTTCACTAACGGATGTTTAGGTAGATCAAAATGTAAACATCCGCCTGTGAAAGTCCCATCAAAATCGATCCAGCCTTTTAGAGATTAGTCGGTAATCTTTAAAGTATCTCCTTTCTAACAAAAAAAGAATGAATGTAATCGGACCACGCGTTATTGAATTACAGCTAAATACACGTTTTGACTTCCATCCCCTCTCCCAAGGGAACCGTGCTGAATTTCGGGATAAAAAGTATCCTATATGTTACTCCATAGTATGAACTTAAATCATACCAAGTTTCGTTTCAATCCATTCAATAGTTTTTACGTGATGCGCGCACAAACATACAGACAAACAGATAAACAGACAAACAGATAAACAGACAAACAGACAAACAGATAAACAGACAAAAATTTCAAAAATAGCTTTTTTACGTTCTATTACTTATCCCTAACATCCCCCAGTTATTATTTTGCAAAAATCTTCAATGTACAGATACGACAAGTCTACGATTTTATTATATGTTTAGATTTATTATATGTATAGATGTATACCCGTAGAGAAAAATATCTTCTGTAGTTCCATTTGTGTTAATCTTCTATATTTGAGTAATTCCTTGATAAAATAATGTTTTTTATCTTAATTTTTTTAAGATAATTTACATACCTACGTAATAAGGATGTATCACAAACAAGTATAAAGTTCGTAAACTAAAACCCGACTACGCAATAATTTAATAATAAATTAGTGTGCGAAAACGCGGGGCAAGCAACTAGTGGCGCCATCTGTTATGTCTATCGGAATTACTAATTTAATAATCTAGAAAGCTGCGCGAAGGTCACTTTTTGACTTTTTTCGTAAATAAAATGTAGCCTATGTCACCCGGACTATAACAAAGAATCAATAGACACCTCATTTATCAAAATCGGTCCAGTAGTTTAGGCGCTACGGTGGTACACACAGAATCTCATACAAAAATTGGCCACATACATACATACAATATACATACATACATAGACTGCTAAAATCATAACCCTTCCTTTTGGCTTTGCCGTAGTCGGGTAAAAACTAGAAAGCCAACAAAAAAATTACACTTTCATCTATGGCAGATTAAATATGTACCTACTTATAAAAAAAACAGATTAACGGCTGATTTGACCCGGAAAATGTGAAACAATGTGACAATTATGAAAAAAGACTGACAACACAATATAAAGCATATTGTTAAAATTTCCCGGGAACGGAGCCTTGTTCAATTTAGATTGTTCTTTGATTGATGGGTACAGGTTGAAGTTTAAATGAATTTCGCATCCTTCACTGCGGTATTAAGGATGTTACATGCACGACTATATCCTTGGTAATTTAATTAACTTTAATAACCGAGGCTTTAATAAGCGACGATAGCCTAGTGGTTCAGACTCCGGCCTCTCTTTCGAGGGGACTGAATTCGATCGCCGGCACGCACTTTTTTAAGTTATGACATCATCATCATCATCATGATCAACCCATTACCGGCTCACTACAGAGCACGGGTCTCCTCTCAGAGTGAGAAGGGTTTTGGCCATAGTCTACCACGCTGGCCTAGCGGATTGGCAGACTTCACACACCTCTGAGAACGTTATGGAAAACTCTCTGGCATGCAGGTTTCCTCACGATGTTTTCCTTCACCGTTAAAGCAAGTGATATTTAAACACTTAAAACGCACATAACTCCGAAAAGTTAGAGGTACGTGCCCCGGGATCGGGAAGTCGGTCGTCCTAACCACTAGGCTATCACAGCTACTAAGTTATGTACGTTTTTTTATTATTAAATATCAGTTGCTCTAACGGTGAAGGAATACTTGCATGCCTGAGAGTTCTCCATAATGTTTTCAAAGGCGTGTGAAGTTTACCAATCCGCATTTGGTTAGCGTGGTGGAAAACGACCTAAACCCTTCTCACTCGGAGAGGAGACCCGTGCCCTGTAGTGGACCTATCATGGGTTGATAATGATGATGATGATGAACCGAGGCTTATTAGGTAATTAAAATTAAAGTAATTTTTTCTTGGTCTCGAGACAAGGTCGCGTACCAGTAAGCGTAAAAAAATTCAAATTCAAATTCAAAACTCATTTATTCAAAGTAGGTACACTGTACACTTTTTGAACGTCAATATATAAAGTACATGAAAGTGATGCAATGGTGATAATTACTACGGAAACTTAAAACTAAAACTAAGAGGGTTCCAAACGCGCCCTGGTCTGATAAGAGCCCACAACAAACTCAGCCGGGTTATTTTTTTTTTATTATCACCATCTCACAATACCTATGTCTAATTTGTAAATGTTTTGAACTGTTGGCTTTTAGAGCAATCTATGTCCATGGCTTTTTGTCATTAAGAAAATCTTTTACGCTATAATAAGATTTTTCAATTAATTTCCGTTTTACAAAAACCTTGAACTTATTGAGAGACAAATCCAAAATGTGCTCCGGCAGCCGATTATAAAAAAGTATAGAATTACCAACAAATGATTTCCTAATTATGGTCGCGTATTGTGGGTCGACCTTCAGTCCAATGGATCTCAAGATTGAAGCGGAAAGTGGATTAGATGAGAAAGGCGGAGGATCGAATTTGCTATGGATCGAATGGCTTGATTGTTAATTTCTTACTTATTTGACACAATTTGCGTTTGCTACCATCTCAGACGTTTGGCCAAATGAACCACGCGGCCGCTAGGTCACCTAGCCGCTGGTCTGACCAGTGGGGCTATTCTCTAACTTAGTTATCAACAGAAAATGGTTGCCAACGAATTAGTACGATATACACTGCTGTTTTAATGAGTGAAATGAAATCTCTGTTTATATTTCACATAGTGTGGTGTATACAGTTAATGTCATAATATAGTCAATGTCAAACAGTCAATGTTGGTACCCACTTAATTAAAAATAAAGCAGTATTGAATCAGCTATGCGTGTTTCACTTCATGGTGACAGCGGTTTTAAAGTATTTATGAAATAATTCCGTGAATTAGTTAAAATAGTGAGTGGTTATTGTTAAAAGTATAAAATACATAAATCGTGATATGGAACACGCGCGTCCTCCGACGGAATTGGTTGTGGAAGGCGGGCCGGCCTCGCGCGCGGACGCGTGGCGCACGTGGCGCAAGCAGTTCCACGTATTTCTGAAGGCATCCGGAGTGGCGAAGGAGCCTGCCGACGTGCAGGCCAGCCTGCTGATCAATCTCATCGGCCCGGCCGGGTACGACGTGTATACCACGTTCACATACGACAAAGAGGAGAGTGAAGATAACATCGAGTGTTTATTGAAGAAGTTCGATGAGCATTTCGTTACGAAGCCGAACGTAACCTTAGCGAGATTCAAATTCTTCACGCGAAACCAGGATTCGTCGGAGACGATCGATCAGTACGTGACCGCGCTGAGGGTTCTTAGTCAATATTGTGAATTCGCACAGCTCAGAGATAGCTTGATACGCGATCGTATCGTTTGTGGAATATCTAATAATACCGTACGCGATCGGCTGCTACGTACGGAGGATTTGACCTTGGCCAAAGCCGTACAGATATGTGAGGCTGCCGAGATGTCTAAAGAAGAGAGTCGAGTCATCGAGGCGTCCACGGCTGAGGCTTCAGTGGACGCGATTTGGAGGGAGTCTCGTCGAGGCGGCGGTGAGAGCGGATCGCGAGGCAGAGGTGGCGGCCGGCGGGGGTACCGAGGCGCGCGCGCGGGTCGCGGCGCGCGGTACGCTGCCAGAGCGAGAGCGCCGCCCTGTGTCTCATGTATGAATCCTCGATGCGCAGGAGATGTTGACTGCCCCGCGCGAAGTGCTACTTGTTTTGTTTGTGATGAAAGAGGCCATTTTGCGAGGTCAAAAATGTGTTCGAGCCGTAAAGTGTTAAATGTGAGTGTCGACAGCTCTGATGATGAAATGTTTTATGTGAACATGATATGTGAGGTTAAGAATGATAAATCTTGTAAGGAATGGTTTGAAACCTTCATTTGTAACGGTAAGCGAATTCAGATTAAATTGGACACAGGTTCTATGTTAAATGTAGTGTCTAAAAACGATTTTGTAAGGCTAGGATTCTCATTGAAAATGCTCAAACCATTTACTAAGCGTGTACAATCTTTTACGGGCAATAATATACCTATACTGGGTGCCGGTGACTTGGCACTGTCACACCAAAATAAATGTTATAACTTGGCATTTGTAGTAGCTGATTTAAATAATTGTCAAAATATACTCGGTTTAAAGGGCTGTATAGCTATGGGACTTATAAACAGAGTGAATGCAGTTGAGTTTTCTAAATATCAAAGCGAGTACTCAGATTTATTTAGCGGTTTAGGAAAATTGCCTGGTAAATACTCCATTTCTATAAATAATAACATCGAACCGGTAATCTGCCCTCCGCGCAAAATTCCTCTCGGTTTACGCGATAAACTTTATTCCGAATTATGCAGATTGGAACAAATAGGTGTGATCAGAAAGGTGTCTCACCCAACAGACTGGGTAAACGCTATAGTTGTAGTCGCTAAAAAGAATGGCGAAATCCGACTTTGCTTGGATCCGCGGCCTCTGAACCGCGCTATTCGACGCGCGCATTACAGCTTGCCGACGGTGACCGAGTTGGCGGTTAGGTTGCGCGACGCCAAATATTTTAGCGTTTTAGACGCGAGATCTTCTTTTTGGATGATAGAAATGGACGATGCGAGTGCCGACCTCTGTACGTTCGGAACGCCGTTCGGTAGGTATCAATTTCTGCGTTTACCGTTCGGTATTAATTGTGCATCGGAAGTTTTTCACGCGAAAATAAAACAACATTTAGAGGGTTTGGAAGGTACCGACTCCTTCATTGATGATATTATTGTATGGGGGCGCACGAAAGAAGAGCACGACCGGAGACTCGAGTGCTTGCTGCAAAGGTCAAAAGAGATAGGTATAAAATATAATTTTGACAAATGCAAGTTTTGTGTGCAGGAGATAGTGTTTTTAGGTCACAAGTTTAATAGTAACGGTATGCAGCCCGACGATAGTAAAGTGAAAGCTATATTGGATATGCCTTATCCTACCGATAGGAAAGCTCTAGAAAGATTTCTCGGAATGGTGAATTATTTATCAAAATTCATTCCGAACTATTCAGATTCCGTTGCGGTACTGAGAACCTTGTTAAAAAAGGATTCCGAGTGGGTATGGTACTCGAAACACTCGGAAGCTGTAGATACATTAAAGAAAAAGTTGTCGTCGGCGCCGGTGTTAGCGTTGTACTCGACGGAGCTGCCGGTGGTGCTGTCGGTGGACGCGAGCGCGCACGCGCTGGGCGCCGTGTTGCTGCAGGCGGGCCGCCCGGTCGAGTTCGCGTCGCTCACGCTCACCGACACGCAGTCGCGCTACGCTCAGATAGAAAAGGAGATGCTCGCGATCGTGTTCGCCGTTGAGAGGTTCCGACAATATTTGTTCGGTAGGCGAGATGTAACGGTGCAGTCGGACCACAAGCCCCTCGAAGCTCTGTGTAGAAAGCCTCTAGCGTCGGTTCCTATCCGCTTGCAGCGTATGATGATGCGTATACAGGGGTACGATTTAAAAGTCGTGCACACGCCCGGCAAGTACATGTACATAGCGGATACCTTGTCGCGAGCCGCGTTACCGGAACTGATGAGCGATCGTATAAGCGCTGAAGTCGAGTCGCAGACGTGTTTCTTGATTGAAAATATACGTTTTAGTGACGAAAAGTTAGAACTCGTTAAAAAACATACCGCTAGCGACGCTGAAAGCGAATCATTAATTTCGTATATAATTAACGGTTGGCCGAAACATAAGAAGAATGTGAATGAGAATCTTCGCTCATTTTGGCAACATAGAAATTTACTGCAATACGCGAATGGTTTGATTTTTAAAAGTGAAGTTTTGTTTATACCGCAAAGTTTACGCAAGTTAATGTTAGATAGAGTGCACGAGGGACATTTAGGTATAGATCGTTGCAAGCGGCGGGCTCGCGATGTCATGTTCTGGCCCGGCATGTCCCGGGACGTGGAGCGGGTCGTGCGCGGGTGCGCGGCGTGCGCGCTGCACGCGCCCGCGCCAAGAGCTATGCCCTTGAAACAGCATTACGTGCCCAATATACCGTGGCAAAAGTTAGGATCTGACATATTCGAATACAGGAAGAAATATTACATTATTTTAATCGATTACTTTTCGAATTACGTGGAAGTGGGAATAATAAAAAATTTGAATAGTGCATCGGTAATAAAATTTTTAAGAGAGCAATTCGCAAGGCACGGGATTCCCTTAGAACTCGTAACGGACAACGCGACTGCGTACAGCTCACGTGAGTTTAAAAAATTCATGTCCGAATGGGAAGTGCGTCACGTGACGTCGTCACCGCACTATCCGCAATCGAATGGGAAAAGCGAGCGCACCGTACAAACCATAAAACAAATGCTCAAAAAATGTATCGATTCCGGACAGGACTTTTACGTTAGTTTGCTTAATTATAGAACAACGTCGCGAGATGGGATGGATTCTCCAGCACAGATTCTCATGGGGAGGCGTCTTAACACTAAATTACCGATGAATCCTAAGTTATTGAACGAGAAGGTAGATAACGATGCTAACTATAGTGCCATGTTAAAACGTCGAAATAAGATAAAACAACACTTCGATAAACGTGCGACTCCACTTAGGAACTTGTCAGCGGGAGAAAGCGTGATTGTTGCGGACGGCGCGAGTCGCAAGCCGGTGTCGGTGGTGGGCCGAGCCCCCGAGCCGCGCTCCTACTTCGTGCGCGACGAGCACGGCCGCTTGTGTCGCCGCACGCGGCGTCATCTCATAGCTCGTACAAGTTACAACCCAGCCTACTACTAGTAGCGGTGGCGACAATGTCAAAACAGAATCATCCGACGGTGATGATGAATTTGTTTCGCCTGATGAAAAAGAATGTTCTCCACAAAAGGCCAAAACTGATTGTCCTACTGCAATAAAAAATCCACTCAATACTGGTGCGAGTGGAAGGAGGGCAAAACTTTTAGCTAAATTACGTATACAGAACGATTTGAAGGATGCTGAAAACATTTAATAATATAATCATTGTATATATATATATTAGAGACTTTTCATGGAAGGGTAGGTATATAAGTATATATAATAAACATATAGTATAGATAAAGCATGTCTAGATTTAAGTTGTTTTGTACCTACATTGTTATCTAGCTATAATAATAATATTTATTACTTACCTACCTGTATTTATTTGTCAAGTTAATAAGTCTTGTCTTGATTGTCATGTTAAATAACTACAATTAAATAAAGATGTTAGTATTTCTATAAGGAGGGAGATGTGGTGTATACAGTTAATGTCATAATATAGTCAATGTCAAACAGTCAATGTTGGTACCCACTTAATTAAAAATAAAGCAGTATTGAATCAGCTATGCGTGTTTCACTTCACATAGTAAAGCAGCAATGCATATCGTTATTCGGTGGCTATTATTTTCAGTTGGTAACATAGTTAGAGAATAGCCCTGCACCAGGTCAAATCACTCACTGGCCTTCCATTTACAATGCAATGAAAAAAGCCGAGGACGGTACAGAGTGGAAGGCACGACCTTCAGTAATGAAGAACGCGACCAAGAAGAAGACAATCTCAGCTGTTGCTCTAATAATCTACTACTAGCTCATTATGTGGGTGAAATAACTCTAGCCTAATCTCCCTACCAACGCTTTTCAAAATAGTGCTGAAATACCTACATAGGTATTGTTAAAGTTCGAAAAAGAGTTTTTTGTGATACCTATTATACTTAAAACTTGTGTCTTCAAAAGGAATATTGATCCTTTGAATATTGAATATCTTAAACTGTTGCATTATTTTTATTCTTCATTATTATTATTAAACTTTTTTTTTTTTCAAAAACAGGTGACAACGCAGAATAAGACTTAAATAAAATTTTTGTGTTTCGGAACTTTTATAAGCCAAATTTTATGCAATTTTTTATTGCCACGAATACTTTACCTATGAATAATTACAAATATTTTCCTTATCCTTTCATCTGAACGAAATTGCTTTTGCTAACAGTGACAAGGTTGGGAAAATTTGGCTTAAGATAGCAATCATAAAAATATTTCCTTTATCGAAAATAAATTGCATTTTTGTTCCAAAGTCCAAACATAGATAAAAGTATAGCATACGTAAATCTTTGACAGATAACGTAAATGTTTGACAGAAAATTTTTGAGAGAGACTCGTTCTCTGTCAAACATTTACATTTGACTCGTTCGACGTTTGCGGCACAGTTTTGCGGCTCGGATAAGAGTGTGTTCACCTCTATTCTGCAACAGAATTTCTACAATTCATCCGATGCGGCCGAGTCTTGCGGCTCTTCCGCCACTTGTACCTTTCGCTGGTCGTCTGGCGGTATAATACTTACTAGAAAAATATAATATAAATAATATCCTTGGAACATCTACGAAGGTCGTTCGGGATCAGAAAGGTCTTTGATTAAGTTCTTTTCCCGTTGTACATTATATCTGGCACATTTACTTTGAAAGGTAAAAAGGAAACATTGTATCTTTTGTTGTGAAAAGTGTATTCATAAAAAAAGATCTCGTATTTGTGATCTGATGAAAAGTAGTTTTTTATATCTCACGGTCCTCCTTAGCCTCAACCCAAAGAAATATCCTTACAAGCGATACCTACTAAACTGAAAAAAATTACCATTAATGTGTGACTAAGGCCGTATTATGTCAACGTAGAAAAATAAGGGTGAAAGTATAACTAAAGTTCATTCACCTATCCTGTTAATAGACTTTGACCGAAGTCGTTGAAGTTTGTACAATATATTTTTTCTTAGCTAATAATGTCCTATGAAAAAGCTGTGATAGCCTAGTGGTTAGGACGACCGACTTCTAATCGGAGGTCGTGGGTTCGATCCCGGGGCACGCACCTCTAACTTTTCGGAGTTATGTGCGTTTTAAGTATTTAAATATCACTTGCTTTAACGGTGAAGGAAAACATCATGAGGAAACCTGCGTGCCTGAGAGTTCTCCATAACGTTCTCAAAAGGTGTGTGAAGTCTGCCAATCCGCTTGGCCAGCGTGGTAGACTATGGCCAAAAACCCTTCTCACTCTGAGAGGAGACCCGTGCTCTGTAGTGAGCCGGTAATGGGTTGATCATGATGATGATGATGAATGTCCTATGTAACGTAATTAGCGCGTCGCTTACGCATTTCTTCTACTCATTCTTCAAGGAGCGACTTGTTTAACATTTATGTCGGCTAAGAAAAACTAGATTATTATTAAACGCTTATGTGGAGATAATTAACCGATGACATCGAATTCTTTAAAAGCTCTACAACAAAAGAATACTCGTAGTTATTACGTATATTCTGTCTTCAGGTTATGCACATTACTTAAATATAGAAGACGTAGCTATTCAAAGACTATGCAGTATGCAATAATAGAGATTAAAATGGTTATAGGTTCGTTATAGTACTATGAATAGCAAGACCTGTGAATGCTGTAACAATAGCATTAATTAGGCAGGTACATAATGCCTCTTAGTACACGTATGAGAACGGTGAAGGGGATTACAGTATATTTCAGTGCGCTATTAATTTATTTCTCAAAATAAAATAATATATATAGAAGAATCAATATCTTGCGATTCGGAAGACGTAATTCTATTAACTACTTTGATGTTTCCGCTTATTATTGTTTTAAAAACATAATATGCATTTTTTTTTTGAATTCTCTGTATTGCTTAAAATATTTTGTATAAATAATATTTGTTAGCTCTATCGATTGGTTTTAACTCTACAATAATGTTACGGAATGAACTAACAAGAAATACCAACAAGCACTTGGATATCCTTTATGGTAGGTACCTACTTAAAATGTTACCTGACATGTTTATTTCCTTTTTAGTTATGAAATGAAATAAATTAATACTTTTGTAATGACTGTAACGATTTATTTCTAACAGTACTTTAAATTCAGCCAATAACAACAAATCAATAGTTGCAATGTAGGTACAGAGGCTATATGTCGGGATTAAAATACCGACCACCGCAAAATTGTATCTCATCGGGAAGCAAATTGAATCCACGCACTTTAATCATTTTATATTTTCGATCAGAATATTGCATGGCGAGAGATGTTTTATTGAAAACAAAATTTGGAATATTGTAGCAGAATACCTAGGTACATCGAGATTAGGTTACGTGTACAAAGTCTAACAAGCGAATTTCTATCCAATTTCAAAACATCCCTCGCCTGTCTGCAACTTTAGCTCTTGTTATCTACGCCGGCTTTTGTTACTAATTTGCGTCACAATATACCAGCTATTTCAGGAATTTCAAATTTCTGAATGCACCAAGCCCACTTCGATATTACTGATACCTATATGATTCGTGTAAACTGTAAACAATGGGAAAGTTTGTTATTTGTTTACTTTATCTATCTATCTATCTATACATATAATAAAATCGTAGAATTGCCGTATCTGTACATTGAAGATTTTTGCAAAATAATAACTGGGGGATGTTAGGGATAAGTAATAGAACGTAAAAAAGCTATTTTTGAAATTTTTGTCTGTTTGTCTGTTTGTCTGTTTATCTGTTTGTCTGTTTGTCTGTATGTTTGTGCGCGCATCACGTAAAAACTACTGAATGGATTGAAATGAAACTCGGCATGATTTAAGTTAATACTATGGAGTAACATATAGGATACTTTTTATCCCGAAATTCAGCACGGTTCCCTTGGGAGAGGGGATGAAAGGCAAAATTTGTACGTAGCTGTAATTCGTTAACGGGTGGTCCGATTTCATTCATTCTTTTTTTGTTAGAAAGTAGATACTTTAAAGACTACAGGCTAATCTCCGAAAGGCTGGACCGATTTTGATGGGACTTTCACTGGCGGATGTTTACATTTTGATGTACCTAAACATCCGCCAATGAACTTTTAACAGTTTTTAGCAAGGTTTAAGCTCAAAGGAGCATAGGAAAAACAAAATGATTCCCACGTGATTATTAAAATCAATATCCACGCAAACGAAGTCGCGGGTATCCGCTCGTAATGAAATAAAAGCTGTGATAGCCTAGTGGTTAGGACGACCGACTTCTAATCGGAGGTCGTGGGTTCAATCCCGGGGCACGCACCTCTAACTTTTCGGAGTTATGTGCGTTTTAAGTATTTAAATAGAACCGTTTTTCCCCCGAAGGGTAAAAAACGGATATTTAGGTTTCAGCCGTAGCTTGAACCACAGATGAGATTAACGTTCCAATATTCGTCATCAACATAGCCTATCTCTTTCACACACTAGGTAAGCTTGCGTCATCCCGACTATACCTGTCCTTATCTAGCACTCGCGGGGCAGCGCGCGGCGGCCATCTTCGTCAGTACTCTGAGCCGGCAAGGCCCTTAGGTGTGGTTCAAGCTACGGCTGAAACCTAAATATCCGTTTTTTACCCTTCGGGGGAAAAACGGTTCTATTTAGGTGTTCGAGCCTCCGCTTGAACCACAGATGAGACGTGTTTATTATCTGCCGGCGCTGCCTCATTGGACGTAGTGCATGAGTGTGATACATGATATCTGACTAGTGTTAAGCGTACTGTGACTCTTTAAGTTTTATAATGAAACGAGGTAAAGAGTGGAATAGTTTTATTATTTAAAATGTAATATTCAACACTGAACACAATTTATAACAGTCTTCATAAATATAAAAATTTCCGAGATTAACATAATTGAATCATTTAACATCAATAGAGTACTAAGTAACTCTTTAAATTAATTTTATGATTTACGGCACCATTGGTGAGAAGTTTTCGCTTAGAATGTTTGGATTGCGACTACAGTTTGGTTCCATTTCTCTAAAGTAATGCTGAAAGAAAGTATTTTTGGATCGCCAGTTGCCCCTTTTAAGGATTTCGTCGATATTGCAATGATTGCCAATCCAATTATTAGTCGCAACTACTGCCCTAAAGCTGCCTGCAGTTGCAGATATGCCCGCTTCTTTAAACAATGTTTTAATCCACCCTGCTATTACGGTTCGGGAGGCACTCCCGACTTTTCCCCTTGTAGTGATGAACAGACTATCATGACATGACGCGTTGCGGCGTGTTCTTGAAATGGAGATAGTTTTCTTAACCCAGTAGACTAGGTCCAATTGTATATGTGTATTTGTTTCTCCTTTTTTTAATAGCCAGCCAGATTGCCTATATGATGCTGTATCAGTTTTAGAACCAAACTTGGGCCAGAATATTATTTCATCTCCTCTATCTTCGAAGTCCCCATCTCCTATCGATAGGAGAGTCAAATCATGGACTCTTCGCCCAGTAGCTAAAAGAAGGAGCACAGAAGTGTGTCTTGATATTGCGAAAAGGCTGCTGTCATCAAAGTGGTATGACTGTAAATAGGCCAGCAAGTCCTCTACTGTCCAAGAAATGTATTTTCTAACAGGAGGATTTTTCGAAAAGATACCTTTTAATACTTGTTTCACAAGAGGGTGGGAACTAAGCTCGGGAGCTTTAACAGGGTTTCCAAAGTTTGCCACAACCGACTTGTGGACTGATATGGTCCTGGGAGCTAGCTTCTTGACTTGATAAAGATAGCACAGGTACCTAGCCAGATCTTGAGGACCAGGACTATCTACGGGGATGTTCCTATCTTGGGCCCATGCGCACCATCTTGACCAGATTGGTCTATAGACTTTTAGAGACGACAGCCTCCAGGAAGATTCCAGTAGATTCACTTCTTCCTCAGATCAGTTCACTATCTGTTTGGACCAGCCCGAACCAGCCAGGCCGCCAACTCCAGGTGTTCCACTCCTTGAGGAGCACAATTCGTCCGGAGATCTATTAGGTTCTCGCGAAGATTCGGAATCGGGAGGGGTGGTTTCTCCTTCATTCGGTCCAGTTCTGGTTTCCAGAAGGCTCTGTTCCAGTTGGGTGCTATTAGAATATACCTCCCCTCTGACGTTTGTAGGTGTCGTAGTATTCGTGGAATTAACGCTGGTGGCGGAAATATCCATCCTAGGTTGTATTTCCATTCCCTGCTGAAGGCGTCGCAGAATTGGCTTTCCGTGTCTGTTAAGTCTTCGCTGACGTACTTCGGTACCACCGCTGAGATTCTGGAGGCGAAAAGGTCTATCTCCGGTATACCGTACTCCTGGAATATCCCTGAGAGTGTTCTTTGGCTGAGGTGCCATTCGGGTAGTGCCTTTCCCCTCGACAGCCTGTCTGCTATTCCGTTGTATAGCCCCGGAATGTATCGAGCTATCAGATGACAATTCCTCTGATGACAAAATTGTAGGATCTGTGTCGAGGCATTTAACAACCGTGTTGATCTGGTGCCGCCTTGTTTGTTTATGTAAGCCACACTCGTTCGGTTGTCTGACTGTACCATTATCGTCTTGTGGTAGATTTCTGGTCCCAGCACTTGGAGAACTTCGTATATAGCCCACAATTCCTTCAGGTTGCTGTGCCATTTCCTTTGAAGAGGTGACCACTCTCCCCATAGGTGACGACTGTTCGCTATAGCACCCCACCCTTTCTCTGCTGCATCTGTAGTGACAAAAATTGATGGTCCCGGATAATTGATCGGTGATGTCCTGTGCAGATTTTGTAGCCACCATTTCAGTTCTTCTCGAACGATGTTTGGGATTGGATGTTTTTGATGTGGTCGAGTTTGTATTAGTGAGCGGGTTGCTTTCTGAATTGGACGGCAATGAAGACGTCCTAATGGGACTGTGAATGATGCAAAGTTTAGCTTGCCTAGAGTCACCTTGGCATCGTGCCAACTCCATCGAGCTTTCCTTTGTAGATCCCAAATATGTTTCCGCAACTGTTGAATTTTTACTGCTGAAAGACCCTTGGCATTTCGAATTGTGTCCCAGGTAATGCCCAGGTATTCTAGTCTGGTTTTGGCAACTGATGATGACTTTGCTAGGTTTACTTGCCATCCCAGCTCTCTTAGAAAATTCACTGCAAACTTCATTTGAGATTCCAAAGTTGCAGGGTTTTCGTGGATGAGAAGAAAGTCGTCCAGGTAGACTAGGACTTGCAGGTGATTTTGTCTTAACCGATGTGCTATCCAGTTCGTTACTTTTGCAAAGGCTGACGGGGCAGACGCTAGGCCGAAGGGAAGACATGTCATTTCGTAAAGATTTCCCTGATAGGCTAGGGAAAGAAACCTGCGATGACTCGGTGTTATCGGGATATGAAAATATGCTTGTGAGATATCTATTTTCATCATGTAGTCTCCGTTTTTCAAGTGAGAAGGAATTTGTTGCTGATTTATAAGCCGAAAAGTTGGAGTGAAAACGTAATCGTTCAGCCGCTTGAGGTTGAAGATGGGACGATTTTCTCCATTCGATTTCTTTTTCAAAAACAGAGTTGAAAGGAATCCCGTTGGATGGACACTCTCCTGGAGTATATTGGCTTGAAGCATTTTTTGTATTTCGATGGACATTTCTCGGGAGAATTTTGTTTGAAACTTTCTGATGTTTGCTTTGGTGAGCTTTGTTAGAGGAGGAGCCTTTCGAAATGGAATTCTGTAACCACTTATGATCTTCAAAATACTCTCGGGGGCCCCGCTCCAATGAGATATTTGCTGAGCGAGGCGGCCCGCCTTGAAGCAGTCACCTGTGTTTCGCCCCTCCGCCCCACTTTTTCCCGGGCTGAGGATTGTTGTTTGCGGGGTTTTGTGGGGGTCTGTCTGCTTCCTTTTTTTCTGGCAAAAGAGTGATTTCTTTTGGCGTGTTTCGTATCATGGTTGCGTACGTGAGTGTACCGTTTTCCTTTATTATTCTCTTTTGGCTGTCCAAATTTGTTGGAGGTGTTCTGACGTCTTTTATCGGGAAAAAACTTGTGAATTCCTCCCTGTTCTTTAACAGCTTCGGAGAAAGCTTTTTCCTCAAAGAGATGTGTTTCTGATGGTGGGATCTCGTGCAAGATAGCCCTGAGGGTTTTATTTTGCGGTTTGTAGATGTCTCTTCGATGTTGCAGCACTTCGGCCCGCCGACCACAGACATACTGCAATAAGCTGTCTGAAGTTTTCCTAAATTTGGAGTCAGCTGTAATAAAGCTTTCTCCAACTTTTTTCTTCATATCGGCTGGCAAACCATCTAAGAGGCTCTGGAAGACCAGTCTTTGCTGGATGAGTCCATTAGTTATAGCTCCTAGTGTAAGGTCGAATCTCTCCAGGATGGAGTTCGACTTCCAGTCAGGGGTTAGCCCCGCTAATAGGTTATTTGGCTTTAGAGCACTGAAAGCCGGGGTAGCCTGAAACTGCTTCTGAGTTTCAGCGTATCTTATATTATGCCAATCAGTGTCACGGAACTTCTGGCAATTTATGCCGTGCTTCAGGATTTCCGGGTTGGCTTTAGCAATTTTGGGTTCCTGTCCAGAGGTTGTTGGAGCAAAATCGAAAGTTAAATTGTCTTCTGAGCTTCCCGTCCTTTGTAACCTTGTTAGTTTTCTCTGTGCATCGACGATCGCCGAGCGAAGCTTTTCTTCTTCCGATTGTTCTGTTAGGCCGGTCTCGTTTTCTGAATTTGTGCTATCCGGGAGGGATTCGTAGGATCTATCTAAGTCATCCTCTGCAGTCGAGATAGCCGATGGTGGAGTTGCTATTTTTTGTTGAAGTAACAATTTAACGTTTTCGTTTTGTTCCGATTGCATATTGAGCATCTTGTTGAAGAGCTCCGTTTGCTGGCTTAAAACTGCAGCCAAGAGGTGGTCGCTGCTGCCTTGACTTGGATTCGTGAGCGACAACGCAGGCTCGATACTCGATGGAGGGGTCGAAGCAACACGCTTAGATTGGCTTACGTCTCCACTGCTAGGTCTTTTCTTTTCTCTTCCCCCCAGCTCACAGGAGGCGTCGGATCGTCTGGTGAACAGATGCTTTAAGTTAGCAACCGTGTCCATGAATATATTGTAGGAGGGCGCATGGACTTTCTCCATGAGGCTGTGTGGAGAATAAAGCAGCGCTCTACCCAGAGGCCATTTTAGGATTTTCGCTCTGATTGCTCTGTAGGCGCGCTCAGATAGAGAGCAAGCTATCGGGTCAAAAGCACGAGCCATGTCCACTGTGGGGATTGCGAATCTTAACTTTACTTCCATTGCTTGGGGAACCTGGTCTGCCCCGAATAAGTCCTTGAATGAAAAGTTGTAGACCGGCCAGTCACGCCAACCCTCAGGAAAATTCGAGTCGACCGAAGAAATAATTGCTCTGAACGCGCCGTCTTCTTCCTCCGGGCACGTCATGGACGCCAGTTCTCCCATTGTGGTTAATTCCGGCATTCCTGGAAGTAAGGGCAATACTTATTTGAGCCGTAACGTCCTAATATGCGGAAACGTCTCTTCAATCGTGTGTATACGACCCCGTTAATCGACGCATCGATCGGGATGACAGTGTTCCCGCTGAGGCGACGCGTCGCTTCGTACGAGACAACGCGTCGCGTCGTATGAGACGTCGCGCTGAGGCGACATGTCACCATATCCGAGACGTCGCCTCGTTTTCTCTGAGGCGTCGCGTCAATTGAGTCGACAATTCTGGATACGTATTTATCCTTTGTCATTGGGCCCATGGGCGCCGAGCATGAAGGGTTCGTCGCTGGGCCAGCAGGCGCCGAGCGGGATGGAATCGTCGCTGAGCCTGGGGCGTCGAGCGGAATAATAACGATAGTAGAATACTCACTTATGTTGATTAATGCTCTGCGCGTGCACACTCTCTGCACGTGCACACTGTTCGAATATTGAAAGCGTACTGACGAAGATGGCCGCCGCGCGCTGCCCCGCGAGTGCTAGATAAGGACAGGTATAGTCGGGATGACGCAAGCTTACCTAGTGTGTGAAAGAGATAGGCTATGTTGATGACGAATATTGGAACGTTAATCTCATCTGTGGTTCAAGCGGAGGCTCGAACACCTAAATATCACTTGCTTTAACGGTGAAGGAAAACATCGTGAGGAAACCTGCATGCCTGAGAGTTCTCCATAACGTTCTCAAAGGTGTGTGAAGTCTGCCAATCCGCTTGGCCAGCGTGGTAGACTATGGCCAAAACCCTTCTCACTCTGAGAGGAGACCCGTGCTCTGCAGTGAGCCGGTAATGGGTTGATCATGATGATGATGATGATAATGAAATACGTAATCTATATATACAAACATAATAATAAAATCGTAGACTTACCGTATCTGTACATTGAAGATTTTTGCAAAATAATAACTGGGGGATGTTAGGAATAAGTAATAGAACGTATAAAAGCTATTTTTGAAAATTTTGTCTGTCTGTTTGTCTATATGTTTGTGCGTGTATCACGCAAAAACTACTGAATGGATTGAAATGAAACTTGGCATGATTTAAGTTCATACTACGGAGTAATATACAGGATACTTTTTATCTCGAAATTCAGCACGGTTCCCTTGGGAGAGGGGATGAAAGTCAAAATGTGCACTTAGCTGTAATTCATTAACGCGTGGTCCGATTTCATTCATTCTTTTTTTGTTAGAAAGGAGATACTTTAAAGATTACCGGCTAATATCTGAAAGACTGAATTGATTTTGATGGGACTTTCACTGGCGGATGTTTACATTTTAATCTACTTAAACATCCGCCAGTGAACTTTTAACAGTTTTTAGCAAGGTGTGAGCTCAAAAGAGCTTAGGAAAAACAAAATTATTCCCACGGGATTTTAAAAAATCAATATATACGCGAATCAAGTCGCGGGTATCCGCTTGTTCTGAATATATTATCCAAACCAAAAAAAAAAAATTACATGTTTGTAATCAATTGTTTCGATTTATTTGCTCCCAAAGATTATTATAAGTAGTTACGAGGAGGAAGAAAGTTCTCTTCTTATTTAGCTTTATAAATAAAGCCAGCAAAATCCGATATACCTACTTCGCTAATTACACGTCGTATTTATAAACTCATGTAGGTACCAATTTAGACTGGCACGACTCGCGATGTCACGAATTATCTAAGATTCCTTTGTGTTATCCTTCACTGTCAAACTCAAACGCCTGTGTACAATTTTGGCGAACGAATAGTTAATTATGTTATGTAACAGCGATGCCATGCACGACGTTTTAGAGCAAGAGCTCACGGCGGCCAGACCTTCGTTATTTTATAAAAGTTTCTCTGTGTATTGTCCCCAACACAGGGAGAAACGATCAACGACTGTAAAAAATCTTTCGTCAAAGTATAACGTCTAATTTTTTTATATTTTCTTCGGAATAGTATTAGAAATCACGTCATCCAATTACCAGACATTTAGTATCGTGTTAACCCCCTGCCAGACGCCCTTAAAGTTTAAAAGTTCAAGAGTGACTGGCAGGGGGTTGCCACGACCTAAATGTCTGGCAATTGTAAAAAAATTAGACCTTATATGCTTTGACGTAAGATTTTTTACACCTTTATTACCTGTTATCTCTCAAAGTAACCATGATTTCAACTTAATAGTCGCTGATCGTTCCTCCCTGTTTTGGGGACAATACACAGGGAAACTTTCAGCTTTTATAAAATAACGAAGGTCTGGCCGTCGTGGGCTCCTGGGCTATTTTAAATTATGCATTATAATGATTAGCTTCAAAGACGTTCACCAAGTTCATTATTCTATGCCTCAATACAGTGAAAGACTGAAATCGAAAGGTAAATTTAAATCTGTATACTTGAGTAGGTATATCTTATATTTATAATTGCAATCTTAGATGAAGGGGTAGAATAGAATAGAAAAGATTTTTATTCAAATAAACTTTTACAAGTACTTTTGAATGGTCAATTGAATCTACCTCTGGTTCGGAATGCCATTCCAACCGAGAAGAACGAGCAAGAAACTCGGCCGTTGCATTTTTTTTAAATGTACAGTAAATGGAACATGAGTCATGAAACAAAAAAAATATTATTTTTGAAAATATTGAATAGGTACACACAGTATAGGCTAACCCTCCAAGAGACCTTTGACCATCGATGATAGTTTGCCTACATATATTCTGGGAACTGAAAATTTCCAGTTAATAAAACACGGTTTTTAGCCTTCCTATTTTTATTTGACAGGCAATCAGTTTTTTAAATTGAGTGATTGCTATCTTATTGATTAATTAAAACAGATTTTTGGTAGGATTATACTTAATCAAGCTTTGATAAATTTTTATAAGACTGTTCAAGGTTGGGCAGGCTGGAAAATATTTCCCGTGTGGGGTTGCTGGTCCCCCATCGGGCGCGTCCCCCGGTGGCGGATAGGGGAACGCCTCCCAGATATGGGAGGTACCGGGGAAACCCGGCGCGGACCAAAACCAGCATGGGGGTTGCCGCTTGGAGGCTCCTGGTGCTTCTCTGCTCATCAGAGTGGACTGTGGAGACTCCGGGCGGCGACAATGGGGGGAGGCTTTCGGGCCGTGAGGAAGAAAACCTCATTAAAAAATTACCAGTGGGGTGGCAACGCCCTGCGCGGCGGGTCCGCCGGTCTTTGTGGCCGGTGGGCGTTGGCTTCGGCCACCGTCGGGCAACCCGTAATCCGCACTGAGCGGAACCGGGGGCCCCCCGCACGGAGCGAGGGGCCGCGAGGAAGAAAACCTCTATAAAAAATTACCCTAATCCCAAGTTCTGTCGCCCGGCGATGGGATGAGTGGCTGGTAGGGAACCAGTCGCGAGGGCGGCTTAAACTAAAACAATGGATAAAGCGATTTGTAAAATAACTACCCGGGAGGGTCCCGCTTGCGGGGAATCCCTTGGTGCGCTGGAAAGCCAGCGCATCGGCCCCGACGTATACGGGGGGGCCAACAAACGCTTTTTGGGGGTAGGTTCGGGGGGTAAAGAAGATTGCGATGCGCAGGGGGGTATTGTTGGTACTGTAACGGAAGGAGAAAGAAAAGTATGCCGATCGGACTCAGAGTCCTCTGTGGCTGTGTCCGACCGTGGTCGCCTGTGGCGGGTGCCAGGCGTGAAAAGACCGCGTCTTAGCGGGAACTCGATGTCGAGTGACGACGAAATGTCAGAGGCTCCAAAACCCAAAGGAAGGGGACGTCCCATTGGCTCGGGTAAGGGCAAAGCGGACTTGGCTCGGAAGAAGCGTCAGGAGGAGTCAGAAAAGGCAGAGGAAGAGTTGGTCAGGGCTTCCCTTGTCGCTCAATACAGACGGGAGCAAGGGCTGTCCGATCAATCTGGATCCGTGGAGACTGGGCCAGTTGGCGAGAAAACTGTGGCCCAGATCCAGAACCAAGTGCTGGATAACCTGGCGGCTATCACAAAGGTCGCAACAAAGTCCAGCCAGTTGAAAGGGACATTTGTGCGCGCCCTGAAGGACGCCGCAGCCTCCATTAAAGAGGCTGTGGAAGTTCTCAGCTCGCGCACAATCTCTGAGGAGACGAGACAACTGCAGGCCGATAATACGCGCCTGCAGGCTGAAATGGCCAGTCTCCGTAAAGAGCTGGCCGATATGAGACAAGAGATGGAGAGTGCGCGGAAGCAGGGTTCCGCGTCTTCTCCCCCGGATATGACCGAGGGGCTGCCCCCTGTATCGCAGCCTCCTCGAACCAGGAGAAAAGGTGAACGCACGGAAGTCAATCCGGCTGCATCCGCAATGGAGGAGATCTGTCGGTCAGTGATGGTCCAGGTTGGAGAAATGCTAAATGCCCGCTTGGCCTCCTTTGAGGATAGGCTTCTCCCAGAGAAGCGGCTCCGCCCTCCGCTTGCAGCGGACAAAATTATTGCGAAGGCTGCGGCGTCTGTTGATGCCGCGTCTAAGCGAAAACAAGGCTCCAGGCAGCCAGCAGAACAGACGCGCCCCACAGAGAGAGAGACGCGTCATGGAGAGGAAACGCGTCCGGCACCATCCCTTGCTTCAACCGTCCAGCCTTCTCCAAAAGAGGGTTGTTGGGAGAAAGTTGAACGAGGGAAAAAGAAGAAAAAGAGAAAGAAGGGGAGAAAAATTGACTCGCACAATAACGCACCACCGTTGCAGACACAAGGTCAGTCGCAGCAGCGATCACAAGTGCAGTCACAATCACAGCAACGGCCACAGCCATCAAAAAAGAGGCGGAAGCTCCGCCCACCTCGTTCTGCAGCGGTAGTTATAACGCTGCAGCCGGGGGCCGAGGAAAAAGGAGCTACTTATGCGAAAGTGATCGAGAAGGCTAAGAAAGGTATTTCCCTGCCCGACCTTGGCATTGCCGCGGTGCGGTTCAAAGTGGCTGCAACTGGGGGTCGGATTTTACAGCTTCCAGGGGCTTCTGGTGAAGAGAAGGCGGATTCCCTCGCTCAGAGGCTCAGGGAAGTAATAGGGGAAGAATTCGTGCGGGTCTCTCGGCCCATCAAATGCGTCGATATACGCGTTTCGGGCCTGGATGACTCTGTCACCAGTGGTGACGTAGTTGCCGCCGTGGCACGGAAGGGGGGTTGTTCTGTTGACCAGGTACGTGCTGGGGAAGTTGCTCGCAGTTTTACAGGCCTTGGGACGGTGTGGCTGCGTTGCCCAATTGTGGCCGCAAAAAAGGTGGTGGATGGAGGAAGACTTTTTGTGGGCTGGGTATCTGCCCAAGTCAAACTTCTCGATGAGCGACCTCAGCGGTGTTATCGCTGCTTGGAAAGGGGTCATTTACGGGCGCAGTGCACCGCCGAGACTGACCGTAGCGATACTTGTTATCGATGTGGCCAGATCGGCCATAAGGCAAAAGAATGCTCTGCAGCACCACATTGCAGTGTCTGTGCGGCAGCTGGTCGATCGGCGGATCATCGAGGGGGCAGTGGTTCATGCAAGCAGCCCAAAAATCCCAAAAGGAAGAATGGCAAGACTGACGATGGCCCTCGGGTCTCCTCGCAGCCTGCTGACCCACCTGCAAGTGATAGGGCTGGGGAGATTCCGATGGCCGTTGGATAGCTAAAATGGGCTTCAAGTTTCTACAGGCGAACATCAACCACTCTGCCAGAGCTCAGGACCTCCTGGTTCAGAGTATAGTGGAGTGGTCTGTACATGTGGCCGTGGTCGCTGAACCGTACTGCGTCCCATCGCGTGACGATTGGGTGAGCGACCACGATGGCTTGGTGGCCATCACAACCCGTATAAATGTTGGCTCTCCGACCTTCGAGCGAGTCGTGAGGGGCCGGGGATACATCTCGGCCAGGGTGGGAGACATCACTGTAATCGGCGTCTATTTTTCACCGAACCGCACCTTGGCTGAGTTTGAGCAGTTCCTGGTGGAGCTCGGAGCCCATATCGGGCGGGCTGGCACAAACCGAGTGCTCGTCGCTGGTGATCTGAATGCCAAGTCTATGGCATGGGGATCACCAGTGACTGATGCGCGCGGTAGGGAGCTCGAGGAGTGGGCGGTCTTAACGGGGCTGTTTGTGATGAACCGGGGGTCGACTTATACGTGCGTGCGACAGCGGGGCGGCTCCGTCGTTGATGTAACTTTTGTCGATGCTGCTCTGGCCCGCCGTGTCTGTGGATGGGAGGTGTTGGCAGATGAGGAAACGCTCTCAGATCACCGATATATTCGGTTCGAGGTTTCCTCATCTGCAACGTCAGTAAGTAGTCCTAGTCTAGCGTCGCGAAGTGGCAACGGTCGTCGCTGGTCCCTGAAACACTTAAACAGAGAATTCTTGTATGAGGCGGCGCTAGTTCAGGCATGGGTGACAGAGTCCGAAGGCCCAGTGGAGGTGGATCGTGAAGCTGAGTTGTTCTGTGATGCCATGACTCAAATTTGTGATGCGGCGATGCCGCGAGTCGGCTCCTGCCCCCCAAAAAATGCTGTGTACTGGTGGTCACCGGAAATAGAACAGCTGCGCAGATCCTGCGTGGCGGCGAGGCGTCGGTACCAGCGAAGCCGTCGTCGCTTAGTTCGAGATGAACCAGAAGAGGTACGCCTCTATGCGCTGTACAGGGAGGCTGTCAAGACTCTCCAGGTGGCCATAGGGACAGCCAAAGATTTGGCAGAGAAGGAGATGCTTGAGAGTCTTAACGCCGATCCATGGGGGCGACCATACAAAATGGTCAGACGTAAGTTGCGCCCCTGGGCACCACCACTTACACAAACTCTTCGGCCCCAGCAGCTGGAGATGGTGGTGGATTCGTTGTTTCCACGAACTATAGCTCAGGAGTCACCACGTACAGCACCATTCACGGGTGAAGAAGAGGCTACGGTTTCCGATGTGCCAGAAATAACCGAGGGCGAATTGAGGGCAGCATTGCTACGGCTCCGATCAAAAAGCACTGCTCCAGGTCCAGACGGCGTACACGGCAGGGCCTTGCGCTTAGCACTGGGTCCAATGGAGCCCCGACTGAGGAGACTGTTTAGCACGTGCATGAGGCGGGGTCAGTTTCCACGGCTTTGGAAGACGGGGAAGCTAGTTCTATTACGCAAAGAGGGACGCCCGGCTGATTCTCCATCAGCGTACAGGCCCATTGTTCTATTGGATGAGGTGGGCAAGCTCTTTGAGCGTGTGGTCGCCACTCGCATTGTCCGCCATTTGGAGGAGACGGGGCCAGATATCAGCGACAACCAGTTCGGATTCCGCCGGGGCAGATCCACCATCGATGCTATTGCTCGGGTGAGGGCTCTGGCGGATGATGCTGTGTCCCAGGGCAGAATGGTTTTGGCGGTGTCTCTTGACATCGCCAACGCTTTTAACACCCTGCCCTGGGGTACCATCAGGGAGGCACTGAGATTACACGCAATGCCAGCATATCTCAGGCGAATCGTGGAGGATTACCTCTCAGACCGAGCTATCGTCTACCCGGCACATGATGGGCAATGGGAGCGCCGAGAAGTGTTGTGTGGTGTTCCACAGGGGTCGGTCCTTGGGCCGCTCCTGTGGAACATCGGGTATGACAGTGTGCTGCGGGGAGCCACCTTGCGGGGTGTCAACGTAACCTGCTATGCAGATGACACTCTCGTAACGGCCCGCGGCCACAACTTCAGTGAGGCGCGCGCCTTGGCGACAGTAGGTGTGGCCCAAGTTGTGGCGCGGATCCGACAGCTGGGGCTTGAGGTTGCTCTCAATAAGTCTGAAGCCCTATGTTTCCACGGACCAAGGAGAGCACTTCCAGCTGGTGAATATCTGGTGGTAGGTGGAGTTTCCATCGCTGTCGAGTCGACGATGAAATACCTAGGACTCGTTCTCGACAGTCGATGGAAATTCGAGGAGCATTTTCGGCGTCTGGCCCCTAAACTAATCGGAGCTGCCGGGGCGCTGGGGCGGCTTCTCCCAAACGTGGGTGGACCGAGTGCTGGATGTCGTCGCCTGTATACGGGAGTAATACGGGCAATGGCTCTTTATGGGGCACCTATCTGGGCGGATGATCTGAACACCCGTACTCGGATCTTATTGCGAAAGCCGCAGCGGATCATGGCAATCAGAGCCATCAGGGGATACCGCACCATTTCCTGGGAGGCGGCCTGTGCTTTGGCAGGAACTCCTCCTTGGGACCTGGACGCGGAAATGCTGGCGGACATGTACCAGCAAAGGGCGGATGCCCGATTACGGGGAGAACACCCTACGGCCGCTGAAATTGCTCAGTGGCGGCGAACCGCGCAGGGTGAGCTCCTTCGCCAATGGCGGGAGAGGCTCGAGACACCCAGTGCAGGTCACTTGACTGTGGCAGCAATCCGGCCCGTTCTGCTACAATGGGTGGAGAGAAGGCACGGAGTTCTCGCCTTCCATCTTGCGCAGGTCCTTTCAAGCCATGGCTGCTTCGGAAGGTACCTGTGCAAGATTGCAGGCAGAGAGCCTACCGAGGAGTGCCATGAGTGCGGCAATGTAGTGGATACAGCGCAGCATACTCTGGCAGAGTGCCCAGCTTGGACAGAACCACGGGAGACTCTCGTGGCAGTGGTGGGACAAGACCTGTCTCTGCCCGCCGTGGTCAAAGCCATGTCGGGCAGCGATAGATCTTGGCAAGCAGTCGAGTCCTTCTGTGAGGCGGTAATGTCGCAGAAGGAGATGGCGGAGCGCATGAGAGAGGACGATGCGGGCTCTCATGCAATCCGACGTAGGAGGGCCAGGCGCAGGCGTGATGCCCATGATCGTCGCCTGCCTCCTTGAGAAGGGCTTTTGGGCGATAGATACGGGGAGTCTGTCGCCTGAAAAGAAAATAGCCCTTGAGTCGGGAGACGCACTTGTGTTCCTAGTGCGTCTCAGATGGTGTTTTAGGGACACCTAGTAGTCCCGAAGGAGTGCCTGCCTTGGCGCCGCTGGCTGGATTGTCGCGTACGAGATCGGTCCCGAGGTCCAGCCTACAGGCGATGCGTGGAACACCGTGGGGTTTTAGTCGGTCGAGTCCGACATAACCACCGTGCCTCCCCGGGTACGGTGGTATCCATGACGGATTTCCCCACGGAAAAAAAAAAAAAAAAAAAAAAAAAAAAGGCTGGAAAATATTTATTTTAGTATTATAACTACGTCGTTCAATAAAAAGTGAGAATGTGAGTATGTTCCAGGTACCTAACTTTTATCAAATATTATTTTAGTTTTCGATATACTTTTTAGTTTAATACACTTAAAATGCCTTTTTTCTGAGCTTATCCTGAGCATCTATTACGTTACTGAAGCGTCCACTACTCCATTATTTATGTTCAAATCGCTGTCCTCTCAGTTATATAATTACACATACTATATTATTTGGCTTATAATCCCCTTGGCCTTTGGATTAAGCCAATGGATTGACGTACGACGTTGCCAAAATTCAAAACAAATATTAATTTTAGGGCAAAAAGTTACAAACTGTTCGGAACTTTTGGGTACGATAGGGAAAATACTTAGCCACAAAAAGTTGCTCTATCAAAGGATAGATCATACTTACTATTCGTATCTAAATAATTTTCTGTAATGTTTCCGAATCATCATGCTCTTGTCGAAATTATTCGACAAAATTTGTCAGCAGATACCTAATTTAAGTTCTTGGGTTATCGAAAACAGTGTAAGTAGGTATATCCTAGGTGACCCACTCCGATTTCGTATGTTTTCTATGGACTAAATTCGAATGCACCATGTTGGTGGGCATTAGAAATGCGTGGCTGGTTTTATCCCTCTTCTATACATCTTCTATATCTATCTATACATATAATAAAATCGTAGAATTGCCGTATCTGTACATTGAAGATTTTTGCAAAATAATAACTGGGGGATGTTAGGGATGAGTAATAGAACGTGAAAAAGCTATTTTTGAAATTTTTGTCTGTTTGTCTGTTTATCTGTTTGTCTGTTTGTCTGTTTGTCTGTTTGTCTGTATGTTTGTGCGCGCATCACGTAAAAACTACTGAATGGATTGAAATGAAACTCGGCATGATTTAAGTTAATACTATGGACTAACGTATAGGATACTTTTTATCCCGAAATTCAGCACGGTTCCCTTGGGAGAGGGGATGAAAGGCAAAATGTGTACTTAGCTGTAATTCGTTAACGGGTGGTCCGATTTCATTGATTCTTTTTTTGTTAGAAAGTAGATACTTTAAAGACTACTGGCTAATCTCCGAAAGGCTGGACCGATTTTGATGGGACTTTCACTGGCGGATGTTTACATTTTGATGTACCTAAACATCCACCAGTGAACTTTTAACAGTTTTAGCAAGGTTTAAGCTCAAAGGAGCATAGAAAAAACAAAATGATTCCCACGGGATTATTAAAATCAATATCCACGCGAACGAAGTCGCGGGTATCCGCTCGTCTATAATAAAGGAGGCCTATGCCCAGATTTGGGATGTTAAAGAGCTCTAGTGCTGATGGTCCAAAAACTTGTAGATGTATTTATAAAATGTTAGGTAGGTATGGTTATAATATATAGTATGGTATACTCAGGAATATGTTTAGATGCCTCTGGTGAAAACCGGCATAGCTCCGGTATCTCATTTGTTGGTTTGAAAACCTACACTCTGCAGGAATATTGGGGTTAGAATAATAAGACCAGTAACCTGCAGACAGTAACTTTAACAGTAACAGTACAGTAACTGTAACAGTAACAGTAACAGACAGTAACAGTAACTGTCACTATAAACATGCTAAGTCGACTAAATTCAAATTAGTGAAATTTGTTTACCAATAGGTCTGCAGTTTTCAAATAACGGGGCTTCAATTTACTATTTTAATTTCTAGAATGTTATTCCATTTTACGCTGTTATTGTTTTTAACGCTTTTGTACATGTTGATTACTATGCATGTTAATTGGTGTACAATATTCAATAGAAATACCTTATTGGTTTAGTGGTTGGCAAGTTCAGTAGCGAATTACGAGGTTCTAAGTTCGATTTGCGTGTCGAGCTAGAAAATTTTATGTAAGTAGGTACTCACGAGTCTCCTCTCTGAATGAGAAGGGTTTAGGCCGTAGTCCACCACGCTGGCCGAGTGCAGAATATTCACAATATAACTTTGAAATCATTATGAAGAATTCTCAGGTATGCAGATTTCCTTACGGTGTTTTCCTTCACCGTTAATTCGAGTCTTATTTAACGCACATAACTTAGAAAAGTGAAAGCCGGAGATCGAACTCGGCCCCCTCGAAAGAGAGGCCGAAGTTTTAACCACTAGGCTGTCACCGCTTCATATGACTAATTTTACAAGTAACATTTTCTCCATGTAACCGTAAAGCTCGCGTTTGGAGTAGGGAGATAGATGAGGTCAGGGACGTGCGACGACACAGCTCGTTAGGGAAGGGCCTACGTCCAACAATGGACGTCCATTGGCTGATATAATTGACAGCTATACTTGTAATGGTCCGGCAGCCGACGAACAAATTTTTAACCCCCGACGCAAAAACGACGGAGTGTTATAAGTTTGACGTGTCTGTGTGTGTGTGTGTGTGTGTGTGTGTGTGTGTATGTGTGTCTGTCTGTTCCCCTGTGGCGCTCAAACGGGTGGACCGATTTGAATGCGGGTTTTTTTTATTTGAAAGGTGATTTAGTCGAGAGTGTTTTAGCTATGTTTGATGAAAATCGGTCTAAGATGGCCGCCGCTACAAAATGACGGATTACATATTTTTTCACAACTCCCTTTATATGGGTATCAAATGAAAGGGCTTGACTAGTAGAATAGCACTATTGCAAATCCAAGATGGCCGCCGCCACAAAATGGCGAATGTCGGGGGTTTTTTAAATTTATACTTGTTTAGTGATTAATAGTAGGCTGAATCTTCGCGAGTAATAAAAATGTTCGTGATTAATAACCGGCTGATTTTGTGTATGCAGCTTAGTAAATACTTGTATAATGAAATGGCTACATAGTCCTACAAAAGTGGAACGATTGCCCACCCGAGAGAATCGAAATGTTTAACTCCTGCGCACTCGAGTAGCTACCTCCATCGAGAATTTTCATAAGACACAAACCTACTCACGCGGATTCAGCCTGTTATCAATCACTAAAAATTTGTTCGTCGGCTGCCGGACTATAATTGTGTAAAATTGAGAACACCGGAATTTAATTAAGTCAGCAATATTATCGCATTTCATTTAAATCTCTACTGAAGTGAATATTCAATACGCCGGAATAAAATATATCAGAGCTGGAAAATATTCAGGTGTAATTTATGGGTTTACATTCAATACGTACTCGTATTTGTAATATGATATCATTGAAAATGCTCGTTTAAACTCATATTATGACATGATCATCTGTGATCCGCCAATTATTAGGTACGTAATTGCCAAAAGATTCTTTCCATGTGTGAACAACATACAAGATATAATTAATCCCCTTAATATAATCAGGCCTGTGGAATAAAATAAAGGGGTAAAATAAAATCCATACTCTCCTACTAATACCCCTACTAATATAATATATATAAATGCAAAGTGTTCTTGTTGGTTGGTTCATTAGTTTTTCCATCAATCACGCCACAATTAGGTACGGATCGATCTGATTTTTTAGATGGGTATTAGATATAGTTGAGGACTTAGAGAGTGACATAAGACACTTTTTTACCATCATCTCAACCGATAGACATCTGCTGGATATAGGTCTCTTGTAAGGATGTCATAGAACACGAGCTTGTGCCATTGTATCCAGTGGCTGCCAACAAGATCGAGATCTTTACCTTTAACTATTCAACCCATGTTAACGTAATTTGGTAGAAAGTCGAAATTAAAAATTACAATTATATGGATAAGGTCATAATAAGGGGTTCATTCGGGATTTTTAAACCTAAATCCGTGCGGACGAATTTGCAAACAAAAGTAGGTACTTACTCGTAAGTCATTGTTCTACACAAGTTTTATTTTACTTTCGAGTTTTCGTCAAATACGGTAATATAAACTTGTGGAACAAGTTTTATGGATCTTGTTACTTAGTCGCTTTCCAAAGTGAACTTCTAGTTAAACACGAAGTTACGGTGGGCTCTTCAATTAAAAGGAGGTCTTAATTAATCAGATGGGGCTTTAAATTACCCATTTTTGTTTACTTTTGGAACTTTGCTGTTTCTTTAAGTCGTAATAGGTAGGTATAGAAGTTTATACAGATCACAGGTATTATTATTATTAATCCCGTGAAGTTACGTTTTTATAATACAACTAGCTTTTGCCCGCGGCTTCGCCCGCGTGAATTTCGATTTTTCACAAATCCTGAGGGATAAGTAGATTTCTGGTCCACCCGCCCCCCGCCGCGCGGCGGCGTACTGCGGTACCGCGTACGGCGGGCGCAGGGCGCAGGGGCGCGGCGCGGCGCGGCTCGGGGAGCGCGAGCGTCGGCCGTCGCGATCGCGCGCAGCGAAAATACCTATCAGGGCGTTTTTAACATCTGTATTTAGTATTTACCGATTTCAACACAACTCCTTTTTTGAAAGTCGGTTAAAAAAGTAGCCTATGTTACTCCTTGGTTAATCCTCTACTTGTCTGTGAAAGTCCCGTCAAAATCGGTTCAGCCGTTCCGAAGATTAGCCCGTTCAAACAGACAGACAGACAGACAAAAATTTTAAAAACGTGTGATTCGGTTATGGTATCGTTCAAATAACCATATGAGCTTAATATGTGGTAGTTATTTCGAAATTACAGACAGACACTTCAATTTTATTTATTAGTATAGAAGTATAGATGAAAGATTGCAAATTTGCAATCGTCCGTTGTGAAGTCGACACCTCCTGAAGATGCTCCGGTGTCGGAGCGAAACGATCGTCGAGTTTCTTTTGTGGTGAATTTGTGTGGTGTTGTGCTATTAGCGGATTATAGCAAAATAATTTTATATTCATTGTAAGTATATCATGGAATTCCGCAAAGTAACGCCTGCTTCCATTCAACGTTTTTATAATAATAAATTTATTTTTCCGGGATAAAAAGTACTTAACTCTTTTGATCCTTAAATCTACCAACGACAAAAAAATTGGTTTTCTGTAAAGTCGGTTTACGGAGGATAATTTTACGTGATAACGTCATAAGAAAACAAAGAGATAGATGCGTCACAAGCCGAACGCTCAGGCTGATCATGCCTTCTCTATCGCTTGCTCCGCGTTCTCGCTAGCACGCGGTACGTGGCAATGAGTCATGCTTTTCGTGCGTGTAGCCGGCTTTCATCGATTTATATTAAGACGTTATCACGTCAAAAATCACGTAAATTCGTAGTGTTATTGTTTGTTGGTTTGTCTTTTAATCACGCTGCAACAAAGTTAGAGTGATGGATAGACGTGATTTTTTGCATGGCTGTATCACTGCACTGTAGTGAAAACTTGGAGAGTGCCGTAAGTTACTTTTTATCCCGGAGGAAGAATAAGATTTCCTGCGGGATTTTTAAAAACCTAATTCCATGCGGTTAAAGTTGTGAGCAAACTGGTGCTCAATGTACCTATTTGTGTGTTTAATCTGTTTTTAACCCCCGACGCAAAAAATGGGATGTTATAAGTTTAATGCTATTCTTACGTGTGCGTGTTTGTCTGTCTGTCACAAGTAGCTGTCCGTAGCTCTTAAATTGGTGAATAGATTTGAATGCGGTTTTTAGGGTTCCGTACCCAAAGGGTAAAAACGGAGCCCTATTAATGTCACTCGGCTGTCTGTCTGTCTGTATGTCTGTCCGTCTGTCCGCCTGTCACAGGTCTCTAGCTTGCAGACTAAATGAGTTACAAACCTGAAATTTTGGTATTTGGCGTGAACGTGACCTAAAATCAAATATTGAATTAAAAATTTAATTAAATTATTTTTTAGGGGGATACATGAAAAAGGAGACGGAAAAAATAATTTTTTTCTTACCCCATCTTGTGGGGTATCATTGTTTAGAACTCATTGAGTAGAGTACAAATATATATTTATTAAATTATTTTCTCAAAAAATAAGGAAATGGGGGGCCATCAAAGTTGTCAGTTTTAGACCATTTTTGTGACGGGGGCTATGTCAAAAACTAAACTAGTTGCTCTATTTAAACAACAAATGCGGAAAACAATAATTAATAAAATAGTTTATAAGCTGTGACCAAAACAAATGAACATTTTTTGGGTTTTTCATTCACGGTTTGTTGCGATGTCTAGCTCGGAAATTAGATATTTCTTAGACCCAAAATATTATATTGTTCATAATTATGTATGGAACCCTAAAAGAGCGAGGCCCAACTCGCACTTAGCTGATTCTTTTAGATAGTTAGATTTGTCTCGAAGGAGTAATTGGTTGACACGTCATAGTGATCAAGATTCTGATCTTTGGACCAGGAGGGTGGATGATGGGTGGACGTCAAGTTTTCCCACAAGTTTGTGGATATTAAGATTTTTAAAATTTAGTTATATCTCTAGTACTTCATTAATGAAAAGCTTTTCAAAAATAAGTGGTTCAATCTACCTATATTTTGTTTAGTGGCAGATAATTTCAAGGTAATATTTACTTCTTCAACAAGTATTAAAGATCTGGTTACGCCGTCTTTCGCAAAGTAAAGAGTAAAACGCAAAGTAAGGTCTTCAATTAAGGCGGTGACTCAATTAATCAGATAGCGGCTTTAAATTACGAAGACTGTTTATTTTGCCCCGGGGACATTTTCTTAACGACTTCATGATGTTTGATGTGAAAATTGGAAATCTATTTTGTAATGGTAAACTATTTTGGAAATAACGGGTGGTAACGGGACCCCTATCGGACACGACGACATGATGATTACTGACAAGATACCACAAAAACAGAAAGAAAATCAAAATAAAATATTTGCCATATTTTTTAAAAGTTCGCAATGTAATGCAATCAGCTAACGCGAGAGGTCAACTAATGTTGGGTTTTATAGTTGTTGCCGCGTTTTGCACGCTATACATTGCCGGTTTGGAAAATACTAAATACTAAACCACTAATACTACAAGTATATGGATTGTGTTTGGTAATAATAGCGCTAAGATTTCGATAGCGGTCCCCTTGTACCCGGTATAATATATCATCATGGTAAAATAAATCAACATTGAATTGAACTGTTACGACGTCCACCGAAACCGTCCTTTCGTAGGACTATAGCTACTTTTTTTTGTTGTAATGTAAAGTAGGTATAAGATGTATGTCAGTGTAATTTATCATCACATTACTTATGTACATAAAAACACAAATATAGCAATGCAACACAATATAAAGGTAAACAACAAATTTTGAACACAACACATTGTTCACATCATTATTCACCATTAAAAAAGAATGAAAGATAAAGATTACAACGAATTGCAAGACCTAGTCCGCACTGCGTTTATTCGGGTGATTTTTTTTTGCAGAATTCTGTGACATATGGAAATGTGTAAAATTCGCAAAAAAATATATATTAATATACGGAAAAAAACCGCGCGAATAAATTTTGCAGTGCGGGCTAGGCCTAAAAGGTTCAACTCGTAATCATTCAGTGACATAATATTACTGTACCTACTCGAAAGTGACCAAGTTAACAAACGTAACGTTCACTGATGGACATGGGTCTTTCGTAGAGATTTCCAGAGCTGTCCGTAAAAATAGATAGATCACTTAAAACTGTATCGATTAACGCACACAAAGGACTAATATAACGACGGTCGACGACTATGTCGTAATACTTATTATCCAACGTGGACATTAATACCTCGTCTGGACAGACCCTAACGAACAACTCCCCGATGCCAAATATTTAGGTTGTTAGATAGTGTTACTTTTTTATGGACCTGATTTTTTTTTTAATTTTGAACGAGTTTTTGAATGAAATTTTTTTTAACGAAGTACTTTTAAATACCTAATGGTTGTTGGTATACACTTTGAACGGGCATTGCTCTATAACGCAATCGAATTATTGGTAAGGTTTAATTAATAAATTATGCATGATTGTAACTGGTACTTACTTCTGTACAAGCATATCTATATCTATCTATACATATAATAAAATCGTAGAATTGCCGTATTCTTTGAAAGGTGAATTAGTCGGAAGTGTTCTTAGCTATGTTCGATGAAAATCAGTCCAAGATGGCCGCTGCCACAAAATGGCGGATTACATATTTTTCACAACTCCCTCAATATGGGTATCAAATGAAAGGAGTTGACTAGTAGAATAGCACTATGGAAATCCAAGATGGCCGCCACCACAAAATGGCCAATGTCAGGGGTTTTCTTAATTTTTAATTTACACTAATTGTTATCCGCATATAAAAGACTATTTTTTTTTTTTTTTAATAATAAGTATTAAGTATACCAATGTCGAAATCTTCAAAAGAAGTAGGTACTGGAGCTCACTAACTGTAATTGAATAAAAATAAAAATTTTACAATAAATGTACTGATGCCAGTCCATTCATACTTTGTTCTGGTTAAAGGGGAGTGGCTTACGAAACATAAAATTTTAATTTATTTGCTTATCCTTGAACGTGATTGGTCCGACCTCACAGGTCATCGGCGTCAAAGGAACTATTCGGGCGCATTTTCGTAGACGCAATTATATGAGAAAGGCTTATCCTTTTACATCGATGCATATAGGATACTTTTTATCCCGAAATTGAGCACGGTTCCCTTGGGAGAGGGGATGAAAGGCAAAATGTGTACATAGCTGTAATTCGTTAATGGGTGGTCCGATTTCATTCATTCTTTTTTTGTTAGAAAGTAGATACTTTAAAGACTACTGGCTAATTTCTGAAAGGCTGGACCGATTTTGATGGGACTTTCACTGGCGGATGTTTACATTTTGATGTACCTAAACATCCGCCAGTGAACTTTTTACAGTTTTTAGCAAGGTATAAGCTCAAAGGAGCTTAGGAAATACAAAATGATTCACACGGGATTATTAAAATCAATATCCACGCTAACGAAGTCGCGGGTATCCGCTCGTCAACTAATATAATATATCTATCGTTTTTATGATTTCGTTTGTCAGGCACTATACTTGGGAACGCAACCACTTACCGCAGGCAGACTGATATATTTGGCATCAGAGAGTTGCTCTTTGTCCTGTGAACTCCAGAATCAGCCATTTCGGAGATCAATACCAAAGTCACGACCTCTTATAACCTTAACTAACGGAGTTGCTATGAATCTTTATCCTTCAATGAAACATATATTTCGTTACTAATGATAAAACAGACTGAAATAATTTGTAGATGTAAGGATTAATAGTACTTACATTTTTCATTAAAAAAATATCAACGAATCTCCGTCGAAGAATATTGTCTGAAACAGCATCTGTAACAATGGAGAAAGATATTATTATAAAGTACATCAATCTTTGTCAACGAAAAATTGTATGACCGTTTAGTTACTACTTTAATTTGATGACTTCCCTGGCCCTGCGTTGAGCGCTATGGCGCTATAGCGCTATGGCGCTATGGCTAATTACCCCCCTACCGGCAAAGACATTGTCTTTGCCGGTAGGGGGGTAATTAGCCACGGCCAAAGTGACCAGACCAACCCAAAGACAATTTTGAAATTATAAATTCCCAAATTGTCCTTGTCGGGAATCGAACCCGGGACCTCCCACGTCCATAAAAGGTACTTTCCGGTATGATGTCACGTAGAAACTGACCAGCATAGGTTTAATAGAAACTGCCGTGGCCCTTCCAGGCTAGCTCACATCCATCTTAGACGGCTTGTACGTGGAAAAAATAAAAGATTAAATAATAAAATTAAAATGGTTCTGTTAACATTGAGACGTATTTATTGTTTTTTTAATGTGATAGATTTTGAGGTATTTTAATCAGAACATAATTTACAACAAGCGATAAATTATTATTTAATTGATATTTTTTTATGTTTACCCATGGCTGATTACTGTTTTATTAGTAGGTACGCGTCTTTCTAGTTGTATATTACTTGAATCTTGGCTGGCTATCTTGATCTTTGGCTTAATACACGACTTATTTTAACTCCAACACGTTAGTGAAGTTTTAGTTATTTAGGAAATGTAAGTTAGTTTAACAGTAAACGTAGCATTCGAATTTAAAATTCATTTTACGTTCCGAAAGGGTTGGTCCATGATCTTTTTTTCTTTTTACTTTCCTTGTTACGCGAAAAACTACGTTATCGGTTTTCATTTCGTTGCTTAGTCAAAAGACTGGAGCTGAGGTTTAAATATGTAATATGATTGTCATTGTGAATTTTAATCCTTTGCCCAACAAATTGCGAAAATAACCCTCCAACTTACCCTCCAAAGAAAACTTCAAATTATGTAGATACTACCTACTGCTCTCTTACTTATCTTCCTTAATTTTATAAAGTGAGTTTCCATTCTCACACAAAACCATGAAGGTCCTTACGTCTGTATGTATATTGAGAGAAGAAAACTGAATTGACTCTATTTTTGGGCAGTGAAATCTGATAAGTACATTTTGTTTGAAAAATTGTTGAAGGATTTCGATTCAATTGTCCCTATTATTTCAAGTAGGTAATATTCGGAGCGCGGCGGCTAGCTACTCGTATTATTTATAACGTCAATCATCTAACTATCTATCTATTATGTATTATTAATAATATAAAGTAGCTTGTCCTGACTGACTGACTGATCATCAACGCACAGCCTAAACCACTGAAGCTAGAAACTTGAAATTTTCACAGTAACTTCCTTTTATAACGTAGGCGCACACTAAGAAAGGATTACTGTAAATTCCACCCCTAAGGGGTAAAATAGGGGATGAAAATTTGTATGAAAGTCTGTCATTTTTCAAGTTATGTCCATGAAAATTTGTATTTGTACTTTCGGTTTAAAATAAAAAAATACGTATTTCAGGATTTTTGAAAATTCTACCCCTAAGTGGATAAAATAGGGGATGAAAGTGTGTATGAAAGTCCGTCATTTTTAAAGTTATATCAATAAAAATCGGTATTTGTATTGTCGGTTAAAAAATAAAGAATTATGTGTTTCAGGAATTTTGGAAATTCCACCCCCAAGTGAGATTTATAAGAATCCAAGCGGACGAAGTCGCTGGCATCAGCTAGTTCTATAAATGTGCTATAATCTATACTAATATAATAAAGCGGAAGAGTTTGTTTGTTTGAACGCGCTAATCTCAGGAACTACTAGATCGATTTCAAAAATTCTTTCACCGTTGGATATATGTACGTGATCTTAGAGTGCTATAGGCTATATATTATGTACCACAGGCGAAGCCGGGGTGGACCGCTAGTCATAGATACGTCCTGTTCGCTGCGGTGAGTTCCTTCTCTTTGATGTGAGAGAACCCGGAAGCATAAGTAAGGCTTTCCAATTTCCCGCAAACCATCCTGAACGGATGCCGCTTCCGTTATGGAAGACGCTGGAGTTAGATATGAAGTATTTTTAGAATCTACTTATCACTCGGAAACCTGCGAGGAAAATATAAGAAACACACTTAATAATAATATATGTACATATACAATAATAGTAGTTTATGAAAATAATAGAGGTTATTAAAACACGAGTGTTAGTTTTAATAGTATTACACGAGTGTTTTAATAACTAATTAGTAAACATAAAGTAACATAAAGTAGTGTATGAAACTCTACATGAGTTTCATACACTACTATATGTAAGCTCATCAATAGGTATCTTACGTATAAAAAAAAGACTAAGAAATTAACAAAATTATTTATTATAATATGTACTTTAGGGTGTCCCAAAAAAATCAAAGTCGTTTTTTTTTAACGCATACCCTCTTAATTTTTTACTTTTAGGTCAAAATAATTATAAATAAAATTTTAAGAAGGTAGGACCGCGGTAACCCGTGCCGACTTATGTACATCAATAGATGCCAGTACTTGGTCTCAGGCTTACGCGACCTAACGTGTCGATGTGCTTGTGATTACTCGTTATTTAGTTAAGAACTCGCATCATTTCAATCAGTCAACATGTTAGTGCAATGATGCAGTTCTAAAAGGGATATATTTTTAACTAGCTGATGCTCGTGACTTCGCTCGCGTGGACGTCATACAAATCTCATTCCCTATTTAACCGACTTGAGGGTGGAATTTTCAAAATTCCTGAAACACGTAATTCTTTATTTTTAACCGACACTACAAATACCGATTTTCATTGACATAACTTTAATAAAAACCGGCCAAGTGCGTGGCGGGCCACGCGCAGTGTAGGGTTCCGTAGTCACAATCCTCGAAAAACAGATATAACTCCTTAACCTGTGAACCCTACTTAGCCATGATAGTTTTCCTTTAAAATTGATTATATATACTACTGATGTGAATTTTTTCAAGTTCCTATATACTGCCATTTGGCTGATAGAGGGGGGGGACACTTGACTCTAACAAAAATTAGCACTTTAAAACATCATATTTTACAAACGGATCTAGAAATCGAAAAATGATGTTCCCACACCCACAGTATTTTTAAAAGACCTATTCAACGATACCCCACACTATGGGGTAGATGAGAAAAAAAATATTCATCCCCACTTTACATGTAGGGGAGCTACCCTAAAAAAATATTTATCAAAATTTTATTTGACCACTTTGTCGGCGTGATTAATATTTATACCCATGTCAAATTACAGATTTCTAGCACTAATAGTCTCTGAGATTAACCGAGGACGGACGGACAGACAGACGGACGGACATGGCGAAACTATAAGGGTTCCTTGTTTACTACGGAACCCTAAAAATGACGAACTGCCATTGCATACGCCGCCGATGCGCTTCAATTAATAAAAATAAATGAGGATAAAATCTTTTTACAACGTCAAAGAGAACCAGGCCGACCTGGTCACTTAAACCCAAATGAATCGGTTAATTTTTCGGGATTTTTGCGTTCATCATTCACAGGCACTGTGCCATAGCGAATATTAGGTATATCGTGCATCTTTCATCGCAAAAATGAACGATGGACGGGGCACCATCTAATTTGGGCTTTAGCAGGAGTGAGGAAATATTTGTCTGAGCCGACTCCTTCAACATCATCTTATGTACCGTTACAAGACGAGTCGTCTTCATCATCTTCTAATGAAAACTTAGATTTACAAGGAGGAAGTACCGAAGCTTGTCGAGAACACGCAATAAAGCAAAACACCTCTGCGTAGAAGTTTTATTACCCCAAAATTGGTAGCAGCGCTCGACATCACGTGTATTAATTCGTCTTAATTGGTATTTGAAGCAAAAATCAGTCAAGTAACTACAAGCCTTAATATTCCGCTCTTTAAAAAGTTCCGAGAAAACTGGAAAAGTAATTAATGCTGATAAAATTCAGAACAACTTACTAATAGAGAAAAACTTACACAGCACCTGACGTACTCCGAAGCTAGACTCCGTTGCTAGAGTTTTACTGAACTGAAAGTCCTTGTTCAACCGCCTTAAAATTTAAGACAGTTTTCTACATTAATGTCTTTGTGGTCAAATAATGCTTCGTTTCAAGAAGCCAGAAAAAAAGTTTCGGCACTGAGGGTAGTAAACGATGTAGCCGAAAGAGCGATTAACTTAATGCAAGACTTTCATGGATTAATCACTTTTGAGGAGGAACAAAAACAATTTTTATTACGTTGCGTACAGGAACAACTATCCTGACTCTAAAAACAAACGTTAAAAAGAAAATTTGTACAATAATAATATTTTTAATGTAAATGAGGAAATAATATACTATTTGGGCGTATTGCAGTTTTAATTAAGTAATAAAAATTAAGTTCTTAATTCTTCCTACACTAAGTCAGTACAAATTTTCATGTCAAAACTTTGGCATCAAGTCGGCACGGGTTATCATTGTCCAATCGCAATAATATTTATTATTTGAGTCAATGAGGTCAATTCGAATAAAAATAGAGGGTATGCGTATTTGATTTTGCGAAAAAAAAATTTCCCCTTATGTCTTGGGACACCCTAATGTACTTATTCATGTTTTGGATATTGCAATTATGGAATTGGATCTGAACGGTTGGGCAGGAAGCGCTATTATTAGACGTGGTCGTGATTGGGGTTGATATATTAATATTTATTTCATTCTTCTTATTTTCTATAGTATTTAGTATTGAATTTGAAACTAATACTTTATTCGTCACAGAATCATCTATGTAGCTTTCAGCTACGGCCGTCGACGCCGTGACGTTTAAATGCAAATATCTCCAAAAGTAAGTAACTTACAGTCAAAATTTTTATGTTGTTTTATTGCTCATCTCTAAAACTGTCGTATTAATACTTAACAATGTGGTCTTAATGACCTCGTTTTTGCAAAATGCAGCATAAACTTATAATTTTAAATATTTTTTCAATCTTTTTATTCGAAAGCATTTTTGATCAAGTTATTTTAACATTTTACACTATTATTTAGTGTTTAGTGATGAAGAATATTGTATCCAATCGAATAAGGTAATTTGAAGACCTGTCCAGCAACAGACTTTCGAGTTATTACATTTTTTGTGCGTACCCACATACCCACAAAAACGCACGCCAAATTGAAATGACTGTCCCTGGGAGGGGGAGGGGGGCAGGTCCTACTAAGTGGTATTTTCAGAGTGGTAATGAGTTGTAGTATATGCCCCTAAAATATCGCTAGTTTTATCCCGGACACTGGTATATGGCGCGTTTTCGACTGGAGGCACCGGTTGACCTAAAGTGATGCTGTGACCGCGCGCTCTCTGCCCTCTATCTCGAAAACGGTTCACCGTATGAAAAATTTTTTTGAACAAAATTTGTAGAGAATTTTGTATTCTACAATATTGGTATTAAATACAAATAGCAAAAACCCATAGGGAATGAGATATTTACAAAAAAAGCGCAAAAAACCGATTTTTGTGACCTTTGACCTTGAAATTTAATAGTAGCGTACACCTTGTAAATTGAAAATTTAAAAAACCCCCAACATTCGCCATTTTGTGGCGGCGGCCATCTTGGATTTGCAATAGTGCTATTCTACTAGTCAAGCCCTTTCATTTGATACCCATATTAAGGGAGTTGTGAAAAAATATGTAATCCGCCATTTTGTAGCGGCGGCCATCTTAGACCGATTTTCATCAAACATAGCTAAAACACTCTCGACTAAATCACCTTTCAAATAAAAAAACCGCATTCAAATCGGTCCACCCGTTTGAGCGCCACAGGGGAACAGACAGACAGACACACACACACACACACACAGACACGCCAAACTTATAACACCCCGTCGTTTTTGCGTCGGGGGTTAAAAAAGGAAAACCAATACGCGCGGAGCCGAACAAATCAGCTGGTGCTATGATATTATATTAGCCCCGAGATTTACGCCCGGGTCTGGTCCCGGACATAAATCAAACGATACTCCTAGTACATTGTCGTATTGTGTACAGAAGATTTACGCTAGGTTTACAGTGTATAATATTGTGTTCGGCTAATCCTTATTTATGATGGTGAGGTTCAGGAGGTGTGGTCTTGTTTAATTTGTATTACTGCTCATCCACGCGTTTGCCAACATGCTGGCCCATCTTATGGCCCAATATGTTGGCCCAACGTGTAGAGCGGGAGTTGGAAGGTATGGAATAGAATAGAATAGAATAGAAAAGTTTTTTATTCAAATAAACTTTTACAAGTGCTTTTGAATAGTCAGATGAATCTACCACTGGTTCGGAATGCCGTTCCAACCGAGAAGAACCAGCAAGAAACTCGGCGGTTGCTCTTTTCCAAATTTACAATAGCAATATAACAATTTTATGTTAAGTACATGATTGAATTGCCGTCTCGCGCATTGCTGGAACGAGTCAAATCCACGCCTTTTTATCATTTATATAAGTAATCATAATTTTATTCAGATAAACTTTCGGAAGCGTTTACGAATCGACAAATGAATCTACCACAGGTTCGGAATGGTGCTTACAATTCTACACATGTGAAGAAGGGCAGACAAAAGTAGCCCCATTTCCGACGGTGGCACCCGTTCACGAGCATGACGCATGATCCAGCCATTGCTTCGCTCAACCATATTCGAGGGAACGTAACAACCCGCACCACACGACACCACCACAGAAATGTTTAAAGAGAGCGTGACATACTTAGGCTACCGATGATCAAAGCATCGAATTGAACACCAATAATCAAATACTCGTTTTAAGACATGAGTTAAATTTTCTTAGATTGTTTCCAAGCAACCTGTCATTGAGAAATTGCTCCATGCTTTTTTATCATTTATATAATCTTCAGTTGTATAATATGCTTTTTTTATGAGCATATTTTTAATAGAGTTCTTAAACTTGTGTAAAGGCAAGTCTAAGATTGCTTGTGGAATTTTATTATAGAACATTACGCCCATTCCCACAAATGACCTTTGGACCCTTTTGAGGCGTAACTGAGGAATCACGAGCCTATTTCTATTTCTTAATTGCCTGTCGTGTAATTCGCACTTTTTAATGTAACTGTGAATGTTTTGCCTAACAAAAATTATATTGTTATAGATATATTGAGAAGCTACCGTAAGAATACCTATTTCTTTAAATTTCTCTCGAAGGGAATCCCGCGGTTTTAAATTATAAATTGCGCGAATTGCCCTTTTTTGTAAAACGAAATTTTTTTCAATATCAGCCGCTTTACCCCATAGTATGAGTCCATACGACATAATACTATGGAAATATGCAAAATAAACAATTTTTGCAGTTTCTATATCTGTTATCTGTCGAATCTTCCTAACAACGTAAGCAGCGTAAGCAGCGTATTGGAACGATGGCAGCGTATTGGAACGATGGCCCGCAAGTTGGCCCGCAGGTTGGCCCGGAGCATACTGAACGACCTTCCAACGTGTGGACGCGAACACAAACTCCTCGCCCAACACCTTCCAACATATCCGCCATCATGTTGGCAAACGTGTAGAGGCGCCTTTACATCGTACCATAATTTTATTACAAGCTCCTAATTACTTGTACAGAGTTTATGGAAAGGGGAAGGTTAAAGGAAAAAATAGACGGTACAACTAAAAAGCTACTCAGAAAAATTAGCAGTGTAGATAATATAATATTTGATTTAAACATAATATCCTTTTTCTTCATCAAACGATAAACTGCGGGATATAGGTCATTTATGGGGACTTCTATAGAATAGAATAGAATAAACTCCTCGGTTCTGTGTCGCTTAAATTCATTGGTTCCATATATTACTAAAAGTTAGCTTCGAGATGTCTTCAGTGGATCTCAAGCTAAAGCAATATGTTTTGCGAGAAAACCACATCAGTTACGAGTGGCCACTGCATACAGAGACGTGACTGGAAACTCTAACGCCAGATTAGAATGATAGCTCAAGTGCCGCCTCACTCCTACTAAGCAGCTACGATACATCTACTTACACGTATAACAAGTATAAACTAAAAATTTGAAAAACCCTCGACATTCACTATTTTGTGGCGGCGGCCATCTTGGATTTGCATAGTGCTATTCTACTAGTCGAGCCCTTTCATTTGATACCCATATTAAGGGAGTTGTGAAAAAATATGTAATCCGCCATTCTGTAGCGGCGGCCATCTTGGATTGATTTTCATCAAACATAGCTAACAACACTCTCGACTAATTCACCTTTCAAGCAAAAAAAAACCGCATTCAAATTGGTTCACCCGTTTGAGCGCTACAGGGGAACAGACAGACAGACAGACACACACACATACACACACACACACATACACACACGTCAAACTTATAACACCCCGTCGTTTTTGCGTCGGGGGTTAAAAAGCGGACTTTGGGGTTTAAAAGGGGTTTTGGTAAGAAAAATAAGTTTTATTTTAGGGAAGCAAACTTAAGTGTGGTAATTTTTCTAACCGAAGCGTAATATCAGGTTATTGTAAATTCGTTGACTAGTGTGGTATTTTTTTTTTTGCTTTCCTCACCTATGCTTTAGACGTGGTTGTTCAGCTAAAAGTTCTTTATTTTCGTGATTCATTCGAAAGAATTAAAATACTATGAAAAGCACGTATAAAAATAGATCATTTATAAACATTATAAATAGTAATGGTGAACACGTCAGCCATTATTCAGTCGCAGGGTTCGATCGAAAATAGAAAGGCGAGCATATACTCGGTCAGCGCGTTCGTGAAAGGGGATTAAAAATGGAATTCATCTGGTAGATTGACAAAAAACCGTGAAAAACTAACTCTAAAAATGTTAGTAGGTATGTGGCAATTTTTCATCTTGCGTGTGGGTGAAATGTGGGGTGAATTGTGGAGGACGCCTGTTTGTTTTCCCATTTGATTTCAATATTTCATTCAATGATATTTTTCACAGATGACAGGTTTAGTGTTTGACTGAGATCCTATACAGAGATCATGTTTTAATTAACTTCTAGAGTAAGATCCCAGAGCGATAAGACATTACATATTTTCATTATGCAAGATGAAATCTTAGGCTCTTTATATGGCTGATTTATATATGTATATACATAGATTATAGGTATATATATATATATATATACACATATATATATACATTACTCCTAACTACTACCAACAGTATCAGACACTTTTCATAGACCAGAACTTTTATCAGACGCTTTTACTACTCTGTTATTATTTTATTACTTATTTTTAACCCCCGACGCAAAAACGACGGGGTGTTATAAGTTTGACGTGTCTGTGTGTGTGTGTGTGTGTGTGTGTGTGTGTGTGTCTGTCTGTTCCCCTGTGGTGCTCAAACGGGTGGACCGATTTGAATGCGTTTTTTTTTGTCTGAAAGGAGAATTAGTCGAGAGTGTTGTTAGCTATGTTTGATGAAAATCGGTCCAAGATGGCCGCCGCTACAAAATGGCGGATTACATATTTTTTCACAACTCCCTTAATATGGGTATCAAATGAAAGGGCTTGACTAGTAGAATAGCACTATTACAAATCCAAGATGGCCGCTGCCACAAAATGGCGAATGTCGGGGGTTTTTAAATTTTCAATTTATACTTGTTATTATCTTTGTAATCTATGTGGCCTTATTATCAATTTCTACTTGTGTGCTTGTTATATTATGTTAAACGCTGTTGATTACTAATAAATAAATAAATAAATAAATAAATAAGAAAGCTCCTACATGTTTACGATCTACGATTCTTACATGTCTCTAACATTTTTACGATTTTATTATATGTAAAGATTTACCTGCGTGGCTTTGAAGTGTGCTACTTATTTGGTCAAAGATTATTTCGTCAATAATATCAGATAATAATATTAGATAAATGGAGAAGCAAAGTAATCATCTGTGTATCCATATTGAACCAAAGCCAAAAAAGTGATTGATATAATATCAAGACTGAAAATACAAATAATTACAGAGAAAAGGGAATTCTACCTTTGATCTATAATAATTACTCGGACTTTCATTCGGTACAATCAGATTATCATATTATCATATTCGAGCAGTCCTCAATACCTTTACATGTGTATTTCGAAACATCGGTGAAAAAGGACTTATTCGTAAAACAGAATCCATCTGGCAAATTAACAAAAAAGTTTGGAAAACTGTACAGATGTTAGTCTCTGACCATTTTCCATTACGTGCAGTTGGGTTTAGCTTATATAGTACGGACTATTCGTTTTTACGGCCCCAAATTTCTCTTTTAGTTTTCAACCAAATCAAACCAAAAAAAACCAAACCAAAAAAAGGTTTTGAATTTATTTTATTTTCACGATACAATATTTGAAATTATTGTCTTCCATTTTCAATCTGATATAACAATAATAATAAAGTTTTTATTAAAGGCAAAATACCCTGTATACAATATTATATAGAACAAATACATAATAAAATAAACTTGTAATAGTTCTATATAATATTAAAATATTTAAAACAAGCGGAAACCCGCGACTTCGTTCGCGTGGATATTGGTTTTTAAACATCCCGTGGGAATCATCTTGTCTTTCTAAAGCTTCTTTGAGCTCAAACCTTGCTAAAAACTGTTAAAAGTTCATTGGCGGATGTTTAGGTAGATCAAAATGTAAACATCCGGCAGTGAAAGTCCCATCAAAATAGATCTAGCCTTTTGAGAGATTAGCCAGTAATCTACAAAGTATGCCCTTTCTAACAAAAAAAGAATGAATGAAATCGGACCACGCGTTAATGAATTACAGCTAAGTACACATTTTGAATTTCATCCCCTCTCCCAAGGGAACCGTGCTGAATTTCGGGATAAAAAGTATCCTATATGTTACTCCGTAGTATGAACTTAAATCATGGCAAGTTTCATTTCAATCCGTCCAGTAGTTTTTGCGTGATGCGCGCACAAACATACAGACAAACAGATAAACAGACAAACAGACAAACATACAAACAGATAAACAGACAAAAATTTCAAAAATAGCTTTTTTACTTTCTATTACTTATCCCTAACATCCCCCAGTTATTATTTTGCAAAAATCTTTAATGTACAGAGATTTTATTATATGTATAGAAGATAGATAGGTAGAAGATAAAGATAAAAAAGTAAAATTTATGTATATTTTATAACTTATAAACTATCTGGGAAGGTTAAAAACTCGTGTTGTACTCGTAAATAAATAAGCCCCGTGTAGAACATTTTACGTAAAGGATACTAATTTACTAATTAACTATTTCTATACAACGTTAGTTTTACTTTGCGCAAAAACCGAAACACGCGTCAAATATTTTCACATTTGAAATAGTTATACAAAATTTCAAAAACATATAATGGTAAACTTACGAAGTTATAAGCTTCTTGTGTAGCGTCATTGTCCTCAAAAACAAAATGGTCACCCCAACTCGCAAGCCATCTGTAATGTATGTAGGTTTTATATTGATTTGAGTCAGTTACTTGTCAGTGGAGTCTTCTGTTCTTTTGTTATGTCAATTAATTAAAATAAGTCGTCAATGCCAAAACGATTAATTAATTGTAGATTTAAGTAATTAAGGATTTGATGTTGTCTATCTATCTATAATATAATAAAACTGTAACAGATCCAATTCTGTACATTGAAGATATTTTGAAAATTTTTATTGGAGGGCACTCTGTAATCGATACTGAATCCAAAACTGCAATTTTTTTCATTTTTGTCTGTCTGTCTGTCTGTCTGTCTGTCTGTCTGTCTGTCTGTCTGTCTGTCTGTATCTTGGCCGCGCATCACGCCGAAACTACTGAATGGATTCGAATGAAACTTGGTACGATTTGAGTTTGTACTCCGAGGTAGGTTATAGGATACTTTTTATCCCGAAATTCAGCACGGTTCCCTTGGGAGAGGGGATGAAAGTTAAAACGTGTATTTAGCTGTAATTCATTAACGCGTTGTTCGATTTTACTCATTTTTTTTTTGTTAGAAAGATAGTACTTTATATATTATTCCATAAATATTTCAAGGTCATAGGTTTTTTAGTTCAGAAATGACAGGCATTTATTGGGTTCAAATAACTTGGGACCCGGATCTTTGAACGTACGGCTTATTTTAAACTGGTGTGCGTTTAAATTTATGTTTGTCGATCTGTCTATTTGTTCCAGCTAATTTCCGAAACGGCTGGATCGATTTTGATGGAACTTTCTGGTGATGTTATAAGGAATAACTTAGGCTACATTTAGTTTAGGTACAAAAAAGGATTATGGGATCCAATCCGATCCTATATAAAACCTATATCCAGGCGGACGAAGTCGCGGGGGTCGGCTAGTATTAAATAATATTGTTAGTTAAGAAGGGAGGTGTAATGTATGTAGGTTTTATATTGATTTGAGTTGTTACTTGTCAGTGGAGTCTTCTGTTCTTTTGTTATGTCAATTAATAAAATTAGTTTTGTAACAAATTTATACCATCGTCACCTCGACTCGCGAGTTGAATGACCGCGTGCTGTATGCCGATCGCCAGCTGATGCGCGTTTCAACCACTGTGCCTAAGCTTGCAGGATTTTAAAATATTTTTGGACAAAATTATAACACAATATAAAAATAGTTGGTTTCGATTTTGTTACTGATTTTGAGCAAACTACTGTCAGGTTTTGCTTCAAGTAAAATTAACGTTGTATAAAGAATATGACTCATACTTAAATGAAAATAGGTGACCATTTTCGCCACGCTCGTTCGCCATACTAATTATAATAAACTCATCTTTTAAATATATTCGCAGTACATCGCCGACTAACGTAATGTAGATTTATTTGCTCATTCATTTATTTAATAGGTTTTCAATAATCTTAAATTAATATTCAATCATTTAATTTCATCATCATCATCATCATGATCAACCCATTACCGGCTCACTACAGAGCACGGGTCTCCTCTCAGAGTGAGAAGGGTTTTGGCCATAGTCTACCACGCTGGCCAAGCGGATTGGCAGACTTCGCACACCTTTGAGAACGTTATGGAGAACTCTCAGGCATGCAGGTTTCCTCACGATGTTTTCCTTCACCGTTAAAGCAAGTGATATTTAAATACTTAAAACGCACATAACTCCGTAAAGTTAGAGGTGCGTGCCCGGGATCGAACCCACGACCTCCGATTAGGAGTCGGTCGTCCTAACCACTAGGCTATCACAGCTTTAATTTCATAAAAAAATATAACTAAAATGAATAACATGTCTCATTTATGATGGCTTTCATTAACCTCTTGTAATTAATAGTTGCCGAAAGTAAAATTAATGTTATAAAACAGAGTCGTCGTAGATTAATTGTTGCTCTCAGCTTTATTTAGACCACAATAACGATGGCATTAATCTCTCGTTAAATACCAGTTAGAAACAATCCATTAAGTAATTCATTTTAATTTCCTCCAAGTCCATTCCAACTGCCTTTGCTTAGACTCTGTTGGTTCTTGACATAGATTAAATAATAATTACTGTGAGGCCCAGTTTCCGTAGTTTTAATGTAGAGCAACTTGCACATTTGCTTTTAAAACCTATTTCCGCTACACGTACTTATATATTTTGGTAATATCCCTCAGTACCTAAAGAGTAAAGTATTTGTCGAATAATCCTTGTTACAAGTAATAAATTGACGTAGTGCTCCGAACCGTAGTTGTTAACTATGTGCCTGATTAAAAAGCTGAAGTGAGTCATGTTGAAAATTTGTTACGCGATTGAACCATAAATTCAGCTTTTTACTTTTCAGTCAGACTGATTCTTCCACAAGAATCATGGTCTGCGATATGTCTCAACAAGTTGCAAAGCTGAAGAGGCAATGGTTGGAGTAGGATACAGTTCGAAGAATTCATAAACACTGAAGTTTCAACTGTCTATAGTAGTTAGCATATCCGACTGCAGATCACGAGGTCCTGGGTTTGATTCCCGGGTCGGGCAAATTAATGTTAGGTATTGGGTTTTTCTGTCAAGATATTCGCAGTGCCAGCCCGGACTTGGTGTTTCACCCCCGTACCTCGGAGAGCACGTTAAGTAGTGGGTCCCCACTATTATCACTATCATGTGGCAAAGTCGTTAAAACCCGCCAACCCGCATTAGAGCAGCATGGCGGATTTAAGCTCTAATCCCTCTTTTCTATGAGAGAGGAGGCCTGTGCCCAGCAGTGGGACTTTAAAAAAAAGTGGTGGTGGTGGAAGTTCTAATGGTGACTTCAAAAAATGGAGACTCCGAAACACTCAGTGTTGGGACACCTCCTTCTAGGTGAACGATCGATCAAAATCGAGACTTTGTGTTTAAACACACTATGCCGAAAATACGCGACCGAATTTCCGTGGCTGATTTTACGTTCCGACGGATTCGGCTAATATGACACACGAGAGCCGAAATTACGCGGCAGAAACTTGGGTCGCATATAATGTGTTGCTATACAAAACATTACGCCGAATCGCTGCAGAAATTACGCCCGACCGAAGTTCGGCTGTACGCTTTAACGCGACGTAATTTCGGTTTGGTGTGTCATCAGTAATAAAATTCGTATTGCAGGCGTAGTCACGCCGAACTTCGGTCGCGTATTTTCGGTATAGTGTGTTTAAACACTTAGGAAGAAAAGACTGTATTCTGTAGTATGAAGGAAAGGAACGGTCTAATAGTTGAAATGATGACGGCAACGACCCCTATTGATGAATTGTATGGAACAGCCTAGAATCGACCCAGTCTTCATAACGAGGTGGCTAAAAAAGCAAAAATAAAAGCAAAAATATTAATTAATTGTTTTCCCTGCCCCAGTCAGATTGATTTGATTTGAAAAGTTTCGAAGTTTTCATAAATTTTAAAATTAGGGAAAGCAGTAGTGGCAATTTGTGTGTATGGAGTGTGAGTTAATATCTAGGCGCACGAAGTGCGCCAGGCCAAGTTCCTCCGGCCTTGTCGCATGAGTGTGTTATTTATTATTTACGTTTATAACCGTGTAATGTAATGTATAATATTAGTAGAATTCAAAACGATTGTCCGGACAACATTTATTTTCATTTGCAAAGGTAATAAATACGTACTAAGTAATATGTTAACAGCGCATGACTAAAAGAAATACTGTTTACATCCATAAAGATTAGCTAAACATACCTTCCTGTAATAGCCACGTTCACAGTACATACACACAGATAAATCTGTTGTAAATCTTTGCTTCTGAATATATGACAATGTATCATTGATTTATGTACGGGACCTCGGGCCGGACATACTCGTAAATGGTTGGGCTCGGAGGGCTAATCCTGAGATTATTAGGGATTTTCTTTCGATTTAGGTCGTTTGGTTTGTAAAGAACTCTTTGCTAATAAGATAAAGAAAGGTCGGCACATTATTCGATTTCATAAAGAGATTGAACGGTGAAGTTTCTTTGTATGTTTAGTTTTTGCTTAACTATGGAACGGTTTTTAGATTTATATATAGGACTAGCTGATCCCCGCAACTTCGTTCGCGTAGATATAGGTTTTTATATAGGATCGGATCGGATCCCATAATCCTTATTTGTACCTAAACTAAATGTAGCCTAAGTTACTCCTTATAACATCACCTATCTGCCATTGAAAGTTCCATCAAAATCGATTCAGTCGTTTCGGAGATTAGCTGGAGCAAATAGACAGGTTGACAAACATAAATTTAAACGCACGCCAGTAGACAATATATAAAGTACTACCTTTCTAACAAAAAAAGAATGAGTGAAATCGGACAACGCGTTAATGAATTACAGCTAAGTACACGTTTTAACTTTCATCCCCTCTCCCTAGGGAACCGTGGTGAATTTCGGGATAAAAAGTATCCTATGTCCTACCTCGGAGTATAAACTCAAATCGTACCAAGTTTCATTCGAATCCATTCAGTAGTTTCGGCGTGATGCGCGGCCAAGATACAGACAGACAGACAGACAGACAGACAGACAGACAGACAGACAGACAGACAGACAGACAGACAGACAGACAGACAGACAAAAATGAAACAAATTGCAGTTTTGGCTTCAGTATCGATTATAGAGTGCCCTCCAATAAAAATTTTCAAAATATCTTCAATGTACAGAATTGGATCTGTTACAGTTTTATTATATTATAGATAGATAGATAGATAGAAGATAGATTTAAGCTGTGTTAGTTTGTAGGTCTATTTGCATGTATGTTCATCTACTCCCTAGTAGTTCCCAAACTACTTATAATACAACGTAGATTACAACGTAGGTAGTTCTATTATTAACAAACAGAAAGGACGTGCAGAAAAAAAACGTTTGTGGTATCAAATGATAGTTACAGTGTATGTACTCGTAGATTCTGGATAACCTATAACTCATCTAAAAACATAACCATTCTTCCGCGGTTGTAATTTTAATAGGTTTGGGTTTTACTTTTGAATTTCATATTTGAATAAAAAACTTATTTATTTGCGTTTACTTTGCCCGGAAGTTTGAGGAAGGCTTTCCAATTTCCTGCAAACCGTCTTGGCTCCGTTATTTTAAGATAAAAAAAATAATTTTAGAATTGACATGCGGAAAATGCAGTGACAGGGACCTACCTAAGTTAACGAAAAATGCCAAAGGAATTCCGCTCCGCCTCAAATGCTACATATTTGAAGATTTATTTTTTCTATATGAAAGTAATTATAAATATATTTTGTAAGTTTAAGTATAGTTTCGTTTCTGGCAAATTGGGCAACTGTAACATACGTTCCGATACGTTTCCTTAATAAATGTTGAAATATTAGAAACGGGTCATATCTGAAGACAAGGCATAGTCTCAAATATAAGAAAGCCCATAAAAGTATTTCAAGTCCCTTTAGAGTAGCTATAGAGCCTTTGATCCAGTTTAGATCGTGTAATTTTAAAGGATCAGTCGCAGATTGCAATGTGGGTTAATATAACTTAGTGCAGTTTATATTTACGGCTCAGTTCGCGTGCAGCGGCTGCCAGGATTCCATGGTGATACTTATATTGTGTAGAAAATCTCTCCGATTCCGTGGTGTATCTATCCTGTCCTGTAAGCGGAAGTGCCAGGGTTCTGTTTCCATCAGAGTCGATTTGGGTCAACTCTTTGATTTGACTCAGAGCGTGGTAACAAGTTTCTGTCAAAGTTCCCGCCAGAACTTTGACAGAAACTTGTTACCACGCTCTCAGAGTGCTTAATCTAAGATCGGAGCACTCGAAAACGAACTCGAAAACTATTAACTAAACTCAGATCTAGTCTGGCAGAAACTAGGACCAAGACCAGGGTTGTCCTAAACTTGTCTGAATCAATTTTGACGGGACTTTCAAAGGCATTATTTCTTATCGCTACATTCAGAAAACTACTGTGATTGTATATCTTACTAATATTATAAATGTGAAAGTGTGGATGGATGTTTGTTACTCAATCACGCCGTAACTACTGACCGATGTGGCTGAAATTTTGAATGGAGGTAGATTATGTCCTGACTCAAAACATAGGCTACTTTTTATCCTGAAAAAATGCACAGTACCCACGGGATTTTGAAAAACCCGAAATCTATAGTTACAGCTATAGGTAGATTACTATAGCGAACTTCCTTGATAGTAGGTTAAAGGTTGGAAAAGGGAGCGGGAACGGGAACCGGAAATCCACGATTCCCTCGGGATTTGTGCAATACCGAAATGCCGCGGGCATTCTCTAGTCTGTTTATAAAAGTTATGCTTTTATGTGTAAGATAAGTGGACCAATAGAATCCAGACGACAAACTATGCCTCGGGGTACAGCCATGTACCTACCAGTTAACTATTCATAATTAAACGCAACTTTCTAAACTATCAACCCATGTTGACGTACATGAAACTTTAACTATTAGTGGAATAGCTTTTGTTTTTAACTAAAAACAACAAAAATATTTAGAAATAATTTTAATATATCTGTCTAAATAGTGTCTGTTCTTATATTACACACTAGCTTTTGCCCGCGGTTTCGCCCGCGTGAATTTTGATTTTTCACAAATCCTGAGGGATTCGTGGATATCCGGTTTCCGTTTCCGCTCCCTTTTCCATCCTTTATGTCAAGTACCTACTTTCAAGTAAGTTTGCTATATACATAGGTATATAGCAAACTTACTTGAAAGTATAAAATCTATATCTACAGCTATAGAGCTGTAGATATAGATTTCGGGTTTTTCAAAATCCCGCGGGAACTGTAGATTTTTCCAGGATAGAATGTAGTCTATGTTTTAAGTCAGGCAATAATCTATCTCTACTCAAAATTTCAGCCAAATCGGTTCAGTAGTTGCCACGTTATAGAGTAACAAACATCCAAACATCCAAACATCCAAACATCTAAACATCCAAACATCCACGCTTTCACATTTATAATATTATAGTAGGATAGTAAGATTTGAGGGTCATACAGAGCTTTCTGTTAAGTTGGGTATAACGACTGCCTCGTTGGTCTAGTGGTTAGCATATTCGACTGCAGATCACGAGGTCCCGGGTTCGATTCCCGGGTCGGGCAAATATTTGTTAGGTATTGGGTTTTTCTGTCAAGAAATTCTCAGTGCCAGCCCGGAGTTGGTAGTTGGCGGTGTTTCACCCCCGTGCCTCGGAGAGCACGTAAAGCAGTCGGTCCCGGTTATTATCACTATCATGTGACAATAGTCGTTAAAGCCCGCCAACCCGCATTGGAGCAGCGTGGCGGGTGTGCTATGCTCTAATCCCTTTCTCCTATGAGAGAGGAGGCCTGTGCCCAGCAGTGGGACGTTAAAAGGCTGTAGTGGTGGTGGTGGGTATAACTTCCATCCATTCTTCAAACATATTTTTGTATACGAAAAGCAAGTTTCTCTGGATATTTTCCAACTTCCCCGCATTCAAAGCTCTACGTGTTCGTTAAATAAACAACCATATTAAAGGAATTCTTTGAAATACATACTTACTACGTAGTTACTTTGTGAATTTAAAATATTGAAAAATACATTCACGAGCAGACGCGTCGTAAGAATTTGCTATGAATTTTCATCGACCTAAGGCTCAATTTATACCGCCGCGGAATGGAATGGAAGCGAATTTTTTGTACAAAGCATTGTGAACTTTATGTCAATTGTATAACATACAAACTATAGGCAAAGCTATAGGGGAATTCTCGAGAATGCACGAGGATTCCCCGGAAGACGCGCGACCTTTTTTTGGCTCCTATTCAATTTGTATGTTATACAATTGACATAAAGTTCATTAGGCTATGTACAATTTTGTTGCAAAAAGTCGCTTCCATTCCATTCCGCGGCGGTATAAATTGAGCCTTAGAGTACCTAGCATATTTTTCTATATTCGAGCATTGACAGCCCGCAGTTGGCAGTTTACGGTGTTTTACCCCCGTTACCCCCGTGCCTCGGAGAGCCATTGAGCCGTCGCCCCCGGTTACTATCACTCTCATGTGAGAAGGGTAAAAATAAAATAAAAATAAAAAAAGTTCGTTAAAGCCTCCAACCCGCATAGGAGCAGCGTGGCAGTTTTTATTTATATACCTAATTAATTTTTAAGTAAGTTTAAACTCAAGAGACGAACGATTAACTAGTTTAATAAAAAAACTTACTTAACTTTTGTTTTTAATAATACTATGAATCGCTGTAAAACGGAGAGCAAATCACAGTAATTGGATCAGGGGCTGTGGAGACAGAACTCAAGTTAATTATATTGTTAACTTACGCCCGAGCGTCTGGTGCCAGTTAAAAACTGTCCCTACTAGAAATTATTTTAACTTACTTAGTTTGCAGTTTATGATAAAAATCTATAATATAATAAGACTGTAACAGATCCAATTCTGTACATTGAAGATATTTTGAAATTTTTTATTGGAGGGCACTCTATAAACGATACTGAAGCCAAAACTGCAATTTTTTTCATTTTTGTCTGTCTGTCTGTCTGTATCTTGGCCGCGCATCACGCCGAAACTACTGAAAGGATTCAAATGAAACTTGGTACGATATGAGTTTATACTCCGAGGTAGGACATAGGATACTTTTTATCCCGAAATTCAGCACGGTTTCCTTGGGAGAGGGGAAGAAAGTTAAAACGTGTATTTAGCTCTAATTCAATAACGGGTACTTCGATTTAACTCATTCTTTTTTTGTTAGAAAGGTAGTAGGTACTTTAAGTATTGTCCCGTAAATATTTCAAAGTCATAAGTTTTTTAGTTCAGAAATGACAGACATTTATTGGGTTCAAATAACTTGGGACCCGGATCTTTGAACGAACGGCTTATTTTAAACCGGTGTGCATTTAGAGTTATGTTTGTCGATCTATCTATTTGTTCCAGCTAATTTCCGAAACGGCTGGATCGATTTTGATGGAACTTTCAATGGCAGACAGGTGATGTTATATGGAGTAACTTAGGCTACATTTAGTTTAGCTACAAAAAAGGATTATGGGATCCAATCCGATCCTATATTAAAACCTATATAACCACGCGGACGAAGTCGCGGGGGTCAGCTAGTATAGAAATATATTTTAGATTTCCTACAAACTACACAAGAAATTTTATACAGTTTTAGCAAAGTGTGCTGATGATTTTCTTCCGAGTAATCAATACAGGTCCTTTCTTTATGTGTCCCACATTCCCTGGTAAGATCATTTTCTTATTCTTGCCATAATACGGATATCTACCAGTATTCATATAACAATATAATATCGAACTACTTACTTCAATATTCAAATTGTCATACTTTATCATTAGGAAATGTGTAAGAGAATGAAGAATTTTGAATAGGTACCTAAGTATGGGAAAAATCTCGATCTAAATAATATATTGTCCAACCAGGACAAAAACGAAATTCATTGGCTGATAATTTTACCTCTATATTACCTACCCAATTATTTCCATTGAATTCAAGAGGCTTTTTGTCAGATATTGAGATGAATACTGTTTCGTATTTATTAATGAACCCTTTAATTATTTTCAAGCTGTTCTGGTTGAATATGAATTAAGTTTTGTACATACAAGTAAGTAAAATCGACACACAACTTGATCTGGGAAACAGTAAAACTCAATCCAAACAAAAACATTTCATGTGAATAATAAGGCCAAATTCCTATCAAAAAGTTTCGGCCATTAAAAGTACTGATATCAAAAATTATGACCAAGTCCTTTGCTAGGCTCGATAAATGAAACCATACAGTTTTAGAAGGTATATCTTCTTCGATCACCCTCAAGCTGTCATACCATTCCTAATGATCCTGTTAAAATATTTTTAAATAATTTATGTCTTACTAATAACACTATAATATGAAGCTCATTTGGGACTGAGAATAGTTTTATTGTTTTCAACTTGACAACATTTTTGTACTCCTTTGAATTTGTTTAATTTAAAAAATGTTGCCAAGTTGAAAACAATAAAACTATTCTCAGTCCCAAATGAGCTTCATATTATAGTGTTATTAGTAAGACATAAATTATTTAAAAATATTTTAACAGGATCATTAGGAATGGTATGACAGCTTGAGGGTGATCGAAGAAGATATACCTTCTAAAACTGTATGGTTTCATTTATCGAGCCTAGCAAAGGACTTGGTCATAATTTTTGATATCAGTACTTTTAATGGCCGAAACTTTTTGATAGGAATTTGGCCTTATTATTCACATGAAATGTTTTTGTTTGGATCTCACTCCTTTTTTCTAAGTATTTCAAAGTTAATGCAATAAGTATAATGAAGTTGTGATGGCTTATAATCGAGTCTTTTTTCTCTCTTACGCTTCAGTATAATTAGGAATAGAACCCTATCACATTTTACGGTCTGATTAGATGTGGTTTAATCTTCAATACATAGTATAAAACAAATTCGCTTTCTCTGTTCTAATAGGGTGAATTTTTATTTTGTTCGTCTGTCTGTCAAAATCACAGATAACAGAAACTCCACTCCAGAGTATTTCCACCCAGTGGTCAGTTTCAGAACTTAGAACCATAGGGCTTAACTAAGAGAAGATTTTGAGTATTTGACTCTCATTAAGTTTAATGAATAGTATTAGATATTAGTGATACCTAGTAGCCGGAATCAACAGGACACCAAAGTCTCCTCCAAACCTCCAAAGTCGGCCACCCATCCATTTCCTGACTTGGGTCAAGGTTGCTTATCAAAATTATTAAGAAAATCGCGCTTCTGGTTTTATTGGCAAAGACGAATCTCAAACTACTGGAAGGAACGGGCTTAGGCACACAGATAGCTATTAATGTGGCGTACGACATCCGCAAAGAAAGGATTTTTGAAAATTCAACCCCTTAGGGGGTAATATAGGGGTTTGAAATTTGTGTAGTCCACGCCGACGAAGTCGCGCCCGCGACTTCGATAAAAAAATATACCTCTTGGCGTTTTATTATTTACCTACACTTTACTTTTTATTAGAACTCAAGACCAGTAAGATTGACCCCTTGCTAGAAAACTTAAAAAGTCACATCTCCCTAAATAGTGCACCGATTTCGATGAAACAAGAACCATATATAGCTTCGAATAAAGTAAAATACATTTATTAAAACAAAATGAAAATTTGTTCAGTATTTTTTGTGTGATGTGGGAACAGACAGATTTTTATATATCTTTGAATTGGTCAGTGTCTGATGCAACTTTTGGACATTTTTCGATTTTTTCCTTCATATACACACTAAGACTCATCTTCTTACCAAATTTCAACATTCCACATACACGGGAAGTGCGTCATAATTTTGATCAGTCAGTGAGTAGGTCTTGTTTTATGTGATTTTCAAACCTCTGTATCTCAGAAACGGTTCAACTTGAAAATTTGAAACTTTCAATTTATCATCACATCCACGAGTTTAACTTATATTTTAAACTAGCCGACCCCCGCGACTTCGTCCGCCTGGATATAGGTTTTATATAGGATCGGATTGGATCCCATAATCCTTTTTTGTACCTAAACTAAATGTAGCCTAAGTTACTCCTTATAACATCACCTATCTGCCATTGAAAGTTCCATTAAAATCGATCCAGCCGTTTCAGAGATTAGTTGGAACAAATAGACAGAACGACAAACATAAATTTAAGCGCACGCCAGTTTAAAATAAGCCGTACGTACAAAGATCCGGGTCCCAAGTTATTGGAACCCACTAAATGCCTGTCATTTCTGAACTAAAAAACCTATGACCTTGAAATATTTACGGGACAATATATAAAGTACTACCTTTCTAACAAAAAAAGAATGAGTGAAATCGAACAACGCGTTAATGAATTACAGCTAAATACACGTTTTAACTTTCATCCCCTCTCCCAAGGGAACCATGCTGAATTTCGGGATAAAAAGTATCCTATAACCTACCTCGGAGTATAAACTCAAATCGTACCAAGTTTCATTCGAATCCATTCAGTAGTTTCGGCGTGATGCGCGGCCAAGATACAGACAGACAGACAGACAGACAGACAGACAGACAGACAGACAGACAGACAGACAGACAGACAAAAATGAAAAAAATTGCAGTTTTGGTTTCAGTATCGATTATAGAGTGCCCTCCATTAAAAATTTTCAAAATATCTTCAATGTACAGAATTGGATCTGTTACAGTTTTATTATATTATTATAGATTTCGTAGGATTACTATCCCGCGAACCAGAGTTATGAGGGGGGTCAAAACAGCTCGAAATGGATCGTGTAAATAACACACTCATGCGACAAGGCCGGAGGAACTTGGCCTGGCGCACTTCGTGCGCCTAGATATAAAAAAATAACATTTGAATTTATCATGTAGAACCGTATCGTAAGTATAAATACTAAAGAATATATACTTATAACCTTGTATAAAAAGCAAATCTCTAAGATTTGTGACTACTTTTTTTTATTTATGGCAGGTCACAAATGAAAATATAAAGGCGCGTCAAAGAAATAATTTGTCCCCAGTGTTTTTTGTCGCGGTTTAAATGCTACGGTCTGGCAAGCAATTATAATAATGGTATGTTTTAAATCAAGGCTTTCACTTATAATGCTCTATATTAATTTTAACTTCCCATTATTTAAATCTTTAAACAAATATTATAACCTAAAGAGCAAAGCCTCGGCGATCTAATAACCAGTACCTATAGCTTAGAGGTCAATCCATTAACTAATACGTCTTATAAATCCAATAATTAATTTGTAAGCCTTTCATTAAAAGTCAGTTTAATAATGGGGAACTTTTTGAACGGGTCTAGGTTCCATAATATTATTTATTGAAACTATGCTACAAGTAATGATTTGATGAATTTATTCCTACAATATACATAATTATGTACAATATTGTTAAGTAGTCTGTATTTAAAAAATATTTTATTTAATAATTACCTACTTGAGTTTTTATTTTACTTGACATAACTTACTTTTCAACACACTTGCTCATAAAGTAGCTCTACGTTCACCGCAATTAGGCAGATAATTACACCTATTATTCAAACTGTGACTTTTGTTTTACTATTATTCACAAGTGAATTATAGAGTTTTATTTTTAATTTATTGGTTGAGTTGGTTCCTTTGTTCTTAAAAAAGTTTTGATACAAAAAAGGTCGTATTCAATAGTACAAATAAATTAATCCTACCTTTTGCTTGCTCATTTCATGCAACTTCGTATTTAAATAGATAATTTCAATTTGTACGTGTTTAATAAATAAAACTTTCACTCAAATATAACTTTTGTTTTTTCTGTAATAAAGAAAACTTGAAATTCCCCATTTTGTACGTGGCTAAAACGCTATCCGCGAAAAGCCAAATAAAACAAACCTCATTCTATAGTCTATGGCCGATTGCCATTTTAAGAAGCGCGCGCATAGGAAAACTGATTAATTTTTCCCGCCATTGCAAAATGCCATAGAAAACAAACCTCATTCTATATAGTCTATGGCCAATCGCACTTATATGTGTGCGCGCATAGGAAAACTGATTAATTTTTCCCGCCATTGTGAGAAAATTTTCATAACTCGTTTTCACTGTTGAAATTACAGTTATTTATTAATTAAAATTAAAATATCTACAAGTACTAATTATGAAGAAAATGATTTATGTTGTACACCGCCCGATATATGTGAAGCCCTTAAAGTTATGGAAAGTTTACTACCTACCTGAAATATCCAAGGAAAAATATCTATTTTAGTGTTATTTTCTTCGCAAGTGTGTTGAAAAACGTCGTATGATACACGTGTGTATTGATGATTACCGTCCTCGGCTATCTTAAGACCCTCACCTAACGGCTCGGGTCTCAATATCGCCTCAGCGGTAATCACCAACATTACACACTTATACCATAATGTACTATTAACATTAACGGTTAAAATACACCATATAACACAAATACGCCAATATAACAACACTTCAAAAAATATAATAAAAATACACTCCAATTTTGAACAAGAGAAAGTGGAAATTTAAACATTTAATATCTTTGGAAATAAACCTTCCATTAAAATATTAAAAAGGGTCTCGAAACACTAATGTAGCGGTTCACTTTGTATCACTGAAAAATGAAAATAATTACGCGAATATTCAAATAAAGTGTAATTTCTGGGCGCTCGTTGAAAACGCTTCAAATCTATACTAATAAATAAAATTGAAGTGTCTGTCTGTAATATCGAAATAACTACCTCATATTAAGGTCATATGGTTATTTGAACGATACTATAACCGAATCACACGTTTTTAAAATTTTTGTCTGTCTGTCTGTCTGTCTGTCTGTCTGTCTGTCTGTCTGTTTGAACGGGCTAATCTTTGGAACGGCTGAACCGATTTTGACGGGACTTTTACATACAAGTAGAGAATTAACCAGGGAGTAACATAGGCTACTTTTTTAACCGACTTTCAAAAAAGGAGGAGTTGTGTTTTTCTACCTATGCGCGATTTCTGTACCGATTTGAGTATTTTTTTTTAATCGATAGAGAAACATTGCGACACTGTCCTACAAAAAATTTGGATTCCAAATCCTCAATCCTGATGCTGTAGGGGATCTGATCCCCAAAACTAATGGGATTTAGGCACTGTCGGTTATTTAAATTGATATTGGGGATACCAATTAAAGACTTTATGATTGAATGACCTCGAGTAGGTACATGTCCAACTCCTCAACCCTGATGCTGTAAGGAATTGCATTCCGAAATCGTAAGGATCCCACGGAATTTTTCCGTTTTGTGGACGGGTTACTATTTACTACAGAAACAGATAGGCTACTTTTTGTTCTGGAAAATCAAAGTTCCCACGAGATTTATACAAACCTAAATACACACGGGCGAAGCCGTGGGCATCATCTAGTTAATTTCTAAATCTCTTCCCTAACTCTACGCTTATATCATTTCGCATTTGGATTGCAATATAATTCACGAGTTTAATATTGCTTATAATCTCATATTTAGGCTTTGAGCATACTTCCGCCGCGAAAACATAGAAGTGTAACCGCTGAAGTAAAGTCACGACAATAGGTACATACCTACTGTAACACGGCCTTCCATTAACTGCACTTACAAAAAAAAAAAAAATGTTGCTAATTTAACGAAATGGTAAGAGAAGTATAACCCGCGGCACGTAAGTCGAGCAGTGACCTTCAAGTGCGTGCAGCGTCGTACGAGTGAGCGGGACACAATACGATTGGAGAGCCAATCAGTCTTCAATCTTACGAGGGATCCGCGACAGCTAATCAGTGCTTACGAACGATCCCCACGCCCTCCCCGCGACTCCCTCACACCCCGAGATACCTCATTTTCAACTTTTGCGCATTGAAGGTCACCGCTTGACTTTCGTGCCGCGGGTTGTAAGCAGGAGGCGCAACACCGTGCGTGTTAGAATTTAAATATGTTAATCCGACTTTGCTCGATTGTCATTAATTATTCCTTTGGTTAACGTACAAGGCATGACTGGCAGTTTCTAGAGGTAGATGTTAAAATCATCTTTGGGTAATGTAGCCAACGACGTAAGAAAGTTTATATCAATCTATGTATCAATCTATATATATAAAACAAAGTCGTGTTAGTTCGAACACTTATAACTCGAGAATGGCTGGAGCGATTTTCATGGTTATTGATTTGATGTATTTGTCTCCGTCCCGAATAGCAGAATAACTATTAAAAACATTGGAAAATTGACGAAAAAATAAAATAAAAGAAAAAACATTTGCTCATACAAAATGTTCACGAGTTTCGTAACTGTCAAAATGCTGTCAAACAACTTGTCTCGTCGATACGGCAAACTCTCTCACCCGTACCTATATAATTCGTCCGTACGTGTGTTTGTCACCTAACTCCTCCTAAACGGCTGGACCGATTTAGATGAAATTTTGTGTGTATATTTCAATCCTGGATGGTTTGAAAACACAATTAAGGGGTAGGTATACGTAACCTACCGGGTCTGGGTAGGTGGCGCTGATGTCGGTGTGTAACCGGGCAGGACGAAGTCTGCCGGGTCCACTAGTAATGATATAAAATAAAAGAACGAGAAATATAAACAGCCTCCATTAATATTAAAAATGGCCCTTTCAAATATACCCGGTCCATTTCGTCCCACTGGAGAATGGAAATTACGGCCTGCTGTAATTCAAGGCGCTTGCTTTTAAACGTTTGTCATTAATATTTGCCTTCGCACCGTCGCGTCGGAACCTCTACATTTTGTAAACTTCAGTTCGTTCAGTCTGCTTGCACAAAGCGCTTTCGGTCGACGTTTCTGATACGAACCGCTAGAGTGTGGAACGACCTTCCGGCTTCCGTGTTTCCCTCCTCGCACGACTTGAGTACCTTCAAGGCAAGAGTGAATGGGCATTTTCTAGGCAAGTGCGCTCCAACTTAGACCTCATCATGGCTTTTCAGGCATGATTGTCGTCAAGCGTAAGCCTATCATTGCCAGCGGCTTCACCCGCTTGATTTTCAGTTTTTCACAAATCCTGATGGAATCGTGGATTTCCGGTTCCCGTTCCCGCTCCCTTTTAAAACCTAAGTTTAGGCTACTTTCAAGGAAGTTTGCTATAGTAGGTAATCCACCTATAGTTGTAGATTGATATAGAAAATTTAGTTTTTTTCAAATCCTTGTGGAACTGTGGAGTTTTTCGAGATAAAAAGTAGTCTATGTATTAATGCAGGGTATAATCTATCTTCGTTCCAAAATTCAGCCAAATCCGTTCAGTAGTTTTTGCGTGAAAGTGTAACAAACATACATCCGTACATCCATGTTTACAAACTTTCGCGTTTATAATATTAGTAAGGTATATGTATATTGTATATATTATGTAGATACATAATTCCAATTTCCAATAAAATATTAGTATCGTATCATTTTCATAACCGTTATAAGCTCATTCTCAGCTGCCGTTTACCCAAACACGTTCAATATGCGAGTTGCTCAATGAAGCGAAAACGTTTACGGAGTAGATAAGGGGGCTTGGAACATGCACGTTTTGTGTTTTGTCCCGTAATATCTTCGGCCTTCGATGGATTTGCGCACCTGTAGCTTTGTATCTAATCTTATAAAGGACCAATCCTTTCCTTTAGATCGAACTGTCTTGATGTAGGGCTCAGCTGAGAGTGCTTAGCGGTGTGTGAAACGGTAGCGTTTCTTGCTTATTTTGCCTGCTTTAGGAGAAGACTCGACCTCGCGTCGCTTAGTACTTAATAGTGGTATTGGTACAGAAGGTTCAGTTCACACAGACATTTAAATAGAAAGCTATTCTCGCTACGACGAAATAAAGTGCAGTTTAGCTAGCACTTCGATGAGTGTCAAAACTTTATACTCACCTAATATATATTATGTAGTATACAATATCTTAAATACTCACCTATAGCCCTCTCTTTTTATAGCATCATCTATCTCATCTGACAGGTAAGGACAGCACAACGGAATTTGCAACGACGACGGTGGGATGCGCCGATACGCAGCATGATGATTACACAGCGAAGTGAAATTATAGGCCTGCTAAAGCGCAAAGCGCAATAAAGGAGTTTAGTGGAGCAGAGCGTCTTTTTACCCGACTACGGCAAAGCCAAAAAGGAAGGGTTATGATTTTAGCAGTCTATGTATGTATGTATATATGTATGTATGTATGTATGTATGTATGTATGTATGTATGTATGTATGTATGTATGTATGTATGTATGTATGTATGTATGTATGTATGTATGTATGTATGTATGTATGTATGTATGTATGTATGTATGTATGTATGTATGTATGTATGTATGTATGTATGTATGTATGTATGTATGTATGTATGTATGTATGTATGTATGTATGTATGTATGTATGTATGTATGTATGTATGTATGTATGTATGTATGTATGTATGTATGTATGTATGTATGTATGTATGTATGTATGTATGTATGTATGTATGTATGTATGTATGTATGTATGTATGTATGTATGTATGTATGTATGTATGTATGTATGTATGTATGTATGTATGTATGTATGTATGTATGTATGTATGTATGTATGTATGTATGTATGTATGTATGTATGTATGTATGTATGTATGTATGTATGTATGTATGTATGTATGTATGTATGTATGTATGTGGCCGATTTTGATGAATGAGGTGTCAATAGATGCTACATTTTATATACGAAAAAAATCGAGAAGCGCCGTGCGAGCGGCAAAAGTTTATTATTATTTAGTTTCAGATAGGCATAATCGATAGCGCCACTAGCTGCTTGCCCCGCGTTCTGCAATCTAAATCATTATTTTATATTAAAATAAATTATTACTAAGCGTAGTCGTGTTTTAGTTTACGAACTTTATGTCTTGTTGACATCAGTGTGCTTAGTCTAAAGCGGAGCACTCGAAAACGAACTCGAAAACTATTGATCGATTTCAGAGTAAAATAGACCTAAAATGGCTTGTATTAAGGTTTGAGTTCGCCAATACAATGCTGAATGTATTGGCGAACTCAAACCTTAATACAAGACATTTTAGGTCTATTTTACTCTGAAATCGATCAATAGTTTTCGAGTTCGTTTTCGAGTGCTCCGCTTTAGACTAAGCACACTGCTCTCAGCCCTATTTAAATTTATATACTTTGGTATCTATAGACGCGGCGCGGTCGCGAATCATTCATAGATGCGCCCTGATACACTGCTCAAGGGTGCTAAGGTTCCTTGTTTGTTTCGAAATTTTCAGGAAATATTCCTTGCGATTTTTCAAATTCTACTCCTGAAGGGGTGAAAAGGTATTGGGTAAAGCCTGTATGAAGAAAGATTTTTAAAACATAGATACTTCCACGCAAACCGCCTTTACGACATATGTCTGGAAAGCAATGATGAGGTCTAAGTTGGAATGCGCTTGTCTAGAAAATGCCTATTTACTCTTGCCTTGAAGTTACTCAAGCCGAACGAGGGAAAGTATAAGTAAAGCGAGAAAGGTAAGTATACATATTACGTAAATAGTTATTTTTCTACAGATGATCTTGAAGGATGAGACGTAGTCAGGTGCTAGTGACAGCGCATAAATCACTTGAAGGCAACAATAATTTTGGTTATAACGTATCTCTCCAGCTCAGCGACACCACAGTGTTACTACTTATATTAACAGTTAAGCCCTTTGACGTCGGGGGATGCCGCCGCGCCGCCCGTGTAGATATTTACGCTCTCCTATGCAAACATGCAAGGGTTGTCGCATAATTGGGAATAAAAAAAAATTGTTCCTCAATCATTTATTAACCCATTACTTCCCAACCATCGAAAAAATTGGACTTTTTTATTCTGCTTCATAAATATAGTTGTTAATGCACTAAGAAAAAATACTGTGAGACAAAAAATTAAAAAAAATGCATCTGATGGCTGAACCAGCCTGTCCTATAAATAGGACAGTGGGGCGTTATGGTAAGAAATTAGGAACGTTCATTATTATACACTAAATCAACTTTATTTGAAAAAAATTACAAAAGTAATAACTTTTTTAATCGTAAAAGCTTATTTTGTGTGATAGGGTACAAAACAATCACTGCACAGTATTTTTTTACATTTTTCCCAAAATACTAGAGGTTTTTCTTTACACCCGTGTCCTTGGCATACCGCCTCTATTTGTCAGTCTTCTTTTATAATGACCCAAATTATCAAACCTGATTGGTGGTAAAAGAACTTCAGTGGTCTCTAGACTTTGTTTATTTACTTTTCCTTCAGATTTTTTCATCCAAGAAACACAGACTACTCTACAAAAATCCAGCAGAGTGATAGTTGCTTGTGTTTACATGATTATAAATAATTCACGCATTTACTATAAGGACATATTATCCAAAAGTCTAATGACTAGAGGCTAGTACTATAATATTTTTTACCTCTGAAACGAATAAGATATTACAAATCAACCAGTCGTGCTTATCAACAGCTCTTCCTATGTTTTTATTGTAATTATGAATCAAAGCGATTTTCAGAAAATCATTGATCTTTCTTTTTATCTTTCTATAGCTATCAATTGTGTAAGAAAATTCCTGTTCACTGGCCACATCTGACACCGGTAATGTACCCATATCTTCATTAGATTCCTCTGCTAAATAAGTAACTTTATAGGGAGGCAGTACGTACATATCCTCCTCATCACTTGAATCTTCGATGACTTGAATATAATTTACTATTTCGGACACCTTCAAAGCCTTTTTGGTATTTTATTCACAGGATATTTTTATACAGTGTTATTCATAAATCAGTACAAATACAATTGCGTATAACAATGTCAAAATATATTGTACTTATCCTTTGCAATCTGTCACTGAAACTTATATGTTTCAATAGCAAAATAACAAATGCTTCACGAAATGTACGATGTTGAACGTAAAGTAATCTACTTAACACAAGACCCACATAGAAGAAATGGTTAAACCAAAATACTTGTACAGACTGATGAAGATGATTGTACAATGTACCGAGCCTACACGTCAAAATAGTTCAGACATATTCCCAGTGTCATATTTATAGGACAGCTTAGTTTGAAAGTGTATAACTTATTTCCAAATATTTTTTTCTAACTTTATTATGCATTTTATTTTTATTTAGGGTCTTGTGAATTACTATAACGCGTTTTACAAAAATTTGCGTTTTCTTTCTATCAAATATAAAATGAATAATAATGCTCTCCGAATCATAACAAAAGATGTCAACTTTAAAAAATTATTAAAAAATGATATTGCTTCAATTCACCATCAAAATATTTATTTTTTTATTTAAAAATAATGTAAATATATGAATTTAATCAAACAATATTAAGAACTATATCCAATTTTTATTAAAAAAACATTAAATATAGTGTACTAAAAATAAGACAGTGGGAGGTAATGGGTTAACTTAAAAGAAAAATACTTCTATAAAAAAGATATTTGTTCAACCAGAACAATTATTAGATATTATTACAAGAAAAATCACTGTACTGAAATTGTAATCCACGCGAACAAATTCGCGAGCAAAAGCTAGCTGCTATTACATTTCCATATCTTGCACTATCAGATATTTAGTTACATTCATGAGGATTTTATTCTCTTCATAATAATTTTTAACCTATAAGAACATCTTGACTGAAAAACCTACGCCAATGGTTTGGAAAAAGTACTCGTTCACTATTCAGAGCCACGGTATCGAAGATAATATAAGTTGCCATAATGATAACCTTCGAAAGAAAATGGCACTTTAAGAAGAAAAAGAATGAAAAATGGGTTTACCTGGCATTACTATACTTATATCCGTAGAGAGAACAGTTTGTGTTCAACATTATAATTTTTATGTTTCACGATAGAACTTATTTAACGGTACTTCAATTATTTCAAAACACCATTTCAATCAACTACTTAATTGCGGCAACTGGCGTTGATCGATACCATAGATTGAGTAAGTCTGTGAGAAACGGGCCCAGTTACCCGCTGCCCTGTGAGATACCCCTTCGTTGCTCTGCGCGATAACTATTACTGTTTTCTCTATGACCCGAGTACATTCATTGCTCAACTGTTAAGATTGTAAAACTGTGAGCGGTACCCATTTGTACTTAGCACCTGCGTCACCAGAACTTTTGAGTCAGCGAATATTTAGGATTTTTTGAGCGGAAACGATCAGCTTTTTTAAAACTCTACTACTCTACGACTCTATCTCTTTTATTTGCATACCTTTATTAAAGTAAACACAAAAAAAACCCAGCAAATAAATCTGAAACCTCTTTTAATTTTCATTATAAACAAAACGGTTTCAATAAAAAACATAATGATGATGCTTGCTTAAAAAAAAAGAGTTAAATGGTTTAATGCAATCAGTGTCAGAGTATGAATCAAGGAGAGACGTAAGAAGATACCAGTAAAGTTGATGTGACATCTATTCCTAGTATAATATATCGCGGGAATAATTTGTATGCAACACCTGCGTCCCGCTTAATTGACCGCGAGAAGCAGATGTTTCCAGATACCTACTTACATAAATGAACAAATTATTAATTCCAGGACGTGAATGCTTCATAGTTGATGTTTAGTAAACATCAACATCATAAACATTGTTTACACAAGTTATTGTCATAAATACTTAACCATTTGTAGGCCTTTTTTGTATTCTACTACATGTTAGCCCTTGACTGCAATCTCACCTAAGTGATGATGCAGTCTAAGATGGAAGCGGTTTCTACACGACATCGTACAGGAATGCTAAATCGCTTGGCGGCACGGCATTGCCAGTAGGATGGCAACTAGCCACGGCTAAAGCCTCCCACTAGATCAGACCAGAGACAAGAAATTATGAAATCTGAAATTGCTCCTGCCGGGAACCAAATGCTGGACTTCCCACTTATAAGACCACAGCGCTCACCACTGCGCCAGAGAGGCCCTGATCAGAGAAAACACAAAAAGCGGGCTTCGCAGTTTGCACTTGCTTCATACAGTTCCCTGTATTACTAGGTTACTAAACTTGTAGGAGCCATTGCCATAATTTATGTTGTTAAAAATCTCCTGGGAATTTCTCCTCTTTAATTTTCAGGGTTAAAAGTAGCCATTGTTTGTCTCCAGAATGCAAGCTACCTCTGTGTCAAACATCAAGATCGATAGCAATTGAGAAGCAGTCATTCTCTGAAAAAGTTACAGACATATTTTCGCGTTATAATATTAAAAAAGCTTAGGAAAATGTTGTGAAAAAGATGGGTACTTAGATATTGAATGAATCAACTCATCGCGGGAATAATTTGCATTTAACATCTGCTGAACATTGGTAACTTGTTTGTGAAGCAAAAGATAGATGATCAAAGATATTGGAATTAAAAATCGGATAAGATTTGTAGGCACTTACCAAAATGATTTGATATTGAAGGTTATCTGTAACAGAAATTCACGTTTGTTATTTTCTAAGTTTTCATATGACAAACGACTATATTTTGGATGAATGGAGAAAAAAAAATGGAACACGATTTTATTACCTAACGAATACCGTTACCGTTACAAATGTTATGTCAATCTAATATTGATTATAACAGTGTAATAGAAGTAAATATAAAGGTTTTGATATATATTATAACAGATATCAATACCTTTATATTAACTTTTTTTATAGAAAGTCCTGACTGACAAAAGTAACTCATTCAACATTGGGGTATATCAGATAAATTCAAATCTAAACAGTCTTGATAGCTCCACGAGCGAAGAAGCAGATAGTCTAGTCGACAAGTTAAAAATGGTACAAAATAGAGATACTGCTCTTAAAATTATGTGCGATAGCTCATTGGATCCAGGATGACGCCTAAAAAAATGTGCCAAAAGCGTGTATTAGCACATAAAAAATTGCAAAAGTTATAAGTAAAGATGAAAAAAAAAAATGGCATTTCGTTTTATGTTAATAACTCAAAAAATATTTACATTTAAGCAATTTAAAAAAAAAAATCTTTAAAGAGGAGGAAATTTTCAATAAAAAAGTTCCAACTTCCGAAACTCTATCTCCATTATTTATAACTTTAATTTGACGTTGAAAATAGGGCTCCGCGCGGCTTTTACGGCATGCGCGCGCGAGCGCTCAGCAATGAAAATATTTTTTTTATAACATAAGTAAAATGTGATTTTAAAAATTTGAAAAAATTTTAGTATCTTCTTTTGGCACACACGCTTTTGACACATTTTTCTAGGCGTCATCCCGGATCCAATGAGCTATTGCACATAATTTTAAGAGCAGTATCTCTATTTTGTACCATTCTCAACTTGTCGACTAGACTAAGATAGAAATTAGACCAGGGGCGTTTGGAACCCTCGTACGAACTTTTAGTTTTAAGTTTTCGTAAGTACCTAATTATCACCATTACCTCACTTTCATGTTCTTAAATTGACGTTCAGAAAGTGTATAATGTACCAATTTAAATAAATATACCTTGACTTTGACTTTTGACTTTGCAATCCGAAAGGTCGACGAATTAATATGGAGATGAAAAGGGAATATCAGTCATGTTTAACGGGGCAAATAAGTATTATTTTTGTTGTGGAGATTAAAATAACAAGAAACAACTCCAACAGACCCCATAACTGTTGCAGACTTAGCTTAATATTATTTTTATGTTCGTTCAACGAACGTGAGCTAAATCTTAATGTGAAAATGTGAAAAAAGTTCCCGGAAATGGAATTATAACAAAGGGGAGGCCGTATTGAATTAAGCTGACGTGAATTTATTTATTTTCATCACTTACTTACTATACATAAGTACTTATCAAATAAAAACTAACTTCTATGCTTACAATAATTGACTTTTTGAACTATAAGACAGGGAGGAAAATCGTAAAACGTATATAGATTTTGAACTTCAATTTCATACACAGACCAATATTTGACAATGCGACATACTAGTTACATCTTGTGATATTGTGCTACAAATTGAAACATTTGCGACCTTAAGGTATGTTGTTGCTCCGGTGTAGAACTGCCTTACAAGGAACAACTTTTGATTTACCAGCCGCCCCTATAATTTCGTACAGCAAACTAAACAACCAACAAAAATTTCATGTCATAATAATTATTTATTTGTAGAGCAAACAAAATAAAACATCATTCCAGCTTTTCCAAATACAGGCTCTTTGTTCTCCCGTTATCTTCAAAGGAATACGAGATAAAAGTTTGTCCCATTCAGAAAGAGCCCTTGAACAGATTTTTGTCATGTCATGTCCAACCTAGGCTCTGGCACCTGACCGTCATCAATCACTGATATAAGTTTACGAACTTTGTACATCGCTAAAAGATTTAAAGGTTAATACGAAAAACAAAGAACCGTTTGGTCTCGTAGAAAAGCTCTTAGATCCAAATTAGTTAGAATTGTCCCGAGCACGATGTCTCCTTGTCACTAATTAATAGTTTTATTCCGACGTAACGTCTGAACTTTACAACTCTTATGCCGGTTTGAGATGGTTTATTATTTCATTTAATTTCCGACGTTATTCCGTTCAGTATCATTAAAAAAGCGTCTTAATATATTTGAATAATTATGAATCATTTCAGTAGAGCCATCCATCCGTCAGTCCTGGTGTACTTGGTGTTGGATGTTAGTAAAAATTAATAAAATGAGTTGATTTTTTACCCGACTACGGCAAAACCAAAAGTTATGATTATGATGATATTGAAGGTTATGATTTTAGCAGTCTATGTATGTATGTATGTATGTATGTATGTATGTATGTATGTATGTATGTATGTATGTGGCCGATTTTCGTATGAGATTATGTGTGTACCACTGTAGCGCCTAAACTACTGAACCAATTTTGATGAATGAGGTGTCTATTGATTCTTTGTTATGGTCCGGATGAGATAGGCTACATTTTATTTAAGAAAAAAATCGAGAAGTGACTTTCGCACGATTTTCTAGATTATGAAATTATAGTTTCGGATAGACATCACCGATGGCGCCACTAGCTGCTTGCCCCACGCTTTCGCATTAAACTATAATTTTATATTGAATTAAATTATTAAGCGTAGTCGGATTTTAGTTTACGAACTTTTTCTTGTTACTTAAAATTGCTTATTCATTGATTTTATTCAATGTTTGTTTTTTGTATATTTAACCAGTATTTTATCATATGAAATCCCGTTTGCTCATTATAAAATTCAACTAACAGAAAGATGAACTCAACTTTCCCTATTAATAGTTTTGAATGTGAAACTCTGCAGTTATTAATTAGTTCGTAGTTACGTACCTACATGACATGAAAGCAAATCCCCGAATGTATCAAGCGACCATCAGGTTTTGCGGGCTGCGACTCCCACGCATTTGTTTGGTGCTATCCCTTGTTAATTAGTAACCAGTGAAGCTCAATCAATGCACCCCAATTCAGGTTACATAAGTCGCCCAGCCGCATTCGCTATAAACCACCCAAATTGGGCAGATGACGTGAATAGACCACCGAGCACTGAGTGGCAATTAAATGAAAGCTAATCTTTTAAGAGTCAGTGAATACAAGTTTTGATACTTTTGAATAATCCATGAACGTTATTTATAGAGAATCTATCTTCTATATACATACATTTAATAAAATCATAGAATTGCCGTATCTGTACATGAAAGATTTTTTCAAAATAATAAATGGGGGGTATTAGGGATAAGTAATGGAACATAAAAAACCTATTTTTGAAATTTTTGTCTGTTTCTCTGTTTATCTGTTTGTCTGTGTTGCGCGCATCACGCAAAAACTACTGAACGGATTGAAGTGAAACTTGGCACGATTTAAGTTCATACTATAGAGTAACATATAGGATACTTTTTATCCCGAAATTCAGCACGGTCCCCTTGGGAGTTGGGAGTGGGATGAAAGTTAAAATGTGTACTTAGCTGTAATTCATTAACGCGTGGTCCGATTTCATTCATTCTTTTTTTGTTAGAAAGGAGTTACTTTAAATATTGTCCCGTAAATATTTCAAGGTCATAAGTTTTTTAGTTCAGAAATGACAGTTATATATATTGGGTTCAAATAACTTGGGACCCGGATCTTTGAACGTACGGCTTATTTTAAACTGGTGTGCATTTAAATTTATGTTTGTTGATCTGTCTATTTGTTCTAGCTAATTTCCGAAACGGCTGGATCGATTTTGACGGAACTTTCAATGGTAGATAGGTGATGTTATAAGGAGTAACTTAGGCTACATTTAGTTTAGGTGCAAAGAAGGATTATGGGATCAAATCCGATCCTATACAAAAGCCTATATCCACGCGGACGTAGTCGCGGGGATCAGCTAGTAATATAATAAAACTGTAACAGATCCAATTCTGTACATTGAAGATATTTTGAAAATTTTTATTGGAGGGCACTCTATAATCGATACTGAAGCCAAAACTGCAATTTGTTTCATTTTTGTCTGTCTGTCTGTCTGTCTGTCTGTCTGTATCTTGGCCGCGCATCACGCCGAAACTACTGAATGGATTTCAATGAAACTTGGTACGATTTGAGTTTATACTCCGAGGTAGGACATAGGATACTTTTTATCCTGAAATTCAACATGGTTCCCATGGGAGAGGGGAAGAAAGTTAAAACATGTATTTAGCTGTAATTCATTAACGCGTAGTTCGATTTAACTCATTCTTTTTTTGTTAGAACGGTAGTACTTTAATTATTGTCCCGTAAATATTTCAAGGTCGTAGGTTTTTTAGTTCAAAAATGACAGACATTTATTGGGTTCAAATAACTTGGGACCCGGATTTTTGTACGTATGGCTTATTTTAAATTGGCGTGCGTTTAAATTTATGTTTGTCGGCCTGTCAATTTGCTCCAGCTAATCTCCGAAACGGCTGGATCGATTTTGAAGAAACTTTCAATGGCAGATAGGTAATGTTACAAGGAGTAACTTAGGCTACATTTAGTTTAGGTACAAAAAAGGATTATGGGATCCAATCCGATCCTATATATAAACCTATATAACCACGCGGACGAAGTCGCGGGGGTCAGCTAGTAATATAATAAAACTGTAACAGATCCAATTCTGTACATTGAAGATATTTTGAAATTTTTTATTGGAGGGCACTCTATAATTGATACTGAAGCCAAAACTGCAATTTTTTTCATTTTTGTCTGTCTGTCTGTCTGTCTGTCTGTCTGTCTGTCTGTCTGTATCTTGGCCGCGCATCACGCCGAAACTACTGAATGGATTTCAATGAAACTTGGTACGATTTGAGTTTATACTCCGAGGTAGGACATAGGATACTTTTTATCCCGAAATTCAACATGGTTCCCATGGGAGAGGGGAAGAAAGTTAAAACATGTATTTAGCTGTAATTCATTAACGCGTAGTTCGATTTAACTCATTCTTTTTTTGTTAGAACGGTAGTACTTTAATTATTGTCCCGTAAATATTTCAAGGTCGTAGGTTTTTTAGTTCAAAAATGACAGACATTTATTGGGTTCAAATAACTTGGGACCCGGATTTTTGTACGTATGGCTTATTTTAAATTGGCGTGCGTTTAAATTTATGTTTGTCGGCCTGTCAATTTGCTCCAGCTAATCTCCGAAACGGCTGGATCGATTTTGAAGAAACTTTCAATGGCAGATAGGTAATGTTACAAGGAGTAACTTAGGCTACATTTAGTTTAGGTACAAAAAAGGATTATGGGATCCAATCCGATCCTATATATAAACCTATATAACCACGCGGACGAAGTCGCGGGGGTCAGCTAGTAATTGAATAAAATTTCTTTAATGTGGTTTATACCCGGGAGCACTAAAAGTTGACTAGTGACTACCATATTATCTCCTGTTAAATTCGTTGGCAAACCACCACTAGGTGGACAGAATATGATATCGAACGAAGCCGCTGGATACAAACGGCACAAAACCGCAGCGTGTATACAAAAGATCTATGGCTGAGCACGCACCGCGGTTTAGAAAAAGCGGTTTAGGAAAAGCTGGAAACGCCAAACCGCATACAAACACGCACTGCGGTTGGCGTTTTGCTTGATTATAATATCAGTACCACCATGGATTTCTAGCGAACAGTACGTGTTGTGGCTCTGCGCTCGCCTACTGGAAACTGAATAAAAACCGAAAGCGATTAATCGCAGTGCGTGCGCCTCCATACTATTACCACAGTTTAAAGAAATACTACTATTACTATGAAACACAAAAAAAAAACCGCTTTTACAAACCGCGATCCAAGTGTAGCAAGTTACGTTTTTAAAATCAGTCACTGAAAAAAGTCGCTAATGCGTGCGCTTGTATAGAAAGCAATGTGTTACATTTTGTTGCGGTTTCAGAGTTGCGGTTAACCGCTCGTGTTTAACCGCGGTGCGTGCGCTGCCATACTCCTGCAATGGGTCTCTCTCAGTTGACGATAACAACAATTATGACGAAATCCCGAAAAACGCTTTGACATTCGATTTAGAAGACAAGGTGAAATATCTGAACTGAAAATTATTTGCAGGAATACCGAATATCAAATATGGCCAGAGGGTATTCATTCGTGTACTCGTATAGCTAATCTGTGTACAGACTAGGAGTGCACTCAGCCGAACTGGCGACTAATTAACCAGAGTGAATATTGGCGAAAGCCACATCACAAAGCTTCATGCAGTCATGCTCACCCATTGATCTAACGGCCTACACCCGTTTGCGTTCAGGGAACATGATTTCAAATCGCAGATTCAAATTTTGCTCAAAACGGTTTAGTTAGTTGACTGAAGTCCGAAACCACATCATCAGTTGTTAGGCATTTTTCGTACAGTACTTATGAATATAAACAAGTCTAACTTCTTCTGTACAACGGATATACGCAATTGTTATTTTCTTATGCAGCATTAATAATAAGCTTGAGCAAATTCGCTAATCGCTTGATGAGTTTTCCAGACTAGTGAGTACCAAATCCATTGTGTGCACTTTCAGATGGATCACTGAAGTTTGTCATACACTTGCTTGCGATATAGCGTAGGTACTAAGATAGATAACTGTATCTTATAGTATGAACACTATGAGATACAGTTATCTATAAGTTACGAAGCAATGTGTTAAACTATGTATCTATAGAAGTGCAGTTTAACGTAGACTAAGTTAAACTACTAACGGACGTAGTTCCGGTAGTTCAACGTCGTATAGAAGAAGCTTTGCTTCAAAAATAATATCGCACTTTATTCAAATAAGTTTAGCTTCCTCGAAACACGTTTGCTACGAACACCTTTACTTGAATGGAATAATGGCAGTCTTATAAAATATAATAAAATCAATACATGTATTTCCCTCTTCATCTATAAAAGGGTTCATAGATAAAAATATCATCGAGTGACACGCCCCTGGTCCCTGTTGAACGCGGCCCGCGCTGAATATCGAATGTCAAGTAAGGGACTTACTTAGTTTCGGCAGAAATATATTACGACAACAACCCTAGTCTTAAAAAACAAGTTACTTTAATATTTTAAAGCCTTAGGGATAAAAGGTAGCCTTTGTCCGTTTCCAGTATGCAAGCTATCTCTGTACCTACCTTCCGAACTATCGGAAGCGATTAGGGCGTGAAAATGTGTTGTCCCGGTTTTTTTTTTACCTAAAAATCCAATATATTTTCATGATAAAAGTTCTTTATCTGTAGTGCTTTTAATGTACCCATTGTTTCTATACACATTATGTATTCTTGAATACATAACTACATATACATATATACTGTAACTAATAATTAGTATATTCAAGTCGAGTTTAGTTATTCAATTCGTTTATTCTCTAAATCGAGTATTACCTACAAGGTGGTTTAAATATATACAAGTACTAGTGGACCCGGCAGACTTCGTTCTGCCCGGTGACATACCGACATCGGCGCCACCTACTGACACCCGGTAATACCCACCCAGGATTGAAATATACAAACAAAATTTCATTCAAATCGGTCCAGCCGTTTAGGAGGAGTTGTGACAAACACACGTACGGAAGAAATATATAGGTACGGGTGAGAGAGTTTACCGTATCCACGCAACGGGATGTTTGACAGTTACGAAACCCGTAAACATTTTGTATGGGAAAATGTTTTTTTCTTTTATTTTATTTTTTCGTCAATTTTCCAATAAATCTATACATATAATAAAATCGTAGAATTGCAGTATCTGTACATTGAAGATTTTTGCAAAATAATAACTGGGGGATGTTAGGGATAAGTAATAGAACGTAAAAAAGCTATTTTTGAAATTTTTGTCTGTTTGTCTGTTTATCTGTTTGTCTGTTTATCTGTTTGTCTGTTTGTCTGTATGTTTGTGCGCGCATCACGTAAAAACTACTGAATGGATTGAAATGAAACTCGGCATGATTTAAGTTAATACTATGGAGTAACATATAGGATACTTTTTATCCCGAAATTCAGCACGGTTCCCTTGGGAGACGGGATAAAAGGCAAAATGTGTACTTAGCTGTAATTCGTTAACGGGTGGTCCGATTTCATTCATTCTTTTTTTGTTAGAAAGTAGATACTTTAAAGACTACTGGCTAATCTCCGAAAGGCTGGACCGATTTTGATGGGACTTTCACTGGCGGATGTTTACATTTTGATGTACCTAAACATCCGCCAGTGAACTTTTAACAGTTTTTAGCAAGGTTTTAAGCTCAAAGGAGCATAGGAAAAACAAAATGATTCCTACGGGATTATTAAAATCAATATCCACGCGAACGAAGTCGCGGGTATCCGCTCGTAAATAATAAGAGCCGTTCTCGAGTTATAAGTGTTCGAATTAACACAACTTTGTTTTATATATATAGATGTACTTATTTTGGCCATACAAATGGCATAAAATACACTATGTTTACCTAACTGAGTGAAACAACAAATAACAGTAAGACCTCGTGGGGAACTATTTCAATTAATTCTGCCGTGTGTTAACGGGAGCATGTCCATTGACGGTAAAGCCCGCATTGTGGCGGGGCGTTCAAATTTACGTTACCTGGCGTCCTGAAAACCGAACTGCACGGATTCCATATTCAATTCAATTCAATCCCCGTCTATAATGTGCGGCTTTAGTTAATGGAGTGCTGACAGTGAAGAGTTTAACAATTGATTTGGTGGTTTTCCTTTGCGAAAAAACTTTTCCATTGTTATGAAAAGAGTTAGGTACCTACAGTTCTTTTTTAATCGCCGACGCAAAAACGACGGAGTGTTATAAGTTTGACGTGTCTGTGTGTGTGTGTGTGTCTGTCTGTTCCCCTGTAGCGCTCAAACGGGTGAACCGGTTGCGGTTGACCCGTGAATGCAGTTTTTTTTATTTGAAAGGTGAATTAGTCGAGAGTGTTGTTAGCTATGTTTGATGAAAATCGATCCAAGATGGCCACCGCTACACAATGGCAGATCTATAATATAATAAAACTGTAACAGATCCAATTCTGTACATTGAAGATATTTTGAAAATTTTTTTTGGAGGGCACTCTATAATCGATACTGAAGCCAAAACTGCAATTTTTTTCATTTTTGTCTGTCTGTCTGTCTGTCTGTCTGTCTGTCTGTCTGTCTGTCTGTCTGTCTGTCTGTCTGTATCTTGGCCGCGCATCACGCCGAAACTACTGAATGGATTCGAATGAAACTTGGTACGATATGAGTTTATACTCCGAGGTAGGACATAGGATACTTTTTTAAATTCAGCACGGTTCCCTTGGGAGAGGGGAAGAAAGTTAAAACGTGTATTTAGCTCTAATTCAATAACGGGTACTTCGATTTAACTCATTCTTTTTTTGTTAGAAAGGTAGTACTTTAAGTATTGTCCCGTAAATATTTCAAGGTCATAGGTTTTTTAGTTCAGAAATGACAGACATTTATTGGGTTCAAATAACTTGGGACCCGGATCTTTGAACGTACGGCTTATTTTAAACTGGTGTGCGTTTAAATTTATGTTTTTTGTTCTGTCTATTTGATCCAGCTAATCTCCAAAACGGCTGGATCGATTTTAACGGAACTTTCAATGGCAGATAGGTGATGTTATAAGGAGTAACTTAGGCTACATTTAGTTTAGGTACATAAAAGAATTATGGGATCCGATCCGACCTATATAAAACCTATAAACACGCGAACGAAGTCGCGGGGGTCAGCTAGTTACATAATATTTTTTCACAACTCCCTTAATATGGGTATCAAATGAAAGGGCTTGACTAGTAAAATAGCATTATCCAAATCCAAGATGGCCGCAACCACAAACTGGCGAATGTCGGGGGTTTTTTAAATTTTTAATTTATACTTGTATCCTACACCTGCAGTATTTAACCAGGGGTCTACTTATTATTTAAAACTAATATTTACCATGCCATGGGAATATAAATATTTTCTAAATTGTCTCTGGTCTGGTCTGGTAGAAGGCATCAGCCGTGGCCAGTTATCATCCTACCGGCACAAGCTGTACCGCCAAGTGATTTAGCGTACCGGTACGATGCCGCATACAAACCGATCAGGTGTATGGGTTTATCTTATCTGCATCTTAGACTGCATTGTCACTTACCGTCAGATGAGATCGCAACCAAGTACTAATTTGCAAATAAGAAAAAAGTCCTTGTTTGAATTGTGTCTACTCTCTACACATTGGCATATTACCTCCTGTTGTTTAGATTGTACCTCCTGTTGTGTCAGAGAATTCACTCAAAAAGTTCTAAAATCCGTATAAACAGCAATTTCAGTGCAATAAAATGTAAATACATTTATAAAGTTTCCCGCCTCCCGAAACGTAACGAGGTAGTTAAAAAGTTGTCAACTCGTACTCTCTGAGGCGTTTTAAATTCCGCACAAAATATCCGTATTTTTCTACAAGGCTCCATGTCAAAACCAACATCTACTTTACCCTTGTTCATTTTGCGTCGAGATGTAACTAATTCAAAGTTACTTTTTTATATATATTTTTTTGTATTAGCGACTATGTCTAACAAGCCATTATGGGATACGTATAGGATAGTGATAAGATGTTCGTAAGTGTTGTAAATATTCATATTCCTTAATTAGTAATCACCTAAATACTATTGACGTGCTGAGTTCTGAGGTTCGTCTTCCAATTAGTGAAACAAGTGAAACATTTAAACTATAAACTAAATTATCACTAATTACACTTTCACATCTCATTTCTACTAATTTAACCAATATACGTGTAAATTACATACTCAATACTGTACGGGGCAGAGTTTGGTTGTCGATGGACCATATTCAATAACTGAACTGGAACTGAACTGAATACTTCCCAGTCTTGCTTTTTATAGTCAGTAATTTCAAAATGGCCTCATACCCTCCCCGAACGCAATCTGTTCACCTATGTAGGACCAGTCAGGTAAGGTGGTTTTTGAAACAGCCAATGAACGCGTAGAAATAAATCAAATATGGGTATGATTAATTGATTGATGATTGATGAATGATTTTTTTAAGTTCGATTCAGTCATAAATGTCAACTAAATTATTACCCATAAGTTCTTAATACTTTAAACTATTTAATTATTTTTTATTTCTTATCAGTAAAATTTCTTATCAATTCAGTCAATAAGCTGATATAAGATGGTCAGTATCTTTAAATGCCGTCAGTGGTGGAGACTGATTGTCATACAAATATCGTTTACGCCTAAAGATCTCAAAATATTTACCTAGTTATTAAAAAATAATATTTTTGTAAGCCTTATAGAACGGTGATACATTGTTTGGTTATCAAAGTTCGATGCACGATCATTAAACTTTGTGATGTGGTTTTCAGTCATTTTCCGCTCACGCCAGTGAATTAGTTCCGAGTTCGGCTGAATGCACCTCCAAATTGGAAAGATTGGTTTGGAAAACATATTAATAAAAATATACATAGATGATATAATCTATACATATAATAAAATCGTAGAATTGCCGTATCTGTACATTGAAGATTTTTGCAAAATAATAACTGGGGGATGTTAGGGATAAGTAATAGAACGTAAAAAAGCTATTTTTGAAATTTTTGTCTGTTTGTCTGTTTGTCTGTTTATCTGTTTGTCTGTTTATCTGTTTGTCTGTTTGTCTGTATGTTTGTGCGCGCATCACGTAAAAACTACTGAATGGATTGAAATGAAACTCGGCATAATTTAAGTTCATACAACGGAGTAACATATAGGATACTTTTTATCCCGAAATTCAGCACGGTTCCCTTGGGAGAGGGGATGAAAGTCAAAATGTGTACTTAGCTGTAATTCGTTATCGGGTGGTCCGATTTCATTTATTCTTTTTTTGTTAGAAAGTAGATACTTTGAAGACTACTGGCTAACCTCTGAAAGGCTGGACCGATTATGATGGAACTTTCACTGGCAGATGTTTACATTTTGATCTACCTAAACATCCGCCAGTGAACTTTTAACAGTTTTTAGCAAGGTATAAGCTCAAATGAGCTTAGGAAAAACAAAATTATTCCCACGGAATTATTAAAATCAATATGCACGCGAACGAAGTCGCGGGTATCCGCTCGTATAACAATACGAATGTGTGTGATGTTGGTGAACACTCCTGTATATTGGTTTAGTTCCTAATAATTTTATTTCAACAATAATTTAGATAACTTGATTTTTTAGTTTTGCAGAATAGAGATAATAAAAGTTACAATCAATTGACTGACTTTTAGAATGTAGAACAAACAATAAATAGGTAGGTACAATAAATATAATCATTAGAGAGTTTTGAGAAATCATTCAAATACTTTATTACCTGTGTGCTATAATTACCATTAGATACCTATGTACAGGCTTAACACTCAAGTTTACCTATGCGATTTAGTGATTAGTGTAAATATACATCTATTATACTGACAATATTAACAGATTATTTATTTGATATAAACACTTATGGGTTTTAAACGATTCTGATATAATAGCAAAGAATGCTTACTTGACTTATAGTGAAGCTTACTCGGATGAGATCACAGATACGCTAATCGAAGCAATAGAAGCTTAAGTCAAGTCTATTCAGATGAGATCGTAGATCAGACTAGATCATTGGAGTAACATTATAAAAAAATATGCTTTCAGCTCCCCGCAGCGTAAAATTTGGGACCTAAAGTCAATAACTAAGTCTACTTGGTAGGTTTCTATAATATGAATTCAAAAATTGACAGTTCCCAAATACGCACAGTACCCCTGCAGCATCAGGATTGAGGAGTTGGAACCAGAAGTTTTAAGGGACTCTATCGATTAAAAAAGAATCATGCAAATCTAATAATAAAAAAAAAACAAATGAGGACCTCTTCCTTTTTCAGAAGTTGGATAAAAATGCAAGCTTATAAGTGCAACGGTCCAGTGGTTAGCATATTCGACTGCAGATCACGAGCTCCCGAGTTCGACTCCCGGGTCGGGCAAATAATTGTTAGGTATTGGGTTTTTCTGTCAAGAAATTCTCAGTGCCAGCCTGGAGTTGATAGCTGGCGTTGTGACACCTCTGTGCCTCGGAGAGCACGTTAAGCAGTTGGTCCCGGTTATTATCACTATCATGTGACAATAGTTGTTAAAGCCCGCCAACTCGCATAGGAGCAGCGGGGCGGGTCTAAGCTCTAAATCCCTCTCTCCTATGAGAGAGGAGGCCTGTGTCCAGCAGTGCGATGTTAAAAAAATGTATTACTGGTGGTGGTGTAGTCAAAAATGCAAGCTTATATGTAAGTGCAACGTATTATAAGCTGCCCATTGACACTAGTATTGTGGCTTTCTGCTTTCATTTAGCAGCCTTCACATTCACTCTAGTTAATTGATATAACGACCTCGGCTGAATGCATCCCAATCGAGATTATAGATTACCTTGGTAACCGCATTCATTATGGGTTCGCAAATTACGGACGTTCTGAATGGACCGCTGAGCGCCGATTTGTATGAAAATGGTATGAAAATATGGCGTTTATCTGCAACGTTTACTTGCTGCATCATTTTTGTTAAAAAGAGACTAAAGTAGTTTGGAATTTCTATTTATATTAGATGTATACCAGATACTGTATTTAAACAACAAATTGTTAAAACACCTACCTATATTTGCAATGTAATATTGTAGTTTCGACGGTCCCTACGTACAATCCCCTAATTACAAAACACAAATTTTTCAGGAGAGCGTTTTAAAGTTTCAAACACGTGTATTTCATGATCTACTAAATGCTGCGTCATGAAATTTGGTATGAAGTTTTAATATGTGAAATACTTTATAAAAAATTAAAAAATATGTTATAAAAATAACGTTTAGTGTATTATTTGTCACTTATGTTCTTACACGTGGGATTCATCTCTATTGCAAATAACTTATGTGGTACTTACTGACTTTTACGTGGTAGTATTAAAATTAAGCAAAGTCGTAATTGCCATTTATGAAATTGTACGTGGGGGTGCATGGTATAAAAATATGTTGTTGGTGTTAAAGTGTTGAATACAACTTTACTAAAAGAGCATGAGTCGGGAAATTTCTCTTATATAATATTGCGCAACAGCCTATGTAACTTTATTATAACTCGTCGTCGACATCGTCATGCGACTGACTGCTGACGACTGCTGGATAGGTAACTTGTAGGGACTTCCAAACGCCGCGTCGTGGTCTTGGGCCGCTTGTATCCAGTAGTTCTCTGCGACTCTTCTGATGTCGTCGATCCACCTAGTGGGGAGTCTGTCAACACTGCGATTTCCGGTGTGAAGTTGCCTGAGCACCTTGGGACCTCAATGTCTATCAGTTCTCCAAACTATGTGCCCCGCCCATTGCCACTTCAGTTTCGCTATACTATGTCGGTGACTCTAGTTCTTCTACGGATCTCCTCATTTCTAATTTGATAGCGTAGAGAAACTCCATAGCTCTATCAGTGACTGAGCTTTTTTTGAGGCTCATAGTTAGCGACTATGTCTCGGAGCCGTATGTTATCACTAGCAAGACGCACTGTTCGAAGACTTTGGTCTTCACGACTTCAGGCACTGAGATATTTTGGACGAGAAGACATCGCAAAGCTTTCCGAACGCTGCCCATCCGAGTTTGATTCGACGGTTGACCTCTTTCTAGAAATTTGACCTATCTATCTGGACTGTGTGTTCTAGGTCTCTACAATACAATACGATACTGGCCCACCTATCGAGAAACCCTGCTTAGGTCGTTGAGCATTGTATTAGAGTCTTCCAGAGTATTTGCCATAACAACTATATCAGTACGTGAGTGATGTACTCACCGTTAATGTAATGTCAAGTTCGGTTTAATTCAGAAGCTTAAAGACGTCCTCCAATCCTAGATCCTAGACGTAGATCCTTCCCTCCGGATACCTGAGGAGTTCAGACGTGCCAAGAGAAACAGTTATTTAATTTATTTGTTTGTAAATAATATTTTAATAGTTTTTAATTTGAAACAAATAATAGGAGTGCATAAGCAACAAGAGTTAATTCTATGCATCGCTTCACAGTTGTATACTGAGTGAGTCATATCACAGTTTGCATACAAGTGTAACTTACAGCCGCTAGATGTGTGTATCATTGTATCATAACACGCTGCCGATCTGATTAGAGAAAGCAGGATGACACTATTTCTCGCTACTTCGCCCTGTAATCGGCCACTCCAAGCGGTGCGTCGCGTCGGACGTATCTACTCTAAACCTCTTCTGTAATCCTGGTACTATTGCCATCAAAACTATGCCGCTGAGTCGAAGCCCGCCGCGAGGGAATGCACCTACTACATCTTGTCACTCACCTGAGATGGCTTCAGCTTACGAAAGAACCCCAAGTTTTCGCATTAAACGCAAGCGTCAGGAGGATTTAAGCGCTGAATTACAAAGTTTTATGACAGAAATGAGAAATCTATTTTTGGAATTTAAGACGGAACAAGACACGAAATTTAATAAAATGTACAAAAAAATGGAGGTAGTAATACAACAAAATTCCGAACTGCGCACCTCAGTCGAATTTTTATCTAATACCTACGACAGTCTAAAAACACATATTGACACACTAGAATCGGAACGAAAAAACTACCTCCAACAACTTCAGTCAATGGAAAACAAAATTGAATCTTATCAGCGGCAAATAAGGTCTACGTGTTTAGAAATTAGAAGCATTCCGCAGACTAACTCAGAAACTAAGGAGAATTTAATCAACATTGTAATGAACATCAGTAGAAAAATTAACGTCGATATGCAACCTCATGAAATAAGAGACATTTTCCGTTTGAATTCTCGAGATCCTGACAGGAAAACGATAATTGTTGATTTAACAAGTGTCCTTCTTAAAGAAAAAATTATTAAAATGTATAGAATGCACAATAAGCGCCAATCACTTGATACCGAGTTTTTAAAATTAGGGGGCACCCCGAAACCAATTTTTATCTCCGAAAATTTAACCGCAAACATGAAAAAAGTTTTCTTTTCGGCCCGTGAATTTGCAAAAACAAATGATTATCGTTATTGCTGGATTTCAAACGGAAAAGTGTTCCTTCGCAGGAGAGAGGGAGAGAAGTACATTCGTATAACTGACGAATCTGGACTTTTGAAACTTAAAGAATCGGCGTGACTATCGGTGCCTAAATTATTTATCTCAATGGCTGTGTTTTGTGTAATCAAGCCTGTACATTGTTTTTTATTGGCAGCATATCTTGTTTTAATTTCAGTAAATAGTATTAATTATTTTTCTATGTACATAAAATATAGGTTTTCAAAGAATTATACACAGTACACTTACATTCAATCACAATACTCAAACTACCCACACACCAAAAAAATGTTTAAACATCTTTGCGATATTTTCTCTGTTTTACAGGCTAGTGATCGTTTTCATAACTTTATACATTGCATAATATATCTTTTGACTATTCATTTAAGTTTAACGTATTCATACAATGTTTTTCATAATAAATGGGAATCTTTGGTAGTCATAATTACTAAACTATTTGAGGGTGATTTGTTTGGATTTGGATATGTTTTTAATGCTCATGTGTTCTGTACTAACTTATATAATGGATGACGTCAGCACAATCGTGAAAGATATAGAGCAATTATCAACTTCGAGTTCCTTTGTGTGCTCACCCGAAGACACTTTATTGCACGTAAATAAGACGAGCGAATTATTCAAAATTATGCATGTTAATATACGTAGTATAAACTGCAACTTTAATAGCCTTTTAGTCTTGCTGCATAGAATAAAACATCGGCTCGACTTAATAGTGTTATCAGAATGTTGGCTTAGTAAGTGCCCATTTATTCCTCCCTTGGATGGATTTACTGCCCACGCTTCATCATATAACAACCAAAATGAAGGAATTGTTGTTTACATTAGGTCTGAGATTAAATACACAATAGAATCTACTGATATCGTTGATGCTAACAGTCTAGTCGTTAAATTCTCAAACTCTCTTATTGTGATGACAATTTACCGCTCTCCTTCATATAAAAATATTAAACCTTTTATCAGTAGCCTGGACTCCATGTTGAAGCTTTATAGTTCCTACAAAAATGCGATAATCGTTGGTGATTTAAATATCAACATTATACCTGGTAATCGTGATTCATCCACCGATGACTACCTTAATATGCTTGCTACATATGGAATGTTTCCCTCCCACACTTTACCCACTAGGCTCAACAATTGTCTAGACCATATAATGTTCAGATCCACAAATCCTGTTACCACTTTGGTTTTAGACTCCTATATTACTGATCATGCTCCAATTCTTTTTTATTGTGATACCAAAATTAGAGCACCAATTTCTAATCGTAAATCACTGAAATTAGATGTCCAAGGTGTGGTAAATTATTTGGAAAAAACAGATTTTTCCCAGATAAATAGTTCTTCCGATCCTAACAAAGCAACTGATTCGCTTGTCATTACCCTTATGGACGCTATTAAAGTCAACAGTCACTTAGTGAACATTCCCAATAAAAATAGAATTATTAAACCGTGGATTACTCCTGGCCTCCTGAGGTGCATTCGACATAGAGACAATTTATACAGGAAATCAAAAAAACAACAGGATAATCTAATTCTCAAAGCTATATTCATTCGTTACCGCAACTATTGTAATAATCTCCTTAAGAAAGTAAAACAAGAATATGAGCGCAATGAGTTTCAGAAGGCCAGAAATAATCCAAAAAAAACTTGGGATTTAATAAAGAAAGTCGCTAATCTCAAACAGAAAGAGCCTAGCTCTCCTGAGTTACTGAATCTATGCAGTCATCCAATTGATTCTGTCGATACAGTGAACAGCTTTTTCTCCAGTATAGGGAAAAATCTTGCACAAAATATCATTCAACCACCTGAAGACACACCAAATGAATTCTGTCCCCCCACTCGTAGTGGCTTGAATGCAATGGCTTTACTTTCAGTTGAATCCGCTGAAATTGAAGATGCAATTCGTTCTCTAAAAGACAAGTGCGCCGTTGGATGGGACGGTATCCCTACATCAGTTATAAAAGCCGGTGCACATGTTATTATACCTATATTGCAACGCATATTTAATTTATGCATTTCTCTAGGAATTTTTCCTCGCGCCTTTAAAAAGGCAGTCGTGCACCCTATTTATAAAAGTGGAGACAGGGGCAGTGTCACAAACTATAGACCAATTTCCGTACTCACAACTTTGTCAAAGATATTTGAAAAGATTCTTAATAAGAGACTTCTAAGTTACATCAATCATAACGATATATTATCCGATAACCAATTTGGTTTCCGCAGTGGAAAATCAACCGAAGATGCAGTTATACAACTTTCACAAATCATTCTAAAAAATATTGATAATAAATTAAAATCTGTTGCCATTTATCTCGACCTTTCCAAAGCTTTTGACACTGTCTCTGTTCCCAAGTTGCTTAATAAGCTCGAGAAGATAGGTGTCAGAGGTTTAGCTTTTAACATATTTAAGAGCTATCTAACTGATCGTACCCAATGTGTAAAGATAGGTACCTTCGAAAGCAAAGAGGTCCCAATTAATTATGGTGTCCCACAGGGTAGTGTTCTTGGACCTACCCTTTTTCTCATTTACATAAACGAGTTGTGTAGCATACAACTACCCAACTGTAAGATCATCATGTATGCGGATGATACAGTACTCTTTACCCATGGAAAAAATTGGCAAGAAGCCCAAGATCTCTCTGAATCTTCTTTAAGATCCATCTTGAGATGGCTAAATCTAAATTTGCTAACTCTTAATGTTACAAAAACTAAATTTATTACTTTCGCATCTTCTTCACCTTCACAAGCTCCACCATCTTTTATCATACGAGCTCACAGCTGTCTCAATATCGATGATTGTACCTGTCCACTCTTGGAGCGCTCATTAAGCACCAAATACCTCGGTGTAACTATGGACGGTTCTATGACGTGGAATCAACATATAGATTCTTTGGTGTCTCGATTAAGGAAACTTATCTTTGTTTTTAAGCGACTGAGGAATGTGGTGGACTTAGCTTGCTTAAAGACAGTTTACTATTCTCTAGCTCAATCGATTCTGTCCTACTGCATTACTTGTTGGGGTGGCTCGGGAAAAACGGTTATGTTGAGAGTAGAAAGGGCCCAGAGATCAGTATTAAAGGTCATGTACAATAAACCAATCTTTTTTCCTACTGTTGATCTTTATTCATACGCTAAGGTATTAACAGTGAGGCAATTGTTTATCTTGTGCACAATTCTGCGTAAACACCCTGAACTACCCTACGATCCAAAAATCTCCTCCAAACGTAGATCCTACATGGTATGTAAAATGGAGTCGTTTCGGACGGCAATCTCAAAGCGTCATTACCCTTATTTAAGCTGTCTACTGTACAACAGAATCAATAAATTATTAAATATCTACGCTTTAACAACTCATTCTTGTAAAACAAAATGTTCTAACTGGCTACAATCACTCTCCTATGAAGAGACCGAAAGACTTTTATTCATAGCTAAATAATGTACTAAAAACACTACACTCATATGTTCACACATACACAACACACATACACACACACACACACACACACACACACACACATACACACACTCACACTCACACACACACTAACATGCATGCTGCACCTGTAATAATCTAATATAATAGTTAAAAAAAAAAATTTATATTATAATATTTTATAAATAGATAAATTATAATTGTCATAATATTTCCATTTATAATTTTGTATCGGAGGCGGGCGTGACGGCTGAAACACAGTTTTAACTTTTTCAGTCGTCAACGTTCTTAGATATTAAGTACAAATGTTAAAATGAAAGGAAATAAATAATTTCAATTTCAATTTCAATTCCAATGCAACTAGTAGCAGTAAAAGACCCTCGAAGAGATTACGTCTCTCTATCGTACTTCTCGCTGCAATCGGATTGGTCTTGTAGTCTGATCCTGCATATTATGGACTGACAATATGGTGGTGTTTTCGTACAAACATTTAATCACTTAGATATACGATAGCCGATCCGATATCTCTGTAGTAATCTTAAACAGCCCACGTTTCCACCAAATGAAAGACTCTCTCAGAGTTCACAAACGCCAAGCAAAGTGGCTAGTTATACTCTTCGGTCTTATGAAACTGCCGCAGCGTATGCATGCTACTGAAGCCTTTTCGGAATCCAGCCTGTTTGCGAGGTTAGAAGTCGTCGAATATAATATCTCTGGATATTTAATTATACTTTTAAGAACCTTGTCGTCTGTGTTAGGTCGTAAAGCTGAAGTCGAGCTTAACATGGAAGAAATAATTATTGTTGGCAGCGATGATTTGAATACTTCTATAATCATTGAATTGGAGAGATCAGTTATATTGGAAAAGCGAAAACGGGTATCGTCATGCATTAAATCCAGGGTAGAATCTCCATTTTTACGAAATAAAGCGACAAATTCAATTATATTGTCTTGTGTTTACTAACATCAGTAGATTTCCTTCTACGCGGTGCTGTAAGAAGCTTTAATTTAAGAAAAAATCATCCGACTTTAATATACAGAATTAAAGAATAACTGAAAAAGAAAGGTACGCATATCTTCAAAAGTAATGAACAAATTTTGTTAAAACTCAGAGCGTTTCTTAAGTTAAAGTAAAGGTTAGCCTATAAAAAAAATAGTCAAAATTTGATCAATAGTTTCGGAGAAATGCACGGACAAAAATACATACATACACACAGCTATAAAATTATATTTATTTGTTTGGAAGCCCTAATAGATTATCATAATATGTGAATACATTACAATTTTTATTATATTACATACATACGTGTCGAATTGATAACCTCCTTAATTATAAAGATGGTTAAAAAAACATTACTCATTTAAAAAAATGACATAACTGTTAATTATTTACGAGATTGAAATAACATTACCGAAGTAAAACGTCGTAAGTAGTAGTTATGTATTAAATCTGTTTTTATTTTCCAGCGTAAAGTTACTTATTTACCACTTCCTGCAACTTGCGTTTCAATTTTCCGATGTAACATAACGTAACTACCATATACGAACAGTTACGTTGGAATACTCCGAAATTAGTTTATTTCGTTTACCTGTACGAGTTATAACGGAATCTCTATTTTTTATAACACGGCCATCTCTTCTAGGCCGGCATGAGCTCAATGGCCCGTAAGTGCCAGTTGCGTGTGAGACGCTCGGGGTTACGATTGATTGTCCAACGTAAAATTACTGAATTACCACTACTGCTGTTCTACTTCGGAAATTTTAGTAAATTTTGTAGTTATGGGAAATGTCGTGTGTGGATTTAGAGTTGAATTTGCCAACTAAAATTTTTTTTTATTAAACTAAACGATACTATAGGGTGTCCTGAACGTCACGAAAACAAAACATGCAAATCACGGATCTACCACTTAGGGGATTGTACGTAGGGACCGTCGGTTTGTGAGCTGTAACTAAAACAAACGAACATTTTTGAGCGTCTTTCTTATTTTTCTTTCACGGATTGTCGATGTCTAGCAAGGAAGCGAAAATTAAACAAGTTTAAATTAAGAATTTCAAATTCAATTCAAATTATGGCATTCGCCATTATGTCAGTCTTAGGCCGCTATCCCACTGGCGTTTTGCGAGCGTTGGCGTTCCTCCAACGTCTGCGCAGCGTTGTCGCGACGTTAACGTTGCGTTGACATTGCGAAGTCGAAGCGTGGATTTACTCGAGCGTCGTCGCTTCAAGAAGCTTGTCCTGACTGACTCATCATCAACGCACAACCTAAACAGCTGAAAGCTAGGAACTTGAAATTTTCACAGTAGCTTCCTTTTATGATTTAAGCGCACATTAAGAAAGGATATTTGGAAATTCTACCCCTAAAGGGGTTAAATAGGAGACGAAAGTTTGTATGAAAGTCTGTCATTTATCAAGTTACATCCATGAAAATTGGTATTTGGGCTTTCGATAAAAAATAAAAAATATGAATTTCAGGATTTTTGAAAATTCTATCCGCAAGTGGGTTCAGTAGGGGATGAAAGTTTAAATGAGACCTAGTTAGTTAGTTAAAGTTCACGTTTTCGTCATTTATCAAGTTAAAAGCCATGAAAATTGGTATTTAGATTTTCGGTTAAAATTTAAGAATTACGTGTTGAAGGAATTTTGGAAAACTACTCCCAATTTGGTACAATGGGAGATGGAAGTTTGTATGAGATTAAGAATACACGCGAGTAAAGTCGCGAGCATCTCAGTATGTAATGTACCTACAGAGCTGGTTCTGGTCTTAAATTGTAGCAATTTTATTCTACTTTAAAAACACCCTGAAAAGGTAGTGTCAAGAACTAGTCCTTTTGGGTTATAATCGCCAAAATCTGAAAAAAATCCGAAATTTTCGCGGTTTTTTCGATTTTTGACAAAGTTGCGTTCGTCGCTCGAGGTCACAAACTTGGATTAATCATTGAGCCAACATCATAAATAAGTATGCAAAAAATCAGAACTACCCGATTTAACGCAAGGTCGGATTACTAAAGTTACTGGACTATTTCGTTTGAGACACATATTAAGGGAATTGTGAAAAAATATTATGTGATCCGCCATTTTGTAGCGGCGGCCATCTTGGATCGATTTTCATCAAACATAGCTAACAACACTCTCGACTAATTCACCTTTCAAACAAAAAAAAAAACCGCATTCAAATCGGTCCACCCGTTTGAGTGCTACAGGGGAACAGACAGACACACACCACACACACATACACACAGACACGTCAAACTTATAACACCCTGTCGTTTTTGCGTCGGGGGTTAAAAACAAGTCAATTGGTCATAAGAGGCCGGTACCCGGATTCGTAATTTTTTACGAACTTTTGAACACCATAGTGCTTTAGATATAATGATTACTTTAAAAAAAATTATCAAATATTAAAGATCAATCCTTTTTTAATGGAATGTTGGGAATAAAATATTAATTTTATTAAAAAATATTATTCAAATCTTAATTCTTGCGGAAGACGTTTACTGATTTTACGCTTTTGAGTGAAACTTTCGTCACACATATAAGTACTAAAAATTGTAGAAAGCGACTGAAAAAAAATACTAATAGTATGAACACACTCTCAAAATTGGAATGTTGGAATTAGTTTTTCTATGTTTTATACAAAATTAGTAAATAAAAAAATAAAAACCGCACGTACGATTTATGAAAATTTAAGCATTAGATTAACCCCAATTTCTTTCATTTATCGCAATTTCACTAATAAAAAAAATAAATAGCGCGAAAGTTTAGGATTCATTTAGCTATAATTGTAAAAAAAAATAATCCAGAAACTATTTATATGACCAAAAAAAATTGTCAAAGTATCCTAAAATTTACAAATAAAATGGCACAGCAGACAGTACGAATGCCATACCGAGCTTAGCGCTCTTCGAGGGAGGACGTGTTGTTGCCCGACGCAGCTCACGCACACATGCAAAGCTGTGTAATGACTTGTCGTAAAACTCATAAAAGTTACATAGCGCAACCGACTCAGTTTGATGATTTGTACATAGGTTTTATTTCATTAGTGGTCCGATCTGATCAATGCTGAGCTAATGCTATGTTTTGGTATAAGTATGTGTTGATATATGTATATATTGAATTGAAATATTTTTTGTATGACATAATAATAACATCTCATACTCGAAGTTATTTTGGGACGAAAGAGGGGTTAATAGGGATGAGATTGAGGTGAATAGGAACGACTTATGGGTGAATAGGAACAGTTTTTTTTAGAACAAACTGATACCAAAACTTAAAAAAGTCGACACCATTTTGAAATTCTTTGTTAATTGACCGATTTCATTCAAAATCGATATTTAGAGCTCCCTGGGATCACAAAACAGGAAACTGTTACGAAAACTTAAAAAAGTCGACGCCATTTTGAAATTCTTTGTTAATTGACCGATTTCATTCAAAATCGATATTTAGAGCTCCCTGGGATCACAAAACAGGAAACTGTTACCAAAACTTAAAAAAGTCGACGCCATTTTGAAATTCTTTGTTAATTGACCGATTTCATTCAAAATCAATATTTAGAGCTCCCTGGGATCACAAAACAGGAAACTGTTACCAAAATTTAAAAAGTCGGCGCCATTTTGAAATTCTTGTGATTGTACCGATTTCGTTCAAAATCAATATCTGAGGATCCCTAGGATCACAAAACAGGAAACTGTTACCAAAACTTAAAAAAGTCGACGCCATTTTGAAATTCTTTGTTTATTGACCGATTTCATTCAAAATCGATATTTAGAGCTCCCTGGGATCATAAAACAGGAAATTGTTACCAAAACTTAAAAAAGTCGACGACATTTTGAAATTCTTTGTTAATTGACCGATTTCATTCAAAATCGATATTGAGAGATCAATGGGATCACAAAACAGGAAACTGTTACCAAAACTTAAAGTCGACGCCATTTTGAAATTCTTTGTTAATTGACCGATTTCATTCAAATTCGATATTTAGAGCTCCCTGGGATCACAAAACAGGAAACTGTTACCAAAATTTAAAAAAGTCGGCGCCATTTTGAAATTCTTTGTGATTGTACCGATTTCGTTCAAAATCAATATCTGAGGATCCCTAGGAGCACAAAACAGGAAATTGTTACCAAAACTTAAAAAAGTCGACGCCATTTTGAAATTCTTTGTTAATTGACCGATTTCGTTCAAAATCGATATTTAGAGCTCCCTGGGATCACAAAATAGGAAACTGTTACCAAAATTTAAAAAGTCGGCGTCATTTTGAAATTTTTGTGATTGTACCGATTTCGTTCAAAATCAATATCTGAGGCTCCCTGGGATCACAAAACAGTAAACTGGTACCAAAATTTAAAAAATTCAGCGCCATTTTGAAATTCTTTATTAGTTGACCGATTTCGTTCAAAATCAATGTTTGAGGCTGCCTGGGATCACTAAACAGGAAACTGTTAACAAAATTTTAAACAGTCAGCGCCATTTAGAAATTCTTTGTCTCAAAAAAACAATGCTTATTACGATTTTCTAATATGATAAAAAGTTAGGGCCTGTTTCACCACCTTCGGATAAGTGTCAGATAGCTTATTCACAAGTTTTGTCTTTGTCACTTGACATAAAGTAAGAAAGTGACAAAACTTACGTTTAGTCTATTCGACACTTATCAGAAGGTGGTGAAACAGGCCCTTACATACCTAAATTTTAGATAGTAATGTCTTTAATAATAAACACATAAAATAGAGTTCTATGAAAAATAAATTATTTTCCAGGATAAGAAATAGCCTTTGTCCACCTTCGGGATGTAAGCCATATGTGTACTAAATTGCATCAAAATTGGCTAAACGAAAATGTGTAAATCCTGGGCGAGTCAACTAGTACAAGAAAAAAGAATATAATAAAAACATCACGGTTTGAACACGAACAAATATTAGTTTAGCAAGTCAAGTCAACTCATCAAGTCTTTGGTAATAAAATATTATAGGTACTCGGGCCATTCTTGACAATAAATAAAAATTCGGTTACAAGAAGCAAATACGAATACAACAAGTGTTCCTGCAAGAATTGAGCACGTGCAAATTTTATTTATGACCTAAGATTAGCAACTGCATAGTAGATAATTGCACACCTGAGAGAACTTCTTTATCAAAACAACCTGTATACCTGAAATAACCAGATTAATCTATTGATCAATATAATAAGCATTGATCGTATAATCTTTTGTTTCGTTGCGGCGTGATTGAAGGAGAAACCAGAAAACCAATAAACTAATAAACAAACACACTTTCGCATTATAATATGGGTAGTGATATAGCTGTATTTAATTCTTACAGGTGTCATGTGTAAGTATAAACGATTACACAACATCTTGATAATAATTATATACTTACCTAAATCGAACATTAAATAAAAGGAAATATATTAAAATATACTAAGATCTAAAATTTTATTTTATTAGCGCGTTGAATTTGGAACGCAAAGTATCAATATAGGTTAGTCCGACCGCTTTTAAGTATACCATGTCTTTGTGTGAGTGCAGCTTACGGTGCCATTGTGAGGTACACGCACACATTTAAAACTCGGGCCGAAACTCGTTGGTGCGGCTGGGAATACGGCCTCATAATATTTACGGAACCTTAATAGAGTGAGCATACGCGCACTTGGCCGATTTTATTCAACGTTGTGACCTCACTGAAAAGTGTAACAATGGTGTATTCGGCCTCTTTGATGTGCGGTGCGTTTACCCGTGGAGGCTGGAGCTTGTTCAAACTTGTCTCCCCGTGAAATCGCGACAGGTCAGTGCGCTTGCACTCAATAGGTATCTACATAGCAAATTAAAGCTATGTTATAATATGCCTTTCGTTTATCTGTAGAGTCATGCTTATGTATAAGCCCCGCAAATTGGTATTGCGCCCGGCCGCCATTTTAGTAACGTCAGCACTAAATAGACGTTGACAAAACTGTTGGCAGAGTACGCGTATCGAGTAGGTACCTATTGAATAATTATTACTATATCCACAAATTTTGGTCGCTGACTGTATATTTTCGTGTCATCTAACGTCACGCCGATGTTAATGTGACAAGGTTCCAGCGCAATAGCAATCTGCGGGGGTTATCTATCTATAATATAATAAAACTGTAAGGGCGTTTGTGCACTTATTCGTTTTCGATTCGTTTTCGTGTTTCGTGAAAACACGATTCGACATAGCCTTCCTTATAACTGTATGGGCGTTTGTGCACTTACTCGTTTTCGATTCGTTTTCGTGTTTATATATTCGTGAATTCTTCACATCGAATCGTTTTAAAATAAGGACGCGAGTGGAATGGTGTGTGGAAAGAGGGCAGAGATGAGTCCTGATGTTGTGAGGTATTTGGAAAACATAGGTATTTGCATTTCTTGAATTCCAACAAAACATGATTCAAAGCAGTTGATTATTATTAAAAGTTAATACCTACTTAGTTTGGCATTAAAATAAATCGTTTGTTTCATTCAAATTAGTTTTACTTCGAGTAAAATACCGAAATATTGTAGTATAATCAAAATTTCCATACCTGTGGTTGGTAGTCAAAAACTATCAGCAAAATATGAACATTTCATAAAAAATATCATTTCTGATACTTAGTTGTTACTGTTTTCTTACAAGAGCGTAATATCCACTTGGGATGTTCACAAAATATATGACGTATGCTTAGATAATTTTGATACTAACCGTACCGTGTGAAATATTCATAATCACTTACCTTAGTGTTACTGCCAGCATTTTTTCTGGAGTTATGCATCTTTTTTTTATATTATCAATCTTTTTTTTTATATGACAATATGAAATCGAAAGTACCAACATTCTTTCGATAGTAATTAAAAAAAGTTTTTTCATGATGTCATGTCATGTCATTAAGTGATGATCGCCTACGAATGTATAAGAGAAGTGCGAAAAGCTGACGACGATTAAATGCAGCACACATTATGAACACGGTTTTATCTACGAAATGCTTAAAACGTATAGTGAAATCACGATTAAGGGCGTTTGTGCACTTATTCGTTTTCGATTCGTTTTCGTGTTTCGTGAAAACACGATTCGACATAGCCTTCCTTATAACTGTATGGGCGCTTGTGCACTTACTCGTTTTCGATTCGTTTTCGTGTTTTTAAATTCGTGAACTTTTCACAACGAATCGTTTTAAAATAAGGACGCGTGCGGAAAGGTGTGTGCGATATTCATAATCACTAACCTTAGTGTTACCTAATGTTGTTTCTTCACAGAGTACATTGAATATAATTTTTTCTGCAGTTATGCATTCTCTAAAACGTGTGTATGGCCAAGTAATCTGTTCTTTTACTTATATGGCACAATATGATATCGAAAGTAGCAACATTCATTCGATTGTAATTATTAAAAAAAGATTTTTCATGATATCTCAATAAGTGATGATCGATAAATGCTCCTAGAATAGAAAAGAATAGAAAAGTTTTTTTATTCAAATAAACTTTTACAAGTACTTTTGAATCGTCAATTGTATACTTCTGTTTATAGGATGTATCCAGAATTTTTTCATTCTCCGGCGCCTAGAATGTATAAGAAAAGGGCAAAAAGCTGACGACGATTAAATGCAGCACACATTATGAACACGGTTTTATCTACGAAATGCTTAAAACGTATAGTGAAATCACGATTAAGTGCACAAATGTCATTCGTGAATTTCGTATCCGTTTTTATGATGTACATTAAAAAAAACGAACATGAATCGAAAACGAATCGAAAACGAGTAAGTGCACAAACGCCCTAACAGATCCAATTCTGTACATTGAAGATATTTTGAAAATTTTTATTGGAGGGCACTCTATAATCGATACTGAAGCCAAAACTGCAATTTTTTTCATTTTTGTCTGTCTGTCTGTCTGTCTGTCTGTCTGTCTGTCTGTATCTTGGCCGCGCATCACGCCGAAACTACTGAACGGATTCGAATGAAACTTGGTACGATATGAGTTTATACTCCGAGGTAGGACATAGGATACTTTTTATCCCGAAATTCAGCACGGTTCCCTTGGGAGAAGGGAAGAAAGTTAAAACGTGTATTTAGCTCTAATTCAATAACGGGTACTTCGATTTAACTCATTCTTTTTTTGTTAGAAAGGTAGTACTTTAAGTATTGTCCCGTAAATATTTCAAGGTCATAGGTTTTTTAGTTCAGAAATGACAGACATTACAACCCTGAGTATTGGGTTCAAATAACTTGGGACCCGGATCTTTGAACGTACGGCTTATTTTAAACTGGTGTGCGTTTAAATTTATGTTTGTCGGTCTGTCTATTTGTTCCAGCTAATCTCCAAAACGGCTGGATCGATTTTAATGGAACTTTCAATGTTATAAGAAGTAACTTAGGCTGCGTTTAATACATAAAAGAATTATGGGATCCGATCCGATCCTATATAAAAACCTATATCTACGCGAACGAAGTTGCGGGGTTCAGCTAGTACAAAATATTGCGATCACGTTGATTGATTTCGAGCATCGAAACATAACAAATTCAAAGTAAATTAGACCTAAACAGGCTTGTTTTAAGGTTTGAGTTCGTCCATACATCTATAGCCAGCGCCCCAAGCGGAAATTTTGGAAACTAAAAATCAGAAGTACCCACTAAATGTACGTATACGACTTTAAAATAAGAGGCTTTACACTAGCGGCACGCTATGATGGCCGGTTTGACACATTACAATAGTGATGTGGAATGTCAATTTATTCTCGAACAAAAAACAATTAAGTTTTGTTTTTGTACCTGATTAAATAGGTTTAATAAAACAAAAATGTATATGTTTATTTAATTTACGAGCGGATACCCGCGACTTCGTTCGCGTGGATATTGATTTTAATAATCCCGTGGAAATCATTTTGTTTTTCCTAAGCTCCTTTGAGCTTATACCTTGCTAAAAACTGTTAAAAGTTCACTGGCGGATGTTTAGGTACATCAAAATGTAAACATCCGCCAGTGAAAGTCCCATCAAAATCGGTCCAGCCTTTCAGAGATAAGCCAGTAGTCTTTAAAGTATCTACTTTCTAACAAAAAAAGAATGAATGAAATCGGACTACCCGTTAACGAATTACAGCTAAGTACACATTTTGGCTTTCATCTCCTCTCCCAAGGGAACCGTGCTGCATTTCGGGATAAAAAGTATTCTATATGTTACTCCATAGTATGAACTTAAATCATACCAAGTTTCGTTTCAATCCATTCATTAGTTTTTGTGTGATGCGCGCACAAACATACAGACAAACAGACAAACAGATAAACAGACAAACAGACAAACAGACAAACAGATAAACAGACAAACAGACAAAAATTTCAAAAATAGCTTTTTTACGTTCTATTACTTATCCCTAACATCCCCCAGTTATTATTTTGCAAAAATCTTCAATGTACAGATACGGCAAGTCTACGATTTTATTATATGTATAGATTTGAACGAACTGAATATTTGAACGAAAATGAATATACATACTTTATATGCACACAAGAAACATATGAATACAAAAGATACCAAAAAAGGTGCCACAAAAGGCCATAATTAATCAGATTCGTCCATACTACTATTTTCACTGTCGTCACTGCTATCATCACATACATTAATAATTATATGTTCGTTTTCTATAATATTATCTATTTTCACATCTCTTTCATAATCTTCCCTTATTAATTTAACAGTTCTATTCACAACCTTTTCCCAGTCTCCTTTAGTCACATGTTCACAAGCTTCTTCTAATAATTTTAGCATTTTTTTTGTGGTAAATGGGGGTTCTGTATTGTGTCTTGCAGCATATCCCTTAATTTGAGCCCACACCAACTCAATCGCATTATACTCACAATGGTAAGGCGGTAACCGTATAACTCTGTGCCCATGTTCTAATGCTATTTCGTCAATGACGTATCGGATCTTGGTTGGTTTGTTTTCTTTTAAAAGACGTACTAATTCCGCTTTTAACATATTCATGTTTGCATCTACGCCATTTTTACGAAGCCATGCGACGATATCAGCTTTCTTTTGGGATTGGGCAGGTGGCTTGTCAATTTGCATCGAGTGGTATGAGGCGTTGTCCATAATTATAATAGATGGTTCAGGGAGGCTACACAACATTGAGGTAAACCATTCAGTAAACTTTTCTCCATTCATGTCTTCATGATAGTCTCCAGTGGTTTTTGACGCAAAAGCCATGAGAGAACCTTCGACAAACCCGTTGATGGTTCCGGCGTGACAAATTATAAGTCGCGATCCTTTTCCTACAGGAACTTTGGAAGTAGATGCTGCTGTGTCATCGTTCCAAGAACGGCCTACAGTATGGTTAGCATTAAGCCATGTTTCATCCAAGAACACAACATTTTGCCAATTTTTGATTTCTTTCACTTGCCGTAAAAAAGTATACCTTGCCATCGCTATATCAAATCTTTCCATCAATATTTTGCGTTTGTTACATTTTTTGTATCGAAATCCAATGGTCTTCAAAATCTTCGTTAAAGAACTTTCCCCACCGAAGAATAATCCAGCTTCCTTCAGTGAATGCACCAACTTTTTTCTTGTTGGATACTCCTTCTGTAAATAGTAGCCGTAAACATGTCTTCGGATAGCATCGGCATCAAAGCTATCGATGCCTACGACTGGTTTTGCTCGTTTTCTCTTTTTTGGTGTGTGAAGTTTATTTTCTTCTGTGCCAGTCTCGCCATATTTTTTTTAGTTATCCGTCTAACAGTTCGTTGTCCAATATTAAGCGCATCAGCTACGCGTTCAACCACTGACGTTATAGGTAAAATTGGCCCTCCATTTTGAGCTTCACGATCGAAATAGTTACGAAGGCGTATTACGAACTCACGTGTCTGACTATTTAGAACAGTTCTCTGCGTACGTTCGGTCATATCGACGAAATCCACAACAAAGGGCTTGAACAGAGTCCAAATTAACGAGCAAGGGTCAACAGTAATGCAGTATCAATATTTGAAATCCAAAGCCAGGTCAAAACTATATCACAATCGCATTGCACTGACAGTTTATACTTTTCGAAGCAACGTCAATTCGAAACTGCTTTGTTTTGCATTGAGCATTGACGCGAGTTTGCCGGAGGTAGTAGTTGTGCTAGCCAGCGATCCTATGTGACGATCGTATTAGATTCCATTTTTAAAAATTTATTGATATTTTTTTGCGATTTCAGAGGTTTGTCCACATAGTGAAAATTGTTCATATTCACAAGTACATTCACCCCTTAAATGGTGCAAACTGATTTTTCTACACTTGTATACATTTAAGAAATCAATTTAATAAATAAATTTTGAGTCCTAAACCTAAAACTACATTCGATAAAATTTATGAATCTCTGCACATCACTATCGTCAATAAAGTAATACAATTATTTCCTTCAAAGTCGTTATCAATTAATACGGAACTTCATGAGCGGACAAACGTCAAACCGGCCATCATAGCGTGCCGCTAGAGTAGGTCCATTTTATTCTGATATTATAGTTTTTCGATATTCGAAATCTAGTAACGTTCTTACTTCTTGAAATGTGCAAACTCGACAAGCCTACTGAGGTGGCGGCGCGTGCGGGAGAGACTTAATTTTTCAACTTAATTTGAACTTAACTTTTTTTTAATCCTTCCAAAAGTTAACTGCGATTTCACCTGGTAAGTGATGATGCAGTCTAAGATGTAAGGGGGCTAACATGGAAGGGCATTTATCACTAAACCCATACCTCCAATCGGTTTCTACGCAGCACCATATTGGAACGCTAAATTGTTTGGTGGCACGTCATTGCCGCTAAAATAGTAACTAGCCTCCCAACAACCCAAATCAGGGACAATTTAGAAATAATTATAAATTCTAATATGCCCCTGCCAGGAATCGAACCTGGGGCTTCCCACTTATAAGACCATAGTGCTCTCCACTGTACCAAAGAAGTAGTTCACTTTACGTCAACAGTCAGGCCTATCAACAATAACATAAGTTAACAAGTATAAATTAAAAATTTAAAAAACCCCCGATATTCGCCATTTTGTGGCGGCAGCCATCTTGGATTTGCAATAGTCATATTCTACTAGTCAAGCCCTTTCATTTGATACCCATATTAAGGGAGTTGTGAAAAATATGTAATCTGCCATTTTGTAGCGGCGGCCATCTTGGATCTATTTTCATCAAACATAATTAACAACACTCTCGACTAATTCACCTTTCAAACAAAAAAAACCGCATTCAAATCGGTCCACCCGTTTGAGCGCTACAGGGGAACAGACACACACACACACATATATACTTACACACAGACACATAAAACTTATAACACCCTGTCGTTTTTGCGTCGGGGGTTAAAAACAACAGTAGTCTTTATTTATTGTTTAATTTTAACGTTCAAAATACAAATTAACTTTGTACTGCAAAATTATTTTTATTCAACTGGAATAATTATTAAAAAAGCTCGCCTTTGTTCCAGCCAAAGTTATTGTTTCATTAATTGAAGCCTTTCGCACATATCATATGGAAAATCAGGATTCACCACAATGACTAAAAATAAGGACGGAAATTGAAAACATAAAAGTGATAAATGTGCAGAAAATTCGATATTATGTGGTTTAAATCATTTTGTGGCTATATACAGTGAAACGTGAGTATTTGCATTCAGTATTATCTCTGCTTTGTTTTGAATTCTGCAAATATAATTATTTAGTTCCACTCATGCCTATTATTCCGTATATGCCAACATAGGAATTGAACAGATCTAGAATCCGCTAACGCGTGTGGAATTCCACTCGTATGTTATGTTCATTACATTAAATGTAAGGAGACCTTTCTGTTGAGAGAATCCAGTTGATGACCTCCCTGGCGCAGTAGTGAGCGCTGTGATTTTATAAGTGGTTAGGTCCCGGGTTCGATTCCCGGCAGGGGTAATATGGGAATTTATAATTTGTAAATTGTCCTCGTAAAAAGGCCTCGACCGTGGCTAGTTTGATTTAGCGTTCCGGTAAGATGCCGCATAGAAAATGATCAAGGGTATCAGTTTAATAAAACTGCCATACCGCTTCCATGTCAGCCCGCTTCCATCTTAGACTGCATCATCATTTACCATCAGGTGATCAGGTGAGATTGCACTCAAGGGCTGACTTGTAGATGAATAAAAAAGAAGATCCATATTTGCTATTATCTAACAGATTAGGTAACTACATAAGACACCCGCTGAACTCTCACTCACACGTCACGTGATGTATGAAACTAGTCGGGCTTACTAAAGGTGGGTCCAAATATGTATCACACGCCGTATCCGTATCAGCGTATCACGTATCAAGCCCTGTACAAGTTGTGGACGCCTCGATTTGCTCCGTATCCGTATCTTTACAATTATAGCACAGTTTACAGTAGGATCACCTTTGATGATCGGACAAAAACCGACACGAAATGGGTCGGGACGTACCTATCATAACGGCGTATCGAGATCGCGTATCATTGATACGCGTATCATCACCCGTCCACATATGCGATCATGATACGCATCGGCGATACGGATACGGTGATCGGATCGAGCAAGTGATACATATCTGGACCCACCTTTAGCATCACGGCACACGTTTAATTTAGCGTTCCGATGAGATGTCGCGTAGAAACCGATAAAAGGTCAACCTTATACATCAGGTGAGATCGCAGTCAAGGGCTAAATTGTAGATGAATAAAAAAATCATGAGTCCAGATGTATCTAGATCATGGATTTCAGTCACTATAGTTTAAACGCTAAATATCAGAATACTAGAATTGTCTTCATAATTTTCAACTGAAAGTTGCATAGATCCCCTGCAATACGGTTCACTCAGCTACAAACGACGACGCTTGCTGTGACTGCGCCCTTAAAGGAATTTCAGACAGTGCGATCGAATCCTCAAAGTTTGGAATGTTTTAAGAAATATTTGAGACCTCGGCACGAAAATTGTTTACTAATAAAATCATCGAGACGAGCTCCGAATTCAACCCTTTTAGATGTAAAAGCGATGGTATTTATTGGAGAGGGCGTATAAAATTTGCTTATCGCTGTTCAGTGAATAAAAGTGATCTAAAAGACTTTGAGAACGTCTCTAGCGCTATATAATATTGTCCTGTAATTGAGAGCCTCTGGGTTCGATCTGAAACTCAATCCGTCAACTCCAATTCGAGGTTGCTCATTGCTATGAGAATGCATTGAGTGAGCAATGAGCATCATTGTAGTAATTAAATTATTATTTTCTGTCGCACGTCGTGTCAAACGATAAACACAGCTGGACATATACTCTGATTTTTATTCCGTGGAATTCTGACGTTTCGTAATGTTACCAGAGATAAAACAATTCCCACAAAAACGATAAAAAATTCAAAACTTATGCAAATAAAAATCAACTGCCGCATGTAGATATGACAAATGCCTGACAGACACTCCATGGTAATAATGTCATTCGACTTCCATTTTTGAATACATTTTTTCAATGTGCTTCTTTTGTTTTCTATTGCTGTTAGTGTGCACTTTCTAGTTTCCACTCTTAGCGATTTCTATTTTAGGGCGAAACGACTAATATTATATTATATAATTATATAGGTACGCGGCTTAAGGCTTTTTATGTTGACAGGGAATTAAAGTAATTTGGGGTAAAATCATACCTCGTAGATGTTAAACCTGTTTTCCATACAAATAACTCATCTGTAAATGACAATGACAGCTGTCAGAATTCCACCGAATCAAAAATCAGTGTATAGGTCTCGTGCAAAAAGCGCCACTGTACACGATATTGTGTCCGGTGCCCACTGTCAAGCGACTGGTGTCCACCTTGTGGGGGATCTTCCCACGCTGCATTCCCAATGCGAGGTCGCAAATCAAGAACCTTGAAGGCTTCGAGGCTCGGCCTGTTATTCGCTGAGTACTTTTTAAGGTTCCGAACCCAAAGGGTAACAAGTATAAATTAAAAATTTAAAAAACCCCCGACATTCACCATTTTGTGGTGGCGGCCATCTTGGATTTGCATAGTGCTATTCTACTAGTCAAGCCCTTTCATTTGATACCCATATTCAAGGTGTTGTGATAAAATATGTAATCCGCCATTTTGTAGCGGCGGCCATTTTGGGCCGATTTTCATCAAACATAGCTAACAACACTTTCGACTAATTCACCTTTCAAACTAGAAAAACCGCATTCAATCGGTCCACCCGTTTGAGCGCCACAGGGGAACAGACACACACACACACACACACACACACACACACACACACACACACACACACACACACACACACACACACACACACACACGTCAAATTTATAACACCCCGTCATTTTTTCGTCGGGGGTTAAATGTCACTCTGCTGCCTGTATGTCTGTCTATCCGTCCGCCGGTCACAGGTCTCTAGCTCGCAGACGAAATGAGTTACAAACCTGAAATTTTGGTATTTGGTGTAGAACGTTGACCCAAAATCAAATATGGAATTAAGCTATTTTTCCATACATGAAAAAAGAGGCCGGTTAAAAAAAATTCTCACCCTAGCTGGTGAGGTATTATTGTTTAGAACTCATCAACTCATCACCTAAAATATTATGTTCTTCGTAATTATGTACGGAACCCTAAAAGAGCGAAGCCTGACTCGAACTTGGCCAGTTTTTAAAATATTGCTTATTTAATAGAGTTAGTGCCGAGGCGGTGTAATTATCGACTGTCACACTGTGGCCTGTCACCAGTCACCACCAGTCGGCGTCGTCTGAGAAACTCCGAACTCGTTCCAGCCTTCCTTTTGACACCACCCTTTGCCCTTTTATAAATTAAAAACACACGTGCGTTCGCCGAGCGAAATTATGAATCGCGAAACTTTTTTGGTTTCAATATTTTAATTAAATGCCGTCCTTATTTTCATCAGGATTTCGCGAGTTAATTATTGGCTCAAAATTTTCAAGCGTTGCATCGAATTTTCATTAATTTAAAGCATGTCGGTAATAATCAATACATATGTATTGAGATTGCAATCTGTTTCACCCACGTTTCACCAAAATCAGTGAACACTTAACAACTCCCTACATATCTGGATTACATTTTTGCCCTCCAATCTTTTGGATTAGATAAGTTATTGAAGTGGCGATAACATAGCTAGAAGAAGCGATTGACCCAAGGTGCTGGACTTCTTTCTTTTTTCAGAAAGCGTAATGTTGGTAGACCCCCCCCCACTAAGCAAACAGATGATCATATTATCATAATAGTGATATTTATTACTCGGCATTTTTCAAAAGCAACGAGGAGGAAATCTAGTCACTACATAGTATAAAACAAAGTCGCTTTTTTTGTCCCTATATCCCTATGTCCCTATGTATGCTTAAATCTTTAAAACTACGCAACGGATTTTGATGCGGTTTTTTTAATAGATAGAGTGATTCAAGAGGAAGGTTTATAAGTAGAAAAATTGGACCCGGTAGGTGGTGCTAATAGCGGGCAGGACGTCTGCCGTGTCCGCTAGTTTTTAATAAATTCCAATAACCCCGATAGAGAGCGCAATTTGCAGACTGATAATAATTTTGCTGCGCTATGTTAATTTTCGATTTCCAGGAAGATTACATTCACAGCAAAACGCAATCATCCGTAAAATACCTAAATAAAGTCTGTAAATAGTATAATAAAGATATCAAAGTTCTATAGTAGAGTTTTAATAGAGTTTATCAAAGTTTTAATAGAGATAGGCGATAGTCTTTTTTAACCGAATTCAAAAAAAAGAGTTTCTTAATTCGTCAAAATCTTTTTATGTGTGTACCCGAATTGTTCAAAGACGTCAGGACCGATTTGGAAAACTCTACTTTTGTTTGAAAGGGTATATATGTATACTTCTGAGATGGTCCCACGGTCATCAGGCCAAAATCCGATTATGGGATCCTAGAGAAATCAAGGGAGCTATTTAAATTTTATTTTACATTGAAGTAAGTTTAAGTTTCCTAAAGCTTGTTCTTAATCTGTGAATCTGTGTAAGAAATACTCTCGAGAGATATTAATTACGTTAGCTACTGTGGAATCCAGTTAACGGGCATGCCGTGGTCGTAACAAGAGCTTAAATGACATTACAAGCCATCCCTTTGTCCTATTATTGTCATTATGGTGGCGTATGATGTTCTTAGGATGGGGAAAGTTCGTAGTCCCGTTTCTTGAACGTCTTATAGTGGGACAGATTGTAGATGTACTACATGACTATCATTAGGTATATTATTGTTTATTACTTGAGTTAAGTTAACGTTTATGATACCACCGTACCTACTGTTTTGGCAGTGAAAGTTGTAACACAAATTAAGCCTGAGGGCTTTGGTAAATAATAGTGATAATTAGGTACTATGCCTTCCCGATCGAATTTCAGTAACGGTGGTCAATCACAACCAATAAATGTTTTTTATTTATCTTCCGTGAAAAGTTTATCATCATTAGCCAACCCATTACCGGCCCACTACAGGGCACGGGTCTTCTCTCAGAATGAGAAGGAATATAATTTGTATAGGAAGATTTTTTTTGTGTGCTACTTACTAATAGCACTGTTTTCCTCTAGAGCAGGGGTTCCCAAACTTTTTTTCCTCATAGACCACTTTCAAAATTTATCTAGTTCCGGTGGACCCCCTGTAGCTACATTTCTACCATATTCCCAAAACTTGACAAAAAATGTGAAGGTTAGATCTTACTATGGAAATTTGCATTGCGGCTGAGTTCCAACCACGAATCAATAATTTTCGAAAAAAGTGAGAATCGATTGGTTAATTGATTGTACTGTGAGTGGACGTCAAAAAAGTAAAGTTCTGTAAAGTAAAGTTAAGTACTGAATATGTTATATGGAATATGCAAGTTTTTACAAGTAACAGTCGCTAAGCTTCTTAAAATATTATCTGCCTACATTGTTAAGTAGATGAAGTCAAGCCAACATTTTAGGTCTTCACTATCGAAAGCAGATACATTTTCGTGGACCCCCGCTTACAACTCGTGAACCCCCATTTTTTTGTCACGCCAATGTCCACCTGGACACCACTTTGGGAACTACTGCTCTAGAGTAAAGCCGTGAACTAAGCTGAGTTCAGATAGATCGCGGTGTAGCCTGCGCTTTAAAATGCCCTCTAAATATGCTTGGAATATAAATGTGGTATTTCAAGAGTTGATTACCCTCATTCACCTCTTGTGAACTTTACACAGAATTCTTTGAAACAAAATACTTAGTATTAAAGAAGTATTGTTTAGAGAGTACATTTCTATGATAATTTTCAAAATGTTTATATTCATGCACATACTGGCTTGCACAATACCTACATACTAGGTAGGTATGTAATAAGAAGCACGTTGCGCCCACATTGCGCTGCATTGTTTTAAATTTTAATGGTTGTACAACGTTATATGAATATTTGCTGATAATATTTTAAAAATTCTCATACATTTATTGTTGTATGAATATTTGCTGATATTTCGAAAATTCTCGTGCATTTTATCGTCCAACATATTCGGCCTTAATGAAATAACAAATTCATCGATCAGCGTAAAATGATTGGTGATTGTTTTGTCGCTTCGTAGGTAAGTATATTGAAATACCTATAACCGACCCACACATTTCTGTTATGATGCACTGTTGTATATAATACTAGCTGATGCTCGCGACTTCGCCCGCGTGGATTCTTATAAATCTCACTTGGGGGTAGAATTTACAAAATTCCTGAAACACGTAATTCTTTATTTTTAACCTACAATACAAATACCGATTTTCATTGATATAACTTTAAAAATGACGGACTTTCATACAAACATTCATCCCCCATTTAACCCAATTGGGGGTAGTATTTCCAAAACTTAAACACAAATCTCTTTGTTTTTAACCAAAAACCTAAATACCAATTTTCATGGATATAACTTGAAAAATGACAGACTTTCAAACTTTCATCCTCTATTTAACCCCCTTATGGGTGGAATTTGCAATAATCTTTTCTTAGTGTGTACTTACGTCACAAAAGGAAGCTAAGTACTGTGAAAATTTCAAGTTTCTAGGTTCAGTGGTTTAGGCTGTGCGTTGATGATCAGTCAGTCCAGGACAAGCTTCTTTATATTAGTTTAGATTGATTTAATTGTATCATGTTTTCAATATTCATTGCTGATTACTTATATTCATGACTAGCTGATGCCCACATGTCTGTTTGAAATTGGATTAAACAAGTATAAGTAAATTAAAAATTAAAAACCCCCGAAATTCGCTATTTTGTGTTGGCGACCATCTTGGATTTTCATAGTGCTATTCTACTAGTCAAGCCCTTTCATTTGATACCCATATTGAGTGAATTGTGAAAAAATATGTAATTCGCTATTCGCGGCGGCAATCTTGGACCGATTTTCATTAAACATAGCTAAGAACACTCCTGACTAATTCACATTTCAAACAAAAAACACCACAATCAAATCAGTTCAACCGTTTGAGCGCTACGGTGGAACAGACAGACACACACACACACACATACACACACACACACAGACACGTCAAACTTCTAACACCCCGTCGTTTTTGCGTCGTGGGTTAATTAAGAGTCTTCGATGAAATAAAATTGGGTCAGCATAAGATTTGCAAAGATTTGAGCACCCTTATCAACGCTGGAGAGAGAGAGAGAATGTAACTGCAATACAAAGTTATATAGAATGTTATTTTAATTAGGTTCTCACGTAGATACACTCTCGAAATGCAATTTGCTTGAATGAATTAAATCTTCAAGTATGTAATCTGAGCGACTAAGGAGCTCATTTTGTTGTGCACATTCTCTTAATTAAACTAAAATGATATCTCTGCCGCCGCATTTTACGGATTTCTTACATTTTTTTTTCACAAATCCTTCACTTACAACATCTATAATAGGTACCAGTATAGCAGCACCATAAGTCCTTCAGTGGGCTTCAACAGGCTATGAATGATTTTTTTACAGACAATCAATATGTTTCAGAATGTATGTGTGTGTGTGTGTGTGGGTGTGAAGTGAACGGAAATATGTTAGAGAAGCCATTCTGCCGTCCTAACGAAGAGTGCAATAACTAGGTTTTGACTACTTTCGAGATATTTGCAGTTAAAGATTTAATTTTTGTTTTGTGTGTATCTTCGTAACTATAAAAGCTATTGGTTTGAAACATTTACTGAACGACAGATAAAATAATGCTTAATTTTATGTAGTATATTATATTTGTACATAAGTTTATATACACACTAAAAACGCAATAATGTATTTATCATTAGGACTTATGAATTGTTTTGATATAGCATTCCTAATCATAATTGCAATAACTACACTACTTATTGCAGTTTTTGTTAGTAAACCTACATACTACTTATTTGTGTAGCACAAACTATATGATGCCCTATAGTTTCTTCCAACCATATGTATGGTTTTCCTTAGTGAATTATTTTAATTAGATATAAGGTGATTGCAAGAACATAATAAGAATAAAAGAGATTTACCAAAATAATTTAAATAGGTTTTTATTATTTAAAACTAATAACTTACATGACGATTTTCGTATCTGTAACTGAATTCAAAAACATAGAACTTTCATATAACCGTCCTACCCCCATTTTACCCCCTTATATATTTTACATAGGGGAGAAATTTCCTATAATATTTTCTAGGCTGATATCTACGCCCTAGAAAGAACCTACCGTCCAAATTTCAAGATAATAATAACAATAATTAAAACTTCACAAAAACTTTCATCCCCTTTTTTACCACCCTTAATGGGAGATTTTCCAGAACAACTTATACGAGTTTTTATTATTTAAAATTCATAATCTAAATGCCTATTTTCATATCTGTAACTTCAAAAACATAGAACTTTCATATAACCTTCCTACCCCCATTTTACCCCCTTAGGGGAGGATTTTCGTGAAATCTTTTCTAGGCTGATATCTAAGCCTTAGAATAAACCTACCTTCCAAATTACAAGTTGATAATAACAATAATTAAAACTTAACATAAAAACTTTCAACCCCTATTTTGCCTTACTGCCAACCCTTATTTTTGGGAAGATTTTTCAGAATAAAATATACAGGTTTATATTATTTAAAACTAATAATCTAAATGCCGATTTCAGGTCTGTAACTTTAAAAACAGGACTTTCATACAAACTTTCTACCCCCATTTTACCCCCTTAGAGGAAGATTTTAGGAATGTTAAATAGCCTATAACCTTTCTGGAAAACTGTACTACCAAATGCAAAAATAATTTTTCAAATCCGACTGGTACTTCCAGAGATTAGCGCGTTCAAACAGACAAACTCTTCCGCTTTATTATATTAGTATAGATATCTAGTTTTTTTTTATTTTTGATAATTTTCATTTGTCTAATTCTAATTCTCTCCAATCAGCTGCATGTTTTTCTTTGACTTTCAATGAAAATTGTCCCCTTTCAGCCAATGACTTTTGACTTCCAAAATTTTCTTTAAGTGGTTGTGTTTCTAATTTTGTGCTTGTAAAAGTAAAAATCTACGAATTTGACAATTTTACAACATCCACAAAATCGTCAAAATCAAAAACTTTTTGTTTATTTTAACTTTACTTTAGTATAATACATTTAGTAAGCTAGACATTTTAAGTAATAAGTTTCCTTATGATAACTGCAATAACTCTTTACTTCTTGCACTTATGACTAGTAAATATGCCAAAAATTTATAAAACGTACTATAGTCATAAGTGCAATAACTGGACTTATTGCGATTATTTTATGTAATATTACAAAATATCAAAGCTATCCAAGTCATAACTCAAGATATTTCGGTTATGATTAGCTCCTTACACATCGTTATATTAGATATTGCAGTTATGGTAACCAACAGAACCGAAACTATTGAAGACTAGATGATGCCCACGGCTTCGCCCGTGTGGATTTAGGTTTTTAAAAATCCCGTGGGAACTTTTGATTTTCCAGAACAAAAAGTAGCTTATCTGTAGAAACCCGGGACGGGTTTCTACAGATAAGCTACTTACCTGAAACGGAAAAATCCCGTGGGATCCCCACGATTTCGGAATACAATTCCTTACAGCATCATGGTTGAGGAGTTGGATATGTACCTACTCGAGTTCATTCAACGATAAAGTCTTTAATTGGTACCCCCAATATCAATTTAAATAACCGAAAATTTCTAAAACCTATTAGTTTTGGGGAGTAGGTCCCCTACAGCATCAGGATTGAGGAGTTGGAATCCAAATTTTTTATAGAATAGGGTCGCAATGTTTCTCTATCGATTAAAAAAAAAATTACGCAAATCGGTTTAGAAATCTCGGAGATATCGGTGTACATAGGTAGAAAAACACAACTCCTCCTTTTTTGAAAGTCGGTTAAAAAAGTAGCCTATGTTACTCCCTGGTTAATTCTCTACTTGTATGTGAAAGTCCCGTCAAAATCGGTTCAGCCGTTCCGAAGATTAGCCCGTTCAAACAGACAGACAGACAGACAGACAGACAGACAGACAGACAGACAGACAGACAGACAGACAAAAATTTTAAAAACGTGTGATTCGGTTATGGTAGCGTTCAAATAACCATATGAGCTTAATATGAGGTAGTTATTTCGATATTACAGACAGACACTTCAATTTTATTTATTAGTATAGAGTATAGATACAAAAAAGACGTCTAAGACGAAAATATAGAGCTCATTTTCCTGATTACGGATATGGTCTTAAGTCAATTTGACCAAAAACTCGACTTATTGCACTCTTCGTTAGGACGGCAGCATTGATTACCAAATTAATGTAACACATATTATATCATGGATGGGTGTGCCTATTGTATTCATATCAGTAACGTGATCTAGGCATTGTCTGTATCCAATCAGGCTAATTGGAACAGTGTATTTACAAATAGTGATTTGATACCACTCAAATTAGTATGCCACTGTTGGCAGGATGCCTTTGAGGCAAATTTGGTGGGTATTATTACCTACTTGCCTGTTAATTTTTGATTGATTAGTAGAGCCACTAATTTAATTTTTAATTGTACTAAAACTCGAATAAAATTTTGTGCAAATATAATAATGTATGCTGTCTTATCTATAAAATTTTTAAGGTTCCTCAAGTGTGTTTTACGAAATAAAGTATATATCTGCTTTCTTTTATACTATACTAGCGGACCTGGCAGACGTTGTCCTGCGCGGTGACATACCGACATCAGCGCCACCTACCGAGACTCGATAAGTTACCTGTACCTACCCGGTACATGTACAAGTAACACCTTCACGGAATAGCCCCGTTTCAAGTGAGACCACAGAACGGACGTTCCATGCCCCGTGAGCTCCTACGTCCGCACCATTGGCGCCTCCCAACCCAGGCATCGTAGGCGACGAAGAGGATGGATTCGCGCACTAAGGGTTACGTACCATTATCTATAAAAACGGCTAAAACGTTTGTTGTATGGGAGCCCCCCTTATTGATTTGTTTTATTTTAATGTAATTATTTATTTTTAAAGTAAATATATAACTAAATAAATATTCTGTGAATATTTCAAGCGTCTACCTGATGCCGTTATCAATATCCAGCAAAAACGAGCAAAAAAATCACGTTTGTTGTATGGAAGCCCCCTTAAATAATTATTTTATTCTGTTTTTAGTATTGGATGTTATAACGGCAACAGAAATACATCATCTGTGTAGATCATCATCCTAAATCTCAACTGTCTATCACGGTTTTTGAGATACAGCCTGGTGACGGACGGACAGACAGACAGACGGTCAGTGGCATCTTAGTAATAGGGTCCCGTTTTACCCTTTGGGCACGGAACCCTAAAAAGCTACTCAATTTTTAAACATCAAAACAACTTTCCAGTATTTCAAGCATTTGGCTCATTTTAAAGTGCTTTTTTGTGATTATACAAGTAAGAGTTCATTGGCGTTATTACACCCAATACTAAACACAAAGGCGTGGAATGTTCTACAAACATTAATCAAGTCATCCAATATATTGGCACCCGGCTGCTGACTGAATACCAAACAAGCAAAACAATAAAACCAAAACATTTCGACAATGGTGCCGAATCCCTGTATGGTTATTCCGAGCTTGCACACCTCTAAAATGGTACTAGAATTCGAATATTGAAAAACTATAATATCAGAGTAAAATTGGCCCAAAGTCTCTAATTTTAAAATCGTAATTCAGTACTTCGAATATTTATTTTGCAAAATTTCCGTTTGGGGCGCTGGCTATAGACGAATGGCTCGACGAACTCAAACAAACAAGGCAGTTTAGGTCGTTTTCACTTTTCACTTCCAGTCATCGTTTCCACAATATACGATCTGAGTGCTTAGTCTCAGTTTGGAGCGCTCCAAAACTTTTTAGTAAACTATAATTAGTATACTATTGATCGAATCACCATGACTTTAGAGTAAAATGGACCTAAAATAAAAGTCTTTGGGTTCATTTTGCTCTGAAGTCATTTGTGATTCGATCAATAGTATACTTTTAGTTTTGGAGCGCTTCAAACTTAGACTAAGCACTCTGTTGTCCGATCGACAAACAAATCCAAGTCTGAGATTACAAAACATGCAAAAATAGCCAGGTATTCCAAGTTTGTTCAAAATCAAAGGCATCGTTCGATTTATTTAATTCCCTTTGCGAAGGAGTCTTTGTTTCCTCGAATTTTCATTTTACTTTAAAAATGCTTAGTTCATGCGCACTTTTCGTTTGAAAAAACAGCATGATATCGAAATATCAAATGTCAATCAGCATAGATAAAATAATCTCAGTCTCTACATAGTAGGTATTATTAAATTCTATCTGCGTCTGTCGGTCTGTCGTCATTTCTGTTCGTCATTACGCGTACCTACTTCTTCTATGCCACGCAATGGATTGATACGTTTTTAACTGTATTTAGTGATTTTTAATCCCCGACGCAAAAACGACGGGGTGTTATAAGTTAGACGTGTCTGTGTGTGTGTGTATGTGTGTGTGTGTCTGTCTGTTCCCCTGTGGCGCTCAAACGAGTGGACCGATTTGTATGCGGTTTTTTTTTTGTTTGAAAGGTGAATTAGTCGAGAGTGTTGTTAGCTATGTTTGATGAAAATCGGTCCAAGATAGCCGGCGCTACAAAATGGCGGATTACATATTTTTCACAACTCCCTTAATATGGGTATCAAATAAAAGGGCTTGACTAGTGGAATAGCACTGTTACAAATCCAAGATGGCCGCCGCCACAAAATAGCGAATGTCGGTGGTTTTTTTTAATTTTTAATTAAAAAAAAACCTCGTCGTCATTGTTTTGTATTCAAGTCGTCAAAAATTGATTTTCGGACACTTACCTACATAGATTACGCTGGCTAAACCTTAACAGATACCTACATCAAAATAACATATTGAAGAATTGTATTTCTACAAAAAAACCTAGAAAAATGTCTGCAATGGTAGATATATGGGGTAGGTATTATTATGTCTATTTCCTAAGACTGAGTCACAGTAACCAGCAAAGCAATTTTCTCCATTTCAGTATTAATTTAGAAAAATATGATTTAAACTTACGATCAAAGTGATAAAGATAAATTCTAAATCCATCGAAATCTTTTTTAAACATAAATGACACCACATCATGAAAATTGGATCCGTTCGAAGCCTGGGCGGATCGCTAGTCTAAGACTAATATTATAAAGGCAAAAGTTTGTGTGTGGTGTATGTGTGTATGTGTTTGTGTGTGTATGTTTGCTACTCTTTAACGCCGCAACTACTGAACCGATTTGTCTGAAATTTTGAATGGAGATAGATTATTCCCTAACTTAACACATACTTTTTATCCTGGAAAAATCCATAGTTCCCACGGGATTATGAAAAAAAAAACCAAAATCTATAGCTACAGCTATAGGTAGATCACTTTAGCAAACTTCCTTGAAAGTAGGTATAAAGGTTGGAAAAGGGAGCGGGAACGGGAATCGGAAATCCACGATTCGCTCGGGATTTGTGAAAAACCGAAATTCACGCGGACGAAGCCGCGAGCAGTAGCTAGTCTGAGATAAAACAGAAATGTTGCACAAACGGTTTTACCTTCAATATTGAATCTGGATTGAGAAATCCAAGATTATTGAAAAATGATCGCCCCGTCGTCGTATCTAGGAATGGCTTCCGATTCAACGGAATAGCACCTAAATCTCTTTAGGACTTACGGATTTACTGGTGGGATCTCTTTTAAAATGATATAAAAACACGCCATAAGCCCGCTTCTGCAAATACGACACGAAATCACGTATACCGGATAGTATTGGCTTCCTTGGGTTTGTTTGCCTGAATTTATCTGGTTTCAAATTGTGGTCCAACCATTTTAGACCCTTGTTTAGGGTTCCGTACCCGAAGGGTAAAAACGGAGCCCTATTAATGTCACTCGGCTGTCTGTCTGTCTGTCTGTCCGTCTGTCCGCCGGTCACAGGTCTCTAGCTCGCAGACGAAATGAGTTACAAACCTGAAATTTTGGTATTTAGTGTAAAACGTTAACCCAAAATCAAATATTGAATTAGAAATTGACTTAAATTATTTTTCAGGGGGCTCCCCCCATACATGAAAAAGGAGCCGGAAAAAAAAAAATTTTCTTTACCCTAGCTGTGGGGTATCATTGTTTAGAGCTCATTAAGTAGAGTACAAATATATATTTTTTTAATTTTTATCTCAAAAAATAAGGGAATGGGAGGCCATCAAAGTTGTCAGTTTTAGACCATTTTTGTGACGGGGGCTATCTCAAAAACTAAACTAGTTGGGAATATGATATTTCAGTATATTATGTACTATATGCTCTATTTAAACAACAAATACTGAAAACAACGATTTATTAGAATAGAATAGAATAGAATAGAAAAGTTTTTTATTCAAATAAACTTTTACAAGTGCTTTTGAATAGTCAGATGAATCTACCACTGGTTCGGAATGCCGTTCCAACCGAGAAGAACCAGCAAGAAACTCGGCGGTTGCTCTTTTCCAAATTTACAATATCAATATAACAATTTTATGGTAAGTACATGATTGAATTGCCGTCTCACGCATTGCTGGAACGAGTCAAATCCACGCTCTATAAATTAAACTCCTACTCTCACTATTAAATAGTTTATAAGCTGTGACCAAAATAAACGAACATTTTTTTGGGTTTTTCTTTCACGGTTTGTTGCGATGTCTAGCTCGGAAATTAAATATTTCTTAGACCCAAAATATTATATTGTTCATAATTATGTACGGAACCCTGAAAGAGCGAGGCCCGACTCGCACTTCGCTGATTTTTTTAGATACATAAGGCCGACTAAAGTAGCGTTGATACCTTTTATCTAGTGTAATCTTCGTATTTGTCTTCGTACAAGGTAAGTGGCAAATAAAACTGTAAGTATTTCACCTCTTTAATCTATACATACCTATAACAAAATCGTAGACTTGCCGTGTCTGTACATTAAAGATTTTTGCAAAATAATAACTGGGGAATGTTAGGGATAAGTAATGCTAGGGGATAAGTAATGCTAGGGCTAATCTCGGAAAGGCTACCTAAACATCCGCCAGTGAACTTTTAACAGTTTTTAGCGAGGTATGAGCTCAAAGAAGCTTAGGAAAAACAAAATGATTCCCATGGGATTTTTAAAAACCAATATCCACGCGAAAGAAGTCGCGGGTATCCGCTTGTACCGATAATAAAACATTTCAGTAAAACAACATAAAAGGATAAATTTTACGTCGTAAACAGCGTGTAATATGAGATGTGAGAAGCCCATCACTTTAGTTTTGAACGTAATAAAGATAGGTACATACGTTTTACGGTTAGGTTCATATGAAAACTCATACGTAGGCAATTTTCATAAAACCTGGTCCCTGCCCGCTCTGCGTATTGTTCCGGAGTATAGTTTATGAGTGGAAAGTGTATTACCCAAATAAGGAGCAAATGATTGAAAAACGTGGGTCTATTTTTAACCGAGTTCCAAGAAGGAGGTTCCAAGAAGGATTTCTCCGATATTTCTGAGCCAATTTGAGTAATTTTTTGTAATCGATAGAGAAAGTTTGTGAGATGATCCTACAGAATTTTCTGGGTCCAAATTCCTCAATCCTAATGCTGCAAGGAACCTAAACAGCGAGCATTAAGAAATTGTCAGTTATGAATTTGTACCGGTACCAGGCATAGATTACATCATTGAACTTCGGCTTCCGTACGGCTCGTCGATCTTCGAAAAAAAAAAAAACAAGCATTTTACTTCTTAGTAGGTATCTAAATTAAACATTCATTATTCTATTACGAGCAGTTAGTTAAGTAGGTGGCAATTTTTATGTGTTCTGTCTCTTAATTAGGCCAACTGCGCTGTAAATAGGTCTTTACGAGAACCCATTAACAAGCGCTAACTATGAGTAGGTATGCTCGCCGAAACCATGTCCTTTTTTTCTCAAAGAAAAAAGTTCGTATGAAAGAAAGACCCTTTTTTAAATTTCCCTTGGCACCGAGATCGCTACATTATACGTACATAGGACGGTATATTAAAACAGTGTTACTTAGTAGTTAGGTGTGTCACTTGAGACAATATTTTCACTTTTCACTATATTGTTTACAAAGTAGACATCTTTCAAACCACTCTAATTTTTTGAAATAAACCGTGGAAATAAATTACTGTGTCGTAAGCTTCGTCTGTCCAGACAGATATCATGGACAGACGATCTCAAGCGAGCCGCGGGTAGCCGCTGGAATCAGGCGGCATAAGATCTTATTCTGTGGCGATCCTTGCAAGAGACCATATATATATTATATATATATATATATATATATATATATATATATATATATATATATATGTCCAGCAGTGGACGTCTATTGGTTGAGGCGATGAGCTTCATCTTAGGGCAAGTTGTACGGTCGATTAAGGTAAAATTACTGATAAAGTTAAATTACTAGCCCTCCAAAAAAACGAAGTGAATGGGTTGCAAAAGTCGATAGTCGTACCTCGTTAACTAGGCCAAAGCCAACGGTCAACTTTACTGCGAGTTGTACTAAGTTTGGCTTCGCTTCATCCAGTCACGTCCGCGCACTCTGCAAGGCTTCAAACTGTCGCTCTACTCTGTAACAGCTGCATCAATCATTGCTACAATCTCAGTTGTGGTGATTGGCTAAAACTGTATTCTTGCTGCAACAACGCATTTCAATTTTCAGCCCATAGCGAGAAGTGTCGGCCAATCAGCGGTGAATACGTCGTCACACTGAAGCTGTTAATTCTAGACACCCAAACGAGCCACAGTTATGGAGGATGTCAGTCATATTATCGGGGACATCTTAATCAACATTTTCATCTGATGATATCTTTAACATTAATGAGTACCTAGGAATCTAGGAATACATTAAAAATAAATCGGTCAAGTGCGAGTCAAACTCGCGCACCGAGGGTTCCGTACTCCAGAAGTATAAGTACAATCTGTTTTTCATTAGTTTGTCTTAAAAGGTAAGGTGCTAATTAAGCTAGGCCTCTAAATTGTATGAGCGCTCATACAACTTAGAGGTTTATCTTAATTGGCTCAACTATGTATGTATGGGGACACCCTTAATTTCCAACTTTTTTTAGTTTTTAGAATTTTTCTTTATTTGTGATGTAAGACCTGGCTTTATGCCAAATTTCGTAATTCTAGGTCAACTGGAACTACCATTTAGGTTTTCGACCCAAAACCTATAGGGTACTTCCGGTTGACTTAGATTTGTCAATTTTGGGCAAAAGCAAGGTCTTACAGATCAAGTAAAGGAAAAATTCCGAAAAATAAAGAAAGTTCAAAATTAAGGTAAATTTTGGTACTTAGGTACAAGTTTTCGTGAAAATCTAAATTTGCCCATATCTTTTTATTATGTGGACTCAGGACCTTAATTTTTATATACCTAATAGGGACCATAGACCTTAGTATCTGGTATAAATTTCAACTTGCTAGGTACACCCGTTCCTGAGAAAATTGGAGGTGACACACGGACAGACAGACGGACAGACGGACAAGAAAGTGATCTTATAAGGGTTCCTTTTTTTTACCTTTTGAGGTACGGAACCCTAAAAACTCAGTACGTAAAACGTATATATTTTCTTACCATTAAAATGTAAGAACCTTTACATATAAAACGTAAATAAACTAGCATTAACACGCTTAGAGGTAAGTCAATTTCCTTTCACATGCGAGCAAAGTTTAGTAGGTAGGTCATGCGCACTTGACCGGACATGGGAACTGCATTAGCTGTCGATAACTAATTTAGGGCCGCATCTACCCTTGACCCAGTGCTCCTGTCACCCAAGAGCAACATAAATGATGAGGGACCACCCTTCATTATAAGTTACTAGCTGACCCCCGCGACTTCGTTCGCGTGTTTAAGGGTTTTATATAGAATCGGATCGGATTCCATAATTCTTTTATGTACCTAAACTAAATGTAGCCTAAGTTACTCCTTATAACATCACCTATCTGCCATTGAAAGTTCCGTCAAAATCGATCCAGCCGTTTCGGAAATTACTTATCTGGAATAAATAGATAGATCGACAAACATAAGTTTAAACGCACGCCAGTTTAAAATAAGCCGTACGTACAAAGATCCGGGTCCCAAGTTATTGGAACCCAATTAATGCCTGTCATTTCTAAACTAAAAAACTTATGACCTTGAAATATTTACAGGACAATACTTAAAGTACTACCTTTCGAACAAAAAAAGAATGAGTGAAATCGAATAACGCGTTAATGAATTACAGCTAAATACACGTTTTAACTTTCATCCCCTCTCCCAAGGGAACCGTGCTGAATTTCGGGATAAAAAGTATCCTATAACCTACCTCGGAGTATAAACTCAAATCGTACCAAGTTTCATTCGAATCCATTCAGTAGTTTCGGCGTGATGCGCGGCCAAGATACAGACAGACAGACAGACAGACAGACAGACAGACAGACAGACAGACAGACAAAAATGAAACAAATTGCAGTTTTGGCTTCAGTATCGATTATAGAGTGCCCTCCAATAAAAAATTTCAAAATATCTTCAATGTACAGAATTGGATCTGTTACAGTTTTATTATATTATAGATTAATGAGTACCTAGGAATCTAGGAATACATTAAAAATAAATCGGTCAAGTGCGAGTCAGACTCGCGCACCGAGGGTTCCGTACTCCAGAAGTATAAGTACAATCTGTTTTTCATTAGTTTGTCTTAAAAGGTAAGGTGCTAATTAAGCTAGGCCTCTAAATTGTATGAGCGCTCATACAACTTAGAGGTTTATCTTAATTGGCTCAACTATGTATGTATGGGGACACCCTTAATTTCCAACTTTTTTTAGTTTTTAGAATTTTTCTTTATTTGTGATGTAAGACCTGGCTTTATGCCAAATTTCGTAATTCTAGGTCAACTGGAACTACCATTTAGGTTTTCGACCCAAAACCTATAGGGTACTTCCGGTTGACTTAGATTTGTCAATTTTGGGCAAAAGCAAGGTCTTACAGATCAAGTAAAGGAAAAATTCCGAAAAATAAAGAAAGTTCAAAATTAAGGTAAATTTTGGTACTTAGGTACAAGTTTTCGTGAAAATCTAAATTTGCCCATATCTTTTTATTATGTGGACTCAGGACCTTAATTTTTATATACCTAATAGGGACCATAGACCTTAGTATCTGGTATAAATTTCAACTTGCTAGGTACACCCGTTCCTGAGAAAATTGGAGGTGACACACGGACAGACAGACGGACAGACGGACAAGAAAGTGATCTTATAAGGGTTCCTTTTTTTTACCTTTTGAGGTACGGAACCCTAAAAACTCAGTACGTAAAACGTATATATTTTCTTACCATTAAAATGTAAGAACCTTTACATATAAAACGTAAATAAACTAGCATTAACACGCTTAGAGGTAAGTCAATTTCCTTTCACATGCGAGCAAAGTTTAGTAGGTAGGTCATGCGCACTTGACCGGACATGGGAACTGCATTAGCTGTCGATAACTAATTTAGGGCCGCATCTACCCTTGACCCAGTGCTCCTGTCACCCAAGAGCAACATAAATGATGAGGGACCACCCTTCATTATAAGTTATATAACGAATAAGTAAAAAAAAATATTTAGATATCCCACACAATAATTATATTTCCCTACTCCGGAGGGTTTATATTATGATTTGTGTATGTCTATGTATGTTATTGTGTATGTTTATACCTTTGTACTACCTGTTACTTGTACGATGTACCTTTATTGGTGTAATATGGTGCTCATTGTTAAGGTTCTGTGACATCATGTGCAAAGTTCCATGAGTTCAGTAGAAGTAATTGAATACGTGACAAATTTAAATAAATAGAAAAAACCACTACTTCAGTTATGCATAATGATTTTGTGCCTTGTTTGTTTTGTAATGTTTTAAGTGTTAGTTAAAATTTAAAGACGATAAATTTCAGCTTTCATCGAGGAAGCTTTACAGCCGTATCTCGGACTATAATCGGCGTGTGTAAACAGTTTACTGCGGGGGATAATTTAAATTCCGATGGAGTGAAATTATGTAATCAGAGTCAACGGCGTAGTTTGAAGGTTCGGGATTTTAAACTGGTAGAGATGACATTGGAGCTAATTTTGTTTTATAACTATAATCTCTAAACTAAACTAAAATGAAAAATGACAGGTCTAAATCTATTCCTATCTCTTTCACAACGATTCCTGCGGAAAAGGATAGCACTATTTTTAAACCTGTTAATTTAGGTAGGTATAGTTTGACGTGTCTGTGTGTGTGTGTATGTGTGTGTGTGTGTATGTCTGTCTGTTGCGCTCAAACGGGTGGACCGATTTGAATGCAGTTGTTTTTGTTTGAAATGTGAAAATTAGTCGAGAGTGTTGTTAGCTATGTTTGATGAAAATCGATCCAAGATGACCGCCGCTACAATATGGCAGATTACATATTTTTTCACAACTCCCTTAGTATGGGTATCAAATGAAAGGGCTTGACTAGTAGAATAGCATTATTGTAAATCCAAGATGGCCGCCGTCACAAAATGGCTAATGTCGGGGGTTTTTTAAATTTTTAATTTATACTTGTGTACAGTAGGTATATAGTAGTGGAATGTAGTCGCTTGACGACTTGATCTTTTTGCCGGTAGGTTGGTATAACCAGTAAAGGTCAAAGCCTCGTACCAGACTTGACGTAATTATAATTTCTTAAATGGACCTGTTCAGGAATCGTATCTAGGGACCTCCCTCTTATGAGACCACAGGATATAATATCAACGCGAGATGTCAAATGTCACGATATAGTACGTATTGAGGGTGTTGTAACGTACGGAAACTTATTGTAATTTTAGTTACACTCTGTCGTAATAGTTATTTTCGACCCACAGGTAAGAAAGGGGATAGCCGAGTGAACATGACACGCGAACCTAATATTAGGTGATTCCATTAAGGTTCCGTTAAGGCTAAAGTTAGGTTTAGATATCATCGCCGTATTAGGGATGTATCAAGGCTGTATGGTTGTATTAATAATGCAGCCTAGACATGAGACACATTATCCACCGATATATTTATTTTCGAGAGCGCGCCCGCATGTTGATGTAAAAATCTCATTGAGCCAATTTTAACAAGACTTAGGGCCTGTTTCACCTTTATGTCATGTGACAAAGACAAAAGTTGTAGATTGATACTTATCAGAAGGAGGTGAAACAGGTCCTTAAAATTAAAAAACGTACAACGAACTGTAACGTCTCCTAGTAGCCTATAGGTACCCTTTAAAATATCTAAGAACCTGTTTTGAGATGACTTGAGTAATACAAAAAACCGCACAAATCGGCTCAATAATTTTTATGGAAATGGTAAGATAGTAAAAAATTAAAAATACCATTGAAGTTCTCCTCTAGGATCATAACCCGTAAATAGTGTAGGAATCTGTCCAGAAGTGATGTAACCTAACCGTATTAAAATTGGCCCAGGAGTTTCCAGCAAAACGGTAATAAAGAAACGAACAAACCCGCACACAATCTACTTAAGTATACCTCTCCGTTCCTTCGTGGGTAAACAATATGATGTTTTCACAAGTTTTTCTAGAGTTATAAAGTTATTTAGTCGTTTTTAATAAAAAATCCTCTTCTTGTTGTTATTATTAGTAGTGTATGATAAAATATTCTCATTTGAAATAAATTGGAGCGCACTTAATAAGACGCTTGCTCAACTATGGAAGCAGCAACTAATTAAGTACATAACTATAATATTATGATGTCTCGGAAAATGCATAGAAATTTCCAAGTTGAAGCCACTTATGATGTTATTTCTTGAATGTTATTACCTACTTTGATACACGAGTATGGTACCCATGTTTTGCAATAATTTTAAATTCCGGTTAATTAGTAAACATAATATTATTATGTATGAATAATAAATCTAACATACATAATTTTATCTGGTATTTTTAACCCCCGACGTGCACGTGCGTGCGTGCGTGCGTGCGTGCGTCTGTCTGTCTGTCTATCTGTCTGTGTGTGTGTGTGTGTGTCTCTGTGTTTGTGTGTGTGTGTGTGTGTGTGTGTGTGTCTCTGTGTTTGTGTGTGTGTGTGTGTGTGTGTGTGTGTGTCTGTCTGTCTGTTCCCCTGTAACTGCTCAAACCGGTGAACCGATTTGAATGCGAGTTTTTTGTTTGAAAGGTGAATTAGTCGAGAGTGTTGTTAGCTATGTTTGATGAAAATCGATCCAAGATGGCCGCCGCTACAAAATGGCGGATTACATATTATTTTTTCACAACTTAATATGGTTGAATAGAAGCAGGCGTTACTTTGCGGAATTCCATGATATTATACAATGAACACAAAATTACTTTGCTATAATCCGCTAACAGTGACAAATTTGTAGGCACAACACCACACAAATTCACCACAAATTTAACACTGTTAGTGCCTACAAATTTGTCACTGTTAGCGGATTTTAGCAAAGTAATTTTGTGTTCATTGTATAACTTAATATGGGTATCAATGAAAGGGCTTGACTAGTAGAATAATCCAAGATGGCCGCCGCCACAAAATGGCGAATGTCGGGAGTTTTTTAAATTTTTAATTTATACTTGTATTGCTAGATTATGCCCACGTTGATTTAGGGTTCTCAAAATCCAGTAGCAACTCTTTGATTTGCCATCATAAAATGTCCTAAGTCCGAATCCTATGTCCGTCTCCAGGATGTTAGCTATCGATGTGCCAGAACTCGTCAAGATTGGTTTATCAATTAGGCATTGAAAAGATACCAGAATGATAAAGAGATAGACATGATTTCTCAATTACAATTACTTAATATGTATTTGAAGTTATTATAATCCCTTGTCAAATCTATATACTAATATAATAAAGCGGAAGAGTTTGTTTGTTTGAACGCGCTAATCTCAGGAACTACTGGACCGATTTCAAAAATTCTTTCACCGTTGGATATGTACGTGATCCCTGAGTGTTATAGGCTATATATTATGTACCACGAGCGAAGCTGGGGCGGACCGCTAGTATTCTGATAAGAATCATCTTACAAACTTTCAATCTTTCGCCGCCTCAAAACTTTCTACGGACTCTCGTTCCTAGTTTAAGGATCCTTTTACATTCCGGTCACGTCGAAATAATATCTTTTTCGATTTCAAAATATATTACCAGAGATTGTATCTTATTCGAATAAAAAATATTCCATACTAATGTAATGTGAACCCTTCTTACATACATAAATATTTACAATGAATTTTTCCATTAGAATGTTTTCAATAGCTGCTCTATGTTTAAGTTAAAGAAGTGTAAGGGTCTGTTTCACCACTTTCTGTATAAATGTCGGATAGCTTATTCACAACTTTTGTCTTTGTCACTTGTAGTACGCACTCACATAAAGTAAGAAAGTGAAACTTCCGTTTAGGTTATCCAACACTTATCAGAAGGTTGTGAAACTGGCCCTTAATTTTATTTAATTGAAACCTCAAAAGCACACGGTCCGGTCACGGTCACAAAACCGAAAGGTTGATGGTTCAAATCCCACCCGTTGCGCTATTGTCATACCTGTTCCTAGCAGGAGCTTAGAAGTGTACCTCTAACAATTTTAATTAAAGAATAAAGGGGATAACTCATTTTCAGCATGGCTAATACTGTCTAAAAAAAATTAGACATGCAATTATAAACGCTGTTCTAAGGGCCCCTGCATACATAAATAACGAAGCACTTGAGTTTTTATTCCGGCAAATGAAAAATTTCATACCTAATGGTGCTTTGAAGAGAGAAAAGTTTTATAAGTCCATAAAGCTTTATAATTTCATTGACTCTAAATTTATTTCTTTATGATGTTGTCAGACGACATCCCATATCAATAAAGACAATTTATCTTAGGAACAATTTTTTACTGGTTTTCCAGGTAGGAGCAATATTCCAAACCGGTGATAGTTTAATTTCCAATCCATAGGCCATAGAAATTAATAAGTAGTTCTTTTTTATCCAGTAGGTTAAACGGAGTTAAACTATCAAAGAGGTAAACTAGGTATGCACCTATCTGGCTATACAACGTTAGTTTTACTTTACGCAAAACCTGAAAGTAGTTTGTTCAAAATCAGTAACAAAATCGAATCCAACCATTTTTATATAGTGTTATATTTTTGTCCAAAAATATTTTGAAATCCTACAAGCTGAGACACAATGGTTTACCACGCATCAGCTGACGGTCGGCACACAGCGGCGGTCATTCAACTCGCGTCGATCGCAAGTCGCTGCGGCGATGGCTTGCGGTGGCCATTTTTTTCGAGGACAATAACGCAACATAACAAGCTTATAACTACGTTACTTTACATTATATTTTTTTGAAATTTTGTATAAATATTCTTAATGTAAAAATATTTCACACGTGTTTCGGTTTTTGCGCAAAGTAAAACTAACGTTGTATATTGTAAGAAAAGAAGTAGCAAAGCACTTCACGCGATATGGAGGTAGGTACATAATATGTATGTCGATTGGATAGAAATGAAAATTCAGTTGGAGTTTTGCAGTTCGATGGAAATATTGTAATAATAAACTTTATTACTTCACAATCACGTTGTGCTCGATTGTTACATATAATTAGGTACGAGTATTTTCTAAATCAATCCAGGCGTGTTTGAGTAATTGGGGAACATGTACATAAAAAAGATTGATACAAGATACAAATTGAGAATATCCTTTTTTGAAGTCGGTTAAAAAATTGCGGTAAAGCAGTAGCACGTTATAAATAAAAACAAAACTTTAGCTACCTACCTACCTAATAACAGGTCAGGTGAATATTTTTGAATGAATAAATTTGTCTGAATTATTCGCTTACATAAAACGGGAGCTTTCCATCTGGAAGCCACGTGCTTATCTCTCTAGAATATTTCTGCAATCCTCTCCGAGGCACGCATACGGAATGACTGACATTTCCCGAGTCCCGACGAATAATTTCAGATAAGCGTTGGATTTTCCGAATAGTTTCACCTGTTTTATTCATCTTTTCTATATTGTATCCTTATTCCTCTTTATGTTAGAATTAGAGGTATTTACTATAGCCAGCTTTCGCCCGAGATTTTACGGTATACCTACTACCACTGTTGTTAGTTAGGTACAATGGTGACCCTGCCCACCTAATGCTAACTTTTTGATGGGGTCAAAAATGGGGCCAATCACAACTCGAATTAATTAATAGTATAATAAACGACTACCCCCCAAAGAATAGAATGCGAAACTATATACTTCGTGACCGCTAGCTATGTATGTTACTCAGACTAATTGTACTTTAAGACTGCCGCTCCGAAAAAACTGTCGTTACGTCGCCATATTTTACCGACTCCATGGTGGGGCACTCACGTCACCACCTCGACCAATTGCTCGAACCTCGCGCGGTAGTGCCAACCGCGCAATGTTGCCAACAATAGTAATATCTGTAGCACACATACAATCACATGGCAATGCATCTTGGTAAACTCCCAAGTGGCCCGCGTTGTATACCAGTGGGATATCCTTCCACATATGCGTCAAGTCACATAGGCACAGACATAGTAGTAGTAGTAATAGTCTTTATTGCAGCACAGTAACACAAAATGACAAACAGAGAATACAGAGAAATACAATAAAAATTATGCTAGGCTGCAAGGGCGGCCTTATCACTAAAGTGATCTCTTACAGGCAACCCGCGCGTGTGGAGCTAGTAACGCATGAATGGAGGTTGATGCACAAAGTGAAATCAAATAACGATAAAAATAAAAATACAATACACTTACATAAACATAAATACTATAATTTACATAATATTACACATATACATAGATACTGCCAATATACATATATAGATAAATATACATACATATATATAAATAAAGAGATATGGATAAATAAGTATAAATAATCATATAATTAATTACAAATTATTTCAATACTTAGATAGATAGTAATTTTTTAAACGATGTTTAAATATATGTATGGATTCGGAGTATCGTATTTCTCGGGGTAGCGCGTTCCACATTATAGCTGCTTTTTTAGTGAACGACTCTCTGTAGCACCGGGAGTGAGATGTCTAAAAAAAGATGGAAAAAAGCAAAGGAGATAAAACACCGCCTTGTGGGACACCAGCACTAAGACGGCACCAAGACGAGCACTTATTTTCAATGCGTATGCACTGCTTTCGATCATAGAGGTATGAACGAAACCATTTGATAGCATCTGAAGAAATATTGATGGATTCTAAAATGGTCAGGAGAATTTCGAAATCCACAGTGTTGAATGCATTAGAGAAATCAAGTAACGCAATAATACTAACTTTCTGTGTATCGATTCCATATCTGATATCATCGCATATTTTAACAAGTGCCGTCGCAGTGCTGTGCCCAGGACGAAAGCCAGATTGAAAGGGACTAAGGATATTATTTTTTGAGAGGTATAGGGACAGTTGCTTGTGAACGATACGTTCCAAGACTTTAGATAGAAAAGGTAAAATAGAGATAGGTCGGTACTGGGCAAAAGATAAGGGATTATTAGTTTTAGGTATAGGTATAACATGTGCTAGCCGCCAGACGTTAGGGAAAGAGTGAGAGGAGAGAGAATAATTGAGCATATGACAAAGGATAGGTAATATGGTATCAAGAGCTAAAATAATCATTTTGCGACTCACACCATCACTACCAATAGCGTCGGATTGAATAGACATTATATGTTTTTTGACATCATCAGTAGTGACAGGATTAAAATGAAATGACGCAAAGTTAGGTTTGGGACGTGAGGAAATGGAATTTAACGTCCTAGTTCTGATCACATTATCCAACACAGGGGCTGTGGAAAAGTGGTTATTAAGTGCATCTACATCGATATTATTGCCATTTACCGAGGAATTTCGCTGACGTCCGATACCCATGGTGTCCAGGAATCTCCAAATTTTGGCAGAGTCTTTGTTTTCCAGGGAAGTGTGGATGAAATTACGCTGAGCATCTCGACAAGTCTTATTGCAGAGGTTACGTGCTTTTTTATATCTAAGGAGGTTGTCATTAGTTGGATTTAATTTAAATTTAGATTTGGCAACGTTTCGCTTTACCATAAGTGCTCTTATTTTGTCAGTTAGCCATGGAGCTGGAAGATGCTTGAGTTTTATTGGTCTAAGCGGTGCATGAACATCAAAGAGCTCAACAAGAAGAGAATTAAATATAGCAAGCTTTTCGTCAATTGATGGAGCATTCAAGATAGCATGCCAGTCAATCTGATTCAGGTCGCGCATGAACTTGGCGTTATCGAAACTCTTAAATCCTCGTCGCATCACGACGGTGGGCTTAGCCTTGGGCGGTCGAATTTTATAAGATAGGAAAACCAAGTCGTGGTACGAAAAAGCCTCGGCCGGGAGTTGTCCATGCACATTGACACGTTCAGGTGAGGAGACAATCATTAGATCTAGTAGCGATGGTACGTTATTGGGAAAAAAGTGCGTCGGACTAGTACTAAGAATATTTAGGTTTGCACTGTTTATTAGTCAGGCGTTTGGCTCGTGAGTCATCCTTAATTAGACAAGTATTAAAATCGCCCATAATTATGGTATGATCAACACCCGTAACATGACATAGGTACATTGCTTTTACATAGATGTGAATTAGACGTAGCGAGTTAAACCGCGACCGCGAGTAATCGCAATGAAGTATCTTCGGGACCATCTCTTTAACAACCGTAGACAGTTGTACCTAAATATTCGAAAAATAAACACGAAGTTTTATTAGGTATACATGGAGGTAGAAGACTTCGAGGATGCGACTTCGAGGTATCGCTCTCAGACATCTTAGGCATTTTCTTACACTTCTTGATTGTAATTACTTACCTAACTAAAGATTGAAAAAATAAACAGTGGAAATCTTAAATTTTAATAGGTCCTTATGGTTCACCCGTATCACAATGGGAGATAATGGAAAAACACTGTATTCCCCTTGTAAATACCCTAAGGACGAACTGGAGAAAGAATAGACTTGAAAAACTTTTATAACATTTCACAATATTTTCGTCTACTCGAAAAATTGTAAGGGATTTTACTCATTATCTAAGTAGATACTTTATATTATAAAAAAATCTTATTCTTCTACCTGTTTATTTAAAAATGAGACTTGAGAGCACTTTACTTTTGCTCCAAGTTTACTTTAAGTAAAACTTGCAACTTTAGACACACGTAGATTTTTCTGTAGAAAAGTAAACTGAGTAAAGTCAAAGTACGCCCTATAGTTTCTAAACTTTTTGGAAACAAAGTGTGGTTTTAGTTTGTCTACCCAAGGTAAGATATTTAAGACCTTGAGTGTATTTAAGAATGACGATAAGCCCTACTGTGTTTAAGCCGTTACTCATTTTGATGAGATTATCAGACGCTGTAAGTACTTTGTTAATAAATTAGGTTAAGGTGTGAGACAGACATTTTGTAGTTTATCTAATTGAAGAGGATCCTTCTGAGTTAATAAATATTTTTTTAAATGTAGTCATGCATTGATTGATAATTTATCCTCTATACCTATGATATACTATGGATGTACCTATGTACGTCCTACATACTGTCAATATGATCTACTGTAATTAATTTCATATTAGGCGGGAACTCATGTGTCATGAAGTAATACATCATTGTTAATTGACGTGCTCTACATATTGCGTTTCGCATTTTACAACTTATTTTTTGGAAATTCCTTATTCATAGCTAGATTTTCCCCACGACTTCGCTGGCTAGATCACTCCTTGTAGTTTCTAACTGACGGTGAAAGACTCATCAAAATTGGGTCAAGATTTACCTGGACAAAGAAACAGACAGATTGACAAACAGGTACATAGATGATATATGGAACGAAACAGCCGACAACAGAAGAACAAATCATACACACCCAATTTGATTTTATTTATGCAGCCTAAATAGTTTTGGGAAAATAAGTGCTTACTGATGTTTACGAACAACAGATAAACCCTTATCAAAACATTTCTCATAAGGGTTTACGGACATTTTCTAATAGAAAGTTCAACTATGTTTTTATTATTTTATATCTGCTTTATTCTGCTTTTTTAAATTCTAAATCCTATTCGTTGTCTTACTACCGTTCTGTGCTCATAATAATTATTCTTCATAATTTTGTTTTTCATACTTTTTATTCCTACCAACGGATCTCATAACCGTTAGTGATCATATTTTTTTAATTAATACTATTAGTACCTACCAAGAGCCAGTTTGAAATCATAATTTTTTTTTCAGAACTTTCTCTTCATAGCATTCAACTCATAACGTCATTTTTCAGAATAGCTTATTGTGTAACAGACAATTATCATAATTTTTGTAAAGCAATATTAATAAAATTAAAATTAATAATAAAATAAATAAATATAAATAATATAAATATAATATTATATCAAATAAAAAAAAAAATTAAAAAAAAAATTAATAAAAAATAATAGTAGGAATAAAAGATAATATTAGTAGGATTAGGATAGAAAAATCTTCTTTTCTCGTGAGCCTATACCTATATCTCTTTTGCTAGCTCTTACATTTAATTAAACAAAATTTCGATATAACACATCCTAAATATTCGTAGACATGTATTACGACGTGAGATTGGTTCATTTACATGTAAATTAAACGGTTGATCGATAGCCGCGTGTGAAAGGGCCTTTATTGCAAACAGGGTTTCCATCCGGGACTTCATTCCGTCCGCAGATTGACCTACATTTGAAACCCGGCGTCTTGTGACCTGAACTTGACACTGTCTAATAGCAAAGCGAGAATCGACGGGTTGTGGAAATCGCATCTTGCTGATGGTTATTGGGTACTGTCCAGCAATGGGAGGAAAACATTTTTTTGAAGTTATGTTTTTTTGGGCGCGTTATGAACAAAACGGCCAAGTGCGAGTCGGGCCTCACTCTTTTAGGGTTCCGTACATAATTATGAACAACATAATATTTTGGGTGTAAGAAATATTTAATTTCCGAGCTAGAAATCGCAAGAAACCGTGAAAGAAAAACCCAAAAAATGTTCGTTTGTTTTGGTCACAGAATAAAAATTTCTTGTTATTATGAATCGTTGATTTTAGTATTTGTTATTTAAATACAGTATATGGTACATAATATACAGAAATTTCATATTCCTAACTGGTTTAGTTTTTGAGATAGACTCCGTCACAAAAATGGTCTAAAACTGACATTTTTTATGACAGTTGATTTAGGCTTTATTTTAAAAATTACTACGTATATGCGTAGTTTGGGATGAAGTCACCGTCTACTAAGTATAGTAAAATATGCACAGGGCCTATATTTTAATTGTTGTTTAATTTGATCAATGTTACTTTAGCCGGCACAATGTAGTTACATAGGTCGGTGTTTTTGTTGTATTTTCCGCTTTACGTTTATGCTTCGTCGCTTCCACGTTTCTAATGTGTGCCATGATTTTATTTTTATTTTATGCTAGCAACGGATGCTTCACCGCCTGCGAGCGGGCACTTTTATATTTTCATTAAAACCTTTATATATCAAACCAGCAGATGCTCGCAACTTAGTCTTTGTATTATAATGTTTTTTACTCTTGACCCTTTCGAGACTACAGTCTGTACTGCAGATTTTATATTTAGCCTTAAGTTGGATTTAGCCTTAAATTTTTTTCATCTACAGCCCTTCAGTGCAATCTCTCAGAGTCTAAGATGGAAGCGGGCTAACCTGGAAGGGGTATGGCAATTTTTTATTACACCTGTACCCCTGATCGGTTTCTACGTGGTAGGTACATCTTAACTGGTAGGGTGGCTAACGGCCACAATAGAATAGAATAGAATAGAATAGAAAAGAATAGAATAGAAAAGTTTTTTATTCAAATAAACTTTTACAAGTACTTTTGAATCGTCAATTGAATCTACCACAGGTTCGGAATGCAGTTCCAGCCGAGAAGAACCTGCAAGAAACTCGGCGGTTGCTCTTTTTTAAAAATAACATTATAAATTAAATTAAAAAAAACCTCCCACCAGACATGTAGACCAGAGACAATTTAGAAATCATAAAATCCCAAATTGCCCCTGCCGAGAATCTAACCCGGCGCCTCCCACTCATAAGACCTTAGCACTCACCGCTGCGCTATCCAGGGTGGCCGTCAGATTTTTTGTTTCTCCATTATGTTCTATGAATAAATTATTTGCCCTTTGCATTAGAAATCGTTGACCCTTAATGAATTCGGTAAACACCTAGCTATTCTCTAGGCAACTACGCCTACTCGAAACAAAGTTTTAAGTGGTAAATATTAACATAGGATCCCTCGGCCCAAGTTATAGAATAACTTCCAATTAGTAAGACATAATATCGCATAATAATCAAAATTCTTCGAGGAGCAGTAAAGGTATTACACGGCTCAGTCTTCATGACGATATCAGCTTGCATCTTAGACACGGAAAACAAAGGTTTCTACGAGAGTTTTAAAATACATAAATGGACGCTGAAAAATTCTCGGTCAGAAACAGCCGATTCGTAATAATACAGACAGAAAAAATCGTCAATATTAGGTAAATAATTATAGAGACATAGATATTTTTTTTGTTTAACCAAAAAATGTAGTTCTCAAGCCGTATCAAAATGAATATTCAAAAAGTATTCAAAAGAAAATTCAATTAGGTATTTATTCATACTTAAAACAAGGAACGTCAAACTTTCGGGTACCAGATTAACACCAGAAATATATTATGTATAGTAAAACTTGCAGCATGCACTATGCACCCCCCGCTCTCCCGCTACCATACATCCAGGAAAATCAAACGACCAAGCAATCAATACACACCACCACGCAACACCACACAAACGCTGTAGAACACACTTCTTAAATACCGGAGCATTCTCAGTTTGAAGTTTAAAGAAGCATTGAAGTAATAGTCCAGTAAACTTGCCGCCTGAAATTACAGGGTACTTTGCATCAAATCCCGTAGTTCTGATTTTTTGCAAATTTAGTCTACTTTAAAAACTAAGACCTTACCTGAGAAGGTACTATCAAAAACTCGTTCTCTAGTGTTCGCCATCGCAATCGCCAAAATTTGAAAAAAATCCAAGATTTTCACTGTTTTTTCGATTTTTGACAAAGTTGCGTTCGGTGCGTTCGTTCGGTATGGAAAATTCATTGGACCAGCATCTATAATATAATAAAACTGTAACAGATCCAATTCTGTACATTGAAGATATTTTGAAAATTTTTATTGGAGGGCACTCGATAATCGATACTGAAGCCAAAACTGCAATTTTTTTCATTTTTGTCTGTCTGTCTGTCTGTCTGTCTGTCTGTCTGTCTGTCTGTCTGTCTGTCTGTCTGTCTGTCTGTATCTTGGCCGCGCATCACGCCGAAACTACTGAATGGATTCGAATGAAACTTGGTACGATATGAGTTTATACTCCGAGGTAGGACATAGAATACTTTTTATCCCGAAATTCAGCACGGTTCCCTTGGGAGAGGGGAAGAAAGTTAAAACGTGTATTTAGCTCTAATTCAATAACGGGTACTTCGATTTAACTCATTCTTTTTTTGTTAGAAAGGTAGTACTTTAAGTATTGTCCAGTAAATATTTCAAGGTCATAGGTTTTTTAGTTCAGAAATGACAGACATTTATTGGGTTCAAATAACTTGGGACCCGGGATCTTTGAACGTACGGCTTATTTTAAACTGGTGTGCATTTAGAGTTATGTTTGTCGATCTGTCTATTTGTTCCAGCTAATTTCCGAAACAGCTGGATCGATTTTGATGGAACTTTCAATGGCAGACAGGTGATGTTATATGGAGTAACTTAGGCTACATTTAGTTTAAGTACAAAAAAGGATTATGGGATCCAATCCGATCCTATATAAAAACCTATATTACCACGCGCACGAAGTCGCGGGGGTCAGCTAGTCATAAATAAATCTGTAAAAAAATCAGAACTAACTACCGTATTTAGCTCAGACTCTGATGTATAAAGCTACTGAACTATAAAAATGCAGAAGCAAAGAAGAAGACTTGCTTAGTCGAATTAGGCCAGGTCATAAATTATATTATGTGGCAAGGTCTCGAAAGTGCGCCTAAATTACATGAAGTGGAGTAGATGAATGCAATTTATGCTCCCGCAATCAAAGTATTTCTATGCCGCTTGATTGGGCAACGATGAATGGGTGAGCCTTTTCATGGTGGATGAAAAGTGAAGCCTGACTAGCGAGGTGAATCCATTTAAATTGCTTTTAAGTATATTTAGGAAGCTCTCTTTATTCGGAAATTTTGGAAAGAGGCCTCCCGTTTCTGTTAAATATTGATCGCAATTAAGCTGGTATTTAACTTGTTATTAAAAGGTTAATTATATTATCGGTTTATTTTCGATGCTGCATAGAAATTTGAATTCATTTTTCAGTGCTGATTTAGTGATATCTGCTTTTGCTGATAACAAATCTTTGAGCCCGTGTTACTTTGAAAATAGATACTTTTATGGAAATCTGATGAACCCTAGACACAGATATAATTTTTTAGATATTGTCCATAAAATTTCATTCGTTTTAAGCAATTGAATATTACTTGCTACATCGTGTGGAAACCTGCATGCCTGGAAGTTCTCAAATTCTCCAAGTCTAACAATCCGCAATTGGTCAGCGTGGTTGGCTAAGACCCTTCCCGTAGCGTAACAAAATTCATCAGGGTTAAACTTGCCCAAAGTGGATTCCTTTCTCATTCTCAAAGAAGACCCGTGCTCTGTAGTGGACCGATAAATAATTGGTTGATAATGATCATGATGAAGTTATTACTGTTAAGACAAGTCAATAAAATCTACCATCAATTTACTTACATACTTACTTTAAGAAAATTGGATTCTGCTCTCTGCGGATTACGATTTTGAAACTTACCAAATTATTTTTTCGTTGACAAAGGATCTGAAACAGAGTTAAAAAATCAATTAATAAAAATCACTTCAGGGCATTGACTTATGAACAAAATGAAACCAACCTAAGTATACTTTTATAGGTACAATAAAATATTACCTACTAACATTAATGTACACCTTAAATATATACATAATTTTTGGAATCTACAGAACAAGACTTTGCATTTAATACCAAACTCGATATATTATTTATCTGAGTTAATTTTTTTTCTTGATATACTTTTTTACGTTTGTCATAAACACGCGGGCTGCTAAGACAAAGTTTTATTTATAAAAATTGTTTGAATAGTTTGCCAATGATGAGAAAACCGATGAACCTACAAACGAACACATAAATAAACACACAAATAAACTACTGTCAAACACTAATACCCTTCCGTAATGGGGTGAAAATAAGTTTTAAAATGGCCGTAGTTATCTTGGCCGTATCTTCACAGTCGCTGTAAATATACCGCGTTATTCGATTGCTTTTTAAAATTTATTACGGAACTCGTCTAATTAAAGTCGTGACCCTCGAGTTTTGTTATGAAAAAGTCAATCAACCCCGCCGGAAAGAGCCCTTCTCGTATTTAGACCCATGTCAGAACCATTGTGAGTGCTCCGTTGGAGAAAATCCAATATTCGACGAACTCCCATTGAAAGTCTTCTCAGCTGCATCTTTTTGTTACGAACAATATTATTGTTAGGTTGGTACTTGGAGCGTAGGTATTATTGTTTGGTGGTACTACTGTTTGACGTAACAAAGATTGATTTGTCAGGGTTAATCTTGCCCAAAGTGTTTCCATAGTGATTTTGGAAGTGGACTCCAAAAGCCAGTACTCGTACCTTCATGGGTAAGGTTGAAGGCATGGTTCAAAATTTTGTGTCAAAATCAAAATTTCAAAATCAACAAAAAATCAAAATTTAACCTTAACCTTAACATTGCTCTAAATGTCTGACATGCAACCCACACTTTATTTGCATGTTAGTCATGGATAGTTGTATTCTTAGAATAGAAAAAATATTACACAGTGTAAAAAATAATAAAAATAAAAGCAGAATAATAAGAACACCTGCGCCTGTGTGACACTATGTTACCGAACGGACTATACTCGAAGTCGTAACATTTATGCTGTTATCTATGTATACTGCGCTAAGTATACCGATATAAAGTGCAATGCCACACCGCGAACTAAGCAAACTCAGCTAAATAGCTAAGGCGTCTTTTCTTGTAGTTTGCGTATGTGACTTGAAGTATGAAATGACGCCGTAGCTATATATCGACCAGAATCTCATGAAAAATAGGGAAATGAAATTCCAAGGTTAGCAACACTACGGCTGCCCTAGCGATAAACAAAGTAACTGTCATTTTTTGTGAAATTGACTTTTTGCATTAACAAAAGTTTTATGTCGAGTAGTTTTTTACCACAGTTTAATATTTCAAATAACTTGAACCGTTTACTGAAATTTAAATTGCCCAAACAAAGTAACTGCACTCACTAACCCGGAATATAAATGCAAAAACCAAGTAAACAACAAGCACAACACAAAAACAAAGCAATTGGATGTTGATTACTTTGTTTTTGTATTTAAAATGCAGTTGCTTGATTTTTCGTTTCGTGAAACGATCCCAGGTAAGGTGTTCTGAATGTAATTATTTTGTCTATCACTAAGGCAGCCGAGTTAACCTAGTGTTGCTTACTACAAAATTTAATTTCCCTATTTTTCATGAGATTCTGGTCGATCTATATCTATGTAAAGGCTAGCTTAGCTCACAGTCACAGTGTGGTAACGCCGATACCGCACCGTGACTGTGAATCGATATTATATACGTAGGCACTTAGGTCACACCCCCGACACTTCATACAAGTGAACTTACTACTGACAAGGCCAACGCTATACGTAATATTACTAGGCGTACTTCTATATTGTGGGTGATGGCGGGTGACGATTGGGCAGAGCAGTGAGTGTCGCTTTTTACCCGACTACGGCAAAGCCAAAAGGAAGGGTTATGATTTTAGCAGTCTATGTATGTATGTATGTATGAGATTCTGTGTGTACCACCGTAGCGTCTAAACTACTGAACCGATTTTGATGAATGAGGTGTCTATTGATTCGTTGTTATGGTCCGTGTAACATAGGCTACATTTTATTTACGAAAAACATCTAGAAGTGACCTTCGCGCGGCTTTCTAGATTATAAAATTAGTTTCGGCATACGCATAACAGATGGCGCTATTAGCTGCTTGTCCCGCGCTTTTGCCCACTAAATTATTAAATTATTAGGCGTAGTCGGGTTTTAGTTTACGAACTTTACTTGTTAACCCCCGACGCAAATACGACGGGGTGCTATAAGTTTGACGTGTCTGTGTGTGTGTGTGTCTGTCTGTTCCCCTGTGGCGCTCAAACGGGTGAACCGATTTGAATGCGGTTTTTTTTGTTTGAAAGGTGAATTAGTCGAGTGTTGTTAGCTATGTTTGATGAAAATTTATCCAAGATGGCCGCCGTTACAAAATGGCGGATTACATATTTTTTCACAACTCCATTAATATGGGTATCAAATGAAAGGGCTTGACTAGTAGAATAGCACTATGCAAATCCAAAATGGCCGCCGCCACAAAATAGCGAATGTCAGAGGTTTTTTAAATTTTAAATTTATACCTACTCTTTTACGCAGTGATAGAGTACCTATTCCTTATGTAGAGTAGTATCTATGTTGGTTTTGGTATACGATAAATGGAGAGACTCGCATCAGTTCACTATATTGGCTGATTTATGAGTTTAGTGGACCGTTACTTTCAATAAATCAATATGCCCAATGCGTAATGGTATGATAAATGAATCGGCTAAAAGTTACCCATTCAATATATCTAATGTGATTTCGTTTTGTTGGCTGAGTGGGGGCGAGCTCCTTTTCTTTGGTCGATCCCGAATTTGTAGCTCTCCAAATTCACTGTCACATTAACGTCAATGAAATCTTGAGAAAATCTCACTCACCTCTACTTTAAAACTTGAGTGTAGGTTCGGCCTTCGGGAGTGAACTACTTAGAGTCTGATTTTTAATTCGGTGGAATTCTGACAGTTGTCATTTAACAAGTATAAATTAAAATTTTAAAAAACCCCCGACATTCGCCGTTTGAGCGCCAGGGGAACAGACACACACACACACATACACACACACACACACATACACACACACACACACACGTCAAACTTATAACACCCCGTCGTTTTTGCGTCGGGCGTTAAAAATAGAATGAGTTATTTGTATGAAAAACAGGGTTACTACCTGAAGTTTGATTTTACTCCAAACTAAAGTACCTGAAGTATCTGTCAGGCATTTGTCATATCTACATACATGAGGCAATTGTTTTTTATTTCTGTGTAAGTTTATATTTTTTGTGGAAACTGTTTTATCTCTGGTAACATTAAGAAACGTCAGAATTCCATGGAATTAAAAATCAGAGTATAGTATACTCTCAAGTCTCAGTGTCTACACTGGACTGGTTGTGTCGTAGATCAATTTTTTTAATGGATTAGCGTTAGGCAACGGAAATTTCTGCCATGCGTTCACGATCAATGATCATGAATTTATTGAAGTGTGTATGAACTATTCATATTATGTATTCTGACATTGTGAGACATAATTTTTCAGTCAATGTACACGTTCATTGTTCATGTGGGCAGCGAGCAGACTTCAAAATTTGGCAACAAGTATAAATTAAAAATTTAAAAAACCCCCAGCATTGGCCATTTTGTTGTGGCGGCCATCTTGGATTTACAATAATGCTATTCTACTAGTCAATCCCTTTTATTTGATACCCATATTAAGGGAGTTGTGAAAAATATGTAAACCGCTATTTTGTAGCGGCGGCCATCTTGGACCGATTTTCTTCAAACATAGCAAACAACACTCTCGACTAATTCACCTTTCAAACAAAAAAAACCGCATTCAAATTGGTCCACCCGTTTGAACGCTATAGGGTAACAGACAGACACACACACACATACACAGACACGTCAAACTTATAACACCCCGTCGTTTTTGCGTCGGGGGTTAAAAAATATGTTTCGCACACATCGAATGGCCTCTCTATTTAATCTCTATGCTGTGTCATATACAATGACAGTTGATTCTTGTACCGATTCAAATCGCGGCACCGAAGGTCCTGGGAACTATAAAGACATTACAATTATACAATTTATCACGATTCACATTATACTGGATCTTCACTTTCACTTCGGTTAGTAATCAGCTCAGAAATGTCGATATTAAAAATGCTTCTTACTTTGACGTCAACCTGTGCAGCAGCAATATAGAGGTCACGGGAAAATGTCTAGAAAGACATTTTTCATGCATTTTTCATTTAACGAAGAGTTTTACGTCATACTTGTACAAGAGATTTCTAATCTCTAATAATTACAGCGCTGCTTAATTAAGATTTAAATCTCCAAAATACCAGCGAAATTATAGGCAGGGGATCGAAGTAACTTTGTAAGGGCTCTCAAGTTGCGAGTACGATCACCCTGTCATTATTAAGAACGACGAAAGAAACATTCTACACTGTACAGTATAAAGATAACACAATTGAACAAGACAGAAACAGCAAATGGCGATTTAATATTTCTTTTCTTACATTGATCGCATTACATATAATGCGATATTTCTTTTCTAGAAGAGAACAGAAATATTAAATCGCCAGTTGCTATTTCTGTCTTGCTCAATTGAGTCCATAGTAATAACCAATCGGTATAGATTCTAATTCCGCAACGCAAAACAATTCCGCACGATATCATAATGTGGATATGCCAATTCATAATTTTTTTTAATAGTATCCCTGGTTTCCTTACTCAGTTTTTATTAGTACAACATGAAAAAGAAAAATCTCTTCGATACTGAACATTATAGGAGGTATCAAAATCCCGCAAGTCATATCCATACTATTGATAATGTTCCAGGTCATTTACCCCAAATTACACTACCTATTACTATCTTTGGTAATAACAGAAGATGCACTCCGTATAATCATTTAAATAAACAGCGACTCTTGTTACGACACAATAAAGTGCAATTCAGGTCAAAGTAGCGCTAAATACCTATTTATTATTAGGTGATATTAACCTAGAAGTTGCCTCTCTTTCTATCACGTAGCTCTTATCCCTTCCAACTCAGTAATGGTTGTCTTCTTTTGGCAATAGAGAAACAGAAACTAGCGGTGTGACATTCCTATTCTTACTTTGATCGCATTAAATATACGTAAACTTTATAAAGAATAAAGATACTACATCACTACATATTATAAAACAAAGTCCCCCCACTGCGTCTGTGTGTCCGTTCGTAATAAACTCAAAAACCACTGAACGGATTTTCATGCGGTTTTCACCATAAGGAAGGTTCAAGTGTCTAATATGTTAAGGTTTTGTGTAAATTGGTTGAAATATGAGACGGTAAAATAATTGATGAAAAAAAAAGTCAAGTCCCCAGGGGGAAATGCCTTTCAGATACAACAAAACAATGTATGATGAGATAGTAGCGGGTGATTACTGGGTACTACCCGTGCGTAGCCGGGGCGGGTCGCTAGTTTTAAATGACAAGTATAAATAAAAAACCCCCGACATTCGCCATTTTGTGGCGGCGGTCATCTTGGATTTGCACAATGCTATTCTACTAGTCAAGCCCTTTCATTTGATACCCATATTAAGGGAATTGTGAAAAAATATGTAATCCGCCATTTTGTAGCGGCGGCCATCTTGGATCGATTTTCATCAAACATAGCTAACAACACTTTATTATTAGAATTTACCTTTCAAACAAAAAAAACCGCATTCAAATCGGTTCACCCGTTTGAGCGCTACAGGGGAACAGACACACACACACACACACACACACACACACACACACACACACACACACACACACACACATAGACACGTCAAACTTATAACACGTAGTCATTTATGCGTCGGGGGTTAAAAATGAATGCGATAGGAGCCTGTTCGAGTGTTGTAAGACTTGTAAACAAATATATATAGGGAGAGTAAAAATGTCGCGTTCACTGATTTATTAGTCGAACGGTAACGCATAACCACCTGAGCTGACAACTTTTATCGGCCATTATTACGGGGAGTCGTATTTTTTCATTAATCCCGGCAAAATTTATGGATTGTAATAATAGAGCTAGTCGCGATTAAAATCTAGCAGCCCCCGCACATTGTGCCACCAGTGGCGACGACTAGTGACTCTCGACTAATTCACCTTTCAAACAAAAAACCGCATTCAAATCGGTTCAGCCGTTTGAGCGCTACGGGGGAACAGACAGACACATACACACACATACAGACTCGTCAAACTTATAACACCCCATCATTTTTGCGTCGGGGGTTAAAAATTGATTTACATAAGACAGAAGTTTTTCAAGACAGATTGTTTTACTAATGCAGGGGAAAATATTTCTGTGTAAAATATGACCCCAAACAGGAGGCTGGCGTCCTTTGATCTGGCCCATACTTGAAGTTACCGGACTGTTCAAGAATAAATGGTTAAAGTTTTTGCTCGAGGAATTGCTTTGACAAGCTTTAGGTCAAAGTAATTTACCGTCAGGGTGGCGTTCCACTGACGCGGAGCAAAACGGAGACATACTACTTCGCAGACCAATCAGATGGTTGATATCTGACGTCATGATTTCAACACGTCATTTCTCAATAATGTTATTGGTCCGTCTAATGTATCTCCGCTCTGCTTCATTAAACAGGCAGCTTAAATGGAAGCGTAAATGCAAGATGACGCCTGTCCATTCTCTATATTCATACTTACATACATTCCTAAGACTGAAACGACCGGAGACCTGCTCAGTAGGCCAATCAGATTATTAATAGGTGACGAGACAATATGATTCGTCTCTCAATCGTTTGATAGGTCCGCAGAACATATCTCCGCTCCAATCCGCTTCGCTCCGCATCAGTGGACCGGCACCCTTATATTTTAGTACATTTCTAACAGTCTCAAAGGCTTTAACGTATCAACGCATTCGTATGCGGTAGGGAAACTATTATATGCTTTCATGCCTTTGACGTAATGGTGTTAAAGTTTCACTGCTGCATGCAGAATGCGTTGGTGTGCCTATGCAAAATGTGGTGACCTCACGACCTTTAACACAAAATTCTTTAGGTTCAAATTTCAGGTGGTGTGGTATTTGAACTTAAGACTTTCGGGTTTAAGGTCATCCCCTAAACAACTCATTTTGAACACGAACGAAATGCAACATCAGGGATTAGTAGCTAATTTAGTAGATAATTTTAAAAGAATAGTTAGCCATGCTAAACATTAGACTATGATTTCACTTTCTTATCCAAATAAAGCGTTAAGATATTACTCCAAATATAAGCTTAACGTTTTATTGGGCATGTCAATAGTGCAACGGTTTGAACTGTCGACCTTCCAGATTTCAGTTCGCATCATACCCTTTAAGCTGTTGAAGCTTTTATGTTTGCACTACACCGTACGATGTTCAAAGTTTGTTTAACGCGAGGCAAAACACAAATACGAGGGAAAATGAGCATTTCTGCGTAAAATATTATGATCTCAAACAGCTTTGGTTTGCGTCCTTTGATCAGCCGCACACCGCTTGAAGTTATTACCGCTCCGTTCAAGAATAAATGGTCAAAGTTTTTGCTCAAGGAATCGCTTTGATATGCCTTAGGTCTGCACTAATTTACAGTTGATAAATGGAGGCGTAAATAAGTCGTTTTATGACCTGGATTACTCAATAACCAACAGCTTAAGAAGAACTCAGGAGCAGTTTTCGTAAATTATAAAAAATCCTGCTATTTTATAGGTCCTTCGTCATCATCGTTAACTAATAGACGTCTACTGCTTCGGTTTTGTGCTGTTTAGGTCCAGTGGCTACCAGCAACTTATTTGATATCGTCTGTCCATTAAGGGGGAAGTCTATCAACAGTACAATTTCCAGTTCTAGGTTACTTTAGCACCTTGGGACACCAACTTTTATCGGTATTCCGAACAATATGCCCTGGCTATTGCCACTTTAGCTTGATTCATCTACTCATCTGGATCTGCCTATTTCTGATTCAGTTGTGTACGTCGTATTAGTAATCTACATCATATCGATTACTTGAAAGCTACTAAATTTTCTTGTGCTGTATATAATTATAAGATCTACGAAACGAAGCTTACGTATTGGGGCTTACCTGGAATTAATCCGATTAAATTTTACCCAAGGACGGCAGAACCGGTTTATAGATGAAAGCATGGGGGCCACATCATAAATAATTCATCTTTGTTATCCCACGTGCATTAAGAATAAGTAATCAGACCTTATAGTATAATATGTAGTTAGTATATTGGGGAAGATTATCCGTCATTATCCTTTTCTTAGTAAGCCTATGCTCAGTCATATTCTTCCTTCACACTGGGACTATATTATCTGGGAAGATGTATGTGAGAACTTAAGATTCCCCGGGTCACTCGTTAATCCAAATGTCTCAAGGTTGAAACAAACAGAACGCGGACGGAGAGATACCCAATACGATTCCAAGAAGTTGTAATACCTATACCCGTATTACCAATTCCCTGGAATTCTGACGTTTCGTAATGTTACCAGATATAAAACAATTCCCACAAAAAAGATAAAAAATTCAAAACTTATGCAAATACAAATCAACTGCCGCATGTAGATATGACAAATGCCTGACAGACACTTGGTGATAATGTCCATTTTTGAATAAATTTTTTCAATGTGCTTCTTTTGTTTTCTGTTGCTGTCAGTGTGCACTTTCTAGTTTCCACTCTTGGTGTTTTCTATTTTAAGGCGAAACGGGTAATATTATTACGCGGCATATGGCTTTTTATGATGACAGGGAACTAAAGTAGTTTGGGGTAAAATCGTACTTCGTAGATGTTAACCCTGTTCTCCATACAAATAACTCATCTGTAAATGACAATGACAGCTGTCAGAATTCCGGGGAATTAGTAATACGGGTATACATGGAACTGATAAGGGTTTGAAAGCGTTCACACTGCGAAACGAGCATTGGTGACTTGCAACCCAAAAGCCTATCCATGGTTACTTCAAATGTGCCCTACTGTCACAGACTAGACATATGCTATAACCATGTCCAGCCCATTTTTAACCCCCGACGCAAAAACGACGGGGTGTTATAAGTTTGACGTGTCTGTGTGTGTGCGTGTGCGTGTGTGTGTGTATGTGTGTGTATGCGTGTCTGTCTGTTCCCCTGTAACGCTCAAACGGGTAGACCGATTTGAATGCGGTTTTTTTTGTTTGAAAGGTGAATTAGTCGAGACTGTTGTTGGCTATGTTTGATGAAAATCGATCCAAGATAGCCGCCGCTACAAAATGGCGGATTACACATTTTTTCACAACTCCCTTAATATGGGTATGAAATGAAAGGGCTTGACTCGTAGAATAGCACTATGCAAATTCAAGATGGCCACTGTCACATAATGGCGAATGTTGGGGGTTTGTTAAATTTTTAATTTATACTTACTTGTTATCATGGTATGGCTTTGATGATTCCGTCTACCTAGATACATATATGTATAAATATGTATCTACATATATGTAAAAATACGAGTGAGTATATATACTCACTCGTATTTTTTGTTCGAATAGCAAATGTGCCAGTTAAACAAAAATTATTTTGGACAACATAAGGTATTCGTGTTTTTTGTCCTTGAAAAATGTTGTACCTACTTGAATTTGACCAATGTGAACTTTAAATTTTTTTTTTTAATTTCCATGTGATATGAGTATGATTTCGCTAGAAAGAAAGTCAATTTCTTTAGTTATCTTTTTAGCGACAGCAAAAACAAAAAGAAAAAAATTGAAATGAAAGTTTTATTACGTTGGACATTATTAAATTATTAGATAAAATTTATTGAAGCACTTACTTACATTAGTATAATGATAAAATAGATATAAAAGTATTTCTCCAACTTTAACAACTTCTAAGGAAATTTCGAACTATTGGGTCCCAAGAGGCGTTGCAAAAGTTTCGATATTTATTTTTAAAAGAAAATATAAATATTATTTGATACTCGATCCTCTTTTCCTTTGAAATTTGAAACAAACTTCTGTATTGGTTGTTAACAGCTGCTTATTTATTTGCCTTAGTTTAATTATAATATTTTAAACCCTTTTACCGGTAGATTACCCAATGCCCATTGCCCATGGCGAATTTAGAAAAAATAACAAAGCAATTATTCATTATGATGCCCAAAAAAACAAAACTGACTAAAAATGAAAAAATATTATGAATATTCAATATTCAAAACTGAATTTAATCTTAAAAAATTTCAATGACTTGAAAATAAAATTCCTGTGTAATGTGTTATAACGGAACATAAATCTATATCAGATACTGTAAGAAAATGGCTATAAAACGGTATGAAATATGAAACGCTTTTATTTTACGAAGTATTAAACCATAAAGTACATAAATGCCCACTTTCGGTGGGTGTAATACAAAGACATTAATATGGCCTGTTTGGAGAGCAAGCGTCGTATTCCACCAATGTTACCTCCCGCCGGTATGCTCCAATGTGCACTCGTAGCGAACGCAACCATCAGTTTCTACCTATACAGGGTTAATTGTAAAATGCCAACAACCATCTAACGGCAACTTCTATGCATCAAAGTAAATAACTTTTGTTCCACGACTTTTTAAAATTCTTAAAAGAAAAAAAAAATTTTTTTCATACAAAAATAAAAATATTTATTTTTCTGATCTAAAATTTTAAAAACTCTACGCGGCACTTGTCAAAGGGAGTCAGGGAACCGTCGCGTCGGGTCGCCGTTGACCCTGCCGTGCGTAGCGGCATGCGGGGCGCGGCGTGCGGGGAACCGAAAACCACACGGCCGCGGCGCGCTTCAGTACTTTCAGTAGTTTCCGCTCGGTCGCACGCGCCGTTGATATTCGCCATATGTACCTACCTACTGTGTTCGCAACTTAACGTAGGTTATGTTCTGTGCCTACTGCCTAGTGCTTAAACGATGGCTTATCATTATTCTAACATTGAATGCATGGAAATGGTTCGAGTGCTCGTGATATGTGGTGATAACGTTTCAGAAGCTTGCAGTACCTAAGTTGGCAAGGCGATTCCCTAACGTACCTACGTCGCGTAGGTCAAGCCACATGCCAGCTGCCTCAGCGATTAAGAGATCAAGGGCAATTCCAGCCTAGTAGATCAGCTAGGGATTGTGGTCGGCCACCTAGGCACACAGTGTGTGAAGAGGAAAACATTACAATTTTTGAAGATAATCCAGCGATGCAGTCCAAAGATGTCGCAGTAGGTACTTTGCTTGGAGCGTCCGCGTCATCCACAATGTATTTCCCATACCTACCCTTTTCATCTTCATCGGGTCAAAGAAATTGTCACTTTTAGGAAGTATGTACCTAGGTAAGTGCTTACCTAGATAAGTACTTAATTAGTTTTACTACACGCGTTTTTTGTTGGCTAGGCATAACTCATAAACCTAGAAAGTAGGTAGGTAAGTAATAATCAGTCCGCTCCAATACAGTGACCAACTCCCAGCTTAATTGAACTCTAATAGGTAGGCTAAAAAAAGCTGTGATAGCCTAGTGGTTAGGACGACCGACTTTTAATCGGAGGTCGTGGGTTCGATCCCGGGCACGCACCTCTAACTTTTCAGAGTTATGTGCGTTTTAAGTATTTAAATATCACTTGCTTTAACGGTGAAGGAAAACATCGTGAGGAAACCTGCATGCCTGAGAGTTCTCCATAACGTTCTCAAAGGTGTGTGAAGTCTGCCAATCCGCTTGGCCAGCGTGGTAGACTATGGCCAAAACCCTTCTCACTCTGAGAAGGAGACCTGTGCTCTGTAGTGAGCCGGTATTGGGTTGATCATGATGAATAGGTAGGTAGTAGGTACCTACCTACCTAACTTTTTTACATTTTATAAAATAAATTGATAAATTATTTATTTAACACAGATTACTAGTGAATTTAATTTTAATTGACTGTAGGTAACTAACTACCTTACTTAGGTAATTAGTAATTACTAGCCTCTCATTGCGTACCTGTGTATTGCAATAAATTATTATTATTATGCGGCAGAAATCAAAGAAATGGTAAATTCCAAGTATGTAGACGTACCTACCTAGGTAGAAATGTAATCAACCATTTCAATGTTTCAATATCATTTCAATAGTTTTCATTAGCGGCTGCGCGAGGCCGCGGCGCGGCGCGCCGTTTGAAGTCTCAAGGATAGTAAGTAAATACCTAATCAGGTGGTCCATCACGCGGTCCATCATTATTCGAATGCGACACAGAGTAGGTACTTAAGGTACTTACAAGTTAGTTATGACGTGGATAATAGGTAGATGTGTAGCCTAGTTTGAACTCCGCATTTTGCATATGAGTTATTTGCGCTGGTCAAGTCACGTTGATTCGGACTGAATCGGAGGGGTAACCGACTTTGGAAGTTTGGAGGTCCGTTTTAAGACCTACCTACTTTTGGTTCTTCCATGCCACCACCACCACTCAGCCTTTTTACGTCCCACTGCTGGGCACAGGCCTCCTCTCTCATAGGAGAGAGGGATTTAGAGCTTAGATCCGCCACGCTGCTCCTATGCGGGTTGGCGGGCTTTAACGACTATTGTTACATGATATTGATAATAACTGGCACCGACTGCTTTACGTGAGGCACGGGGGTGAAGCACCACTAACTACCAATCCGCAACTGGCACTGAGAATATCTTGACAGAAATACAAAATACCTTACAATAATTTGCCCCACCCAGGAATCGAACCCGGGACCTCGTGATCTGCAGTCGAATATGCTAACCACTAGACCACCGAGGCAGTTGTTTTTCTTTCATGCGTTCTTCCATGCCTCGGATAGCAAATTAAACTGTCCTAATTTTTATCACTAACATCTGATCTGTTAATAATAACATCGCTAGTAAATCGACATCATTTAGGTAGGTATGTTCTACCTTATACTCTTCCTTGAGCCGTATGGGAAAGTAGGTAGGTACCTACCAATTTGAAAGTGGAAACTGGAAATTCGCCGCATGATCCTTAGGAAATCGTTTCGATTTATGGAAATGGTTCACGACCCTCAACAATGAGGAATACGACGCATAGAGAGATGTTTAAAATATTCAAGTCTTGTACCTACAGATAGGTGTTTGTAGGTAGGTTAGGTGGTAAATAGGTGGTAGTTAGGTAATGCGTTAGGTAGGTAGGTTCGATGTTAGGTACCTTCGCAAGTTAGGTGGTGTTTTAAGTGTTAGTTAGATCAAGTTAGATTGATAGGTATCTGAAGCATTATGTAGGTTCGTGTTGAATGTTGAGAGTTTTGTAGGTACCTAGGGTAGGTGTGAAGATGGTAGGTAGGTAAATAAACTAATAAAGGATTGATAGGTAATAATAATTTGCCCTTCTGTAAAAAGCGCGGGAAATTGCCAAGTAAACAATCGTGCTTACTTTGCGTGTATGTAGGTAGGTACCTACCTACTTAATGCCGGTCCGACACTCACGTCTGTCGCCGCGAGAAGTTTTTTTGTTTTTCGCGATAAACGTTAATCTAGGAAGAAATTATTGACCTGCAGACGTTAGCTTAGACCGATGTTAGTAATACACATCACAAAGCATTTGTAAATACGACAGCGGAGCGATAACTTCGGACGGCGGTTATTAGTAGTCGCAGGTGTGGAAGAGGCATTACATAAAATGACCATAGAGTTAAAAAAATTACAGACTCTTCAAGAAAAACTTAGAAATTTTTTTTTGGTGAATTTATTGAGTTACGTGAAAAGTCGTTGAACAAATGTTGTTCAGTATCATGCATAGAAGTTACGTGTAGGAGGTTGTTGGTAAATTACGATTAACCCTGTATAATAAGCGTCACGCGAGTACATGAACCTTAGTGTAAACACACATTTACCACCAGTACAGCCTTTTAACGTCCCACTGCTGGGCACAGGCCTCCTCTCTCATAGGAGAGGGGATTTAGAGCTTAGACCCACCACGCTGCTCCAATGCGGGTTGGCGGGCTTTAACGACTATTGTCACATGATAGTGATAATAACCGGGACCGACTGCTTAACGTGCTCTCCGAGGCACGGGGGTGAAACACCGCCAACTGCCAACTCCGGGCTGGCACTGAGAATTTCTTGAGAGAAAACCCCAATACCTTACAATTATTTGCCCGACCCGGGAATCGAACCCGGGACCTCGTGATCTGCAGTCGAATACTCTAACCACTAGACCAACAAGGCAGTTTTAGGGACCTTTCAGACAGACCGGCGCGGAGAGCAGAGCAAATTTTAATCGCATTTAAAATAGAATCTTAAGACATTGAAATAGGCTTTATTTTTACATGTTAACTCTTTTATGATAAGAGGATGCTCGAGCATGCTCCCAATACGCTCTGTGTGAAATATATGAGAGCAGCCGGTCGGCTACTCGTCGAGCCGGTCGGCTGCTCCATGCCCGTGCCCTTTCGCGCTCGAGCATCCGACCGGCTCCGTTCGCGTGCTCTTTCATGCTCGCACAGCCGACCGTAGGCCTAATTTGCTCTGCCGTCCGGCCCAAGAGCGTACGCTCGGCTCCGAGCGCATCCGCGTGTCCGTTCACACAGACCGGCGCGGAGAGCAGAGCAAATTTGAACGGCCGGTCTGTGTGAAAAAAAAAATGCTCTCCGACGCTCTCCGCGCCGGTCTGTCTGAAAGGTCCCTTAGTCTAAACACACATTTAGTGACTTAGTATAAAATACAAAATGATAAGGTATCTACTCTTCACCTAAATAATTCTGGCAGTATCGTTCACAAAAAAAAAGTAAGTATTTCTGTTTCATTTTATGATAGCATTACTGTCGTAAAATGTCTATACCACTATATAGCTTCCAGTTACAGTACATACAGTTCCGTTGAACACGTGGTTGTCCGGCGTTGTGTCTGACCAAGCCTCAAAAGGATTTGCAGTGGCGATTCCTTGAGACGAGCGACAAGCGGTCTGGTTGGTAATCTAGTAGCAAAATATCTCGTAGTCATCTCAAGTAAGTATCTATTGCAATACTCCTGCTACTATGCTCTTAATGGAATAGAATAGAAAAGAAGACCGGCGTGCGGTGTATTTCAGTAGGCATACTCGTACATGATAGATTAATTATTTATTCATACTTAACATGTTCCCATGTTGAATTTATGTACTTTACTAGAATATTCAATGGGATGCCCATGAAGAAATGGAGCTTGGAATATCATAGCCTCATATATTTGGCTGGCCCGTTGGCGCGTTGGCAGTGACCCTGCCTTCCTCTCCGGGGTCGCGGGTTCGATTCCCGCCCGGAGTCTGGGTGTATCTATCTATAATATAATAAAACTGTAACAGATCCAATTCTGTACATTGAAGATATTTTGAAAATTTTTATTGGAGGGCACTCTATAATCGATACTGAAGCCAAAACTGCAATTTATTTCATTTTTGTCTGTCTGTCTGTCTGTCTGTCTGTCTGTCTGTCTGTCTGTCTGTATCTTGGCCGCGCATCACGCCGAAACTACTGAATGGATTCGAATGAAACTTGGTACGATTTGAGTTTATACTCCGAGGTAGGTTATAGGATACTTTTTATCCCGAAATTCAGCACGGTTCCCTAGGGAGAGGGGAAGAAAGTTAAAACGTGTATTTAGCTGTAATTCATTAACGCGTAGTTCGATTTAACTCATTCTTTTTTTGTTAGAAAGGTAGTACTTTAAGTATTGTCCCGTAAATATTTCAAGGTCATAGGTTTATTAGTTCAGAAATGACAGACATTTATTGGGTTCAAATAACTTGGGACCCGGATCTTTGAACGTACGGCTTATTTTAAACTGGTGTGCGTTTAAATTTATGTTTGTCGATCTGTCTATTTGTTCCAGCTAATTACCGAAACGGCTGGATCAATTTTGATGGAACTTTCAATGGCAGATAGGTGATGTTATAAGGAGTAACTTAGGCTACATTTAGTTTAGGTTCAAAAAAGGATTATGGGATCCAATCCGATCCTATATAAAACCTATATCCAGGCGGACGAAGTCGCAGGGGTCGGCTAGTTTATAATAAATCAAATCAAATCAAATAAACTTTATTCAAAATTGGTACACTGTACACTTTTTGAACGTCAATTTAGGTACAGGCAATGGTGATAATTATTTACGGAAACTTAAAACTAAAACTACGAGGGTTCCAAACGCGCCCTGGTCTGAGAAGAGCCCACAACAAACTCAGCCGGGTTTATTTTTTTTTTATTATCACCATCTTACAATATGGTATAATAGCCATAAAAATGATTTGAACTGTTGGCTTTTAGAGCAATCTATGTCCATGGATTTTTGTCATTAAAAAAATCTTTTAAGCTATAGTAAGACTTTTCAATTAATTTGCGTTTAATAAAACCTTTGAACTTATTGAGAGACATATCCAAAATGTTCTCTGGCAACATATTATAAAAAAGTACAGAATTACCAACAAATGATTTTCCAACTTTTCGCAGCCTAGTAGTGGGCAACACAAGTTTATCTTTATTTCTAAAATTAATGTTATGACAGTCACTTTTTTTCTTAAATTTATCGATATTTTTGTGTACATATATTAAATTTTCAAGAATATATTGGTTATAAACTGTCATAATTTTAACTTCCTTAAACTTATTTCTCAGTGACTCTCTGGGTCCCATCTATAATATAATAAAACTGTAACAGATCCAATTCTGTACATTGAAGATATTTTGAAAATTTTTATTGGAGGGCACTCTATAATCGATGCTGAAGCCAAAACTGCAATTTGTTTCATTTTTGTCTGTCTGTCTGTCTGTCTGTCTGTCTGTCTGTCTGTCTGTCTGTATCTTGGCCGCGCATCACGCCGAAACTACTGAATGGATTCGAATGAAACTTGGTACGATTTGAGTTTATACTCCAAGGTAGGTTATAGGATACTTTTTATCCCGAAATTCAGCACGGTTCCCTTGGGAGAGGGGAAGAAAGTTAAAACGTGTATTTAGCTGTAATTCATTAACGCGTAGTTCGATTTAACTCATTCTTTTTTTTTAGAAAGGTAGTATTTTAAGTATTGTCCCGTAAATATTTCAAGGTCATAGGTATTTTAATTCAGAAATGACAGACATTTATTGGGTTCAAATAACTTGGGACCCGGATCTTTGAACGTACGGCTTATTTTAAACTGGTGTGCATTTAAATTTATGTTTGTCGATCTGTCTATTTGTTCCAGCTAATTACCGAAACGGCTGGATCAATTTTGATGGAACTTTCAATGGCAGATAGGTGATGTTATAAGGAGTAACTTAGGCTACATTTAGTTTAGGTACAAAAAAGGATTATGGGATCCAATCCGATCCTATATAAAACCTATATCCAGGCGGACGAAGTCGCGGGGGTCGGCTAGTATTATATATGGCACGAACAGCCCTCTTCTGCAGCACGAAAATGGAATTAATATCAGCAGCATTACCCCATAAAAGTATGCCATATGACATAATGCTGTGAAAGTAACTAAAATAAACTAACCTCGCAGTTTCAATATCAGTTAGTTGGCGAATCTTTTTAACCGCATATGCAGCAGAACTAAGTCTGTTCGATAAGTTATTTACATGAGGGCCCCATTGGAGTTTAGCATCTAACGTTATCCCCAGGAAAACAGCCGTATCCACTAGATCTAATTCCTCATTATTAAGCTGTACAGTGGTTTCAACTTGTTTAACATTAGGTAAAGTGAATTTAACACACTTAGTTATGTATGTGTGTATATAATATTATGTATGTATGTATATCTTTATTAAAATATATATGTATTTATATGTAAATATGTCTATCAGTCGGCTGTTACTTATAACACAGGCATTAAGTTGCCTACTTTAGGAACAGACGACCGTGTGTGTATGTGTGAGTATTTATTTATTTATTTATTTATTTATTTATTTAAAAAGAAAATTACTTGACGGTAAAGTTTAATTTATAGCCTTTATTCAATTACACGTGGGTATACAAAAAAATGGGCTTCATAAGAAAGCTCAGAGAACGATGGAGAGAGCTATGCTCGAAGTTTCTCTACGCGATCAAATCAGAAATGAGAAGATCCGTAGCAGAACCAGAGTCACAGACATAGCTGAGCGGGTTGCGAAACTGAAGTGGCAATGGGCGGGGCACATAGTTCGTTGGGGTCTCAATGTGCTGGAGTGGCGACCTCGCACCGGAAAGCGCAGTGTTGGTAGACCCCCTACTAGGTGGACTCACGAGATTAAAAGAGTTGCAGGGAGCCGCTGAACACAAGCAGCACAAGACCGTGGCGTGTGGAAGTCCCTTCAAGAGACCTATGTCCAGCAGTGGACGTCTATCGGTTGATAACGACGACGACGACGATACACAAAAATAATGATGATTTCAACTGATAAAATGAGCATACGTCATGTTAACTATAACGAATGCTTATTACTGTGAAATGTATAATAATATAGACGAAATAACATAGATCCAATTATGAAAATACTTTTTCCCAAATTGAGCCAAAGGATCTATCGCGCTCGGAACCTATATCTTTGAAGGTGAACTCGAGCAAGAGTTTATTGAAAGTATTTCTAAGTACTTACTGTTACGTATAAATAATAATGTCCTCCTGACCGAATTTCGGCCACGGCGGCCAATCTCAACCGAGGCAGAGACTAGCCATCTGCGCAAGAGATATTATAGTGCACAAGTGTGTGCGCATACACAGGTGCACTCTCTATTCCCTCACTCTCATAGCCCGATGGGACGCCAATGCGACACGACCGGAGAGAGATTAGGCGCAGGACCGACGGCTTTACGTGCTCTCCGAGGCACGGGGGTGTATTTAACACCGCCAACTTCCAACTCCGGGCTGGCACTGAGAATTTCTTGACAGAAAAACCCTAAAAATAAATATTACATAGTTAGTAGTTATTTGACACACCCGGATTCACATGGATCTCCTATATTGTGCTTAAAAGAATCTTCTCCAAAAGATACTTTCTCGAATTAGTGGCGAGAACAAGTATAAAAACCGTACAGTCGGTAATTTTTGATATGAGCGTTTTCAATGGCAGGAATAAAGTTATATAAGTACGTTATACCTAATAATACAACAGGATTTTTTTTCCGGAAATTATATTGTAGTGTAAAAGAGCGTTTTGATTGAAACGAGTTGGTTAAACCCGAATTTGAAACACATGCGTCTCTAATTTTCTAAATCACTGAATTCGTAACATTTAACATTAGATAATACAACGGTATTAGGTGTTTATGTAAAATGGTTTATAGTGATTTCCATAAACAATTTGGAACCTCATAGAAAGAGGCTATGCTTTGTTTTATGCACATATTCTCGATATATCTCATGTTAAAGTCCAGAGCAAATATTTAATGGACTTTGATGATATTAACTCAATGTCAGCAATTATTAAAAGAGATCGAAGGCAAACACAACAATTTCAATTTCTTTGTAAACTTACTCGTGCATTCTCGTAGTAATTTATAAGAAATCATGAAATAGATTCCACAGTAGATACTCAGTACAATGTCAATGTAATCTCTCTCCCACGTAATAGAGTCTTATAGGAAAATGATTAAAGCGAAATTTTCCTGCTTTTATCCATATTATCATTGTGGCTTAACTTCTACTGATGACTTGTCGAAAAACGTTGAGGAAATTTTCCGAAAGTCAATTCTATATTGTTTTTTTTTGTTACAATAAACTGTAGAGCTTAAGCTTAAGCTGTAAGCTTAAGATTCGCCATAATCCTGTCTCATGGAAGATGGATCGTCTTGTACAGAAAATGTCTATTCACTTTCAACTTTTTTAGTCAAGAAATACAAAACTTGGAAATTAAAATACTTAAGTAAGTGGTATTACATATTTTTTAAATATTTAGCAATGACTCTTTTGACGTGATAACGTTTTATAAATCGATGAACGCCAGGCACACGCACGGAGAAGTATGACTCATCTATCGTACCGCGCGCGTAGTGCGTTCCACGCTCTCGCTTGCGGATGACGTTATTACGTAAAATTATCGTTCGTAAATCAACTTCACAGACAACCAATTTTTTTAGATGGGGCTATATTTACACTATATTTTGCAAAATAGTAAGCATTGCAAAAATAAATAGGTACGTACCTACAGCAGTTTTTGTCCACATCATCCGGAAGTAGAAAACATATTTTTATGATTTCATAACAAAGTATGGATGCATGATTCACCTTTGCACACGTAATAAAAAACAAAATCTCATAATTAAAATGTTACAATAGTTAAAATATAAACGACTAGCTGATGCTCGCGACTTCGCCCGCGTGAATTCTTATAAATCTCACTTGGAGGTCGAATTTCCAAAATTCTTGAAACATGTAATTATTTATTTTTAACCGACAGTACAAATACCGATTTTCATTGATATAACTTTAAAAATGACGGACTTTCATACAAACTTTCTACTCCCATTTAACCCACTTGGGGGTCGTTTTTCCAAAATTCCTTAAACTTTTAACTCTTTATATTTAACCGAAAATCTAAATACCAATTTTCATGGATATAACTTGAAAAATGACGGACTTTCATACAAACTTTTATCCCCTATTTAACCCCCTTAGGGATGGAATTCGTAATAATCTTTTCTTAGTGTGCGCCTACGTCATAAAAGGAAGCTACTGTGAAAATTTCAAGTTTCTAGCTACAGTGGTTTAGGCTGTGCGTTGATTGTCAGTCAGTCAGGACAAGCTACTTTATATTATTATAGATAGATTACAAAAATAGCTAAGAACCTTGCGGCGCTTAGCCCTGAAACTTTAACTGGTTCCATTATAAATGTTCTATTGTTGTGTAAATTAATTTATTGTTTCTTGCAAGTTAGAGAAGTCGTTGATCATCCGTCCCTAGCGGCTACAAAACACTACGTCAATTTAATTGTAACTTAAGGTGCAATAAATATCTTGTGCACAGCCTGTATTGAAAATGTTTTTGTAGAGATTTACTGTCAAGATATTTTGTCGAAGGGTCATCTCAGTTGAGCTACAACAGTTGTGGTGCGCGTTGCGAAGCTGAGTCCTCTTGTCAGGGCTTTCTTTTTAACCCCCGACACAAAAACGTTATCGTTCGGACACCAGAGACGATCTAGATGGAAGCATAAGTTGCTAAAAATCAGCCGCTTCAGCTGCTGGAAGGAAAAGGAGTACGTATGATATTTTATGTTAGTGCAATGACCAAACGCAAACGGGGCGTCATAAGAAAGCTCAGAGTCACTTATCGAGTAGAGAACTTATGATAAAATCAGATCTATAAGATCTGTAGAAGAACCAGAGTCACTGCCATTGCTCAATAGAAATGAGTGTGGACAACTGAAAGTGGCAATGGAGAACTTTATTTTATTTATTTATTTATACAAAATTAAGTTACATACAGTGCAACAAAAACCACTGTGAGTTTTACTGTGACTGTGTGTGTTAACTGAATGGCAAAATCATAGAATAACTAAAGTGGCGTTTTGGGACCCAAGGTGCTCGCACCGGAAAGACCAACCACAAAGATGAGTCGCAGAGAATCACTGGATACAAGCGACACAAGAGTTAGGCGTGTGGACATCTATAGGTTGACAACGACGAAGACAATGGGCATACGCACTGTTTTACTTCACCTGACGCCTTTAAATTATTTAGGCTTTAATTGTCATAGACCTCCAAAGGTCAAGGGTAAATACAAACTTTGTAAGTATTCTGTTGATAAAGAAACAAAGGAATACTTTAAGAGAGTTTAAATAGTCGAAGAAAACATTTTTTGTACTAAATATTCCATTCAGAGCAGACCTCGCAAAACTTCGGTGCCAAATAGTTTGAATTGGCAAAGTTCTTGTACTTAAAAGTTTTGATGGACATCAGATAGGTAAACATAGTTATGACATTCAAATCACTAAGAGGACTCAAAAAATCTTTCGTTGTGACTGTGTCTACATTTCTTTTATTTAATTTGAATGTTTAATTTAATTTGACTGCTTTATTTACTACGACTTACTTTTTAAATTAAATTTATAACTTTGTTATTGAATTTCTACTGAATGTAAAAATGAAATATGAACAACTCGTCTGAAAGTTTGCTATAGTAATCTACCTATAGCTGTAGCTATAGATTTCGGTTTTTTCAAAATCTTGTGGGAATTGTGGATTTTTCCAGGATAAAAAGCCTCACACACACACACACACACACACACACACACACACACACACACACACACACACACACACACACACACACACACACACACACACACACACACACACACACACACACACACACACACACACACACACACACACACACACACACACACACACACACACACACACACACACACACACACACACACACACACACACACACACACACACACACACACACACACACACACACACACACACACACACACACACACACACACACACACACACACACACACACACACACACACACACACACACACACACACACACACACACACACACACACACACACACACACACACACACACACACACACACACACACACACACACACACACACACACACACACACACACACACACACACACACACACACACACACACACACACACACACACACACACACACACACACACACACACACACACACACACACACACACACACACACACACACACACACACACACACACACACACACACACACACACACACACACACACACACACACACACACACACACACACACACACACACACACACACACACACACACACACACACACACACACACACACACACACACACACACACACACACACACACACACACACACACACACACACACACACACACACACACACACACACACACACACACACACACACACACACACACACACACACACACACACACACACACACACACACACACACACACACACACACACACACACACACACACACACACACACACACACACACACACACACACACACACACACACACACACACACACACACACACACACACACACACACACACACACACACACACACACACACACACACACACACACACACACACACACACACACACACACACACACACACACACACACACACACACACACACACACACACACACACACACACACACACACACACACACACACACACACTCACACACACACACACACACACACACACACACACACACACACACACACACACACACACACACACACACACACACACACACACACACACACACACACACACACACACACACACACACACACACACACACACACACACACACACACACACACACAAACTCTCGCCTTTATAATATTAGTGTTATGATAGGTTCTGTGTTTCAGCCTATACTTCTAATGAAAGGCTCTACTAAAATTAATGAATTTATGTATAAAATCTTGTCATTACCGTATAGGTAAAATCTTGTAAGTAATTCGATTTATGTAAAAACAAAGTGAAGTAACAAAGGACGCCACATACATTACGATATTCTCGTCTATATCACGGAGATGACTTCTGAGACTGTTACTATACGTATATGTATATGTGCGTGCGGCGGAAATGGCTGAATCCGGTAAACGACAGTGTGCTTCTGTCATCAAATCAAATCAAATCAAATAAACTTTATTCAAAATTGGTACACTGTACACTTTTTGAACGTCAATTTCGGTACAGGCAATGGTGATAATTATTTACGGAAACTTAAAACTAAAACTACGAGGGTTCCAAACGCGCCCTGGTCTGAGAAGAGCCCACAACAAACTCAGCCGGGTTTATTTTTTTTTATTATCACCATCTTACAATATGGTATAATAGCCATAAAAATGATTTGAAGCTAAGTTCATCGGAAGCTAAGTTCTTGTAGTTAGCCCTTGAAACTTACTCGTGGAAATAGTGTCTAGAAACCGTATTGCAATTTCTCTACGGTTTATCACATTAATATTATAATAACCTGGATGTTGTAAAAAAATGCAATAGCTGTTCTGAGAAGTTTATAACTATTGTACATAATTATCTAGAACTAGACTTCATGCAGAATTTAATATAGAGCAGCTAGATAAAGTATGTATATATTCAAGTAATCCTAAGTAACACATATTATGTATTTATATTATAAAAACCAGCCTTAAAAACTGACTGATATTTTTCTTCAAACTTAAACACAAATTGGGGTTTTTTCATCCTTTGAATCATTAAAATCCTTGACCTAAAAGCTACCTCTTCAAGAGATTTAATCCGCCATTTTCGAAACCCCTTTAAACACATTGTAAAAGTTCTGGACTGATCATCCTTCACTTTGGAGCAAAACTTTACTATAAAGGATAAGTAATAAAAGATTGTAGAATGTTTTAAAATTTTTTCATAGAGGTACTTATATGTGTTAAAAATGGTAAGATTGATAATAATCGATAGTACATTTAGTGAGATGCCATTACATGTGATGAACTTTTATAGTTTTATGGTGTCGGACGGTGAGGCAAAATATAATTAGAATTATTAGAAAATAAAAAGAAAATAAGGCGTCTTCAATACATAGAAAAAGTGAATCAATTTTTTTGTAAAAAAACACTATAAGTATAACTATTTATCGAACGAGTTAAGTTTCTAGCAGAGCAGTGCGATCATTGATTTGCAAGTAAAAACATTATATAGTACTACAATTTCTAAATAAATAAAATTACGTAGCTGTGTCCACGCTTGGCGCACTGAACATGAACGGAATAAACTTCGAGTAGCGTAGACGGGCTTACTCGTAGGAGCTTCGACAGAGCGCGCGCGAGTCGAGGACGAACACGAAGAGATTCACGTCTCACTTGCAATATGCTCGTGGACACATGCCTATTGAGAACGTCATGAAAGAGTGATCAGAGCATCTTTATTTAAAGTATAATAAAATTTATCTCTAGTATAAATTAAAAATTAAAAAAAACCCCGACATTCGCCATTCTGTGGTGGCGGCCATCTTGGATTTGCATAGTGCTATTTTACTAGTCGAGCCCTTTCATATTTTGATAGCTATATTGAGGAAGTTGTGAAAAATATGCAATCCACCATTTTGTGGCGGCGGCCATCTTGGACTTATTTTCATCAAACATAGCTAAAAACACTCCCGACTAATTCACCTTTCAAACAAAAAAACCGCATTCAAATCGGTTCATCCGTTTGAGCGCTACGATGGAATAGACAGATACATACACACACACACATACACAGACACGTCAAACTTATAACACCCCGTCGTTTTGCGTCGGGGGTCAAAAATCATCCGATGTTAGGTATATTCATTGATGCTCGTTGCAAATTGCGATCATACTGCGAAAAACTACGCTTGAGGGAGGTTATTGTTGTAGGCTCGTTTTACGTCCACAATTTACGCCGCGAACAGAAAGGCTACGCTCGTGTTCGCCAAGCGTAGACGCAGCTTAACATTTCGTATTTATGTATATTCCTTCTATTTATCCATTGCATTTCACACTTTAAAATAATAATTATACGTGTTATAGCGTGATGAGTAACTGCCTTTAGGCCGCATGCATGTACTAAGCCTTACAATACTTGAGGTCCAGGCTCGAGAAGTATATTCGTAGTTGCAACTGTTCTTCACTCACCCATGCGAGAGAGCATGGGTGTTTTAACGGTTTTCGGACCTCTCACTCATACGCTGGCGTAATATAAACGCCGCGCCAGCGAGGGAGTCAGTCGATTTCTCGTCTGCTTAGCGAACACACGTCGCTTACGCAGCGCCCCGCGTTCCCGCACTCTCGTATTTTTGTGACAAAGTGACCCATTAAACAACTTTACTCAACGCTGGACTCTAATTTCAAAGCCCACAGCCCTACACTGGCTGCCCAACGTGTGTTTTAGGATCTAAAAGAGCCACAGTCCTACACTGGCTGCCCAACGTGTCTCTTTGGGTCTAAAACAAGTCCAGTCCTACACTGGACGCCCAAAGTGTTTTTCGGGGTTTTAGTGAACTTATAACTTACGTAAAACTTTATACCTATTTGTGCCGTTCGCGAAGAGAACATTACCAGTGAAAACCGGTTTCTCGCGCGCGTAAATAACATCGCGATCGCGGCGGAGTTAGTTATAAAGTCATACCTACTTACGTGTTCCTATACGTTTCGGGTAAATGTGTTGTTTCGGGTAAATCGTAAATCGTTTTATAGGTATATACTGCCTAACGGTTTTTCTTCGTCTATACAAGATGCCAAGAACAAGGCGGAGCATTGGCTCAGAAGAACAGAGGCTCGACTCGTCAGAAAACTTAACTATGACGTCAGCCCAACTTCACTCGCTTTTAAGTACAATCCAGCAAACAAATGCGGACACGTGCGAGAGGCTTCTGAGGGAAGTTCGTTCTTCTACACCTATTCTCTCAACGGATCGTCCGGTCCTGTCTTCGACCAGCTCCAACTTCTCCAAGTGTTCAGCTCGCTTCAGTGGTTCCAGCAGTGATGACGTGGAGGCATTCATCGACGCTGTTCAGGTCTACAAGAACTGCCTGCAGATCACGGATGACAATGCTCTCAAAGGTTTTTCGCTCCTACTTACTCATGATGCAGCTCGCTGGTGGCAAGGATTACGAAGATCCACAACGCAATGGGAAGACGCGTTGCTACGTCTACGTTCAGCGTTTGGTGCAAGGCGGCCCCCCTTCGTTGTCTACAGAGAATTATTTCAAATGTCCCAAGGTGATGAAAACACGGACATATTCATTTCCAAGGCGCGTGCTCTCTTAGCTAAGTTGCCGGAAGGCGACCTCAACGAGAAAGTTGAGTTGGATATCACTTATGCCTTATTGGATCGACGGATCAGAAAGCGTTTGGATCGCGAAAGTGTTCAAAGCTTCGACGATTTACTCCGGAGAGCTAGGGCCATTGAGGACTCTTTAACCGAGGGCAAAAACCCGGGTTCGAAGGTGGCTGAAGAGGCACCAAAGAGGAAGCCTCCGACAGCCCTGCAGAGTAACTCCTCGAGTTCGTCTACGCCGTCCGTTCCCGTCCGGAACGAAATCCATCCCAAGGAAATTAATAAACAGGATAGACTGTTCTGTGCGTACTGTAAATCGCGTTCGCACATTAAAATTAATTGCGATAAGTTAGCTAATAAAAACAAACCACAAAGTGAAGTGAAGTGTTACACTTGCGGATCACCGGGGGTAATTAAATCTCAGTGTAAAAAGTGCAATGTGTCTAGCGTAGAGACATTTTACTCCATAAACCAAATACCTACGAAAAATTGCGTCTACAGCGCGCGCAAACCGTTCTGCACGCCGAAAGCGTCCGCCGCGCGTAAGACGTCGTCGCCAGACCCGTCCGGCGCAAGTTTCACGTCCGTTGCGTATGTACCTACGACTCTAGCGGAAAAAGGTAACCCTGCGATTGCGACAGGGGGTTTTTGTAATAACTTTTCTAACACTTTTGTGGATAATAATGTTAACGATACTTGTTCTGTTTCGGATATTAATGCTTGTGTATTACCTAATCCTAGTTCTAGTGATATACTTAATCGTCGTCCTATACTTAATATTTCCTTGTTAGGAAAGCGGGGCACTGCACTCGTAGATTCGGCAGCTAAAAGCTGCATCGCGGGTCACACGCTGTACGCTCTCCTTCGTAACATGAAGCACCCGTTAGTGCCGTCAACACAGATTGTTAAGTTGGCGGATGGTGTTGCTAGGGAAATGAATGTATTGACAACGGAACTAGAGGTGACACTGCATAACAGAACTAAGGTTGTTCCATTTTTAATTTTTCCTGACTCAAACAATAATGAAAGTTTGTTAGGTATTAACTTTTTGTCTATATTTAATTTAGTCTTTGACTTTGGCAACCGTAAATGGCACTTCGCGGATAGTTCGCAAAAGTTCGACATGACGTTCGAACAAGTGTCATCTCTCGCTCCGTGTTCTTCGGTTAATGTCCTGCGGGACGATGAGGCGACTTCGCTTACCAATGAACAGCGGGAGTTTCTTGCCAGTCTCCTCGTGGAGAAAGGAGACATCTTCGAGCTAGGGGGAGTGCAGACTCCTTTCGCCGAACACGTTGTTGATACCGGCGATCATCCGCCTGTTGCTGTCCCGCCTTACAGGGTAACTCCGGCCAAGAAGGACGCAATGCGGATCGAGCTCGACAAAACGTTAGCTGATGGCAGCATGGAAGAATGCGACTCAGCTTGGATGTCTCCGGCTTTATTGGTTCCCAAGTCGTTTGACAATGACAAGGTTCGTGCAGTCCTAGAGATGAAGACACCATCGTCTCGGACACAGCTTCGCAAATTTATTCGGCGTTGTTCCTGGTTCCGCAGAGTTATTCCGAATTTTTCAGCTGTCGCAAAACCTTTAACACGTTTGTTGAAGAAAAATCAACATTGGAGTTGGAGCTCAGACAAAGCTCGTGCGTTCGACGAGCTAAAGCAACGTCTTTCGTCTGCTTCAATTTTTGCAGTTAGGGAACGAGTTTCTACTCAACAGGATCAGCGAAAGGAGTTCGCAGATTGTTCCCGTAGGCCTGGCGATGTTTTCGAAGTTGGTGACAAGGTGCTCTTAAAGTCACATGTCCTTAGCCACGCTGCGAAAAATGTTACATCTAAGTTCATTCCAAAAAGGGACAGCCCTTATGTGGTCAAAGAACGAGTCAGCCCTACTGCTTATATTATTTCAAATTTGGATTCGCCTACCGAGGTTTTAGGTAAATTTCACTCTTCAGAGCTTACACGATTCTTTAGCCGGGATTCTTCGCCTCCTCGTCCTGTAGTTCCTAAGCGTAAAAGGGGACGTCCTCGGAAACATGCTTGTCCTGTTTGTTAACTAGTTTTAAGCGAGTTCATGAACGAGGGCGTTCTCACGAACTCGAGGGGGAGTGTATAGCGTGATGAGTAACTGCCTTTAGGCCGCATGCATGTACTAAGCCTTACAATACTTGAGGTCCAGGCTCGAGAAGTATATTCGTAGTTGCAACTGTTCTTCACTCACCCATGCTCTCTCGCATGGGTGTTTTAACGGTTTTCGGACCTCTCACTCATACGCTGGCGTAATATAAACGCCGCGCCAGCGAGGGAGTCAGTCGATTTCTCGTCTGCTTAGCGAACACACGTCGCTTACGCAGCGCCCCGCGTTCCCGCACTCTCGTATTTTTGTGACAAAGTGACCCATTAAACAACTTTACTCAACGCTGGACTCTAATTTCAAAGCCCACAGCCCTACAGTGTCATATTCGTCTGTATGGTCCGTTTCAATAGAGTTGAGCTAAAATGTAAACCAACACACCTTTTTGCTAAAAACTACAGAATGGATTGAAATGAAACTTGGCACGATTTAAGTTCACACTACAAACTTGTGCTTAAATCGTGCCAAGTTTCATTTCAATCCATTCTGTAGTTTTTTAGCAAAAAGGTGTGTTGGTTTACATTTTAGCTCAACTCTATTGAAACGGACTATACACACAAAAACTATTTCAGTTGACGTACTCGTATGACATATCTATGATCTTGTCATCTCATATGAAAGGCCTTCGTGGTTCTATGGGAGCTATTACATAACGCTGTTATTAGATACGCGAATGTTACATTACATTAGTTGGTATATTCGTTGTGACCGTTGTGATCGTTTTATACTCTCAAAAAGTTTTGCGTATCGTTTGGTCACGCGTTTTGCTAAACGGATAGTTTTTAAAACTCAAGTGGTAGTCCATATTGTGAAAATCACGTATGAAAAACTAGACGTGTAAACATGACTCGATCGGAAAATGATAGTTTTGGGGCAGTTATTCTCTCTCTTCTCTCATTCGCAAAAAAGTGCGACAGATATACGCTGGCGTTTTATTGAATTTGACATTAGTTTCTTCGTTTTTTGACGTATATTTGACAGAGTCATAGTGACAGTTCATTACGCAGACTATGTTATGTAACTCTATGGTAATTTGTTATAGACAACTAAACACTTATTTCTAAAACAGGGCATACCGTTAAAATTTGTAACGTTAGCTCAACAACAATTAACGATAATATAAAAACGGTTGTCAATATTTAGCGGTATTTTTGCTTCTTTTTGCGTTAAGTAAATCTTTTTAACGTTTCTATAATGCTAATTTATGTTTATTTTACTGTTGCCATAATAACTTTTCATAACGGCAATTTTGTGTCCTTAAGGGACAAGCTTAAAATCTTTAAAGTGCCCATGTTATTCGAAAGCTACGTGAAAATGTTTACCGTTAATGATTAATCGTAAAAAATATTTTAATTATAGGGATGTGAGTTATGAATTTGAGTAAAAAAATCGATTAATTAAAAATCGAGGATTCACTTTTCAATATTAATCGATATAGGAAAAATCGATTTTTCTTAAAAGAAATAATAGTTTTTTGTGAAAAATTTGATTATTTATATTATCCGAACAAGCTGTATTTTAAGAAAAATTAAACGGACTTCAGTCCAGCAATCTCAATTGGTGTACCTACCTACCAATCAAAAATATTAATGGCATATTTGTACATTTATGCATGTAACTTCGTACATAAGAATGATAACTGGAGGTGTTATATACTAAAACCTTTTTGAATGTATGTAAATTACGATAGTGAAAAAATCATCAGAATCGGTTCATTGTTTTTTGAAATATTGTTGGGTTTTTGACAAGAAATTATCAATAGCAGCCCCGAGATTGGAAGTTCGAGTCCCGGATTGGACAAAACAAGGTTTTGTCAGTTGTGTTTGCGCGCACTATAACATCTCCTACATCGTTGACTAGCTTCCTTTGGGATTGGCCACCGTGGCCGATCTCTACGTCTTTCGTCAAGATTCATTCAGTGGCTGTGCCGTGAAAAGATAACTGACCGACAGACAGAGTTACATTCACATCCATAATAGATATGAGTAGGTATTTATGAATTTTGAGTGACGACAAGGAACTATGCAAATAGTCCAACTGCAAGCCTATAAAGTTACTCACACGGAAAGACGGAAGATCGTAAGATTTGTCGAGTAAGTAAGAGAAGTTGTAAGATCAGTTTTTAATACCGACGCAAATTATCGCGTTGCACGTAATTTTTCTGGTTCCATCACCGTTGAAAATTTTTTGATGTTGGTTAAAAATGCCTGCTTTTCTATAAATAGTAATAATATTATATTATCAACTAGCTTTTGCCCGCGGCTTCGCCCGCGTGAATTTCGTTTTTTCACAAATCCTGAGGGAATCGTGGATATCTGGTTTCCGTTTCCGCTCCCTTTTCCAACCTTTATACCTACTTTCAAGGAAATTTGCTATAGTAATCTACCTATAGCTGTAGATATAGATTTCGGGTTTTTGAAAATCTCACGGGAACTGTGGATTTTTTCAGGATAAAAATAGCCTATGTTTTAAGATAGAGCATAATCCATCTCTATTCAAAATTTCAGCCAAATCTGTTCAGTAGTTGCGACGTTATAGAGTAACAAACATACAAACATCCATACTTTCACATTTATAATATTAGTAGGATTTATCAAAACAAAAATTAAATACAATGATAAGTATAAAACATAACCAAAAACATTTTATTAACTTTAAACAATAAAAAAACTAAAAATAATATCTGCCACAAATCATATTTGCCATGTAACATTTTATTAGAATCAAAATAAAATGAAACTATAAGTTTAGTACAAGAAATAAAATAGCAACCTTTTGACTTCAAAATAAAGTATCTACAAAACAATTTTTTTTTAAACTTTAAGTCTAAACAAGAAAAAAAAAAAATTGTTTCCACAAGTATCAATTAAAACTTGAAATCAACTTAAATTTTTAAATCGATTCTATCGAATGATAATCGATTTGATAATCGAATCGATCGAGATGAAAATCGAATATCATTAAAAATCAATTTTTAAAAATCGATTATTGTCAAACCGAGTGATCGGTTTTGTTGGCAATAAGTAAGATTATAAGTTTTTGTAAAATAAGTATTAAGAAAAATTTAAAAAAAAAAAACGATTATTATAAAAATCGATTATTTTCACATCCCTACTTAAATAAATTTTTTTGTATAATATATTGTATTGATAACAAAATTATTAATTTATGTTATAGATCGACCAGAATCTTATGAAAAATAGGGAAATTAAATTTTGTAGTAAGCAACACTAGGTTAACTCGGCTGCCCTAGTGATAAACAAAGTAATTACATTCAGAAAACCTTACCTGGGATCGTTTCACGAAACGAAAAATCAAGCAACTGCATTTTAAATACAAAAACAAAGTAATCAACATCCAATTACTTTGTTTTTGTGTTGTGCTTGTTGTTTACTTGGTTTTTGCATTTATATTCTGGGTTAGTGTGTGCAGTTACTTTGTTTGAAGGCTCAAAAGGGCTAGAACCCAGAGCCGTAAAACCAGTTAAAAAAAAAAAAAAAAATACTTTGTTTGGGCAATTTAAATTTCAGTAAACGGTTCAAGTTAAATTTGAAATACTAAACTGTGGTAAAAAACTACTCGACATAAAACTTTTGTTAATTATGCAAAAAGTCAATTTCACAAAAAATGACAGTTTGTTTATCGCTAGGGCAGCCGTAGTATTGCTAACCTTGGAATTTCATTTCCCTATTATTCATGAGATTCTGGTCGATCTATAATTGATATTTTTGTAGATTCTATGAGGTATCACAAATGCTAGAACCCAGAGTCAAACTTTAAACTAGTTATTAAAAAAATTTAGTATGAGTAGTTATGGTGGATTTATGTCAAGGTTATCTGTGATTTGTGTAGAACAAAACAAAATAAAAATGAAACTTTTGATTTGTATCAATTAACACCCCATCTCATCTGGGGATCATCCTCGATAGGCACCTAACAATGAAGCCAGGCTTCATGATGACCAACAAGCAAGGGCGGCCCAGAACTCACCCTGCTGCGTGTGAAGAAGTTTACAAAACCTTCCACCCAAGACTAAAAAATGTAACCACACAAAACTGCTGGTTCAGGCAAGGGAATCCAAAGAACGGCGTGCAAGGATACCAATGCATTCATCTTTTAACGAGGAGTCTGCGGTCACAGTGTCATCATCCAGCGAGTGGACCTTAGGACTCCAATGCTAGTGAACATATTATGTGTTGTAATCTCAGAGTTCAATGAACGTACTTATTCAGCGTGTTCTCACTTCTCAAGTGCTTTGGATTTGTTAGGGGTTGGTACGATATAATATTAATAAGTCTGGAATGGTAAAAAGTGGATTGAAACAAAACTATCAAGACGTAATGTATGTTCTTTCATTAAAAACAAATCTTTTTTCTGTTGGTTAATGTTTAGATTCATGAAATATCCTTTATATTTCATGAAAAGTGATCAAAATTATTGTAAAATTTTTGTTTCTAATAACAGTGTATGAGCAATTGCTAAGAGGTTACTTATTAGTACTAAATTATATAAATTAATTTTTAGAATGGAATTACCTTCTGCTAATTATATTTCTAGTTTAACTGAGTGGCATGAAAAGTTTTGTCATCAAAATTATCAATATGTTAAAAAGTATCTTGATCTTTACAACAATAAGGGCCTGTTTCATACCTTCTGGTAAGTGTCGGACAGCCTAAACATAACTTTTGTCACTTTCTTACTTTGTGTCAAGTGACAAAGACAAAAGTTGTGACTAAGCTATCTGATACTTATCATAAGGTGGTGAAATAGGCCCTTCGTATGAAAATTCAAAAGTTTATTCTTGTAAATCCTGTTTACAAGGCAAAAAGCACATAATTACCTATTCAATACCCCGGTGAGTTGATACATGCTGGCTTATGTGGCATATAGAGTCTAATTCTATCGGTGGATCTAGATATTTTTTGTTGCTTAAGGATGACATGTCAAGTTAAAGATTTATTTATTTTATTAAACATAAAAATGAAGTTACTAAAACAACATTTACAAAGTTGCATAAAATTAATTAAAAATCATACTGAAAATTCTGTTTTTGAGAACTTTATATAATATTTTTACTGTTGTTGTAGTATATCATATTATTTAAATTAACATTTTATTTATTTTGTTACTTTTACTTTTGTTAACCTCAAATGAATATTATAATTGTAAAATATACAATGAATAATATATTAAAATTAAGATACATACTACAATTTATGCATACATACAATATATTAAGCAACCAAAACAAATTAGGTATAATTTGTTTTGGTTGCTTGATAAATAAAATTATATAATTCTATAAGTTTGTATGTCTGTAAGTTTTAAGTATTAATAGTAATAAATAAATAAATAAAAGGTTTTTACTTTATTTGTCCCCGGAATGACTTATTAAATACCATTATTTGTAGTTATGTCAATATATTATGGCAAAGTAAAATAAAACAATAAAGATAGTTTTATGTATTTATAGGTATCTACTTGACTAGATATACATATTTAGTTACTTAATTTTATTAGGTATATAATTTGTTACATAATATATTATCTTAAAGTCTGATTTACACCCGCCAGCTGCAGATATTGAGGACTCTGACTAATTTTCAAAGACTTGGACACTGAAGACAGGCGACAGCTCTAGCTAATGCTCTAGTGATGTGCTACCTGTAAATATTAATAGTTTAAGTTTAATTTTAGCTTCAAAAACAATTTCAATGAGTAGTAGGTATTTCTGAGGTTGAAGAATCCTAATTAATTAATAAGTAGGTAGGTAGGTTAAGATACATGAGGTTAAAATGTAATTGTGTTTAGGATATTGAAAATAGGTAGGCAAGTTGCATGTACATAGGTAAATGGCAAAGTATGCAAATGATACTTAGTCAAAATATCATTTAAATAACTTCTATGTACCTATCTATATACTTTTTTAATATAAAAAAGCTTGTCCTGACTGACTGACTTGTCAACGCAAAGCCTAAACCACTGAAGTTAGAAACTTGAAATTTTGACAGTAGATTCCTTGTATGACTGCTCGGCACACTAAGAAAGGATTATTGAAAATTCCATCCCTAAAAGGGTTAAATCAGGGATGGAAGTTTATATGAAAAGTCCGTCATTTTTCAATTAGTAATATCCATAAAAATTGGTTGGTTAGGGTTAAAAATAAAGACTTAAGTGATATATAATTATTATTAAAAATTTCACCCCAAGAAAGGTAAACTTTACTATTATATAACTATTTTGTACGTGTGCTTTTCACCTAACTCCTCCTTAATGGCTGGACCGTTTTAGATGAAATTTTGTGTGTATATTTCAATGGTTTCCTGGATGTTTAGAAAATACAATTGGTCCCGGTAGGTCGCGCTGCTGTCAATTTAATTTGCAAGTCTTTCACACCTACACTTTAACACCTACACTATAGGGATTTGGGAATTATCTATTATTATGAATTCATATGGTAAGTACAAAGCATATACTGTCTCATTGAACTACATGTCCCAGCTCTTTAATCCTGATGTTGCAGGGACACTAATAAACTAGGGGGATTTGGGAATTAATTCATACCTATTGTAGATACCAAACATAGAATGGAAGAACGTCAATCCAGTTTTACACATAATGGGTGATAAATTGTAGGTGATATAAAGTTCACCGGTTGTATGAGGAGTATGAAGACCCAAGACTTTGTCTACGTCGATTAATATAAATATTAATCCACGTAGACAAAGTCTTGGGTTAGTAAATACCTAGGTACCACTTAAAAAGTTAAAAATATTGAAACTGACTTTTTCATACAATTTTGGGGAGAGAAATGTATCTAGGTTTCTGTCTTTGTACATGAATCAGTGAAATAGCGAATCATTAAAGTAAAGATAGAAATTTTAACAAACGAAAGTGCCTACCTATCTACTCATGTAATAAGCGGAGTCAAAATAATATAGGTAGGTTAAGTATATTGTAGCTATACTCATAGTCATATTATGTCTTAATGTATAGGTACTCATACCAAATGATTTGACTGTCTTACCTCTCTCGACTTTGTTAAATTCTTCTTTCACATTGAGAAAACTCTCTTTTAGAGCCACTCTTTCTAGAGGGGTGGGTCACTCTTCAAACTGCATCCACACGTAAACCGCGAAGGTGTGTTATGCGTGGCGGCGGTCGTCGGCGAAGTTGTTACTTCAGCTACCCAAAGTCACTCTAGAAGCCTAGCAGGCCACCCAAGTTGCCGAGGACTTCTTGAATTGAGGCTGGTGATCCCAGGGTGGGTTACTCTTACACTACACAAGTGGTTCATCCGAGAAACACAACACAAACAACACCGCGCGCCGCGGAGGCTTTTCCTCATCGCAGTGGTTAGCTTTCACAGCTTCCGTGATCATTTTCCATACCTCCGTGGGCAAAACAACATAATATCACCGAGCTCTCACGGAATTTTTTCGGTGAGTTTCAATTTGAGTATCGAATCGTGTATGAATACGAAAATGACGTCATTTTCGAGTTTTGAGGTGTCAAAGTGGTGTATTAGACTGCGAAGTAGCTATACTTTTCGTATTTGAATACGAACTACGTCATCATCGAGTAAATTTCTCGATGATGACGTAGTTCATATTCGTTTTCTTGAGCACGCGTTCGCAAGCGTTCGCATGATTTTAATTTTGCTATTTGCCGCTTGGAGCGCTGGCTGTAGATGTATGGAGAAGCTCGCACTCGATGACTCGAAGAAGTATACTATCATATTTTAGACTAAGGGTACTGGTTAGTGGATAGTTTTTAGGGGTAGATATCTTTGACGTGTGTGTGTGTGTGTGTATGTGGGTGTGTGTGAATGCATGCGTGCGTGCGTATGTGTGTGTGTGTGTGTGTGTATGTGTGTATGTGTATATGTGTCTGTCTGTTCCCCTGTAGCGCTCAAACTGGTGGACCGATTTGAATGCGGTTTTTTTTTTGAAAGGTAAATTAGTGGGGAGTGTTGAATGTTTGATGAAAATAGATTCAAGATGGCCGCCGCTACAAAATGGGGGATTACATATTTTTTCACAACTCCCTTAATATGGGTAACAAATGAAAGTACTATGGGTATCAAAGAAATACTTGTTGAAGGGAAATCTTCTAGGCGCATTGAGAACTTTGTTGGGTGGACAAAAATCATGGATATTTATAAATATTTATTTGAGTTAATGCGCAAAGAACGTGTCACAGAATATTAAACTGTTACTACGTACTAGTATTTTATTTATTTTATTTTAAACCCTAGTTGCAATAGAGATTCGATTTAAATAATTTATGTACATTCCAAATTTTCTAATCACAGTAAGATAAATCTATCTTGCGTAAAACGGCACCTAGAAAATACCTACTTAAACTACTTAGGGGAGACTGGGTACGGTTGAAACATTTTAGCGTTAATCGTCCATTTCGTCGGGAATAGTTAAGCGAGCGTTGAAAGATATATATCAAATAAAAGACCACATATCTGTCTACGAATGGGCAATGTTATTTGCGATCACTGTATTGTATTTTATGTGTAAAATCAAATCTTAAAAAAATGGGAAACTGTTTCAACCGTCCCCATGCCAGGGTCGGTTGAAACAGTGCCTGGGGTCAATTGAAACACATGCAAATAATACAAAATATAATAAATGAACTTTTTTATTCATCGTCTAATAACATTTTACGACTTTCTGGTTATATATCCTTTAGTTTAGCATAGTTTAGTTAGACATCCTTTTTAGTTAGGCAAAAATATATGTCTGCACATCTAATTAAATATTTAGATTGTTCACGCTCTTGTTCCTGGTTAAACACTCGATTGTGAGCTTTATATCCCATTTCTTGATTTTCATTGCCACCAGTCACATCTCGTTTACGTACATTGTATACCTCAACTGGGAACAGTGGTTTAGTCCATTCTTTTCTGCCGCTGTTCTTAACGAAGGTCCGGCTTTTACACCTTCTTATGCTTACTTGTACGTCGATAAGTCAGCTTGACATCTCGTAGTCTCCCTTTGGCATCTTTGAAACAAGAAAATAAAATAAATACATTGTTTCAACCGTACCCACAAAAAATGTTTCAACTGTCCCCAACCCCCCTTCTAGGTATAAAATTGTTCGCAGTAAGAATAATAATAAATTTAAATAAACACTAATCATACAACCATATTCTACAAACTTCAATAAAAACGATACAAAACTCTCAGTACTCTAACTTTAATAACACCATTATAATTTCAAAAATGTACGGACATAAAATACTTACTTTTACGTCAAAAAACACAATGAGGCCTCTTATCTACAAGTACAGCGCGCGAAGGGCGACACAACACCAAAATTCGTGTTTGGACTTGTCGTCCGCTTCGTTCTTCCCTTGTAACCATCAACCTCACCACACGCGGTGTCGAGATATTCGCTTTGTTTCAACCGTCCACCGTTTCAACCGTACCCAGTCTACCCTACTTTCATTAAATTACTTTAATAAGTTATTAGATGTTTCTAAATTCGAGAGATAAAATTTTTGGAATTTATCTAATAACAGTTGCTGGGAAACGCTAATACCAGCAACTGTTATAAGATTAATATAGTTAATATTAAATTAAAATTTTCGTATCTTTTCGTTCGTCGAACGAAAACCGAAAATGTTATCAATCTCACATCAAGAGAGTGAAATGTCGATTGTATTATTTTTCCTTCAGTAATAATATTTTTCCGATTGTCCGAGTCCGATTCCGAGTGCCAGTATTTAAACAAGAAATTTCTCTTAAAGCCTCTAAAAGTATTAAAAGTACCTAACTCAACAAAGGAGTAAAGAGCACTTCGCACCTCGCTCACTCCTAAGTAAGGAAAGATATAACTTGAAAGTTAACCACTAACGACCTAAAGGAAATCTGGCGATTCTCTAGATCGTGACGACCTCCCTGGCGCAGTGATGAGCGCTGTGGTCTTATAAGTGGGAGGTCCCGGGTTCGATCCCCGGCAGGGGCAATTTGGGATTTCATAATTTCTAAATTGTCTCTGGTCTGGTCTGGTGGGAGGCTTAGGCCGTGGCTGGTTACCACCCTACCGGCAAAGCCGTGCCGCCAAGCGATTTAGCGTTCCGGTACGATGCCGTGTAGAAACCGATCAAGGGGTACATACCTCTTCCAAGTTAGCCCGCTTCCATCTTAGACTGCATCATCACTTACCATCAGGTGAGATTGCAGTCAAGGGCTAACTTGTAGTTGTATAAAAAAAAAAGATCTTGTTAACTTAAGATAGAATAAGTCCTACTCGTAAAAACTTCGGCCGATATCGTCAGTTACTATCACACCAAAATTTACGGTACGAGAACTTTTGATAATGCGATGTCTATTATGAATTGCACATACACAGGTGCATTCTCTATTCCCTCACTCTCATAGTCCGATGGGACGCCAATGCGACACGACAGGAGAGAGATTAGGCGCAGGACCGACAACTTTACGTGCTCTCCGAGACACGGGGGTGTATCTAACACCGCCAAATTCCAACTCCGGTCTGGCACTGAGAATTTCTTGACAGAAAAACCCAATACCTCATATTTTTTTTTATGGTCCAACCCGGGAATCGAACCCAGGACCTCGTGATCTACAGTCGAACGTAATAACCGCTAGACCAATGCTAGACCAATGATAGGACTACATACATAATATGATACAACGTACAAAACATTGATTTGATTCTCGGGAAGAGGGTAAAAAATCAGCTTTCGCTCCTCGTCCAGGGTTCAACCCCCCTCGAAATACAGTCCTGGCTACGGCCTTGCAGCGAGTTCACACCTTACTAAGTAATTAAGGAAAGGGTTACTCCATTTTCAAAGTTCGAAATTGCACAAACCCTTGAAACTTAAAGGAAATCGACCATCCGGCCTACCTAGCAAACAAGTGGTTGTAAAACTAGGCCGAAGTTCGGCTCAATTGTCCCGTGTAGTAATTTTATAGCTTCACTAGCTTTCGTCCTCGGCTTCGCCCGCGGCTTGTGAATTACGGAGCAAACTGTATCTTATGTTTTAGTTAACTCGAATAGTAATCGAAGTTGGAGGAGATGTGTAAGTCGGACTTCTTACCTATATTCTTTCGAATTTATCCAATCGGTATCAGCAGTTTTTCGAAATTTTTGTGCTCAAAAAAGAACTTAAAATATTATAGAAAAGTCTAACAGCTGTCATTCCTCTTTCAGGTCAGATAAATAAAAATATAATCAAGTATTAAATATCATCAAAGAGATCGCAGAGTCATAAAACTATAGCAAGATTACCAAAAGTTTGTATTTTTTTTACTTTATGATAACTAGTTGACGCCTGTGATTTCGTTCCTGGGGAACTCATCTCTGGGATAAGAAGTATTTGTCCGTGTCTACGGTGAAATTACGGTCAAATCTATCTTTGTGCAAAATTTCAATTAATAGAGTGGATCATATAGAGACGCATGAAGGACGAGCTGACAGACAGATAAACCAATTTTAATATAGGTATAAGATGTTACAAAAACTTAAACAAAACTTAAACAAGATAACCTAATTACGAGTACCTATATGTCCGCGTTGAATGGTGCCACAAATTGGCTGTATTTTGCGCTTGACAGCCGAACTGATTCTTTATGTCGAGCCCTTATGTTATCAGAAAACGCGATCATTAATCGCTGTGAAACACCTCTCAATTTTGTTTTGTACTAAGAATTCAAGATTACTTACTTGCAGCGATACTTACAATGCGATTTTTCGGATTTCAGTCCTTAAATAGTAGAGCTATGTAAGTATATTATTTTATGATATGATAGCTGTGATAGCCTAGTCACTAGGCCGATTAGACGTCGGTCGTCCTAACTACTAGGCCCTAGTCGTTAGGACGACCGACTTCTAATCAGAGGTCGTGGGTTCGATACCGGGCACGCACCTCTAACTTTTCGGAGTTATGTGCGTTTTAGTATTTAAATATCACTTGCTTTAACAGTGAAGGAAAACATCGTGAGGAAACCTGCATGCCTGAGAGTTCTCCATAACGTTCTCAAAGGTGTGTGAAGTCTGTCAATCCGCTTGGCCAGCGTGGTAGACTATGGCCAAAACCCTTCTCACTCTGAGAGGAGACCCGTGCTCTGTAGTGAGCCGGTAATGGGTTGATCAGGATGATAGCTATATAAAGCGGATTATATTGTATGTATACTTTTGTATATTTTCAGATATAGATGAAAACTCGTGGCCTCGTGGATGCAGTAAGCGAGATGCGGTGAAGCAACAGATTGTCGACTCCGTCATCCGCAAACCGTGAAATCGATCTACCGAATGTGGGTTCTAGCTTTTCCGCCTTGCTACATTTTTAACACTAAAACAAGATGTAACCTACTTTATCTAAAGTTGTTATCACATATTATATTTAAAACAGATACATATTATATCTAAAAACTTTAGATTTAGTGAAAGGCGACAATCAACTAATAAATAACTAATAAATCAAATATAAAATAAATAAATAAATAAGTAATCCAAAGGTGTTCTTGTGTTATTTTATCGACGTAAAACTGAATATATTATTTTTAATGCAATGAGCCTTATTCTATTCTAGTTACTATCTTATACCTAACTATACATGCGGACGAAATCGTGGGTAAAAACTTTAATAGAAACTATAAAAGAACTTGTGATACATTTAAACCTACGTTTTATTTATCTAATTGAGAAACTTTCAAACTCACAGACAAAACTTGTGCAATATATTTTACGTGAATATTATGTAAATAGTATGCATGAAACTGTAAAGCTGACAGTCTTAATGGCTAGAACAACATAACGTGCTGCTGAAGAATTGTTTCGAGAAACGTGTATATTTTCGCTTCACTCTTTTGACAGAAACACACTTGTAACACGCCACCCGGTTTAACTCATCCCAAGGGTGTTGAGTGAACGGGAAACATTCCAACAGACATCCGACATAAGTATTGGCGAGTATTTCTATTTCTTGTCATACAAAAAAAAATACGGTTTATGTCAACTAAACACGCGTAAAACGCGTTGGGTTGGATGGTGGGTAACAAGTATGCTTGCAGCTTTACACACAGAGACTCACATATAGAGAAAACCTTGTGTGACAACCTGGGTCTGAAGCTTATCCGTGGAGACAAATTACAGACAGGTGCGATACAGCATTGTATCCAAAGAAAAGCTGTATAACAAAGAGACAAAATCCTTTTCCAAGAATCGTGATATTTTTCTTGTTGTTCTGCTTCATTATTGTTTATGCAAGTGAGCTAGACGGTTTACCTTGTTCATCACTACATAGTATAAAACAAAGTCGCTTTATCTGTCCCTATGTCCCTATGTCCCTATGTCCCTATGTCCCTATGTCCCTATGTCCCTATGTATGCTTAAACCTTTAAAACTACGCAACGGATTTTGATGCAGTTTTTTTTTAATAGATAAAGTGATTCAAGAGGAAGGTTTGTAAGTAGAAAAATTGGACCCGGTAGGTGGCGCTAATAGCGGGCAGGACGACGTCTGCCGGGTCCGCTAGTTGTATATAAGTTTCAAAGCCTGCTTATCCTTTTTAAATGTTTTGATCAAGAGAAACCCCTCCTCTAGATACGGATACCATACTAAGCGAGTCGTGAGAGGATATTGATACTTTTTATCCCGAAAATAATTCTCTCGGGAACGGCGGCCCCTGAATAATAATACTTTTCATCCCGAAAATAGTTATCTCGGGAACGGTGTCCCTTAAGAGTTCACATATCATTCATTCAATTAAGTTGAAGCTTGCCATGGACATAGCTTGCATCCTTGATGCAGACAGTATACTTTTCATCCCGAAAAAGAGTTCCCTCTGTAAATGCGTCCTTCATGCGTTCGCGTGTCGTTCATTCAATTGAGCTGAGCAATATAAGCATGCAGAGAACGAAGTTGTTCTCTAAAATTACAGTCCATTAAATATAGCTTGATACCTGTGACGTTTCTCATAATGACATTTAATGTATGTAATGACAGTTATTGTAGCTGTCATTACATACATTAAATGTCATTATGAGAAACGTCACAGGTATCAAGCTATATTTAATGGACTATAGTCAAACGCGGAAGGTGTCGGAAGGCCACATAGATTATTCTTCCAAGAAATCCTCTCCCATTGATAAAGTGACAGAGTAAGAGGTTTATTTAATAAAACGCCGGTAATTTGCTAAAAGAGTGACGTCCGTGCGACAACAGAGGATGTGGCGAAAGATAATTGAGCGATAAAATCGGGAACTGGCATGTACCTCACCTTGTTCTCGGTTTAATTTTACGAGCACTCGTTTGACATATTCTAACAAGGCTTAGTGAAATGGCTGATTTTCTCTCAGCCTCAAAGTGGTGCAAGCAAGTTCGAAGTTAAAAGTAGCTCTTCCTTAATTTACTTCGGATGAGGGATGTGTTAAATGGCTTAAAAATATTTCAACAAACCGCTCTAAATTTGGCACAGTCACTGAATCTGCATTCCTGGAAAACAAACAGTTAAGAGGCCGGTACCCGGATTCGTAATTTTTTACGAACTTTTGAACACCATAGTGCTTTAGATATAATGATTACTTTAAAGAAAATTATCAAATATTAAAGATCAATCCTTTTTTAATAGAATGTTGGGAATAAAATATTAATTTTATTAAAAAATATTATTCAAATCTTAATTCTTGCGGAAGACGTTTACTGATTTTACGCTTTTGAGTGAAACTTTCGTCACACATATAAGTACTAAAAATTGTAGAAAGCGACTGAAAAAAATTACTAATATTATGAACACACCCTCAAAATTGGAATGTTGGAATTAGTTTTTCTATGTTTTATACAAAATTAGTAAATAAAAAATAAAAACCGCACGTACGATTTATGAAAATTTAAGCATTAGATTAACCCCAATTTCTTTGATTTATCGCAATTTCACTAATAAAAAAAATATATAGCACGAAAGTTTAGGATTCATTTAGCTATAATTGTAAAAAAATAATAATCCAGAAACTATTTATATGACCACAAAAAATTGTCAAAGTATCCTAAAATTTACAAATAAAATGGCACAGCAGACAGTACGAATGCCATACCGAGCTTAGCGCTCTTCGAGGGAGGACGTGTTGTTGCCCGACGCAGCTCACGCACACATGCAAAGCTGTGTAATGACTTGTCGTAAAAGTTACGTAAAAGTTATAGCGCAACCGACTCAGTTTGATGATTTGTGCATAGGTTTTATTTCATTAGTGGTCCGATCTGATCAATGCTGAGCTAATACATAGCTAATGCTATGTTTTTGTACAAGTATGTGTTGATATATGTATATTGAAATGAAATATTTTTTGTATGACATAATGTTAAAATCTCATACTCGAAGTTCTTTTGGGACGAAAGAGGGGTTAATAGGGATGAGAATGAGGTGAATAGGAACGACTTATGGGTGAATAGGAACAGTTTTTTTAGAACAAACTGTTACTAAAACTTAAAAAAGTCGACGCCATTTTGAAATTCTTTGTTAATTGACCGATTTCATTCAAAATCGATATTTAGAGCTCCCTGGGATCACAAAACAGGAAACTGTTACCAAAACTTAAAAAAGTCAACGCCATTTTGAAATTCTTTGTTAATTGACCGATTTCATTCAAAATCGATATTTAGAGCTCCCTGGGATCACAAAACAGGAAACTGTTACCAAAACTTAAAAAAGTCGACGCCATTTTGAAATTCTTTGTTAATTGACCGATTTCATTCAAAATCGATATTTAGAGCTCCCTGGGATCACAAAACAGGAAACTGTTACCAAAATTTAAAAAAGTCGGCGCCATTTTGAAATTCTTTGTTAATAGACCGATTTCGTTCAAAATCAATATCTGAGGATCCCTAGGATCACAAAACAGGAAACTGTTACCAAAACTTAAAAAGTCGACGCCATTTTGAAATTCTTTGTTAATTGACCAATTTCATTCAAAATCGATATTTAGAGCTCCCTGGGATCACAAAACAGGAAACTGTTACCAAAACTTAAAAAAGTCGACGCCATTTTGAAATTCTTTGTTAGTTGACGAATTTCATTCAAAATCGATATTTAGAGCTCCCTGGGATCACAAAACAGGAAACTGTTACCAAAATTTAAAAAAGTCGGCGCCATTTTGAAATTCTTTGTTAATTGACCGATTTCGTTCAAAATCAATATCTGAGGATCCCTAGGATCACAAAACAGGAAACTGTTACCAAAACTTAAAAAATTCAGCGCCATTTTGAAATTCTTTATTAGTTGACCGATTTCGTTCAAAATCAATGTTTGAGGCTGCCTGGGATCACAAAACAGGAAACTGTTAACAAAATTTTAAACAGTCAGCGCCATTTAGAAATTCTTTGTCTCAAAAAAACAATGCTTAGTACGATTTTCTAATATGATAAAAAGCGTGTATCGATTATGAACGAAATCGGTACAATAACAAAGAATTTTTTAAATGGCGCCGACTTTTTTAAATTTTGGTAACAGTTACCTATTTTGTGATCCCAGCGGAGCTCTAAATATCGATTTTGAACGAAATCGGTCAATTAACAAAGAATTTCAAAATGGCGTCGACTTTTTTAAGTTTTGGTAACAGTTTTCTGCTTTGTGGTCCCAGGGAGCCCTTAATATCGATATTGAACGAAATCGGTCAATAAACAAAAGAATTTCAAAATGGCGCTGGTTTTTTATTACTTACTTGAGTTTTTTATAAATGATCTGCACTTTATTTAGACTTATTATCAACTGTAAATATTTATTAATAATATTAAATGAGTAAGTATGTACCTAAATGTAAAAATACCTTAATGTTTAAATAAATATTTCTTTTACATCTTGTATTTTCTCGCTATTGAAGTGAAAAGTTGTATGTATCATGCGATAGCAAAGTCAATCACAACAAAAACAAAATTTGCCATTTTGTTGAACAAATAATAATAATAATAATAATAAAGCCCTTTATTCCATTTTACAACATTTTGTTTAACAAATTACTATCTTAATTACTAGAATTGCTCTTATGTATCTAAAAAAATCTTTCTTACTTTATAAAATGTCCCTTAAAATGGAGTGCCTGTTGGCATAGGCCTCCTCCAACTCTCTCCACTGGCGTCTGTCTTGTGCCACCCTAGTCCAATGTGGCCCCAAAGTTAGTCTGAGGTCATCCTCCCAGCGTCTAGCTTGGCGACCTTTTTTTCTTTTGCCATCTCTGGGGTACCAATTTGTCACCAGCTTGTTCCACTTTTCTATTTTCCCTCTTAGCATGTGACCAGTGTGTGTTGAACAAATAACTATTGTTTATTAAATTGTATCCTCCTGTGCCAACCCTACCAGAATAGGTATAAATTTTGCTCGCTTCTTAGAAGCTTTGACTCTGTTCCGTTTCTCCTCTGTGACACAATAACGTCAGAATAAAATGGACCTAAAATTCAGTACCACTGATTTTAATTGTTTAGAGTGTTGGCTGTTGATGAACTTGAGCTTTAAAACAAGGCAGTTAAGGTTCATTTTACTTTAACGATAAAGTTTGTGTCAGTCCGATTCTATCAGAGATGCAAAATCTCATCATAAGTACCATATTGAACACATTTCTCTTTCAAAAACCCGAAAACTATATCTATAGCTATAGGTAGATTACTATAGCAAAGTTTCTTGAAAGTAGGTAAAAAGGTTGGAAAAGGGAGCGGGGAACGGGAACCGGGAATCCACGATTCCCTCAGGATTTGTGAAAAATCGAAATTCACGCGGGCGAAGCCGCGGGCAAAAGCTAGTATATTATATAATATTGAATATTTTTTTAAATCTTGAATGTCTATTTTAATCGGACTAAATAGAGGGAGATAAGTTATCTCACAACTAAATTTAATTAAGTGAAAACAGTTAGGGCCTGTTTCACCACCTTCGGATAAGTGTCAGATAGCTTATTCACAAGTTTTGTCTTAGTCACTTGACATAAAGTAAGAAAGTGACAAAACTTACGTTTAGTCTATTCGACACTTATCAGAAGGTGATGAAACAGGCCCTTACATACCTAAATTTTAGATAGTAATGTCTTTAATAATAAACACATAAAAAATATTGTTCTATGAAAAATAAATTATTTTCCAGGATAAAAAATAGCTTTTGTCCACTTTCGGGATGTAAGCCATATGTGTACTAAATTGCATCAAAATTGGCTAAACGAAAATGTGTAAATCCTGGGCGAGTCAACTAGTACAAGAAAAAAGAATATAATAAAAACATCACGGTTTGAACACGAACAAATATTAGTTTAGCACCTACTCATCAAGTCTTTGGTAATAAAATATTATGGGTACTCGGGCCATTCTTGACAATAAATAAAAATTCGGTTACAAGAAGCAAATTATACGAATACAACAAGTGTTCCTGCAAGAATTGAGCACGTGCAAATTTTATTTATGACCTAAGATTAGCAACTGCATAGTAGATAATTGCACACCTGAGAGAACTTCTTTATCAAAATAACCTGTATACCTGAAATAACCAGATTAATCTATTGACCAATATAATAAGCATTGATCGTATAGTCTTTTGTTTCGTTGCAGCGAGATTGAAGGAGAAACCAGCAAACCAATAAACTAATAAACAAACACACTTTCGCATTATAATATGGGTAGTGATATAGCTGTATTTAATTCTTACAGATGTTATGTGTAAGTATAAACGATTACACAACATCTTGATAATAATTATATACTTACCTAAATCGAACATTAAAAAAAAGCAAATATAAAATATACTAAGATCTAAAATTTTATTTTATTAGCGCGTTGAATTTGGAACGCAAAGTATCAATATAGGTTAGTCCGACCGCTTTTAAGTATACCATGTCTTTGTGTGAGTGCAGCTTACGGTGCCATTGTGAGGTACACGCACACATTTAAAACTCGGGCTGAAACTCGTTAGCTCGGCTCGGAATACGGCCTCTTAAGTTAAGCACGTTATGTGACAATAGACGTTAGAGCCCGCCAACCCGCATTGGATCAGCGTGGCGGGTCTAAGCTCTAAATCCCTCTCTCCTATGAGAGGGGAGGCCTGTGCCCAGTAGTGGGACGTAAAAAAGGCTGTAGTTGGTTTGCAAAACTTTAAACCACATGGATGAAATATCGGGCGAAAGCTAACTGATACAATATTATAAAAGATGTAATAACTTTACTGTATTCGTATATGAAAACAAATGGCTCCGACATTTTGGTTTCGGCGCTACAATATCTGTTGCTCCTTCGGTTCTTGGTTATGTGACAGTTATTTCGCTGTTATTTGCGATCTCGGAGGGATAGCTGCGGATAAAGAGATCTTTTGTTGTTTAGTATTTTTTTTGGAAACATTGTATACATTCCGGGGTTTTTTCCTCTGTTATTTTTTTTGCTTAAGATTGTTTCCGAGCTTTGCGGTCAATATTATTTTGTCGTAAACCAAAAATTGCTTTGCATTGGAAAAGCTAACTCTATATAATTACAGTCCCAGACTTGAGGGCTACGTTCACAACCCATATTTCTGATACTTGTTCAACTAAATTTTGGGAGAACAAATTAATATATTCTGAGTAATTGTTGAGTGAGGTCAGGTCTCCAATTCTTAGCATTGGAAAAGCTACTTTATACTTACAGTCCCAGACTTATGAGCGCTACGTTCACGAACCAAACTTCTGATACTTGTTCTACTTACTAAAGTTGGAAGAAAAAATATATTCTTAGTTATTAATTAATGAGGTCTTGTTTCCATTTTATTCGAAAATTCCAGAAAGAATACTGTGGTATTGTTTATAAGACGAAATCTTAAGTCCAAAGTTACGACAAATCGTCAGAAAAAAATCTGAAATAATAATCAGAGGAAATAATATATACGTAGATTTATAGACCAAAAAAAGTTTCACAATAGCAGGGCAAATACGAGTAGTGTATTCGCAAATATTTTGCCTTGTGATGTAGGCCCGATCGCTAACAGAATGTTCCCGAAGCTTAATTGTGTGATATTCCTTAATGTAACTTGTTTTAGTATTTACAAATTAGGTTTATTTCTTCAAATTATCATTATGTTTTATATTAGTATTTATTAATTATTTTTCCTTGTTCATCTCACATATTTTTCTTGACAAGTGACAAGTCCTATGTTTTTCTAAAATATCGGTCAACCACCGATAATATTAATAATATAAAAACTCTTTAGTGTCTACACACTACATCATCCCCTTTTAAACGAAAAATTAATAAACCAAAACAATATACATTTTCTTCCTCCTTTTTTTTAAAAAAAAAATCAAAATTATGTTACAAAATCTATTAATATATTATATAGTTATCTTACTACCCATTCAACCAGCCATTGGCAACCTTTAACTGGTGATCCACAAAGTTTATGCTGGTCGAACATGAAAAGAGGTTCTTGTATAAGTTACATTATTATAAAAAAAACAAGTAGTAAATAATATTATAAAAACCATCTGATAAATCAAGCACAGAAAAGTATTTCTTATTACAAAGTTTTGATACTATCTCATCAATTGTTGGAATCAAATGATGTTCTCTTATTAATACTTTATTAAGATCTTTAGGATCTAAGCAAATTCTCAGTGAACCATCTTTCTTTTCAATTATAACCAAGTTGCTTACAAAACTTTTAGGATGATCGACCTTCGCTATGACTTTGTGCTTCACCAGAGCTTCCAACTTGTCTGCAAGGCGATCCTTAAGTGCGTTAGGCACACGTCTAGGGGGTCTCACCACAGGCTCTACACCAGGTTGAATGCGTAGCTGCAGTGAACTCTTAAACTCCCCAATTCCCTGAAAAAGTTCATTATTCACATCAATTGAGTCTTTACTCATTTTCATATTAGTATTAGTGCAACTGGTTATAACCGAATTAATATTAATATTATTATTTAAAAGTCTAAGCTGTAACAACGAGCCTAGCCCTAGGATCGGTCTCACTGGTTCATTAATAATTAAAAATTCAGTTTCAAAACATTCATTGTTATTAATATTATTTGTTGTATCCTCTGCTGTCTGATTCCAATAATTATTCTGTCTCTCAACATCCGGTCCATTTGTTCACCAAAATTGCAATTTTCTGCTAATTTTCTTATATCAGTGTAGAAGGCATCAAAATTCTTTCTCTCCTCTTGACATCTTTTGTTGAAATGGTAACTGTTTATAACTTCATTTTGTTTTGGCTTGAAGTAATCTTCAAAAATTTTTATAACATCCTCTAATGTTGGTTGGTCATTCACGTTCACTGGCCGCCATTATGCCTTCCTGTTGTAACTTCTTAGCCATTATCCGAGTTCGCTAATACGACTGCGCCATGTGATATTCCTTAATGTAACTTGTTTTAGTATTTACAAATTAGGTTTATTTCTTCAAATTATCATTATGTTTTATATTAGTATTTATTAATTATTTTTCCTTGTTCATCTCACATATTTTTCTTGACAAGTGACAAGTCCTATGTTTTTCTAAAATATCGGTCAACCACCGATAATATTAATAATATAAAAACTCTTTAGTGTCTACACACTACAAATTGAATCAAACTCATGTCTCAACTCATCTCCAACTAGTGAAGGGTTTCGTGTAATTCATTTACCATACCTCATTGATGAACTTGAGACTGTTCTCAAATTGAACCGCTATTGAGTTGAGTTGATACCTGTTATAGTATCGTTACATCTTGTGTAACACTTGAACAACCTACATATTATGAACTATCATAATATATGTACCAATTATTATTTTTACCCGACTACGGCAAAGCCAAAAGGAAGGGTTATGATTTTAGCAGTCTATCTATGTATGTATGTACAAATGTATATTGTATGTTTGTATCAGATTTTTGTATGAGATTCTGTGTGTAGCGCTTAAACTACTGGACCGATTTTGATGAATGAGGTGTCTATTGATTTGTTGTTATGGTCCTGGTGACATAGGCTACATTTTATTTACGAAAAAAATGGAGAAGTGACCTTCGCACGGCTTTCTAGATTATTAAATTAGTTTCGGATAGAAAGAACAGATGGCGCTACTAGCTGCTTGACCCGCGCTTTCTGCACACTAAATTATTATTAAATTATTAAGCGTAGTCGGATTTTAGGTTACGAACTCTATTACTGTTAACGATTTCTACAAATATAAATTTAATCTATGTATTACTGACTTCACATTTGTATCATTTTGATGTACCTACTGCCTCGTTGGTCAAGTGGTTAGTATGTTAGCACTTTTATAACCTAGCAATTAAATAATGGCAATATTCGCAACAGCTTTATGCTTACAGGCTTAATAGGGTATTCTACTGTGTTTGAAAAAGCACTTCAAAATGTTGTTTTTGTTAATAAAAAGCCACAAAAAATATATTTCGGCAAAATAAACACGCGTTCATGCCATAAAATTAAATTAAATTTTAAACATTTTTTAATGCCGCGAAAACGCTGTCAGCCAATAAGTCAGCCATTTCATGACGTAACAATGATATACAAGAAGGTTATAAATGTATTCTATATAACACTGGAGTTTGCGCCTTAAATATTGTAGTGAAGATAAAGTCATTCACCTGGGCTACTTTTTCTTTATTACTAATATTTTTTGGACGATATATCGATAGTTTGATATCGAAATGTAGATACAAAAAGCTGTGATAAAGCTGTGATAGCCTAATGGCTAGGACGACCGACTTCTAATCGGAGGTCGTGGGTTCGATCCCGGGCACGCACTTCTAACTTTTCGGAGTTATGTGCGTTTTAAGAATTTAAATATCACTTGCTTTAACGGTGAAGGAAAACATTGTGAGGAAACCTGCATGCCTGAGAGTTCTCCATAACGTTCTCAAAGGTGTGTGAAGTCTACCAATCCGCTTGGCCAGCGTGGTGGACTATGGCCAAGGCCCTCTCACTCTGAGAGGAGATCCGTGCTCTGTAGTGAGCCGGTAATGGGTTGATCATGATGATGATGATGATACCTCTGTGGTAATAAATAGGTACATTCGCTAGTGAAAAATAAATTAAGAAATTTGATAAAAATAAAAATTTATATTGAAATATACTTAAATATTCTGATTTTGAGTCATAAAAGCACATTATTTTTTTATTAAATTAAAATTAAAAGTCGTAATCGTTAATCTGTATATCACGTAACCTTGAACACGAGCCGCCTTGTTTTGACGTCATAATGATAGTTAATACTAATCATTAATCTATGGTCATATAGACAAAAACCATAAAGTTCATTGTACTCTGAAGCAACAACTTTTGCATGTAACCCAGACTTCTGTTCTGCCGAATTCCAGAATGTTAAAACATCTTTGTAAACATCATTAGTTGTCTGTCAAGTCGGCTTACGGATGAATATTTTACGTGATAACGTCATTTAAAAATATTGGTATAAGGCCCTGTTTCACCACCATCTGATAAGTGTCGGATAGCTTATTCACAACTATAGTCCTTGTCACTTGACATAAGTAAGGAAGTGACAAAACTTACGTTTAGGCTATCCCGACACTTAGGGTAAAACCCGGATAGACGCCCCACTTTTTGAAATGGCCTCCTAACTTTTAAAATATTAATTTATCACAAATAATATTTATGAATATAGCTAGTTTAATCTTTTGGGTTCCATTATGACTTGTTTTTGTTGTCCTAACGATTACAGATTTTGCAGAATTTAACTTTTTGCAGACCCTTTTTTTTGAGGATAGATGCCTACCTGTGTGGATAGATGCCCCACTATGAAAATACTAAAAAGGATAGATGCCCTATGAAAAAAATAAGCAAAATACATAGTTTTATAAGGTTTTATTATCTAAATATATAAAAGGAAAAGGTGACTGACTGACTGACTGACTGACTGATCTATTAACGCACACCTCAAACCACTGGACAGATCGGGCTGAAAGAGATAGATGCCCCGAAGAATATTAAAACTATTAGGAATTTATTGAAAAAAGAAATAAAAATATAAAAGAACATTAAAAATATAAAAAAAATACTTGATATATCTATAGGTATATTAGGGGATAGATGCCTCTAAGGGCACCTATACCTCGAAAAATCGAGGCAACTATCCTTTTTGATATGGATAGATGCCCTTTTATTTATTAAATAAACTAAAAACTAAAGAGCGATTATTTACACTTAGGTGTACACTTATTGAACCAGTGTATTGACATAATAAAAAATATAACAGAATCTACTTACTACTTCAAAAGTTATACAACGGCAAATACTCGCCTCTAAAACTTTGAAGGATTTGCCGCGTTCGCTGCGGAGATAATCACACGCACAAGCGAAACAAATTGTTTTAATACAAATGTATGTAGGGGCCTGAGGTTTGGGGGGCCTGCGCTTCTTATTTAAACTATCAATTTTTAGTCACGAATTTGGGAAGTCAGGTTTTTTGACACTGAGGCATCTATCCAACTGCGGCATCTATCCGGGTTTTACCCTATCAGAAGCACTACCTTCTGATAAGTGTCGGGAACAGGCCATATTGTACCTTATTTTAATAAAATAATTACTAAGAACTATAACCTAACACATATATATATATTTATAATTTAATTTGTTTGATAAAGATACTGGACTATAATATAACTGTGTAATCATTTTTGAAGTGACTTACGATTTTTTAAATAAAGCTGATATATCGAAATATCGATATTTTTTTCGGTATATCGAACTCCGATATCGATATATTTAAAAATATAGATATATCGAAAATATTTATTTATATAATACTATATTAAAAAATATCAACATTCCTTTTTTGTTTGGAGTTTAGATTCCATAGGTTCTATCTTTCTTGTATGACCACAGATTAATATTAGTTTTTGCTTATATGACCACAGATTAATATTAGTATTTTCTATCATTATGACGTCACAACAAGGCGGCTCGTGTTTTAGGTCACGTGATATACAGATGGGAAATTACGACTTTTAATTTTAATTTAATAAAATAATCATGTGCTTTTATGACTCAAAATCAGAATATTTAAGTATATTTCTACATAAATTTTTATTTTTATCAAATTTCATAATTTATTTTTCACTAACGAAAGTACCCTATTGCCTTTTAATATTTATTACACCCACCTTTTAAAAGACATTCAATCTACAAGGATTCAAAACAACACTCGTAGCTAAAAATAAATAAAAATCTCAAAATAACTCTACCACGTTAGATAAGCTATTCCTACAGATGCGACTCCAATCCGACGAAAATCATATTATTAAACCCACGCAGGAACTGTTTGATCTCTCGAATCCTAGCAATTGACATTCTATCCTGTCACTTTTATTTTTTACCGCAGTATGCATCCGGGAGCCGTGCCGCGCTGCGGCTGTGAAATTATTGCCAATACTTGCGCGGTACAATTGGTTTAACAAGAATCATCATCATCCTGATCAACCCATTACCGGCTCACTACAGAGCACGGGTCACTTCTCAGAGTGAGAAGGGTTTTGGCCATAGTCTACCACGCTGGCCAAGCGGATTGGCAGACTTCACACACCTCTGAGAACGTTATGGAGAACTCTCAGACATGCAGGTTTCCTCACGATGTTTTTCCTTCACCGTTAAAGCAAGTGATATTTAAATACTTAAAACGCACATAACTCCGAAAAGTTAGAGGTGCGTGCCCGGGATCGGACCCACGACCTCCGATTAGAAGTCGGTCGTCCTAACCACTAGGCTATCACAGCTTTTTAACAAGAATTACACATACAAAATCATACTAAATATTACAGACATACATAGAGTAGATCGGTCGTTTTACCTAGAAGTCATGCGTGCCAAAATAAACACTTACGTATGATAGGAAATACCTCATTTTCTGCAATTTATACTAACTTAACTTCTGTGTTTGCAGTCCGAAATAGCGCAAAATGGCATTTCACGGTTATTTTTGTACACAACAAATAAATTACGTCAAAATCTCGGGGCGTACTGAGTGTGATTTTGGAAACTTGTACTCGACTGCGCATCAATATGGCAAACGGGCCCTCTTACTTTGCCGTTCTATCTTTGATAATTTAATGTGGCCCAACATAAATAAACCGTAAATTAGTTCAATCTAGATCCCATTTCAGAAGAGTATTTTTTACTATATTAACTAATCTACTTATTTATTATCAGTTTTAATTACCTGCATCTTCGTTCACGTTAAAAGTAAGTGAAATTGTCATTCATATAAACGTTACTCGTCAATTAATGTTCTGAATGATGTGAAAACTGTATTGAGATTCGAAACAGCGTTCTGTTATAGATGATGCCCTCAGTGTTGTTTGAATGCCAAGAGTTCTCTTCGATGAAACTTCTCGGCATCCCACTTCTGACACCAATAATGTTATAGATGACTAGCCGACCCCCGCGACTTCGTTCGCATGGATATAGGTTTTTATATAGAATCGGATCGGACCCCATAATTCTTTTTTGTACCTAAACTAAATGTATCCTAAGTTACCCCTTAACATCACCTATCTGCCATTGAAAGTTCCATCAAAATCGATCCAGCCGTTTCGGAGATTAGCTGGAACAAATAGACAGATCGACAAACATAAATTTAAACGCACACCAGTTTAAAATAAGCCGTACCATTGAAAGATCCGGGTCCCAAGTTATTTGAACCCAATAAATGTCTGTCATTTCTGAACTAAAAAACCTATGACCTTGAAATATTTACGGGACAATATTTAAAGTACTACCTTTCATATAAAAAAAGAATGAGTTAAATCGAACTACGCGTTAATGAATAACAGCTAAATACACGTTTTAACTTTCTTCCCCTCTCCCAAGGGAACCGTGCTGTATTTCGGGATAAAAAGTATCCTATAACCTACCTCGGAGTATAAACTCAAATCGTACCAAGTTTCATTTGAATCCATTCAGTAGTTTAGGCGTGATGCGCGGCCAAGATACAGACAGACAGACAGACAGACAGACAGACAGACAGACAGACAGACAGACAGACAGACAGACAAAAATTAAAAAAATTGCAGTTTTAGCTTCAGTATCGATTATAGAGTGCCCTCCAACAAAAATTTTCAAAATATCTTCAATGTACAGAATTGGATCTGTTACAGTCTTATTATATTATAGATGAAGGACGATGTATATATAAAACACCACTTATGTTCATCTAGTTTATTTATTAATTTAGATACACACTACACTACACAATTCTTACTTGGACTATACCAACATCGCGTTAAACACCCTCGTGAAGGGGTTAGCCGGAGTCTTCGAGAGTCGGAGAGTTCAGCCGGGAGGCAAAGTAAGGCTATAGAATGATTGATTAGGACTAATTAAATCTATTCAATATTCGGTATTTATTGGCATATAAATTGCTGACTATAAGACATGAATTATATCGGTGTCAATCGATGTCAGCGATATATGCTTTAGGTAAAAGTTCAGTTCAGTTTAGCAGTTCGCTAAAAATCGAATTAAACAACCTTACTCTATAAAACAATTTCTATTGTGTACTATTTTAGTATAATGTAAGAAAAGAGTTCAGAATCTTCAGACCAAATATACAGAACACTCAGGGGTGATAAGTAAAGGAAATAAAAGCTTCTAAAGCCGAGTTGAGAGCGATAAAAATTTATGAGTATTTAAATTCAACAATGGAAAGAAATCCAATAACAATTACGTTCTCGATCGTGGAACGTTTGATTTGGAGTAAAACTTTATTTCCACCATTATTGAATTAAAAATAATTGAGTATCGTCTTTTGCTCGGTTTAGTAAATTAGAAGAGGAGACTATTAAAAGGACCTTTTTTGTTTTAGAAAAAGATTTTCATTTAAATTTATGCCTCGGCAAAAATGTTTTAGTAACACAGAAAAAAGTGAAGTACATGCATAGTATTGAATTAAAAATCATATGTAAACAGATTGGTATGTATTCACATACAGCTAAAATAAATAATAATAGGTAATAACTGAGTATATTAAATTATACTCAGTTATTACCTACAAGAATTGTATTGTTAATTATTTGAAAAATATACATGAAAAAAAAATACACATGCTTCAAATGTGTTTTATTTATTTTTTAAGTAAAATAAATAAAACACATCTAAATCATTTCATTTGGATACTTCGTCATCATCAGTCATTATGATTCCACTGTTGTTTATTAAGTTAGAGTTAGAGGCGACTCTTTCGGTGTTCGTCCGTTAGCATCCAATCAGTGCCAGCCCAAGGTGCCTGCAACTTTTCGGATGTCATCGCTCCACCATTGGGGCTATACTCTAACTTAGTTAATGATATCCACCGAATAAGTTCGATATACATTGCTGTTTTACTTTTATTAACATTTCACACATTAAAACAGCAATGTATATCGAACTAATTCGGTAGCTTTCATTTACTGTTGGTAACTAAGTTAGAGAATAGCCCGGCTGGTTGGGTTACACCGATTGCCAAGATGCGCTCTACATTTGAGGATATCTCGACTCCGAAAAACGTGACCTGTCCACTGCCATTTCAACGATCTAAGTTTGAGAGCTATGTAGCTATGTCGGTTACTTAGTTCTTTGGCAAAATACCTACTTCGTTCCTCGAAATTCCTAGCATAATTATCTATGTAACTGGAGGCACTGATTGTAGTCTTAAGGCATTGCGGTATGGGCGACAAAAACAGTCGACTATGTATCCCAAATGCTGCCCAGCCATTTGGATACATGTAGATTATAGGTATTTTCCACAAACTCGTTAATAACATCATGAGCTACATAAAAATACGCTAAGTGCCGCATATACGCGTTGCTTAACCCGTAAAAGGACAAATAGAAATGGCCATTTACGCGGGTCACGTTCAAAAGGGCTCAAGGGATTGATTCTCGATTACAGGTTTTACTGCTTGCGGTAAATTCTACCTCCCGTGCTCTTATATCACGTGATTAGGGTAGTAAACTACGCCTTTTACCCGATAATTCTAGCCCGTAGCTTTATGTGAGCTAAGAGAAATACATATAGCTTTAACGTCGATACCAATAATTATTAGCCCACAGAAAACAATGTGAAGTAATGAAATAATTAAACTAGAAATATTTACAGATCCTGCCTACACAAGTGTAAGGTTGTGTAATTCTTAAAAGGAGTTTATGGATGTAACATCATCTTGATTTTTAAAGACCTATTCAGTGATATTCCACCCCAATATCAAACCAAGACCGGGATTTCTATTAATGAAGGAGTTATGTATATAAGAAGTTAACAACTTGTATGTAAATAATGTTGCTAAACTCAATAATTCAAGTGAATTACTAACGAAAGACAATGAAATTTTTCGTCTTAAAATTGGGGCTCTGAAAGCGCTTCAGTCGCGGCGCGATACTTATCTTATTCTTTGATTTCCCTTGAGATATTCAAGAAGCTGAAAGCTTAGAAAAAGCCTACACGAAAGAATAAAATATCGGTATAAATATTTTTCTGTTCAGACAAAGCTTAATGACAAGATTTTTTAACGATGTTTAGTAAAAAAACTAAGAGGCAAGTGTCACAGCCCGAATAATTAATTTAATTAAGTTTTATTACATTTTAAAAGTGCTAGATAAAGTGATTAACGTTAAATTAATGGCTTGCTCTATATTAATTTGTTTTAAATCTTAGAATAATACTGTTCAAGTCCACTCTTGATATTACCTAGATCAGTAGTTCCCAAAGTGGTCCATGTGGACCCCCAAAGGGTCTACGGGAGACACGACGGGGGTCTACGTTGTCGTGAAAAAAAAATGGGGGTTCACAAGTCGTAAGCGGGGGTCTACGAAAATGTATCTGCTTTCGATAGTAAATAATTAAAAATGTTGGCTTGACTTCACCTAACAATGTAGGCAGATAATATTATCTTAAGAAGCTCAGCGTCTGTTACTTGTAAAAACTTGCATATTCCATATTCAGTACTTAACTTTACCGAACTTTACTTTTTTGACATCCACTCACAGCACAATCAATTAACCTTTTAATTCATTTTTAATCAATTAATTCTCACTTTTTTTTCGAAAACTATTAATTTGTAGTTGAAACTCAGCCGCAACGCAAATCATAGTAAGATCTAATTTTCACAATTTTTGTCGAGTTTTGGGAATATGGTAGGAACGTAGCTGCGGGGGTCCACCGGAACTAGCTAAATTCTGAAAGTGGTCTATGAGAAAAAAAAGTTTGGGAACCTCTGACCTAGATTAAGGATGACGTGTATTTATTACTAAGTTACTAATAATTAATAATAATTCTTTAATCGACTACAAGTACTACAACCACTTTATAATATTTGAATTCGTTGACTTTATTTTGACAAGTCAGGAGCCAGTGCCCCGTTTATTTTTGAGATGAACGATGCACGTGGAGGCACATTGTCTGTGAACGGTAAATGTACGGAGTTCAGACAGTACATTTTCGATGACTCATCGATGAAGTCTCTAAAATGAAAGCAAAAATTCCGAAAAATGAACTGCCTTATTTGGACTTTTTAGTATGAAACATATTCAAATATCACGAAAATCAAATGTTATATATAAATTGATTCCAAATTCAAGAACCTAATTAACCGCTTCTCGTATATAAGTTACCAAATACTAAAAAAGCTAAAAATAGATAGCGTTGAACATGATTTTCACACAAATCTGTTAGCCGTTATTTCACACAAAAAAATTCTTGTAATTATTAACATAAAGATTGAAAAAGGGTTCTTGTTTTGTTATTTTACCCCAAGGTAACCTGAGAAGGCGCGCGCCTCGTTTTGTAGAAATTTTATTATAATTTTTAAGGTTTTATGATATTTAATGGGAGGTGGGGATTTCAGATGACCGAGAAATCTGACAAAGTCCCGATTTTTGTCCCGTTTACATTTTAAATTAAAATAGAGAGACGGGATAAGACTTCAGTCTAACTTTCTACTATCTATTGTAAGTATGTCGTTAGGCTAATCCGAACCATTTATCTGCTATGATATACCTGCCCCCTGTGCATATGCTCCGCTACTTTCTTTTGCTAAATTCCCAACTACCTCCAGCTCGGAAATATTGCCGATTCGAGAGCCGATGGGACAAAAAATATTAAGCCGGAGACCAATAGTGATTCTTTAGTGAAAAGATTAATTGTTGAAATATGGTTGAATAATTATTATTTATTTCGGTTATGGATTTTTTTGTTTCCGCTGCCTAAACCTGTTACTTCCCATCGAAATACTTGGTGTTTGTTGGCTGCAAGTTTCACGACTTTCATCATTTCCTTTAAGGTCATTGCCGACGGTTTTTTCGGTGCACTCAATTTCACTATCGAGAGTTATGTGGTATCACGCATCATGATCATCATGATCAACCCATTACCGGCTCACTACAGAGCACGGGTCTCCTCTCACAGTCAGAAGGGTTTTGGCCATAGTCTACCACGCTGGCCAAGCGGATTGGCAGACTTCACACACCTTTGAGAACGTTATGGAGAACTCTCAGGCGTGCAGGTTTCCTCACGATGTTTTCCTTCACCGTTAAAGCAAGTGATATTTAAATAGGTACTTAAAACGCACAACTCCGAAAAGTTAGAGGTGCGTGCCCGGGATCGAACCCACGACCTCCGATTAGAAGTCGGTCGTCCTAACCACTAGGCTATTGTATCACTTTGCTATAGGTATCACGCATGGCTGTGACACCTTCATGTTTTCTTTCATTTCATTTATCAGGAAATATCGCTCCAAATGCGCTGAATATAGTTTCCAATTACCTGTTCCCGGATCAAACGCTTCAACAAACATGCCACTTTCATCTCATACTCTCACGTCTCACAAATTATGCACAAGTAAGTCGCATGAGGCCTGGAAACTTCGTTGCCACTGAAACGTATGGTCCTTTGGGAAAACACTGCACTTTGGGGAACAAAGTATGCTTTACAAAATTTGCTTGCTTCCAATTATATTCCAACAATGACAACTGAATAAATACCATTAATTAATATATATATAGCTGCTCGTGCTGATTCATTGACTGACTCACTGATTGATCACCCCTCCTGTAAAATTTTGTATGAAAAATTTTTTTTTCACTAATGATTTCGTATAGAGGACAAAAATTCATTCGGAACAAAAATATGGAGAGAGCTGATGATTGAGGATTTCGGAGACAGGTGAGCAGCACGCTTAAGGTATTGAAGATAGGTGGGGGGTGCTCGAACAAATGTCACTCGAAACGTCATCCAATTGGCAGTTAGCTGAAAAAAAATTCAAAATGGCGAAAAAAAGATGGCCGCCATACAAATTTCATCGGTCTCCATCTCGGAGGGTATAAAAGATGGAAGAGTGGTTTCTTCGCAAAAGATGATGAGGATCCAAAGGTCTACTTGATGAATTGAAAAAAAAAATCAAAATGGCGGAATTTATTTTTCCATAGAAAATGTATGACGAATATTGAAGAGACTACAAGTTGTAAACTATGCAAGGCTTTGATGCGATTCTTTGGAGAACTCTCAAAGAAAAATATGGAAAGACATGATGATTGAGGGTTTGGAAGATGGATGAGGAGCCCGGGCAGGGTATGTTAGATAGATGGGAGGTGCTCAAACAAAAATTACTCAAAACCTCATCCAATTGGCACTGAGCTGAAAAAAAAACAAAATGGCGGATTCAAGATGGCGGCTATACAAATTTCGTCAGAGTCTATCTCACCAAGCATAAAAGATGGAAGAGTGGTTTCTGGGAAAAAGATGATCAAGACCTAAAAGTCTACTTGATGAACAGAAAAAAACAAGATGGCGGAATTTATTTTTCTACACAAAAAAAAATTATTGATGGAAAAATACGGAAAGAGCTGATGATCGAAGATTTTGGAGACGGATGAAGAGCACGGCGAGGGTATTGAAGATAGGTGGGACGTGCTCAAACAAAAACTACTCGAATCCTCGCGGTCCGCTTGCGGGCCGCGCACCCACGCGCCATACTAGTTAATATATATATAGCTGCTCGTGCTGATTCACTGACTGATTGATCACCTCTCCTGTAAAATTTTGTATGAAAAATTTTTTTTTCACTAATAGTTTCGTACAGAAGCCAAAAATTCATTAAGAACAAAAATATGGAGAGAGCTGATGATTGAGGATTTCGGTGACGGGTGAGGGGCACGCTTAAGGTATTGAAGATAGGTGGGGGGTGCTCGAGCAAATGTCACTCGAAACGTCATCCAATTGGCAGTGAGTTGAAAAAAAATTCAAAATGGCGAAAAAAAGATGGCCGCCATACAAATTTCGTCGGTGTCCATCTCGGAGGGTATAAAAGATGGAAGAGTAGTTTCTTCATAAAAGATGATCAAGATTGGAAGGTCTATCTGATGAATTGAAAAAAAATTCAAAATGGCGGAATTTATTTTTCCATAGAAAATGTATGGCGAATATTGGAGAGAGAGAGAAATGTGAACTATGCAAGGCGGTTGATGCGGTTCTTTGGAGAAATCTCAAAGAAAAATATGGGAAGACATGATGATTGAGGGTTTGGAAGATGGTTGATGAGCCTGGGCAGGGTGTTTTAGATAGACGAGGGCTGCTCAAACAAAAAATACTCAGAACCTCATCCAATTGGCACTTGAGGTGAAAAAAAATCAAAATGGCGGATTCAAGATGGCGGCTATACTAATTTCGTTGGTGTCTACCTCACCAAGTATAAAAGATGGAAGAGTGGATTCATGGCAAAAGATTATCAAGACCTAAAGATCTACTTGATGAAAAGAAAAAATCAAGATGGCGGAATTTATCTTTCCATACAATTTCTTTTCTCATTGATGGTTTCATATAGAATACAAAATTCATGCGGGGGAAAATATGGAGAGAGCTGATGATTGAGGATTACGGAGGCGGATGAGGAGCATGGCCAGGGTATTGAAGATAGGTGGAACGTGCTCAAACAAAAACAACACAAATCCTCGCGGTCCGCTTTAGCGGGCCGCGCACCCACGCGCCCTACTAGTTAATACATATATAGCTGCTCGTGCTGATTCATTGACTGACTCACTGATTGATCACCCCTCCTGTAAAATTTTGTATGAAAAATTTTTTTTTCACTAATGGTTTCGTATAGATGACAAAAATTCATTCGGAACAAAAATATGGAGAGAGCTGATGATTGAGGATTTCGGAGACAGGTGAGCAGCACGCTTAAGGTATTGAAGATAGGTGGGGGGTGCTCGAACAAATGTCACTCGAAACGTCATCCAATTGGCAGTTAGCTGAAAAAAAATTCAAAATGGCGAAAAAAAGATGGCCGCCATACAAATTTCATCGGTCTCCATCTCGGAGGGTATAAAAGATGGAAGAGTGGTTTCTTCGCAAAAGATGATGAGGATCCAAAGGTCTACTTGATGAATTGAAAAAAAAAATCAAAATGGCGGAATTTATTTTTCCATAGAAAATGTATGGCGAATATTGAAGAGACTACAAGTTGTAAACTATGCAAGGCTTTGATGCGATTCTTTGGAGAACTCTCAAAGAAAAATATGGAAAGACAAGATGATTGAGGGTTTGGAAGATGGATGAGGAGCCCGGACAGGGTATGTTAGATAGATGGGAGGTGCTCAAACAAAAATTACTCAAAACCTCATCCCATTGGCACTGAGCTGAAGAAAAACCCAAAATGGTGGATACAAGATGGCGGCCATACAAATTTCGTCGGTGATTATCTCACTAAGTATAAAAGATGGAAGAGTGGTTTTTTTAGCAATGGATGATCAAAACTTAATAGGTCTACTTGATGAACATAAAAAATCAAGATGGTGGAATTTATTTTTATATAGATACAAAATATATTATGGCGAATATTGAAGTAGGGAACTATGCAAGATTTTGATACAGTTCCTTTTCAAAATTTTTTTTTTTGGAAGAACTGTCATTCTGACAAATGATTCGGAGAAAAATATGGAGAGTGATAATGAGCGAGGGTTTGGAATATGGGTGAAGCTTTGGGGTGAAGATAGATGGAGGCTGCTCAAACAAAAAACACCCGAAAGCGAAACCTCGCGGTCCGCTTTAGCGGGCCGCGCACCCACGCGTCTTACTAGTTTTATATGTAGGTACCTAATTAACAAGTATAAATTAAAAATTTGAAAAACCCCCGACATTCGCCATTTTGTGGCGGCGGCCATCTTGAATTTGCAATAATGCTATTCTACTAGTCAGGCTCTTTTATTTGATACCCATATTAAGGGAGTTGTAAAAAAATATGTAATCCGCCATTTTGTAGCGGCGGCCATCTTGGACCGATTTTCATCGAACATAGCTAACAACACTAGACTAATTCACCTTTCAAACAAAAAAAAACCGCATTCAAATCGTTCCACCCGTTTGAGCGCCACAGGGGAACAAACAGACACACACACATACTCACACACACACACACACACACAGACACACACGGACACACACACACATACACGCACAGACACGTCAAACTTATGACACCCCGACGTTTTTGCGTCGAGGGTTAATAATTTTCTTTTATCTACTCTCATATCTTAAAATCCCGAATATGAAATCAAAATGTGTCATATATTGGACTACTTTATTCACATACATCTATAATATTTAAAAAAAAAATTAAAAAAATTCATTATAACACTACTTTGTTAGGAAATTATTGCAAAGTAATCCTACTAATATTATAAATGTGAAAGTGTGGATGTTTGGATGTTTGGATGTTTAGATGTTTGTATGTTTGGATGTTTGTTACTCAATCACGCCGCAACTACTGAACCGATTTGGCTGAAATTTCAAATGGAGATAGCTTATGCCCTGACTTAAAACATAGGATACTTTTTATCCCGGAAAAGTATTCCTGTGGGACTAAAATAGATATAATCTTCCAAAAACGCCATAGAGGGCGCTGACTGTTCTTAGGTAAATCACGTTCATATAACACATTACTGCAATAGTTTGCTGTATTGCATGCATTGGCAACACATAGGCTACTTTTTATCCTGGAAAAAATGCACAGTTCCCATGGGATTTTGAAAAACCTGAATTTTATATCTACAGCTATAGGTAGATTATTATAGCGAACTTCCTTGATAGAAAGTATAAAGGTTGGAAAAGGGAGCGGGAACGGGAACCGGGAATCAACGATTCCCTCGGGATTTGTTCAAAACCGAAATTCACGCGAGCGAAGCTGCGGGCAGAAGCTATCACACATAATCACAATACCAATCTTACTAATCCTACTATATAATATTATAAATTTGAAAGTGTGGATGTTTGGATGTTTAGATGTTAGGATGTTTGTTACTCAATCACGTCGCAACTACCGAACCGATTTGGTTGAAATTTTGAATGGAGATAGCTTATGCCCTGACTTAAAACATAGGGTACTTTTTATCCCCGAAAAGTATTCCTGTGGGACTAAAATAGATATAGACTTCCAAAAACGCGATAGATGGCGTTGACTATCCTTAGGTAAATCACGCTCACATAGCACATTATTACAATAGTTGCATGCATCTGCATGCGTATGCACTTTTTATCCTGGAAAAATCCACAGTTCCCACGGGATTTTGATAAAAACGAAATATATATCTACAGCTATAGGTAGATTACTATAGCAAACTTCCTTGAAAGTAGGTATAAAGTTTGGAAAAGGGAGCGGGAACGGGAGCCGGAAATCCACGATTCCCTTGGGATTTGTGAAAAACCGAAATTCACGCGGGCAAAGCCGCGGGCAGAATCTAGTGTTATAAAATAATTTTTTCTACATTATAGTACAGGCGAACTGGGTTCTGGTATTTTTGAGCCATGGCGGGAAATTCGTGCGACCTCCTTACAGTAGATGTGTGTAACTGTACAAACGCGTTAAACATTGTGAATTGTGTTAAATTGCAGAAGAGTAACTACTAAAAATTAAGTTTACTTAAAATTAAGTAACTACTAAAAATAACTACTAAAAATTAATAACTATTAAAAATTAAATTTTTGATAAGCTTGAGCTATTTTCCGATCCACTAATTTCTATAGGACATTAGGACTCCTCTACTACTATTAATTTCTCTATGGTAACCCAGGCTGTATGGTCAACGATCTTGGCCTATCCCGAAAGGGACAAACCGAAAAAGAAGAAGAATCTCTATGGTAACAACTGAATTTTGGCGCCATACGCTAGTTATAATATTTAAATTTTTTATTTGTTACTCAAAACTTTACAAGACATGGTTTTTATTGTGCGGAAAAATGTCTAGCAGTGATACTGAAGAGAATTTAACTCCACCTGACCACCGACCAACAATCTTTTGCCAGCAAAATCAAAGAAAACTTACGACAAATATTACCAAGATTTTATGGTTTGGATTTTAAGATATGAGTTTAGATAAAGTAGTGTAATACTATTAAAAAACTCGCCTGCGGCTCGTTTTTTAAACTAACACTCGTGTTTTAATAACCTCTATTATGCAACCGTTTCATAAACTACTATTATAAATTATTTTATTTTATTCGTTTTTATCATTGAAATCGTCATCTCAACCTATAAAATATAGCTGGACATAGGCTTACCTGTTTTGAAATGCACACCAAGAACATTTAGGCGCTTTAATACAATAATAATTAGGTATAAAGCGTTATTCAATATGCTCAATACTGAAGCTATTATATATTCTGTGACTGAAGACTAATCGTGGCCAGGGCTATGCCGCAATCATCGCTTCTCATTTACATGCAAATTCTCGACCGCCTGTAGTGTAGACCCTGTAATTATTGAATCGTTTACCGCACTAAGTAATTTTCCTATTTATTCAGATAAAGTGAGATGATGAGTAGTTATAAATAATTGTGATATGATATAGGTAGGTATATAATAATAATCAAGATCGTCATATTTCCATGAGAAATTTGTACCTCATATTTCGACCACTTTGAAATTTTCGATTGACTTGAAAATCATATGGGTGTGGTTTGGATGACACAATGATGGTACAATTCTCAGATAATAATACAATTTTTTTTTCTTAAAGGGTTTTTTTTGCTTTACAGTGATCTATACTGATGGTGTAATGAAATCTGCGCGCCATCATATCGGAACGCTAAATCTTTTTGGCGTCTTCAGGCAAAGCGTATGCTGAGACTCAGGCGACGCAGGTCCACGCAGCGCAGAGCAGAGCAGATTTTGTAAAGCATGGAACGTCATTGAACTACGTACGCTGCGGCGCAGGCACGTGCGACGCAGACATGTGTCTGTCCTGTGTGCTTAGTCTAAAGCGGAGCACTCGAAAACGAACTCGAAAACTATTGATTGATTTCAGAGTAAAATAGACCTAAAATGGCTTGTATTAAGGTTTGAGTTCGCCAATACATTCAGCATTCGAACAATGCTGAATGTATTGGCGAACTCAAACCTTAATACAAGCCATTTTAGGTCTATTTTACTCTGAAATCGATCAATAGTTTTCGAGTTCGTTTTCGAGTGCTCCGCTTTAGACTAAGCACACTGCTCTGCGTCTCGTTGTACTGCCGGCACAGAATTCTGCGCGACGCGTGCACGTCGAGACGTATTTATTAACAATCCTTACTAATATTATAAATGCGAAAGTAACTCTGTCTGTCTGTCTGTCTGTCTATCACGCTTTCACGCCAAAACTACTGAACCGATTTGATTGAAATTTGGTACACAGATACTCTAGAGCCTGAGAAAGGACATAGGCTACTTTTTGATGTGAAAAAAGGGCTGTAAAGGGTTAAAAAGGGGGTTGAAATGTTGTATGGAAGTATCGTCATTTTAAAGCTAAAAGCTTGAAATTTATTTTTTAGGCTGTTAATTAGATCCTTACTAATATTATAAATGCGAAAGTAACTCTGTCTGTCTGTTTGTCTGTCACGCTTTCACGTCAAAACTACTGAACCGATTTAAATGAAATTTGGTACACAGATACACTAGAGCCTAAGAAAGGACATAAGCTACTTTTTAATGCGAAAAAAGGGTTGTAAGTGGTTGAAAAGGGGGTTGAAATGGTGTATGGAATATAGTCATTTTTAAAGCTAAAAGTGAAATTTGTGAAAAATCGAAATTCACGCGGGCGAAGCCGCGGGCAGAAGCTAGTATTTTATATTTTTTTTGCAATGACAGAACATTTAATTGAATTAGTTCATTATGAACCTTGTTTGTATGATAAAAATCATCCGGACTATTCAAAAAAGACATTGAAAGGGTTATTATGAGTGAGAATGCGAATATCAGCTGCGTCGCAGCTTACGGAGGTGGCACATGTCTGCCTCAACTGCCCTGCCCTGCACTGTGCTGTACTGTGCTGTGCTGCGTCGCCTGCTTTTCACTATACGCCTAGCCTACTGTTGCCTACTTCACTCCTAAAATACCCATCTACGATCATTTTTGTTATCGTATATTCACTACATTCATCTACTCATGAAAATAATAATTATTATGATTAGTAAGGTACGCTCGCATATTTAAAGTAAAATTTACACGTCAAGGGTCGGCCAAACTCCTGAGATGACGGGGTTACAGGCAAATGTAAGAGAGCATACGGTGTATAAATGTGTAAATTTTAATTAGTCTCATAACATTATTCACGCTATCCAAACTTTACAAAGACCTTATTTACGCATATTAAAGCACTGTAAGGTCTACTCGTATTCAATTTTAAAGGTGAATGTAGAACTAAGGTTAGTATTAAAAATACTAATAAGTAATTATGGAGTTAGTTCATATAATAAGACATTCATATAAATTGCTCATAGGTAAATTAGATATTTTAACCCCCGACGCAAAAACAACAGGGTGTTATAAGTTTGACGTGTCTGTGTGTGTGTAAGTGTGTGTGTGTGTGTCTGTTTCCCCGTAGCGCTCAAACGGGTGAACCGATTAGAATGCGGTTAGTTGTTTGAAAGGTGAATTAGTCGGGAGTGTTGATGTTTGATGAAAATCGGTCCAAGATGGCCGCCACCACAAAATGGCGGATTACATTTTTTCATAACTTCCTCAATATGGGTATCAATTTAAAGGGCTTGACTAGTAGAATAGCACTATGTAAATCCAAGATGGCCCCCACCACAAAATGGCGAATGTCTGGGGTTTTTTAAATTTTGAATTTATACTTGTTAATCCTGATTCCAAAAATTAAAATGTTGGAATGTTAATATAACAAAGTTAGTAGTTGGTTGTGTTTGACCTCCGTACCTCAGTTAGCACGTGTCGGTAATCGCCACTATCGTGTGACAATATTCGATAAAGCCAGCCAATCCACATCACAGCAGCGTGGTGAGTCTAAGCTCTAAATCCCTGTCTGCTATGCCCAGAAGTGGGACGCTAAAACAGCTGTAGCGGTAGTGAGGTTGAATGTTAACCTTCTTTTGTTTTTAACTGTCGCGTCATTGCAACTTATTTGCACTTTAATGTTAGACATAGGTACATAGGTTAGATAAGGATGTGAGTCGGTTAAATTGCTCGCAAGTATATTTTGCAAACCATTCCTTACGAACTTTGAGCTATTTGAACATCAGTAGCTCAACGGTCAAAAAGCACATTGAAAGTCGAAAGGTAGACGGTTTAAACCCAATCCGTTGTCATACTCACTCCTAGAAAAGCCTTACGCTTAGTTTAAGAATTAAGGAGAATATAGTTAATAATTAGTCATGTTCAACATATTATTGGTTTTTAAGTAATATTTAAAAAAAATTGTGTCAACGCGACTACGCGACGACGGGCAAAATTGATTGTTGTAAAAAAATGTGGGCCGTTTGCATAACCCTTACCAAAATATAAAAGTTTTGCTGAAACACCTGTAAATGCATTTGCAAACTTGTACCTACAAACTTCAACAAGTGTATCTGCACTGAACATTGCGCGAACACTCGTATGCACTTCGAATACATTAACTCTCCAGTCTCTATTAACATCGAGTGTATGGAACTAAAGAGTGGGTTCTTGATAATACATATATTGTAAGCCGCTTAGCATAATAGCGAACCTTTATTATTCGTGGAAATTCTGTTTGATGTATTATGAGATATTTCTCATTAGATAGTATCTCTTTTAGGTCGTAAATACATAAGTATACTTAGTAATTATATTGCAATTTGTATTTATTTGTTGAGTTTGCATGAGTCTCGCAAAAAAAGAAAAATTGGGATGGCAAATGTAAAATCTGCAGTTGGTTTGCCATCTTTAAACTAGGGTTTTTGAAAAACTCCTGCATCCAATTTCTCTCTCGTAGACTGGCAGTACAAAAAAAAATATATTTAGCTTTGAGAATTGTGTATTTAGAATTATGAAAAATTTGACTAGTATAAACTTTGCCACCTCTTTTAAACATAGAACTTTAAAAATTTAACTCCTAAGCGAATTTTTATATGTATGAAATCTCTAGTTCCACTGGTTTAGGCTGTGCGTCATAAGGAAAAAAGTGATATCACTTTTGAGACCTATAAAACAAAATGCGGTGACTTTGCCACAAAAATACAAGGCGCCAGTTTTTATATGGTAAAAAGAACATAATATAGTGCAAGCACAATAAGGTGAAAGGAGAGCTGTAGCGACAGGGTTTTGAAGCGACTCTAAAAGCACTCCAATAAGCTCGGCCCATTAAGGCTTCTCATGAAAATCACTTAGCGGTAGGAAGTTTGTTACTGCGACAATCATATTCGCTAATAGCGAATGCTATCGCTACTTATATTGTGCTCTATAGCTTTAAATAGATACAGAGTACAATATAATGTCGAGCAGCATCTTTCCTGCATTACCTACATCTTAAGTTTACAAAGGCTTTTTTAAATTTCAAAATAGTATTTGCGTAATAAAAATTATACTTAGCTATTTAATTTTGACTTTCTGTACATTCAAGGTAACCATTTAATAATAATAATAATAATAATAATAATAATAATAATAATAATAATAATAAACGCCGTGTGGCACCGGCAGAGTAGAATAGTGCCACCCCTTCCTATCCCGTGGGTGTCGTAAGAGGCGACTAAGGGAAATGGGGAATCTGTCACCTTGATTCCCCAAATTGTCGTAGCTGTCTACGTTAACAGCCTCCTCGGGGACCTGAGTGGACCCCGGGTGATGTAACTGCCACTCAAACCCCACCCCCCCTTTTATGATGATGGACACAAGACAGAATGCGCGAATAGGGCCGCTACCTGGGGGTCGCCAGGGCGCGTCTGGGGCTGGCGCTGGACGTGGCAGCATGCGGACCGCCAGCCACACCAGCCGACCGCCACGAACATCAGGCCGGTCGGCAGTACCATCATCCCCACCAGATGGCTTGGCGCCGACTGGGTCCTCGAGGGCCCAATCTTCGGAGCCCGCCGCTGGTGGTGTACGCCGCATGAGATGGACTACTCAAATGAATGAGAATGTCATGCGTGCGTACTACAGGGCTACAGGAGGGGAAACCGGACGGACTGGCTACCGAGCGGCAATGTTCCGCGAGTTCCTGCTGCTTGAGCCGAACCTAACTGTCACGGAACAAAACCTGGCAGATCGAGCTCGGTATATTCAGCGTTCGAACATCTTTAACGCTATCGAGCTCGAACGATTACGACTTGAGGCTGTTCCCGAAGTAATAATCCCAACCACAGAGCAAATCGTCTCTCCAGTTGCGCCTGCACGCGAGGAGAGTGTTACGATCGCACAAAATTTGCCTGTGGAGGATAATACCGAGGAAACAGTCTCCCTTGATATAGAGCGGATGGGAAGGATCCTAGAAGAGGCGATTTCTGAAGTCCGAAGCGCTCCTCTAGAGAGTCGTCCGCGGCTCTCCCGTCTTGCATTGAATGTAGCGACGCGGGATGTCATTGAGGCTATAAACAGAATGCTGCCTCAATATCTGGAAGGCAGCACTGGCCTGGGTGATACAAATTCTATTCTCTTCGGTGCGGCACTAGCCGTCCACCGATTTATCGGCGTCAAGACCCTGGGACGGGGACGCGCTACTGGTGCAAGTCGCAGCGCGGAACCGGCCTGGAAAAAGAGAATAGAACGCCGTATCACCCTCGCCAGAGTCCTCATTGGCAGACTGCACTGCTTTAGGTCGGGCAACACTAGGCCAAGGATTGTGCGCTCTGTTAGAAATGCCTTTAACGGCCTTGGGGTCAGGCTGGATCAGCCCGACATTACCCAAAAACTAACAGAGCGCATCGACGACCTGAAGCAGAAAATCGCTGCATGGGGGAACCGCATCCGACGATACTCGGAAAGAGTCGAGCGATTTCAGCAAAATCGTCTCTTCTCGAGTGATCAGAAAAGGTTCTACAAAAGATTGGAGTGTCCAGCAGTCTGCTCTACCTCTCAGCGGCCGAGACCGGCCGATCTCGTTGCTTTCTGGAGAAACGTGTGGTCAAGAGAGGTAGAGCATGAGGAGGGCCCTTGGATTGCGGCGGTAGAGGAAGCATGCGCCTCAATAGAACCGATGAACCCGGTCACCATCTCTGCGGAGGAAGTGGCTGGTGCGGTGCGGCGGGCCCCGAACTGGAAAAGTCCGGGACTCGACGGACTGCATCACTACTGGCTGAAGGGGTTCTCGGTCTGCCATGCGACCTTGGCTCGACAATTCCAAGAAGCTCTCGAGCAAAGGACGCTCCCGAACCTTTTCACTACCGGGATCACTCACCTAGCTCCAAAGTCCACCGATGCTGCTGACCCGGCTAAGTACCGCCCCATTACGTGTCTTACTACCATCTATAAGACACTAACATCCGTTCTGAGCCTCAAGATCTCCCGTCATGTAGACGAGAATAACATCATGTCTGGGGCTCAGAACGGGTGTCGGGGCGGTAGTCGTGGGACTAAGGAGCTCCTTCTCATCGACTCCGTTGCTGGCCAACTGGTCAAACGCAACCGCCGGAACTTCTCCGCCGCCTGGATTGATTACAAAAAGGCATTCGACTCGGTGCCCCATTCATGGCTCTTGAGGGTCCTTGAGCTGTACAAAATCGATAGTACAGTTCGAGACTTCCTCCGGGAATGCATGGGGCAATGGAGTACGATCCTTTGTCTCCATGGTGAGCGGTTGGCGGATGCTGATGACCGAATAAGGATACGACGGGGTATCTTCCAGGGTGATTGTCTGAGCCCGCTCTGGTTTTGTCTGTCTCTGAATCCACTCAGCTCACTGCTGGAGAATTCGGGGACGGGCTTTCAGTTTCGGAGAGGAGGGACAAGAGTACCTCACCTTCTCTACATGGATGACCTCAAACTGCTGGCACCCAATGCCACCCGCCTGACAGAATTACTAAATATCACCAAGGAATTCAGTAATTCTGTCAGGATGGAGCTTGGGCTGGACAAGTGTGCGGTCTTGCACGTGGAGAGGGGTCAGGTTACTCATTCGGCCGAGATTAATCTCGAGTCATTGAACATCCGGACCCTCTCTGAAGCTGAGTCATACCGGTATCTGGGCATGTCACAATCCCTAGGGGTAAATGAGGCGGACATGAAACAGTCTGTTTGCGAGGGGTTTTTTGGTCGTCTGACGAAAATTTGTAAAAGTTATTTGTCAGGCGCCAATAAGGTCCGAGCTTATAACGGCTGGGTAATGCCCGTTCTCATGTACACCTTTGGCGTGCTCAGATGGACTCAGACCGAACTTGACGCCCTGGACAGAAAAGTCCGCACAACTATGACTCTCTATCGCATGCACCACCCAAAATCGTCTGTGATGAGGTTGTATATCCCCCGAAAATGCGGCGGTCGAGGCGTGCTAAGCGTCAAGACCATGCATAATCGGGAGATATCCAACCTCAGAACATATTTTGAGACGAAGAGGGAGTCCCCCATGCATAGAGAGGTCATAGAATGTGATAAAGGACTTACCCCGCTGTCCTTAGCCAAAACCGAGTGGCAGGGACCGGTGGTACTTGGTACTTCTGACCGGGAGACCGTATGGAGGGAGAAGGAGCTGCACGGACGCTTTTTTAAAGCTCTTAATGAGCCTCACGTAGATAAAAAAGCGTCCGTGCAATGGCTGCGCTTCGGCGACCTTTTTGGGGAAACCGAAGGGTTTGTCTGTGCAATACAAGATCAGGTGGTTAAGACGCGGAACTATCGAAAGTACATTCTGAAGGATGGCACTCACGACATCTGTCGAGCTTGTCGCCATCCCGGCGAGTCACTCAGACATGTGCTTTCGGGATGTTCAGCGCTTGCTAACACTGAGTATCTGCACAGGCACAATCAAGCAGCCAAAATCCTTCACCAGGAGCTTGCTCTAAAGTACGGTCTCCTGGATGAGAAGTTACCGTACTATAAGTACACACCGGTCCCTGTTCTCGAGCGTGACGGAGTCCGGCTCTATTGGGACCGGTCCATCATCACGGACAGGACTATTCTAGCGAATAAGCCTGACATCGTGATGATGGACCGGGCACAGTCGAGGGTGTTTTTGGTGGACATCACCATTCCATACGACGAGAACCTCGTGAGAGCTGAGACAGAGAAAAAACGTAAGTATCTCGATCTGGCTCACGAGGTTTCCGCCGTGTGGCATGTGGAGTCCACTGAAATCATCCCTATCGTCATATCTGCGAATGGTTTGATCCCAGTCAGCCTCGCTTACCATCTGAAGCGACTGGGATTCCGTGGCAGTTCGCTCGCAGCCAGGATGCAGAAAGCGGTGTTGCTGGACTCGGCTAGGATAGTCCGCCGATTTCTCAGCCTGTCGCCCTGACCCCCGGCCGTCTGGTCTCCCCTGCCGGGGTGTAAACCTCCGCCCGGTACAATATGTATTTATGTAATGTGTATGTAAGTTTATTTATTTTTGTGTATTTATGTATGTTATATTATTTCTCTTTGGCTTTTATATGTATTTATTCTGTACACGGGCGTGAGAGTAAGATATATACACATAATAATAATAATAATGGTTGAATTTTTGATTGATTAATTCCATTTATTCCTTTGAAATATTCGGTTATATTAATGTTGCTTTCTCTCAAAGTTTGCATGCCAATGCTTGGGTCCATTTAATGTTAAGGCTTTATTTAGGTACTGTAATTGTATGCCTAGAAATAGATCTCCAAGAATCTATCCCCATTTATCTATCGATTTATCGCCATTCGCTCCTAAAAACCAAAATTATAATCCTCTCCACGAAAATGGAAGATACGAGTTACGTGTATCGTTTCCTTAAAAATCAACAAGTATTTTATATGCAAATCGAGTTTAGGTGGGGTTTGTTTGATCGTTTGCGGGTGTTAAAACACCTCCGATGAAACCGTACGCGCGATGCTAAGATGAATCTTTTTTCACCTGTGACCTGATACTGTCAAAATGTATTTTGAGCTTTTGCTAGCAATTCTCTACAGTCTTAATCCTCCTATACTCGTACAAGAAAACAACGGAATGAATTTTACTGCATAAGATTATAAAAATTGTACTTAGGGAAAGTGACCAATAATAGGTACATTTTTGTACGGTATCATCATCATCATTATCAACCCATTACCGGCCCACTACAGGACACGGGTCTCCTTTCAGAATGAGAAGGGTTTAGGCCGTAGTTCACCACGCTGGCCAAGTGCGGATTGGTAAACTTCACACTCCTTTGAGTAGTAAGTTAAGATTGATCTCACAATGCGTTGCGGTGTCGTAGCGCTCCGCGTAGCATGCTACGAATTTTTCTACTTAGAATGCCGTAGCGGTGGCGTAGAAGCCACGCAGCATAAAGATAAAGCGCCGTGTGACATAGATCTAACGGGAGTAGCAATGAAATAAAGAAAATTGGAATATATAATTTCATAATACTAAAGCTCATATTAAAGGTAACATATAAATAACCGACCACAATTCGCGCAATGCGTGAACAGCCGAGTGGGCTCCAAGATTTGAACTTTAATTGTCAAATTATACATTTAAATTTTCTCCTTAGATTAGGTATATAGAAGAGGATATGAAACATCAAATTTAAATTGAAGCTTCCGGAACCTTAAAAATGGCGTATGGGCGGAGCCTAAATGACTTTTAGGGCTGGTGCTATCGATACTTAAATACTCGATATAAAATTATCAGCCACATTATTTACATATTTTATTTTGAAAATCAGTATGACAATAATCTATACTAATCTATTAAAGCGGAAGAATTTGTTTGTTTGAACGCGCTAATTATAATGGAATTGATGGATATAATGGATGCTATGGAAATACCTGTCGGATTTGAAAAATCCTTTTTGCGTTTGATAGCCCAATTTCTGAGGAAGGTTAAGGGCTATTTAACATTGTTTGGAAGCCCTAATTAATATACTATCACATGTGAATATATTGCAGTTCCAATATTACATACATAACCTCTTTTTTTTTAAGTCGGCAAAAAATTAGATTGGCAATATCACTAAGAAGAAACTTACTGTTTCAATTTCATCTCTCTCTACCACTCTGAGAGACAAACAGTAGGTGGCAGGTGCGGTAAGTTTTATTTTTATCGACATTCAGTTTAATTGTAAACAATACAATCCCAACACTATACATACAATCAAACTTATTCTCGTGAAATAATCGAAGTTTTTGACGATACCGCATAAATTTACGCGTTTTGAATTAAATAAAGAAGAAGCTGAGCTTTACTTAATCGAAAAAACTCAAAATACTCGCTACAAAAAGAGAAAATAGAAGAATTTATTAGTTACCTATGAAATGAAATTCCTGGGCGTTTTACATTGCTTTTACGATCACAACTCACAATTGAACACTTCACCATTGTTTATTGCTTAAAACAACTGCTGAAACGCATGAAAACAGTGCAAAATAAGTATAAACTTAGAACTGACACACCGGAACAACAACAAACGCCATTTTTAAGGGACAAAAAAGTGGCTTCAGTAGGTAAATTTTATGACGTCATTCGACATTTGCGTGACGCGTTTACGCAATAACATAATCGACCTGTCTCTTTCTAATAATGTAGCTTTCCATAAATAAGAAAGGCTTAGAAATAGTTTAATTTGTTTTATTCGAAAAATACATCATATAACTATAATTGAGTAAAATGCAACATATCCTCTCCTATATACCTAATCTAAGATTTTCTCTATTAAGTACCTACATTGCTGCTACTCCGACAGATCTGACAGTGGCATTCGCAGCCTCACTCTATATTAAACCAATCCCCAGACTTACATAACATAAATTTTCAAACCGCCATTGAAGCCGTAAATAGCTTAGGTGTAGGGAAAACTGAATTCCGAAAGATCCTTCTCAACGGTTACAGCCTCATCCGTTGACGTAGGTACTAGTTGCCAATTCCTAGCATAAGCATAAAATCTAGACTGGCTTGTATTGTGACCTGGGAGTTTAATGCGAGTATTTACACCACTATTCAGTTCATTATGGAAACATTGAGGTACTATTCAATTATTTATCAACGATATCTAATTTCAATGTTAATTAGGTATACTAATTAATATACTGCTAATAACGTAACATATTAATGTGCATGTCAAAATTCAAATTCTGTATTTTACTATTCATCGAGTTTCAGGGGACACACGGCTGATATAAGATATGAGGTATACACCTACAGTACAGGTAATACACCTTAGTAGGTATACACCTACTAAGTCTACTAATGCAATTGTCCAAGATTGAATCATATTGTACCTACTTTAGTGGATAAAGATGATTGAAAGTCTCTCCTAGAGCATAGATAAAGGAAAACGTATCCTTTAAATATTCTTTGCCTCTATTCTGAGCAATTGTCCAATTCCTGTTTGGTACGGTTTGGAACATTACATTTAAGGAGTACAGAAATAGAACGATCAAAATCAGTTTCTTTATAGGTATGCTTTTTTTATTATTATAGACTAACAAATCCATTTAGTAAAAGAATCTTTCTGGTTAAAATACTAAAAACTGTTTCATTACATTCTTACGCATTTTGTAAATAAGAATAATATTATTGTATCTTACTCCCTGCATATGTTACGATAGAATTTCCATGAAAAAAAAATCTTATTACAGTAAAATTAATTTTCAATATTCTTTAATGTATTTATTTCAAAGTTAAAAGTTCAAAAATATTCAATTCAAAGCTCTGTCTACAGACGATATTAAAACGATATTTATTTTATTTGAAAAACAAATATATTTCCAAATTATTTAAAAATAGCAATTAATAAAAACATAAGATTGATTGAACCTTGCTTTAGGCATAATATTCTCGCAGATGATATCGAATCTCGGGAAAAAGTATTATTTACGAATTTACCAAATTTGGTAAATTTATGTTTGGTAAAATTCTTTTGTGAGAAGTAAAACATTTGAATAAGATTTTAAATTAGATTAGAATGGAAAAGTTTTTCTTTTTTTCAAATAAACTTTTGCAAAGTGCTTTCGAATTGACAAGTGAATGCTCTGCCCTTCCTACCGAGAAGGATCGGCAAGAAATTTGGCGAACCAGAAAGAAGAATTTGAATTTATTATCTAGTCATGATAAAATAATATGTTATATCTTATCTTTAAAAGTTAACACAGCATTTAAAAGTTTTTAGGGTTTGTAAAGTTAATAAATATACATAGTTAAAAGTTTAGCTGCCGCGTATTTCTGTTTGAAAGCGCTTATTTAAAAAATGCTTAACGGATTTTTTCGATATTTACGAATACCTAAAAAGAGTGTCTCTCGGAAAGATTATGTAATACTCTTAAAAATAATAAAAATTACCACATTAAAACAATAACATAATTTTTTTAAGTGCATGTTTGATATCTCCATGAGTTTTTTATTTTTATTTTTGAATGCAATTTTTAAGTTAAAATGATTCCTTAGATCAGGTAGTAGAGGTATTTTGTATTTTCTCTATCAATTAATGTATTTCTCTTGACTTTTAAAAATAATATTATTTTGCTCCTGTAAATACAAACAAAAACTTTTAGTTTATCTATCGAGGTTTGGATTTGTATGATGATATATTTTTCAAATTCCTTTGTTACTCAAAAAGGTATTTTACTTAGTTATATTTTTTGTTTGAAGATATATTTAAAAGTTAATGTTTGTTAGTATTTTATAATAAATATAAGGCAAAATGTAAAAAAAATAAGCTTCATTACCTAGACTAACTTGAGTAGGTAAATGTTTCAAAACAAACAGCAATGTTGCACAAATATTACCAACAAGCTCATATATAACGCTGGGGATTTATTTACTTATTTTAGTTTGTGACATTTCATTTTTCACTTTTTCATACTAAATATCATGGAAACTTTGTATCAATATTTGAGCTTTATGACAAATAAGAGCTCTGATCAAATGATACACCCTATGTGTGCTGTTTCTCTGCAAAGCTCATTTTAACGAAAAATAAATAAGTTCCGGCTTTTCACTTCGCAAATATTTATCCCAACACACTCGAATTACATTCGATGAACTTAATAAAAGAATGCAGAAAAAATAGTAAGTAAAGTGAAATATGAACTACAATGTAAATAGAACATCTAGCAAGATACGACAAAAAAAAATCATATTCATTGAAGAAAACCAAGTTCTCATACGTGTACTAGTGATACCGTTTTAGCTCCACTTGAGTATTGAGGCAACAATTTTTTTGTCAACAACAAAAAACAAGGTTGTCAAACCTCACTAGTAATATTATTTTAGAATTTTAGTGTGTGTGTGTGTATATGTTTGTTACTCTTTGACGCCCGGCAGCATAAGATCTCGTACCTAGACCATATACTGGGGAAAATTGCAGGAAATAGAGTCGGAAGGCGGAAGAAGTAATGGCTAAGAAACATAAAGGAATGGACTGACATCGAGACAGTCGCACAACTATTTCGCCTAGCCATGGACAAGAAGAGGTTTAAAAGACTGAGTGCTGATCTTCAGTACTGGAGAGGCACAATAAGAAGAAGAAGTCCACCCGAATGCAACTTTAGCTCGTCCACAGATTGAGCTACATGCCTTAATTTGTATTTGTGTAGAATGTTGAATATCGAATTAAAATTAGAAAAATAATTAAAGTAAGTTATTTTTCAGGGGAGTATATTTTACATACATTAATAGTAGTATACATTAATAGATGAAAAGAGGTCGCTAACTATGGGCCTCATAAGAAAGCTCAGAGTCACTCAGAGAGCGATGGAGAGAGCTATGCTCGGAATTTCTCTACGCGATCAAATCAGAAATGAGGAGATCCCTAGAAGAACCAAAGTCACCGACATTGCTCAACGAATTGCAAAACTGTAGTGGTAATGGGCGGGGCACATAGTCCGAAGAACCGATAGACGTTGGGGTCCCAAGGTGCTAGAATGGCGACCTCGCACCGGAAAACGCAGTGTTGGCAGAACCCCACTAGGTGGACCGACGACATCAAAAGAGTCGCAGGGAGTCGCTGGATACAGGCGGCACAAGACCGTGCCGTGTGAAAGTCCCTACAAGAGACCTATGTCCAGCAGTGGACGTCTATCGGTTGAGGACGACGACGACGACGATATGAAAAGAAATCCAAAAAATATATTTTTTTATATTATTCTATAGTCTTTGTTTAGAAATCATTGCGTAAAGTATAAATTAATTTTTATCGTAAGTAATTTGTCTTCAAGAACGTTTTGTCTTCGTTTTGACGTCAGCATAAGAATTTTTTTAGTATAGGTGTGTACTTACATTTATTTCCAAATCGAAACAATATCTATCTGACACAGATTAAGGTTTTGTGTCACCTATCTAATGATAGCTAGTCGATCGATCTTCATTTTAACAAAACCCTTTTGTTTTAGCGAAATTGCCTATCTATTTAACGTAAATCTTTGAAGTCTTAAAATCACGAAATAATATGTATGAAATTGTTTTGGTTTCCTCAGTATTGTTATGGAAATTCAAAGCATTTATTAATTACGTAGGCTGAGAAATAATTAGTTTTTCCAGAGGATGTCTACAACGAAATACACCCTTATGAAGGGAAAATTTATTTATAATACCTCAAAGTTTTAATACTTACCTTGAGTATTAAAATTTTCAAATATGTATAAGTTTAGAAGAATTTCTGAGAATTTGACACTTTAAGGGCCTGTTTCACTACCTTCTGGTAAGGGTCAGATAGATTATTCATAACTTTTTTCTTTGTCATTTGGCATAAAGTAAGAAAGGAACAAAACTTTCGTTTAGGCTATCTGACACTTATCAAAAGCTGGTGAAACAGGCCCTAAGTGTTACATAAAAAAATACCTTGGAACGTTTAGCTACGTAATTATTATTTCGTGCGCTATGTGCAATAAAAAAATTGTAACATTACGTTTTTATTTATAAAGTAGTTATCTTTACATAAATCTATACATATACATCTATATCTTCTTCTATACATATAATAAAATCGTAGACTTGCCGTATCTGTACATTAAAGATTTTTGCAAAATAATAACTGGGGGATAAGCAATAGAACGTAATTAAGCTATTTTTGAAATTTTTGTCTGTTTGTCTGTTTGTCTGTATGTTTGTGCGTGCATCACGCAAAAACTACTGAATGGATTGAAATGAAACTTGGTATGATTTAAGTTTATACTACGGAGTAACATATAGGATACTTTTTATCCCGAAATTCAGCATGGTTCCCTTGGGAGAGGGGATGAAAGTTAAAATGTGTACTGAGCTGTAATTCATTAACGCGTGGTCCGATTTCATTCATTCTTTTTTTGTTAGAAAGGATATACTTTACAGATTACCGGGTAATCTCAAAAAGGCTGGATCGATTTTGATGGGAGTTTTACTGGCGGATGTTTATATTTTGATCTACCTAAACATCCGCCAGTGAAATTTAACAGTTTTTAGCAACGTATGAGCTCAAAGGAGCTTAGAAAAAACGAAATGATTCCCACGGGATTTTCAAAAACCAATATCCACGCGAACGAAGTCGCGGGTTTCCGCTTGTTTATCTTCAGTGGATCCAACCGACAAGGCATCCGGAACTTTTTCATGACATTGTCAGCTAATGGTGCACTTAGGGTGCACTAATATAAAATGATTGTAAGTGTGAGGTAAAAAGCCTCACTGAAAATATTTTGATAAAAGAAAAAATATAATGTGACGTCAAAACAAAGGAAAAATCACAAAAGGCACGTTTCCAGTTCCCTAGTACATATTAATGGAACATATTAATAATATATATTATCTTACTTTCAAGCAAAAAACTGATGATTTCGGGACGTCAAGATCCATTTAAAGCAATCCAATTTTGCTTTTTATGTGTACCGTACCTATTTGAATGTTTTCGCTTGTCTGAGGCGTTAATTTTAAAAGCTGTGCTTATTTATATTTTACGACAGCTGTCGCCTCCACTTTGGATATGATAAGCTATGTAATTTGTATGGCTGTATCACACGAGTAGTAAATCTACAGAGGGGAAGCTTCCACAAGCGGCCCGCTGTAGGTATACTCACACAAACACACTCACCAACGGTTCACGGACGCCCGCTCGTTCCACTAACCGGTACAGTTGCGCGCAGTGCGTATATGTGTGAGTGTACCGACAGCGGGCCGCTTATAGAAGCTTCCCCTCTGTAGGTACTCTGTGGCTGTATTGTATTTTTTCGAAATAGAATTACGAATATTTTTTGTTTAAGCTTTTAATGATGTATTATAAATAACGAGAGGTGGCTCGCAATACCCGCAAGTCATAAAAGCTATTAGAGCTGAAATAGGTACGTATAGATCGACCAGAATCTCATGAAAAATAGGGAAATTAAATTCCAAGGTTAGCAACACTACGGCTGCCCTAGCGATAAACAAAGTAACTGACATTTTTTGTGAAATTGACTTTTTGCATTAACAAAAGTTTTATGTCGAGTAGTTTTTTACCACAGTTTAATATTTCAAATAAGTTGAACCGTTTACTGAAATTTCAATTCCCCAAACAAAGTAACTGCACTCACTAACCCGGAATATAAATGCAAAAACCAAGTAAACAATAAGCACAACACAAAAACAAAGTAATAGGATGTTGATTACTTTGTTTTTGTATTTAAAATGCAGTTGCTTGATTTTTCGTTTCGTGAAACGATCCCAGGTAAGGTGTTCTGAATGTAATTACTTTGTTTATCACTAGGTCAGCCGAGTTAACCTAGTGTTGCTTACTACAAAATTTAATTTCCCTATTTTTCATGAGATTCTGGTCGATCTATACGTACCTATTTCAGCTCTAATAGCTTTTATGACTTGCGGGTATTGCGAGCCACCTCTCGTTATTTATAACACATCATTAAAAGCTTAAACAAAAAATATTCCTAATTCTATTTCGAAAAAATACAATACAGCCATACAAATTACATAGCTTATCATATGCAAAGTGGAGGCGACAGATCTATACAAGATGCATTTTACAATACTGAAATTCAGACGTGTGTTTGCTAAATAGATCGCATAGATTAAATACTGATAATAATCTAAGGAGTGATTAGGTGAGCGCCGACATTAGTTGATTTCATCGACTATCGCCAGCAGATCAAACACGTCTCATCCAAATCAATAAAAAATTATTGACACAACAAATCTATTCTATACATAATATAATAAAATCGTAGACTTGCCATGTCTGTACATTAAAGATATTTGTAAAATAATAACTGGGGAGTGTTAGGGATAAGTAATGGAACTTAAAAAAGCTATTATTGAAATTTTTGTCCGTTTGTCTGTTTGTCTGTATGTCTATATGTCTATATGTTTGTGCGCGCATCATGCAAAAACTACTGAATGGATTGAAATGAAACTTGGCATGATTTAAGTTCATACTACGGAATAATATATAGGATACTTTTTATCCTAAAATTCAGCACAGTTCCCTTGTGAGAGGCGATGAAAGACAAAATGTGTACTTAGCTGTAATTCATTAACGCGTGGTCCAGTTTCATTCATTATTTTTATGTTAGAGAAGGAAATACTTTAGAGATTGTTTCGTAAAATTTTCAAGGTTTTGTAGTTCAGAAATTGCAGCTATCACAACCCTCGGTATTCCATATAACTTGGAACCCGGATTGTACAGGAACCTTTGAACGTCCGGATTATCATCTGAGGTACATTAAAAGTGTTTGTCAGTCTCCGAAATGATGGACCGATTTTGATGGGACTTTCATTGGGAAAACTTTAGTGATGGGAAAATTAATACTCATCACTGTAGTTACATTTTAATGCGCGACTTTTAATAGTATGAGCTCAAAGAAGAAGCTTAGGAAAAACAAAGAATTCCCGCGGGATTTTTGAAAACCTAAATCCACGCGGACGAAGTCGCAGGCATCCTCTAGTATAACATATTTTTGAATCACCCAGCAAAATTCCAATAACATCAACCGATAAGTATCGTACAATCATGATGAAGAGCACCTTTATCGAACGTTTTATTTCCTCTCAAACGACCACCGATTCTTTGAATACAAACGCTCTTTTGAAGAGGGATCAATCAACTAAATGTGACCGCACGATCGAACCCCTATGGAAAGCAGTAACATATTTTTTTCAAAGAGTAAGTAAATATAGATTACGTTTTAATAATATGTGGTATACGAGTTGGTGGTATTGAAAACAAAAAAAAAACGGAAATGTACTAAGGAGTTTACAAGAGCGAATACACATACAAATACAAATGTGTTTTACGAGTAGGTATACTATTGAGGCGAGAACAGATTATTTAAATTTAAAACCTCTCCTCCTGAGTATAGACACACAATGTGGCCAATTCTGTTGTACACATTCTCTAAATCTAAACTAAAATATTATAAATGGGAAAGTGAGTTTGTTTGTATGTTTGTTCCGCTTTCACGCCGCAACTACTGAACCGATTTGGCTGAATTAAAATGAAAAAAAATTAATTTTGAATGGAGATAGCTTATGCCCCGACTTAAAACATAGGCATACTTTTTATCCCGGAAAAGTATTCCTGTGGGACTAAAATAGATATAGACTTCCAAAAACGCGATAGATGGCGTTGACTGTTCTTAGGTAAATCACACTCACATAGCACATTATTACAATAGTTGCATGCATCTGTATGCGTATGCACTTTTTATCCCGAAAAATCAAAGAGTTCCCACGGGATTTTCAAAAAACCGAAATCTATAGCTACAGCTATAGGTAGATTACTATAGCAAACTTCCTTGAAAGTAGGTATAAAGGTTGGAAAAGGGAGCAGGAACGGGAACCGGAAATCCACGCTTCCCTCGGGATTTGTGCAAAACCGAAATTCACGCGGGCGAAGCCGCGGGCATTTTCTAGTCTAAACTAAAATGACAGGTCTAAATCGATTGCTATCTCTTTCACAATGCTCCCTGCAGAAAAGGATAGCACTATTTTTAAACCTGTCAATTTAGTTTAAGTTTAGAGATTGTGTACAACAGAATTAGCCACAATGACTTCAGAGCAAAATGAACCCAAATATTCTTATTTTAAAGTCGTAATTCAATAGTTCGTATATTTATTTTATAACATTTCTGCTCGGGGCGCTGGCTGTTTTCGAATGCTGAATGTATTGGCGAACTCAAAACTTAATATAAGTTACTTTAGGTCCATTTTACTCTGAAGTCATTGTGATCCGATCTATAGTTACATACTATAAAGTTTTGGAGCTATGCAAAGTGAGACTAAGTATATTGTTAGCGCGCTTTTATCATAGAACTGAATTAGCACGTCTTTCCATCAATTGTGATCGATGTCAAGCTCTAACTTGGCATCATCATTGAATAACAAGTTAAATTAAAATTAAAAAAAAAAACCCCAACCTTTGCCATTTTGTGGAGGCGGCCATCTTGGACGTAGATTTTCATCAAATATAGCTAAGAACACTCCTGACAAATTGTGTCCGTCTGAACCGCGGGCCCTACCTCATAAAATCAAATGAAACCTTATCTATAATTTAGTAGTTTTTTAGTAGTATTTGGTAGTTAAGATAAAATATTTAGTAGTTCAATATAACCAAAATTAAATGAAAAATAAAGTGCGCCGCCAACCTGACGTCAGGTTGGCGGGAGGAATTTTAACGGCGTACAATACTTTGAAAATATATATGTCAAATTTTAGTAGTCTTTTGGTAGTTTAATAAAATTACGTTAAATCTTATTCACGCCTTTGTTTATAGACTAAAAAATATATTTTCTTTTTCTTCATCGGAAACGCCTGTGGAAATTATCATAGCAATCTTTCAGTAGAACTAATCTATACTAATAAATAAAATTGAAGTGTCTGTCTGTAATTTCGAAATAACTACCACATATTAAGCTCATATGGTTATTTATACGATACCATAACCGAATCACACGTTTTTAAAATTTTTGTCTGTCTGTCTGTCTGTTTGAACGGGCTAATCTTCGGAACGGCTGAACCAATTTTGACGGGACTTTCACAGACAAGTAGAGGATTAACCAAGGAGTAACATAGGCTACTTTTTTAACCGACTTTCAAAAAAGGAGTTGTGTTGAAATCGGTAAGTACCTATGTTAAAAAACGCCCTGATAGGTATTTTCGCTGCGCGCGACGGCCGACGACGCGACGCTCGCGCTGCACGGAACTCCCCGCGCCGCGCGCCCCTGCGCCCTGAGCCCGCCGCGTACGCGGTACCGCGGTACGCCGCCGCGCGGCGGGGGGCGGGTGGACCAGAAATCTACTTATCCCTCAGGATCCCACGCGGGCGAAGCCGCGGGCAAAAGCTAGTTATCAATAATTGTACTTGTTACATAATAGATGCTAATAAAATTATATTAAAATAGAATTAATCACACTAATATTACAAAGGCGAAAGTATGTGTATGTTTGTTACACTTTAACGCCGCAACTTCTGACATACCGATTTGGCTGAAATAATTTTGTATGGAGATAGATTATGCCCTGACTTAAGAGGCCAGCAGAGGATGGATTGCCCATACAACGTAATACCAAAATAATTTGTAATTTGAGAATATTTCCACCATAATATTATGCGATTATTGGATTCAAATTGTATTTATCTAGGTTCCTGGTTCTGATAATATGTTTCCAAAACATCTTCCTAAAATGAAATGTAAGCGAACTGCGTTTTGCACATTTTTACTACATAAACGGCATATCTTCTCTTTATTTGTTTCATATTCAAATCAACGATATCTTACCTAATAATTGATCAGGAACATAGCTTCTAATGTCAAGTTACAAAATACCTAAAACCCCAACACGGGGTTATGGTACAACTCGACCGCAATAAAATTGACCGAATGGTCGAGTTGTCCACATTCAATTTTATTAATATTTTTTGATGGTCAACTCGACCGCACGTACAAAGTACAGTCATTTACAGTTAGAGAGGTTGGGTTGAGGTATAAAAAGTACAGTACAGATATAAAAAGAAATAGATAGCAAATCTCATTCTCGTTTAGAGACGTTAATCTCTTGTCTTCAGGAGAAGAATATTCAGGAACGCCGTATTACCCAACGTGTTTTTAACCCCCGACGCAAAAACGACGGGGTGTTATAAGTTTGACTTATCTGTGTGTGTGTGTGTGTGTGTGTGTGTGTGTGTGTGTGTGTGTGTGTGTGTGTATATGTGTGTATATGTGTGTGTCTGTCTGTGTTTAATGCGGTTTTTTTTTGTTTGAAAGGTGAATTTGTCGAGAGTGTTGTTAGCTATGTTTGATGAAAATCGGTCCAAGATGGCCGCCACCACAAAATGGCGGATAACATATTTTTTCACAACCCCCTCAATATGGGTATCAAATGAAAGGGCTTGACTAGCAGAATAGCACTATACAAATTCAAGATGGCCGCTACCACAAAATCGCGAATGTCGGGGGGTTTTTTTAATTTATACTTGTTTCATACATAAAATGTAGCCTATGTCACCCGGACCATAACAAAGAATAAATTGACACCTCATTCATCAAAATTGGCCAAGTAGTTTAGGCGCTACGGGGGTACACACAGAATCTCATACAAAAATCGTCCACAAACATACATACATACATACATAGACTGCTAAATTCATAACCCTTCCTTTTGGCTTTGAAGCAGTCGGGTAAAAAAATAATAAAGGCGGGAAACCTAATGGGATACTTAATTTAATTACAAAGTTAATATTTTAGATGTGCAATTTGATATTGCACATCTAAAATACTAAACGTATAATCTATACTAATCTATATCTATACTAATAAATAAAATTGAAGTGTCTGTCTGTAATTTCGAAATAACTACCACATATTAAGCTCATATGGTTATTTGAACGATACCATAACCGAATCACACGTTTTTAAAATTTCTGTCTGTCTGTCTGTTTGAACGGGCTAATCTTCGGAACGGCTGAACCGATTTTGACGGGACGTTCACAGACAAGTAGAGGATTAACCAAGGAGTAACATAGGCTACTTTTTTAACCGACTTTCAAAAAAAGGAGTTGCGTTGAAATCGGTAAGTACCTATGTAAATGTTAAAAAACGCCCTGATAGGTATTTTCGCTGCGCGCGACGGCCGACACTCGCGCTGCACGGAACTCCCCGCGCCGCGCCGCGCGCCCCTGCACCCTGCGCTGCCGTACGCGGTACCGCGGTACGCCGCCGCGCGGCGGGGAGCGGGTGGACCAGAAATCTACTTATCCCTCAGGAATTGTGAAAAACCGAAATTCACGCGGGCGAAGCCGCGGGCAAAAGCTAGTACTTAAATAAGTATACTGACTTGCACAATAAAATAGGCCTCACTTAGGGTCCGAGCGAGCGAAGCGAGCTTGGGACTTGCGGCACTCAGACTCGGATAGGTAATAGATAGAGAAAAGGGGATGGCGATGGATCCCTTTCGTTGTTATTTATTTTTATACCACCCAGAAAAAGGGCTCCGTCACCTGCATTTGGTAACATCTATTTAGCGATTTACTATTATTACGACCACTCTGGTGCAGTGGTGAGCGCTGTGGTCTTTTAAGTGGGAGGTCTCAGGTCCCTAAATTCTCAGGTGCCAGCCCGGAAATTGGCAGTAATTTTTTTTTGGTACAGGAATGGCAATTTTTATACACAAGTATGCACTATAGGAGATATTATAGCGCACAAGTGCACAATATGTGTATATGTACATAGGTCACACCGCAAGAGATTATATTGCTCAAGTGTGCACTAAGGGAGATTTTATAGTGCACACGTGTGCACTGTAGGATATATTACAGTGCACAAATGTGCACTATGGGAGGTATTATATTGCACAACTGTCCACTATACTATCTCCTGCGTAGTGCTCTGCGTATGCGCACACACTTGTGCACTATAATATCTTCTGCGTAGTTGGCCCTGCCACTATTGAGATTGGCCGCCGTGGCCGACATTCGGAGCGCTGTGGTCGTAAAGTGGGAGGTCCCGGGTTTGATTCCTGGCAGAGGCAATTTGGGATTTTATAATTTCTAAATTGTCTCTGGTCTGGTGGAAGGAAGCCTTCCACCAGACCAGAGACAATTTATTAGCCGTGACTGGTTACCACCATACCGGCAAAAGCCGTGCCATCAAGCGATTTAGCATTCCGGTACGATGCCGTGTAGAAACCAATCAGGGGTAGATATGCATACCTCTTCCAAGTTAGCCCGCTTCCATCTTAGACTGCATCATTATTACCATCAGGTGAGATTTACAGACTACAGTCAAGGGCTAATTTGTAGTTGAACAAAAAATTTGAGTGTAGGTAAGTATTTTAGGTGCTACTTTCGGAATATTTTGTTACAGTAATAGGTGTACGATTAAATACTACCCAAACCTAATAACGTCATTATTTGTAAGTTCTATGTTTTTTTGCTTTAAATATGTCTAAAAATATAATATTAATTCTATTTTAATATAATTTTATTAGCATCTATTATGTAACAAGTACAATTATTGATAATTAGTTCTGCTGAAAGATTGCTATGATAATTTCCACAGGCGTTTCCGATGAAGAAAAAGAAAATATATTTTTTAGTCTATAAACAAAGGCGTGAATAAGATTTAACGTAATTTTATTAAACTACCAAAAGACTACTAAAATTTGACATATATATTTTCAAAGTATTGTACGCCGTTAAAATTCCACCCGCCAACCTGACGTCAGGTTGGCGGCGCACTTTATTTTTCATTTAATTTTGGTTATATTGAACTACTAAATATTTTATCTTAACTACCAAATACTACTAAAAAACTACTAAATTATAGATAAGGTTTCATTTGATTTTATGAGGTAGCGCCCGCGGTTCAGACGGACACTGACAAATTCACCTTTCAAACAAAAAAATCGCATTAAATCGGTTCACCCGTTTGAGCGCTACGATGGAACAGACAGACACACACACACACACAGATACGTCAAACTTATAACAACCCGTCGTTTTTGCGTCGGGGGTTAAAAACAAAATAAACTGCGTGGCTATCTGCACCTACCTGTAACTTAATAATTTTAATAAGTAAAAAAAATGGCTCTCCATTTCCGTTTCTTTTACATCGTCATATCGCCTAATGTAATAAGATCGATCTTTCAACAAAACCCTTTTGTTTTTGGCGAATTAACCGCACTCCGTCGCTTTATACTAGCCGCGTACTTTGAAGGCTTTCAATAAGGAAGGTAATAAGTGAACGAAAACAGGTTGATGTAGCTATTCAGTAAGATTATGATGAAAATAACTTAAAATATCGATTAATGTAGATTGTAGGTATCTAACGTTTTTCTTTATATTATAAGCTTCTTTGTATGAAGAATCTGCCCCGGTCCTGAAACGTATTTAGAATCGTCTGATAAGTCTTGTACTTAGACCAAAAAATATTTTAGCGGTTTACGGTTTTATAAGTGGTTTGTTTTGACGTTTTTAAACTTTTGTCTATCTGGGCTTATCTTCAGAAAGGCTGAATCGACGACGAAACGAAACAAAGCAGGTAGAGGGCTATATAAAGAGTGATGAAGATCAATAATATTTAGGGTTCCTGTATATAAAACAAAAACTGTTGATATTAGGCATAATCTACGCGAGCATTAGCTAATAAATATTAAGTCAAGCTATATTACTATTAATTAAGGTTAGTTATAGTAACTGCTGTTATGTCTTCAAAGCTTGATAGATAATATACTAAAATAATATTTGTCATCAAATATAATATAAGTCAGAACTAAACCCAAAATACCAGTTTTACTAAATCGATACATTCCAAGACTTCAACTATTTAAATTATGAGTGGGCTTCAAATTGAATTTGGTACGTGAGGTCTACGCCAGAAGTTGTGGTGGCTTAGCCATTTATGTTCGGACAACGGTATGCCATTTGCTAGTTTCATATTATCAAGAGGCCTAAAATATTATAATGTGCCTGAGACTTTAATGATGACTCTGCAGGGACAGTCATCTCGTGACTTGCAGATGAAAAAAAGACTTGACGTTGAGATGTTTGCTCTGGTCAAGAACTGTATCATTGCTTTTACCTAATTAGATACGACAACAATATTTGAGAAATCTGCGTATTTTTAAATAGTCCCAACAATGAATTGAGCCCGACTGACACTGGAGAAAAAAAGTTTGGCTTTAATGTCATGATTCAGTCTAAAAGCTCATTTTTATTTTATGAAATAAAAAAATTACTAAAAAATAAAAAACATTTTCACAAAAGAACAAATCAAACATTCGGTCGTTTGATATCGTAGTGTGCTTGCAGCAGCAAATATCGCCAACAAAAAAAAATAACATTCGAATACGAAAAAATTTTGTTTGAAAAAAAAAAGCAATAAAATATATTCTACGTAGAGAAATAGGTCGACGAAACCTCAATAGCTGATCGGGTGAAGGATGGGTTAAAATTTATCAATAAACCGTCAAGTGTAGGGTATTTTAATAAAATTATAACAAAATTACAACGTCTTAGTTCAAAGAGTAACAAGTATAAATTAAAAATTTAAAAACCCCCGACATTCGCTATTTTGTGGCGGCGGCCATCTTGGATTTGCATAGTGCAGTTCTACTAGTCAAGCCCTTTCATTTGATATTGATACCCATATTAAGGGAGTTGTGAAAAAATATGTAATCCGCTATTTTGCACGGCGGCCATCTTGGATCGAATTTCATCAAACATAGCTAACACTCTCGATTAATTCACCTTTCAAACAAAACAAAAACCGCCTTCAAATCGGTTCACCCATTTGAGTGCTACAGGGGAAACACACACACTCACACACACAGACACGTCAAATTTATAACACCCCGTCGTTTTTGCGTCGAGGGTTAAAAACTAAAATAAGTAAACTGGATAGCTTGGTCACGCCAAAAGACGTGTTAGATGAGGTACGAGTATACAGAGAATTCTTTGACCAATGACCAAAGAGAGAAAAGTCCAACCCGACTTGTAAAGAATTCCTTATTTTCCACGGGATTTAAAACAAGAAAAGTGATCACTCAAAGAGAGAAAAGCGCCACGAGTGACGCGATATTTTCCAACTTAATTTAACTTACAAGGTAATAAGGACACTAAGAAAGTGCACTAAAAATTTAATCTAAAAACTTGCACCATTTACCAAGAGCGACGGACGTTAAGCAACTGGCAAGATTACATTTCTTGATTTCTCAATTTCTCGAAACCTTGTTGTCGTCGAGTTTATAAATTTGCATTTTCTTCTAGCTACTTGCAAAAAAAAAGTAAAAAGAAAGAAAGAACTGTTAGTTGATTGACGCTCTGTATAAAAAATTATAATACATTGCTGTTGCTGCTTAGAACAAAAGAACACAAAAATACAGCGCTGAAATCAATGAAAAGACAAGTATAAATTAAAAATTTAAAAAACCCCCGACATTGCCATTTTGTGACAGCGGTCATCTTGGATTTGCAATAGTGCTATTCTACTAGTCAAGCCCTTTCTTTTGATACCCATATTAAGGGAGTTGTGAAAAAATATATAATTCGCCATTTTGTAGCGGCGACCATCTTGGACCGATTTTCTTCAAACATAGCTAACACTCTCGACTAATTCACCTTTCAAACAAAAAAACCACATTCAAATCGGTCCACCCGTTTGAGCGCCACACACACACACACAGGACACGTCAAACTTATAACACCCCGTCGTTTTTGCGTCGGGGGTTAAAAATCAGAGTTTAAGATAAAAAGATTAACTATTCAAACTCAATCGAGAATCGAAAAGAGGACTACTGTTCCCAAAATTGCAAAGCAGTAAAACAAGAGTCAGACATCTTAGTTGTCCACAAATAATGCGGACAACTTAGGTACTTACTTACCTACTTGTTGAATATTTTATGTCGTAAGTACTGCCTACCAAATAAACGTTTCCTTGCGAAGTTAGTAAAACGGAAATCAAAATAGATTTTAAATTATGCTCGGATTGAGTTACATTTACACGAAAAAGCACTTAATACATTAAATATGGACACCGACCGTCGAGAGATGAAATTGTCGGTTCATAATGTACTAGGCGGAGCTTTAATAGCTGCTGGACAAAACAATACACATCCAACAACAGCATCAGATGAGTGATATAATACTAATCATCATCATGATCAACCCATTACCGGCTCACTACAGAGCACGGGTCTCCTCTCAGAGTGAGAAGGGTTTCGGCCATAGTCTACCACGCTGGCCAAGCGGATTGGCAGACTTCACACACCTTTGAGAACGTTATGGAGAACTCTCAGACATGCAGGTTTCCTCACGATGTTTTCCTTCACCGTTAAAGCAAGTGATATTTAAATACTTGAAACGCACATAACTCCGAAAAGTTAGAGGTGCGTGCCCGGGATCGAACCCACGACCTCCAATTAGAAGTTTTTTGTATAATACTATAATACTTATATATTAAGCTAAAGTAACACTTTTCTTTAATTACGTGTTCACGTCTAAATCACGGAACTAATTGCGACAAAATTTAGCAAGAACCTTAGAATAAATAGGTAAAGAAAGGCAGTCGTCGACGCGGCGATAAGCCGTTTTTAGCAAGCCTAAACAACTCGGTACGTCTATCGTCGCGTCAGTGCTCAAGGTACTCATGCGCTTGTGTGCGTGTCGGCAAATGTAATTACAGGGCACACATGGGTTGGTTTATAGCTTACGTTTCGAGCGGAAATTTGTTAGAAACTTACCTTCTAAGCGTAATAGTTCGATGGCAAGAACATAGTATTCTACCTCCTGAGGATGGAAATATGGTACTTTTTATCAAAGCGCTCCTACGAGATTTTTAAACAAGGTCTTACAGATCAAGTAAAGGAATAATTCCGAAAAATAAAAAAAGTTGAAAATTAAGGTAAATTTTGGTACTTACAAGTTTTTCAAAAATTCAAATTTGCCCATATCTTTTTATTGTTTGGACTCAGGACCTTAATTTTTATATACCTAATAGGGACCATAGACCTTAGTAGGTATCTGGTATAAATTTTAACTTGCTAGGTCCACCCGTTCCTGAGAAAATCGGTGGTGACACACGGACAGACGGACAAGAAAGTGATCTTATAAGGGTTCCTTTTTTTTAGCTTTTGAGGTACGGAACCCTAAAAACGTAAATCCATGCTCAAATTGATGCGGCTATCAGCTAGTAAGTTTTTAAAAACTAAACGATGTCGAGTTCTCCATAAAAAGCTAGCAGCCCTAGCATTTATTTTTACCCGACTATTGCAAAGCCAAAAGGAAGGGTTATGATTTTAGCAGTCTATGTATGTTTGTGGGAGACTTTTGTATGAGGTTCTGGGTGTTACACCGTAGCGCCTAAACGACTGGGCCTAAATTATTAATTAAATTACTGAGCGTAGTCTTCTTTTAGTTTACAAACTTTATCTCTTGTCACTAATATTTCGTTATTGTGATCATTAACAGAGTTCAGAAAGCAATTAACCTATCGGATAATATGTTAATACGCCACAATGTTAATTAACATGTTTATAATTAGTATTAATACCTAATATTATACAATCCCTCGGTAAATAGAATAGTTCAAATGCATCTAGAGCTGAGACTATGCTCGTAGCGTCCCGTGCGTTGCACCTGAAATGCAATCTTACTGAACAAGTATTGGATAGAAGAAGAAGGAAGAAAGTAACGCTACTTTGCGGAAGACAAATCTTTATTGTACAACGGACGTAGGTTGTGCAGCATGCGCTATGCACCGCCCGCCCGCCGCCCGTTGTGAGACATGCAGGAACAAGTAATAAGTATATAAATTAAAAATTTAAAAAACCCCCGACATTCGCCAGTTTGTGGCAGCGGCCATCTTGGATTTGCAATAGTGTTATTCTACTAGTCAAGCACTTTCATTTGATACCCATGTTAAGGGACTAGTGAAAAAATATGTAATCGGCCATTTTGTAGCGGCGGCCATCTTGGGCCGATTTTCATCAAACATAGCTAACAACACTCTCGACTAATTCACCTTTCAAACAAAAAAAAACCGCATTCAAATCGGTCCACCCGTTTGAGCGCCACAGGGTAACAGACAGACACACACACACACACATGCACACACACACACACACACAGAGACACGTCAAACTTATAACACCCCGTCGTTTTGCGTCGGGTGTTAAAAATAACCAACCAAGTAAACAATGCCACGCCACGCAACACTACACAAATCCTCCAATATACTCGTAAGCTCAACGCACGTTTCAATCCATTATCAGGAGATATCGAGTGCAAGCAAAGTCACGATTGAAAAGTCTTTGCAATCGTGTATTGTGGACTACCTGAAACAAGTATCAACTTACGTGACAATATTTTCCTGTTACGATAATTTGTTTTTACCCGACTACGGCAAAGCCAAAAGGAAGGTTATGATTTTAGCAGTCTGTGTATGTATGTATGTATGTATGTATGTATGTGGCCAATTTTTGTATGCGATTCTGTGTGTACCACCGTAGCGCCTAATCTACTGGACCGATTTTGATGAATGAGGTGTCTATTGCTTCGTTTTAATAGTCCGGGTGACATAGGCTACATTTTATTTACGAAAAACATCGAAAAGTGACGTTCACACGGCTTTCTAGATTTAGAATTAGTTTCAGTAATCACATAACGGATGGCGCCACTAGTTACTTGTCCCACGCTTTTGCACATTAAATTATTATTAAATTATTAAGCGTAGTCGGGTTTTAGTTTACGAACTTTAAACTTGTTATAGAAATCTAATCACGATATTTGCTCGTGATGACAGATTTTCCTCAACTTAAGTTATATTTCTTTTCTATTCTCTTTCTTATCTTTTAGTAATTTACTCCTCTCTTCTATAAGATATTTTGCCTCATACCCCAATCTGTCTATATGATTTGTTTGAGTGTTTAGTACTTTATTTAACTCTACCAATGCCTTCTCAATGCAATCATAATTTTCTTGAACTGATTGTGCCTCACATACACTTTGTAGTGTTTCCTGAAGAGTTTCCAATATGTAACTTGGCAAAGGAATCTGAATATGTTTTGTCTTGTTATGCATATGTTTCCTTGATTTTTTTGGCATTGTGGAATATATTTTTCCTCGCAGTAAGCGGTGGTTAGTGTTAAAGTTGAAGTTATTTATTACATCTACATCCTTGAATATTTTTGGTTTATTTGTAAGTATAAAATCAATTTCATTTTTGTACTTTCCATCAGGGGATATCCATGTCCACTTTTTGGCTTTTCTTTTTTTAAAAAATGTGTTCATTATTGAAAAGTTATTTTGCAATGCGAAATTTAATAAGCGTTGTCCATTGTCATTAAGTTTCCCTGTACTGTATCTTCCTATAGCTGGGTTTTTGTTGCAATTACTTTCACCAATCTGACCATTGAAATCGCCCATTATGATGAGATTTTTGTTTGCTCTTTCTATTGTTTTGTTGAGATTGTAGTAGAACTGATCTTTGACTGTTTTTGCAGCTACTTCAGTTGGTGCATAGACTTGAATAATTGACCATGGGTCACTTAGGTTTCCTAATTTTATGGTAAGGAGTGCAATTCTTTCATTTACCCCTATAAATTCCACAATTTTGTTGCGTAATGATTTTTTTATTATAAACCCCACTCCATGTAGGCCTTGGGTTTCACCAATATGGAAAAAGAGATAATCTTCGTGCTCCTCAATCTTTTCACCGAGTCTCCTAACCTCGCTAAGCCCAATGATATCCCATTTAATTGATTTCACTGCCTCTTCTAGCTCAATTAATGTTTCATCTTTTCTAAGTGTTCTGGTATTTAGTGTTGCTTTGTATATATTATTATACCTGTTTGTCTTTGTGTTTTGCTGTGTTGACCCTGGGGGGTGATAGTCTAATTTCCCGTGGTGACTAGCCTGCTTGGGAAATATCTGTATTTTTCTATTATATATTTTATGTTTTGGTTCTACGTTATATGTTTTAGGCCAGTTACCAGTGTCACACCTGTCCTATATTTGTAGGTAGGTATTTTTCTCTGACATAGAGTATGCACGAGCTTTCATGTATGAAAAAGCATCCACTTTGTTTAATTTATTGTTATGTCTCGATGTACTCTCAGCAGAGTCTGTGGATGGAGGTGTTTTTGACGGTGAGCGTTTCCTCTTGTCAGCCCATTTTGACTCTTTCACTATAATTTTGTCATACTTAATGTAGGCAAGATTTCCCTTTTCTCTTTCTTCCCTACATTTCTTTTGTAATTCTTTCCTTTTTAGTAAAACGTCTCTGGGATAATCATCTGACAAATACAAATTATTATTCAGTTTTTTCTTGTTTTTCATTATTTCCGCTTTTTTCCAAAATGACGAAAAGGATATACGTATCGGTCTACATTTTTTTCTCATCCCTCTTTCCGATTCTATATACGTCACAAATATCCGATCTTTCAACATGTACTCCAGTTTGTTGGAGTTGTTCCACTATTTCCATATATACCATATCTATATTGCCTTTATAGACTACAACAAAGCTTTTGACTCTATAAAACACAGCAATATATGGAAAGCCCTATTAGACCAAGGTATTGCCAAAAAATACATACGAATCATAAAAGAAATGTACAGAAACAGTACGGCTAAAATACAACTTGAGCAGCCGGGAAGAGAGTTTAGGATACTAAAAGGTGTAAAACAAGGAGACCCATTATCATCAAAGCTTTTCTCGGCTGTACTCGAAAATATATTCAGAAACCTTATTTGGGACAATTATGGTTTAAACATAAATGGCGAGAAACTGAATCACTTAAGATTTGCAGATGACCTGATCCTATTATCAAATAATGCACAATCGCTCCAGGTTATGATACAACAATTAGACACAGAAAGCGAAAAAGTTGGATTATCAATGAACCAAGACAAAACCAAAATTATGACCAACTCCCAAAAAGAAACTATCACGCTAAGATCAAATATACTAGAATATGTAGACGAATACATATACCTCGGACAAACAGTATCACCAACAGAGCAAACATCGAAAGAGGTAGATAGAAGAATATGTAATACCTGGAAAAAATACTGGGCTTTAAAGGAAATCATGAAAAATAAAGATATTCCCATGTCAGAAAAAGCCAAAGTATTCAACATATGCATCCTCCCATGTCTCACGTATGGTTGCCAGACGTGGGGTTTAACTGATAAAAACCTTAAAAAACTAAAAATTTGTCAAAATAGTATAGAGAGAAGTATGCTTCAAATTAAAAGAAAAGATAAAGTGAGACTCTCTAATATTAGATACAGGACAAAAGTAAGGGATATATCAGTCACCATTAAAAAACTGAAGTGGAAATGGACAGGGCATTTTATGAGAGATAAGAGAAATAAGTGGACAAAATTGGTTACAGAATGGTACCCAAGAACGGGAAAAAGGAAAAGAGGTCGCCCTTGCCAGAGATGGGAGGATGACATACGAGAAACGGCAGGGAATATATGGCAAAGAAAAGCCAAAGATAGATATTTATGGAGAACCCTGGAGGAGGCCTATGCCCATGGGCAAACTGATTAGAAAAGGGAAAAAAGAAGAACAAAAGGAAACAACATTATACCAGTGTCAAAATTATTTATTTCTTTATGTAAATATTAGTTTTTTGTAACAATGTATAATTCAGTTAATAAAGGCTTATATTATTATTATTATTATAAGTTAGGTATATTTAACAAGGGTAGGCTATATTTCAAGCGAATAGATTAAGGTTATGGTTAAGGTACTTGTGAAACATATTTGGTGCTTATTTTGGGTGCTAAACAATTGATACAAATTGACCCTTAAAAAGTTACACAAGAACTCCTACACACATTGAATAGATAATGATAGTTATATTTAGTTTATATTTACTAAGTCCGGTTTAATTAAACGTCAAGTCGGTCAACTGGGCGATAAGTAAACTTTGACCTGCAAGTTAGTGGCTATGTATCGATTTTATTGGCCCTGATGCTTATAAATTAAAATACGACTAGGGCTTCGGCGGCTTTTCGATATCAAAAGGAGCTTAATTATCAATATCTATACTAATAAATAAAATTGAAGTGTCTGTCTGTAATATCGAAATAACTACCTCATATTAAGCTCATATGGTTATTTGAACGATACCATAACCGAATCACACATTTTTAAAATTTTTGTCTGTCTGTCTGTCTGTCTGTCTGTCTGTTTGAACGGGCTAATCTTCGGAACGGCTGAACCGATTTTGACGGGACTTTCACATACAAGTAGAGAATTAACCAGGGAGTAACATAGGCTACTTCTTTAACCGACTTTCAAAAAAGGAGGAGTTGTGTTTTTCTACCTATGTACACAGATATCTCCGAGATTTATGAACCGATTTGCGTAATTTTTTTTTTAATCGATAGATAAACATTGCGACACTGTCCTACAAAAAACTTGGATTCCAACTCTTCAATCCTGATGCTGTAGGGGAACTGATCCCCAAAACTAATCTGTCGGTTATTTAAATTGATATTGGGGGTACCAATTAAAGACTTTATCGTTGAATGAACTCGAGTAGGTACATATTCAACTCCTCAACCCTGATGCTGTAAGGAATTGCATTCCGAAATCGTGGGGATCCGACGGAATTTTTCCGTTTTGGTGACGGGTTACTACAGATTACTTTTTGTTCTGGAAAATCAAAAGTTCCCACGGGATTTTTAAAAACCTAAATCCACACGGGCGAAGCCGTGGGCATAATCTAGTCTATAATATTATTGATGTTACCATAATATTATAAAAAGGAATTCTAAAAAAATATGTCAGAACAAAAATAATTTATATACTCGCAATTCTACCATACTTCCTTTTTACTTTCTAGATATGGTGTTCTAATTCAACTTTAATCGCGTGATGTGCAACCCTTGGCCATTTGGTGTTCAAAGACGAGTTACGAGAGAAAACCTTATAGGTATGTTAAATAGGTGTGGGCTTATCGACCTACTAAGCCTTCTTGACCGTTCATATAATGTAAGTGCACTTAGCCGGGGCTTGCTTTATGTTATGAAGAAAACACCGAATATACACAGCAGCAGCAGCTGCTGCCCGTGCGTATATTGGAAAACCATGTTACATTAACCCCGAGCGACTGCCTACTATGCCTCATCGTGAGGGAAATCTAATAAAAACGGGGAAATAATATAACCTAGATGTATCGTTTAATGATATTTTCAATGTTAATTTATTGAGTTGGGATCAATAAAATTTTTTTTTACTTTGTCAAATTGTGCATACTTTTGTCGATTTATTTACTTGTGCGCTCATTTCATTTAAACCACTGAAGTGATTCAGTCAGACTTTTAAAGTTCAACACAGGCTTATATACCGTGAAAGTTTGATCAAAATTTGTCAAGTCCAACCCGGTGCACAGATTTATACGTATGCGGATCTGTGGGCAAATGAAAGTACCTTGAGTGAGGTTGCAAAGAAATAAAATCTATACCCGTATTACTGATTCCCCGGAATTCTGACAGCTGTCATTGTCATTTACAGATGAGTTATTTGTATGGAGAAAAGGGTTAACATCTACGAAGTACGATTTTACCCCAAACTACTTTAATTCCCTGTCATCATAAAAAGCCATATGCCGCGTAATAATATTACTCGTTTCGCCTTAAAATAGAAAACACCAAGAGTGGAAACTAGAAAGTGCACACTGACAGCAACAGAAAACAAAAGAAGCATATTGAAAAAAAATATTCAAAAATGGATGTCGAATGACATTATCACCATGAAGTGTCTGTCAGGCATTTGTCATATCTACGTAGATGCGGCAGTTGATTTGTATTTGCATAAGTTTTGAATTTTTCATCTTTTTTGTGGGAATTGTTTTATCTCTGGTAACATTACGAAACGTCAGAATTCCAGGGAATTAGTAATACGGGTATAAGCTTCATAAGATCCGCAAAACTGGGCGATATCATGTAAAATGTATTACGGAAAAATATTTTCTTATCGAATCAGTATCATGTTTATAAGCATCGCGTAAATCTTGCGAGTGACACATTTATTGCTATCAATGTCACAGGTAATCGATCCTCTATTGGACCGGAATGGAACGGAACATGATGGGTCGAATCAATAAGTTTGAGCACGTCAATTATGTTTTCATAGAGGAATCATCCCATCACGTCTGGCTCTAATACATTGCTTGTTATGCGTTCAACAGGTATGTGCGGTATATAGCTTTATCACCAGAGGCCTTATGCTGACTTTTTACATAGTGGCAACGATGTTCGAAATTCAAGTATCGACACACCATGACTTCAGAGCAAAATGAACCCAAAGACTCTTATTTTAAAGTCGTAATTCAATAGTTCGAATATTTATTTTACAACATTTCTACTGGGGCCGCTGGCTGTGTTGGCGATGTATTGGCGAACTCAAACCTAAATATAGGACGTTTTAGGTCCATTTTACTCTGGAGTCATTGTGATTCAATCAATAGTATACTATAAAGTTTTGGAGCTCTGCAAAGTGAGACTAAGCATACTGATCACGAAATAATTTACAGTAATAATAATAATATTATCTACAACTAGGTTTTGCTCCCGGCTTCGCCCACATGAATTTCGATTTTACACAAATCCCGAGGGAATCGTGAATTTCCCTTTCCCGTTCCCGCTCCCTTTTCCAACCTTTATACCTACCTACTTACATGAAAGTTTTGCTATAATAATCTACTTATAGATGTAGCTCTAGATTGCTAAAGCTTTCGGTTTATCCAAATTCCCAAGGGAACTATTCATTTTTCCAGGATAAAAAGTAGCCTATGTGTTATTCCAGGTTATAAGCTATGTATATGGCTTAAACAGCCTAATCGGTTCAGTAGTAGTTCATAATTTCTAAATTGTCTCTGGTCTGGTCTGGTGGGAGGCTTTAGCCGTATCTGGTTACCACCCTACCAGCAAAGCCGTGCCGCCAAGCGATTTAGCGTTCCGGTACAATGCCGTGTAGAAACCGAATAGGGGTATGCATATTGCATATCTCTTCCAAGTTAGCCCGCTTCCACTTTAGACTGCATCATCACTTACCATCAGGTGAGATTGCAGACAAGGGCTAACTTGTAATTGAATAGAAAAAACTTAATGTTATTGTTTTGTATACCTAGAAACAGATAATAAGTAAAGTAGTATAAAAATATAAGTAGGTACACACTTAAATGATAAAGCTTTATGAAATGATACGTAGGCAGAGAAAAGCTTAGCGATAAATAGAAAATGTCACAGGGACGTCGTTCGCGTTCCTCTACTGGAGCGGAATGAAATATAGGTATGATTGGATCGAATCAATCTTTTAAGTTCAAATTCTTATATTTAATAGCCATGTAAGTGTATAAGATAATTACATATTAACTATACTTAATTTATAAAATAAACAAAATAAAAAAAAAACCTCATCTACTTCACCACAGTGAGGATGACACCCAAAATTCTGGCAGTTTTTTGGCTCTTTGGACAGCCAAACTAATTGTTTGGTCAAGGTAGATCTCAGCTCAAAGGTCTCCGGAAGAGTCGATGACCCTTTGATAGTTCTTCAACAAGTATAAATTAAAAATTTAAAAAACCCCCGACATTCGCCATTTTGTGGTGGCGGCCATCTTGGATTTGCATAGTGCTATTCTACTAGCCAAGCCCTTTCATTTGATACCCATATTGAGGGCGTTGTGATAAAATATGTAATCCGCCATTTTGTAGCAGCGGCCATCTTGGTCCGATTTTCATTAAACATAGCTAACAACACTCTCGACTAATTCACCTTTCAAACAAAAAAACCGCATTCAAATCGGTTCACCTGTTTGAGCACCACAGGGGAACAGACAGACACACACACACACAGACACGTCAAACTTATAACACCCCGTCGTTTTTTCGTCGGGGGTTAAAAAGGTATCGAGCTGTTGTATCCCACAATCCCAGGGCCTCTATCCCAAAAGACACAAAGATGAAGTTCCCATCGAGGTTTCCATATTTGCGTCTCGTGACCTGCTCGCCGCTAGCTGTAGATACAGCGCCCAGATAATCTAAGGTCACCCATATGTGGGATATGCTAATATAATAATATCTGCACAGGTACCATCCTACAATGCCAGTATCATAATAGTGAACAAATCTATCTTGTATTTTAAATTAAAATCATGATAGTTGCAGCCCTTTATATGTCAGATTATAGTCGACTTTTAAAAATAAATATAAATGGAAAAGTCATTCTCGTGGGACGTAAATAGAGAAAGGCTTATAAAGCAAATGCCACGGGTCTTCTAAAGTTCTATCGGAGCGGAATGTAACGGATATGATTGGATCGAGTCAATAAATCCCGGCGCTCACGGGACTCGGCCGAGAAATCACGTAATTCTATTAGTGTCACCGAATATTTTTGCCTCACCTCTCACGTTTGCCCCTTTACGAGTATTGCGTCAAGTTACGGCAATTCATTTTGTGAATAGGTGGATAGGTATCTTGTTTTAACCGAATTCAAAAAATGCAAGATAATTTATTACGGCTTCCTAACAAATATAATTTTTATATAGGTGTACCAGCTACTATGTATGTAAGTACCTATGTATGTTCGTCCACGCATTTCTCCGAAACTATTAATCGGATTATGTCCATTCTTTTTTAATCCCCGACGCCGCAAAAACGACGGGGTGTTATAAGTTTGACGTTTCTGTGTGTGTGTATGTGTGTGTGTGTGTATGTGTCTGTCTGTTCCCCTGTAGCGCTCAAACGGGTGAACCGATTAGAATGCGGCTTTTTTTCGAAAGTTTGAAAGGGGAATTTGTCGTGAGTGTTGTTAGCTATGTTTGATGAAGATCGGTACAAGACGGCCGCTGCTACAAAATGGCGGATAACATATTTTTTCACAACCCCCTCAATATGGGTATCAAATGAAAGGGCTTGACTAGTAGAATAGCACTATGCAAATTCAAGACGGCCGCCACCACAAAATGGCGAGTGTCGGGGGTTTTTTAAATTTTTAATTTATACTTGTTATTTATTGGCTTACATTTACTTCAGCTCAGGGAACAGTGAAAGTTTCATCAAAATTGGTTCACTAGTTTTCAAGACACTTTTCTCTTTTCAGTTACTCTTTACTTCGGTGAATTGGAGTCAGTTAGATTTTTCTTAAGTTATTTGTTTGTGTTACATCTGAAACATACATTTATAATGTGTCAACTATGTAACTAAGTCTCGGTGAGGGTAGCTTTCATTTAATTATATAAAACTTTAGCAAAGTAAGCTAAATAATTTTATTCCGTGCGCAAGTTTCTGTGAGAACTTTCAGAGAGAAACTTTCACAGGTAAATAACTAACATCTATCCAGAACTAATGCACTCACGACAAACATGACAAAAGAGGAAAGACCTTTGAAAACTTCACTAAAATTCGCAAACACATTATCCTAATGAAAATACTTAAATAGGTAGGTACATAGCGAGAATTAATTTAGAGCATCTATCCCACTTTGCGTCGTGATTGTTGAGGGTTACTTTTCCATTAATAAAACAATGGTAGAGGTTTTTATTCAACTACAAGTTAGGTCTTGACTGCAATCTCACCTGATGGTAAGTGACAATGCAGACAAAGATGGAAGCGGGCTAACTTGGAATAGCTATGGCAGTTTTTATTAAACCCATACCCTTGATCGGTTTCTACACGGCATCGTACCGGTCCGCTAAATCGCTTGGTGGCAGGGCTTTACCGGTAGGGTGATAACCAGCCACAGCTTCCCACCAGACCATAGACAATTTAGAAATTATAAAATCGTAACTTGCCCCCCGCCGAGAATCGAACCCGGGACCTCCCACTTATAGGACCACAGCGCTCACCACTGCGCCGGGGAGGTTGTCAATTCTTTTTTTTATATTATCTTATTTTTTTTATTATCTTATTTATTTATTTTTTTTTTTTTGTTTTTTTATTTTTTTTTTGTGGTGATAGTGCGGTGGGCTCCCTTCGTCATACGACTCAGCTAACGACCGAAATAAATAATTACTTATCTAATCTAAAATCTATGGATTGTGGAGGTCTAGTAAAAAATTGCAATCTCAATAACTATACGTGGATTGATTTTATTGGCAATCTAAAACACATATCTGGATTAAACCTTCGATCTTCAATCTGTAGATTTTGGACACATCCCATTACGGATTTAGAGCATGTTATTTTAACAGGAAGCAGAAAATTATGTATATTTTACTAGCGGACCCGGCAGACGTCGTCCTGCCCGCTATTAGCGCCACCTACCGGGTCCAATTTTTCTACTTATAAACCTTCCTCTTGAATCACTCTATCTATTAAAAAAAACCGCATCAAAATCCGTTGCGTAGTTTTAAAGATTTAAGCATACATAGGGACATAGGGACATAGGGATATAGGGACAGAGAAAGCGACTTTGTTTTATACTATGTAGTGATGTTCATTGAATAGTGTTAAACAAAGTTGCAATGCGTCATGTTTTTCTATGTATGTAGGTTTTACTTCTAAATTTCTTTTCGGATTTCATCGCGGTTTTCACCGTCATTAATTAAAACATTTCATGAGGAAGGTTTATAAAATATTCACATTCATACACAGTTTATAAAATAGGTCACCCTTGCGAACCCGGGGCGAGTCAGCAAGTTACGTATATTCTCGTTTATATAATACTAGCGGACCCGGCAGACGTCGTCCTGCCCGCTATTAGCGCCACCTACTGGGTCCAATTTTTCTACTTATAAACCTTCCTCTTGAATCACTCTATCTATTAAAAAAAACCGCATCTAAATTCGTTGCGTAGTTTTAAAGATTTAAGCATACATAGGGACATAGGGACATAGGGACATAGGGACATAGGGACAGAGAAAGCGACTTTGTTTTAAACTATGTAGTGATGTACATACATTGTTATGGTATATATAGATCTAATATTTTTACCCGACTACGGCTAAGCCAAAAGGAAGGGTTATGACTTTAGCAGTCTATGTATGTACAATGTACCTACGCATGTATGCATGTTTGTATCCGATTTTTGTGCCAAATTCTGTTTGTTCCACCGAAACGCCAAAACTACTGTGCCGATTTTGATGATTGAGGTGCCAATTGATCCTTTGTTGTGGTCCGGGTGACATAGGCTACATTTTATATACAAAAAAATCGAGAAGTGAACTTCACACGGCTAAACTTAATATTAAGTTAGTTTCGGATAGACCTACCAGATAGCACCACTAGCTGCTTGCCTCGCGCTTTCTTCCGTTTCGTTTTTCATACATTTTCTTGAGGCTCGAATGCGGCCACTCGAGCGCTCAGTGTGCGGTGGTACCATATAAAATGCATGAAAAATATCTTCCGCAACTTATGGGCTGTGGCCGGCCACTAGTCGTCGCCACTAGTGGCCCAGTGTACGGGGGCTACTAGGATCGGGGCAAACTAGCATATACTCGAAGAGCATCGAAGCCTATGGGAAAAAATAATAATGGCATATTGGCACCTATTGTAACAAAATAAGTATATCCATGAGCATTTTTTGCTTGACGCTTCGATACACTTTGATGCGCTTCGACTCCGTGCTAATATGCCCCGACCCTAAGACTGCTCTAATTTGTGATATAGCGTTAGAATACGTCAATAGTTCGTTCGCCCAGCACTTGAGGGTTCCACTAAATGTACTCCTGAGTGCACTTAGCGGCACCGAGCCTGTTTTTAAATTGAGGAAAACACCGTGTACGCACAATGGGACCGTATTGGAAAACCACGTAACATTATCCCGAGCGACTACCTATTTCTTATCGTAAGTGAAAATCTAATAAAAAGGGAAAATATACGTGCCGCTTAACGATATTTTCGATAGTAAACTATATTTTTATACGAGAAAATCGAGGGGAAATTTTTATTTGAATATATATTTTTTCCTGGAATGTAATATTCTTCCTAATTTAATACTACTGATGTTTGATAATAAATATCTAATTTAAATACCTACATTTACTACCTACATTAGGATATATTTTATGATAAGTTTCGTCTTTTAGATAGCAAATCCATCTAAAAGATGACATTCTTAGTACCTATCAAGAATAGATTAAAAAAGGAGGTTCTCAATTCGAAACGTTTTCATTTTTGTTGCTCCATAACTCTATAAAATCTGACCTGATTTCGATAAAATTTATTATTAAATTGAAAGGGGTATCCCGACTCATTTAATCCGTTAATTAAAGTTTATAAAGGTATGAGGAAGATGGGATGGATCGATCTTTTCAACGGAACGGCCGAAATTAAAATATTTTTGATAACAAAAACCTACAGAGGCATATCTGGATTTTTTCGATCTACGATCTGTAGATTTTGTATTATATATCCACCACTACCACTACAGTCTTTTTTTAATGTCCCACTGCTAGGCACAAGCCTCCTCTCCTATAGGAAACAGGGATTTAGAGCTTAAACCCGTCACGCTGCTCCAATGCGGGTTGGCGGGATTTAACGGCTATTGTCACATGATAGTGATAATAACCAGGACCAACTGCTGCTTCGAGGCACGGGGGTGAAACACCGCCAACTGTTGGTAGTTGGCGGTGTTTCACCCCCGTGCCTCGAAGCAGCAGTGCTGGCTGGTCCGGGCTGGCACAGAGAATTTCTTGACTACAGCAAAACCCAATACCTAACAATTATTTGCCCTCCCGGGACTCGAACCCGGGACCTCGTGATCTGCAGTCGAATATGCTAACCACTAGATCTACGAGGCAGTTAGGTAGGTTATTTATTTCAACCGTTAATCACTTGAGATCGCGTGCGTGAAACACTATATCGTGAAATAATTTCAACTAAACGAGATAAGCCAAACGTTACACATTATTATACAAAACTAGCTGACCCCCGCGACTTCGTTCGCATGTTTTTCTTTGCTATAAACCTCACGGAGCCCGAGACCTTTCCAACGAATGCAAAACCGTGGAAATCGGTTCGTGCGTTCTGGAGTTATAGCGTCAGGAAGGAAAACCCGACTGTTCCGTAGAACTATCCTTTTTCTAGTTAGTGTAGTGCAAGCACAAATAATTCCATTACCTTTCAAATTAACCAAAACGAATGTACCTATCACAAGCCAAACGTGCCACCTAGCGCCAACTACAGGTGCAATCAATACAAGTTAGTTGTCAACGAACGAGCGACGCAACACAAACGCTCCCGAACTATTCCTGTGTTTTTGTGCATATAATTCGGCGCGGCGCGATTCAACATCAATTTCCATGTTCATACTACTACATCTTACAGCTGCCAGCATAATATTTAAAATCACCGAAGACCTGTGGAGACCAGATTGGGGTACCCCAAAGAAGCCACTGGAAGCCGTCCAGGGTAAGTGATACGATACATTCGTGCATTAGGCCCAAAATTCAATTTCCCCTTCATAAGTTCCTACGAACCGGATTAATTAAGTACCACGGCTTTTAAGTATTTGTGCTGGCACTCATTAACTTCTTACGTATATTAATCTATCATACAATCCCTTTGTCCACAAGTGACAAAACTACCGACATACCGACCACATTCCAACGTTCATATCTCATCAACTACGTATTATTTTTCGATAATACTTATGCGTACAGTGTTGTACTTACATATTCTAACTAATTTCATCAATACTACATACATTCATAACGCATCTCGCAATTTAGATTTACTTTTTTTCGTTGACAACCACCGCCAAGCATTTCGTCCGCCGCCGCCGCGCCATTGCATAAAGGTACATTCTCACAGGTCGGTTACACATTTCATTCAATTTATACTTTCGAAATCTGTTCAACAGTTTGTCTTGTTTAATCGAACAAGTCAAGTAGCATTTTCGTGCTATAATCCGTATTCCATACTTTGTCTATGTTTTTTCAAACAAGACAATAACACTTTCATACTTTTTATAAATCATACTTAAATACATTCGAACATTCATTCTTACACATTATGGTTTGTTTTCGTTTTTTCGAACGAAACAAGTAGTATTTTTGTACTATACCCGTATATTCATTTCGTTCATTCATTCATTCATTCCGTCTTTGTTAGACAAAAGACAATTACTTTCTTTACATTTCATATCAATCCACATCACATTCACACATTTACGGTTTGTCGTCGTTTTTTCTAACGAGACAAGTAGTAGTTTCCTACTATTATCCGTAAATCCTATTCTGTCTTTGTTTGTTCGATAACGAAGACAAAAACATTCATACATAATCCTATTCCGTCTTGTTTATTCGACAACAAGACGATAGCAGTTTCATTCATTCTTACATACCTTACGTTTTGTTTTTGTTTCTACAAACAAAGCAAGCAGTATCTAAGTACTGTAATACGTATTCTACATTCATATATCCTATTCCGTCTTTGTTTATTCGACAACAAGACGATAGCATTTTCATTCATTCTTACCTACCTTACGTTTTGTTTTTGTTTCTACAAACAAAACAAGCAGTATCTACTCACTGTAACACGTAAGTAATCTTCGTTCATACATAACATACATACAAACTACTTTCATACCCAGGCATTACACACTAAATACACATACCTACATTCATACATTATATACTTACATATTTATTATACCATAATATTATATTCATTTGTTTCTGAACAATTGTAATACATACTACCTTACACTGTAATATTAACGTATTTTCGTGCTTAATTCCTACAACGAATTTCATGTTTTAACTTTTAAACTTTTTCAAAATGGAATCAATTGAATTATTAACTTACGAAAGAGAAGTTTGTCTCAACAGTATTCAACGTATGGCTGAGAGCATTCCTAAAGAAGCCGAGTTTCGAGTTCGATTTAGGGACTTTAATAAAATTAAAAAACAATTCCACTCCGTTCAAGTTAAAATAGAAAAACACTTAGCAAAAAAAGGTGAATTTAATCCTCAAGAATATTTCGACATTCGCAATCGATTTGATAGTCTATGCTATGATATTCAAACAGCGATGGACAATTTAAACTTCAATTCAAGAAAAAATAGTTCGGATCATGTGACACCACCTTTATGTAACAATCATTGGCCGATGCTACCTACAATTTCTTTACCCACATTTAGTGGCAATGTCGCTGAATGGAGATCGTACTTCTGCACATTCAAATATTTAGTTCACAACAATAGAAAATTAACAAATGTTCAACGTTTTCGTTACTTACTGTCATCATTGACCGACGAACCATCAAATATTTTAAAATCTTTTTCCATTACCGATTCAAACTATCAAAAGGCTCTGCAAATATTAATAAAACGTTACGATAGGGACATATCGGCCTCAGAAGTGACGTCAGCAGCTACGGACAGCGCGTCTTTCGCGACCGCCTTCGATGTTTCTCGCCAACCCGCCGCGGCAACTCGCACGGTCTGCGGCTCGGCTCATGCTGAATCATCGACACTACCCGCTACTGCAGCGCGCTCTACGTTAACTCGACCGCCTAAGCTCGATGTTCGCACCATAACTTCTCATAGTTCTACGAAATTAAAACCTAAATCTATGTGGAGTTTCCTTACCGATTTAAAACCAATCGCATTCAATAAAGACGAATTATCCATTAATTTAAATTCTAAGGAATCCAGATCTTACATCCAAGTCAATCATAACAATAAGTTTCATAATTTACTAAATAATAAAACAACACTTTCAGTTCCTTCACAAAGCGAGAACATTACAAAGTATCAATCGATTCCTGAGACCAAACCTCTCATTCTTATTAAAGTTCCTTGCAAATCGATTTCTGTAAACACACATTCAACTAATTTAACCCGAAAATATGCCATACCTTTTCCATTTAAAATGAATTCGCCTCCGGTAGGCGATTCTCGCGAAATCATTCCATCACGTCTTCATAGACTTGAATCAATACTTTCACTCAATTCTGCTTTACGAGCAGGATATATTCAGCGCCTCCAAGAGTTGAGTCATATGTCACTCGTTCAGAATCCTTTAATTACTATAAACTCGAATTATATCCCTCACCATGCAATGGTAAAGAAATCTCCTGCGACGACCAAGGTCAGAGTCATCTGTGATTCTTCGTGTCAAACTACGTCTGAACGTCCTCTGAACGATAAACTCTTCCTTGGACAAAATCAACAAGATATCAGCGAAGTCTTGTTAAAATATCATCTTTCTTACATTATGCTCACATCAGATATCGATATGATATATCCTTCTTTACAACTTCAAAGTGAAGATCAAGACTTTCGACGAATTTGTTTGTGGAAATCTACTGACCCTCTGCAAGAATATCGCTTACGAGAACTTCGTCAGTTAGCGCTTGAAAAAGAATCATCTTTTCCTTTTTTGTCGCAACTGTTTGCGTTACTATTTCAGCGTGATCTTACTGCTCTCTGCAAATCAGAAACATTTGAACTTCGTAAATGGATTTCCAATATTTTAGATCGCATATCTTCTATCAGCAAAGATCATCGTAGCCATGACAACGCACTTATTTTAACTTGTCTTGATAATGACGATTCAGTCAAGATCTTAGGGCTTCAATGGAATCCTAAAACAAAAACACTTTCATATTATGTAGACATTCCTTCACATAAATGCAACAAACGCATTACGTTGACCGACATATCCAAAATTTACAATCCGTTGGATTGTCTTAGTACAATCATACTGCTCGCAAAACATCTGATTAATCTACTTCTGATTTCTGATGTAAGCTGGGACGGACAATCTCCCAAAATCATTTGCGAATTATTGACTAATTTCAATTCAAAATTCAATCTTTCTGAAAGTAGTTCCTTACCTCGACATATTCTTCGACATTCATACAAGAAAATACAAATTTACGACTTATCCAATTCCTCAGAAAAGCCTAGTTGCATCTACTTACGTGTGACTGATCACTGCACAGACAACATTCATTCATGTCTCATTTTTGTAAAACCTTTGTCACCGTTTCAAAAAATTACTCTCTTACCTTTTGAATATGTTTTTGCATGGAGTGATTCTTCGATCACTTTTGCATGGCTCCGATCTCCATCTCACGAATGGCATATCTATGGAGCCAATCGTGGTACCAAAATTACAAGCCGCGTGCCAGCTTCACAATGGCACCGTCACGTACGTTCAGCAGGCAACCCTGCGGATGCCACATCCCGAGGTGATGTGCCTTCGCAATTCAATCAAGATTCATTGTTCACAGGGCCATTGTGGCTCAAACTTCCTCAGCAGGAATGTTCTATTTCTCATGTAGATTCTCATTCACTTCAGATACTCATTCACCTACAAACAGCTGATAAGGAACGTCGAAAATATATCTTGGTACACAAGAAACCTCAGGATTTACACTTCCAAGAGAGATTTTAATCACTTATCATCTTACTTCGCGTAGTTTCTAGGTGTTTCCCATGTTATCACAACTCTGATTCATTCGATCCAATTACAGTCCACAAAACCAAATTCGCTCTCCAACGAGTAGTAACATTGGTACAAAATGACCAATTTTCAGAATACATTTTACATATAAAAAACAACAGAACCTGCTCAAATCAATTACAAAATCTAAAACCATTCATCGATACCGCTGAGCTACTCAGGGTCGGCGGCAAAATCCAAAATCAAAATAAAACGGTCCTCAATTCAAGACCACTTTCTGCACTATCACTCATCTCACACTACACAGATCCAACAGACCCATTACCAATCACACGTCACTTTCGTATCAGGAAGTCATTCACCTCTCTACCACAATTCGATTGTAGCAAAGACAATTCGAATCATCTTGTTCATTCTCAAATCGTCCAGCAGGCTGTGCAACACTTCTGGAAACGCTGGAGTGTTGAATATCTTCACCAGTGGCAGCCTCGAGGTAAATGGGTCCTTGATCAACATAAAACACCTCTCCACGAGGGTTCTAGAGTCGTGTTACTCAACAACATACTACCGCCTATGCATTGGCGTCTAGCGCGCGTGCATCAGATGCACCCCCGCGTCGATGATGTTACTCGTGTCGTCACTGTACGCATGGGTAATACTCCTACGAAAAGACCTGTAGTCAAGGTATCTCCCTTGCCTATAGATGTCCTTTTTTACATATTTTTGTTTTACTTTTTTCTACTTTTCATTGTTATTCCTATTCTTACGGTACCTTCGTTTAAGGTTTTCATTCACTCTCTTTAAAATAAGCCAGTTATTTTAAGGTCGGCGGCATGTTCCGTAGAACTATCCTTTTTCTAGTTAGTGTAGTGCAAGCACAAATAATTCCATTACCTTTCAAATTAACCAAAACGAATGTACCTATCACAAGCCAAACGTGCCACCTAGCGCCAACTACAGGTGCAATCAATACAAGTTAGTTGTCAACGAACGAGCGACGCAACACAAACGCTCCCGAACTATTCCTGTGTTTTTGTGCATATAATTCGGCGCGGCGCGATTCAACATCAATTTCCATGTTCATACTACTACATCTTACAGCTGCCAGCATAATATTTAAAATCACCGAAGACCTGTGGAGACCAGATTGGGGTACCCCAAAGAAGCCACTGGAAGCCGTCCAGGGTAAGTGATACGATACATTCGTGCATTAGGCCCAAAATTCAATTTCCCCTTCACCGACTTATTTTTATATTGTAGATAACGTCCAATAAGAAATATGGCCAGCAATACCTAACCGTATCTAGATGAAACATAACTGTCAGCATATTTTTGACGGGTCAGTGAATCAAATATCATACTGTAAATAACTACTTAATTTTTTTTTTTTACAAATAAAATAATATATTTCATTTCTTAGTAAATAATTTAAAGATAATAATATATTTATTATAAAAACTAGTCGAAAAGTCCACCCCTGTGGACTCCCGGTGCAAAGGTACCCATCAGACTGGCCGCATTTCCACGCTGGATGGCGATGGATAGCCTTTGGACCAGGAAGGATTACTACTTAAATAGTAATTTATTATAAGTAGATAATTACTATTAATGCAGTCAGATGAAATATATTGTACAAACAATACGTATAGAAGCTCTTTAGTCGAAACAACAGAGTTATGAACTCAGTCGTTCATCGATGAAAGTTTAATTGACCGTAATAAAATTATTGGAAAAAGTTCGCTTGTTGTTTCATTTTATGGGTTGTTTGATTAGATAATATACCTACGTACTGGTTGATTCCGGAATTTCATAATTTAGGAAAATGGATAGGTATAATATTATTTCTTTTCACGGAGCAAGTATTTCAACTACAATATTCACATGAATATCGCTTTGTGGTAGGATTCTACCCCGAATCCGCCTGGCTAGCGACCACACTTCAGCCGTAATCTGCCGCAAAGCATCCGTGTGTTCCGGCAGCGAGGTGACCCGCTTGCTCGGTTGCCGGCTATTCCTATAAAAAAAAAACCGGCCAAGTGCGTGGCGGGCCACGCGCAGTGTAGGGTTCCGTAGTCACAATCCTCGAAAAACAGATATAACTCCTTAACCTGTGAACCCTACTTAGCCGTGATAGTTTTCCTTTAAAAAAGATTATATACCCTACTGCTGTGATTTTTTTCAAGTTCCTATATACTGCCATTTGGCTGATAGAGAGGGGGGGACACTTGACTCTAATAAAAATTTGCACTTTAAAACATCATATTTTACAAACGAATCTAGAAATCGAAAAATGATGTTCACACACCCACAGTATTTTTAAAAGACCTATTCAACGATACCCCACACTATGGGGTAGACGAGAAAAAAAATATTCATCCCCACTTTACATGTAGGGGAGCTACCCTAAAAAAAAATATTTATCAAAACTTTATTTCACCACTTTGTCGGCGTGATTAATATTTATACTTATGCCAAATTACGGATTTCTAGCACTAATAGTCTCTGAGATTAACCGAGGACGGACGGACAGACAGACAGACGGACAGACAGACGGACATGGCGAAACTATAAGGGTTCCTTGTTTACTACGGAACCCTAAAAATGAAATATCTTACAACGTCCAAGAAATATTTTGAAATTCTAATTTTTGTCAAGGCCTTAAATTGATTGCTGACCGCAGCACGGCAGAAATGGAGGCAAATGTATACGAATTAACATTGTTTAACATTAATCGATACAATCTTTTCTGTGACGTCATGGTGCCAGTGCCGTGCCGGCGAAGTGCCGATTTGCAAATTCACGTCGATGGTTAAAGTTAAGATACCGTTTAACTTAAGGTAAAGAATATCCAAAACAAGCAAAGCGGAATGCATAAGTCAGTAATTGTACCTTCATGGTTTAAGGTCTAATTTTTACAAAAAGCTTTTTACTAAAATCTGAGTGTTCAACACAAATTATCATTTTATTCATTCAAACATTTTTGGTGGTATAATTTAACATTAACCATATTACCATACTTTTACCACGGTAATATTATGTTTACTTTTACTATGTCACACGCATACAGATAAGTATTTGCAAAAATTAAGGAATAATTTAATATTATATCCTACTTCTTCTAATTTCAATTATTCACAAATCCCGAGGAAATCTTGGATTTCCAGTTTCCGTTCCCGCTCCCTTTTCCAACCTTTATACCTACTTTCAAGGAAGTTTGCTATAGTAATATCTACCTATAGCTGTAGCTATAGTTTTCGGTTTTTTCAAAATCCCGTGGGAACTGTGGAATTTTCCAGGATAAAAAGTAGCATAATAATTTATCTCCATTCAAAATTTCAGCTAAATTGGTTCAGTAGTTGCGGCGTTATAGAGTAACAAACCTAAACACACACACACACACAAACTTTCGCCTTTGTAATATTAGTGTGATAATAATTTTACATTAGATAAGATCGACATACAAACCAAGAGCCTTATCTAATAACCAGCCAATTAGAAACCTATCCAATTATAAAGTCTATGTCCCTACATAATATTAATAGGTATCCAACTGATTAACAAAGGGAATACAATAATAATTAATACAGATTGAGGCACTATACCCGAATTACTAATTCCGTGGAATTCTGACGTTTCGTAATGTTACCAGAGATAAAACAATTTCCACAAAAAAGATAAAAAATTCAAAACTTATGCAAATACAAATCAACTGCCGCATGTAGATATGACAAATGCCTGACAGACACTTCATGGTGATAATGTCATTCGGCATCCATTTTTGAATAAATTTTTTCAACGTGCTTCTTTTGTTTTCTATTGCTGTTAGTGTGCACTTTGTCTGTGCGTTTTCTATTTTAAGGCGAAATGAGTAATATTATTACGCGGCATATGACTTTTTATGATGACAGGGAATTAAAGTAGTTTGGGGTAAAATCGTACTTCGTAGATGTTAACCCTGTTCTCCATACAAATAACTCATCAGTAAATGACAATGACAGCTGTCAGAATTCCACGGAATTAGTAGTTCGGCTATAGTCTAGCATAAACACGGTCTATAAACGCAACTGAATATTGAACCACAAGTACCTACATAGTATTGTAATGTTTTCAGTCTTATTGAGACTGAGTTGAGTTGACTACTCGGAGTTGAGACCGAGTTAAACCGAGACAGTTTTTATCAGGGATTTTTTGTCCCGTTTTAACTCTGTCTCAAGTCTGAGTAGAGTCAGAGTATCTCTATAGATCTCAGTCTAGTCTGGCGAGCCCCGTACGAGCCTCGGCGTGGTTCAATACGTATTTAAGTAAATAATATATTATATTCATTCCCATACCGCAAATGCACCGCAAATTATTGTATGCAAAAAATCTTGTTTTTTTTTATTCAACTACAAATTAGCCCTTGACTGCAATCTCATCTGACGGTAAATGATGATGCTGTCTAACTTGGAAGAGATATGTATACCCCTGATCGGTTTCTACACGGCATCATACCGGAACGCTAAATCGCTAGGCGGCACGGCTTTGCCGGTAGGGTGGTAACCAACCACGGCTGAAGCCTCCCACCAGACCAGACCAGAGACAATTTAGAATTTATAAAATCCCAAATTATCCCTGCCGGGAATCGAACCCGGGGCTCCCACTTATAAGACCACAGCGCTCGCCACTGCGCTAGGTCACACACACAGGTCACGTGCACAGGCCCAGGAGGTCGTCGAATTGTACAGGCAATCACACCACAGTCACGTGACCATGTCGCTTTTCTGTGTATGTATATTATTATAGACGCTATAGGTTAGTACGTATCAAGGGGGTAGAGTTTACACGACGTGCCCTTTCGTCATTTTATTTCAGCCATTGAAAATATTTTGTAACCGTATTTTCAGTACAGACAGTTTTGATACAAATAGGTATCTCCATAGGTAGAGCTCCGCTAATGCTGAAGACCGACTTCAACTGAATTGTGAATACAATGCAAAATGTCTCGGCAATGATGTACCTGCAGTGCTATTTGCATGTGAATACAGAAATATAGCAATCTGGTGCGGGTGCGGCTGCGGCCGAAAACCGGATCGTTTGCTAGAAGCTTAAAGGGATATTTAATTTAAACATGCTAATGACAACAAACAGGCTTCTGACAGCCGCTTGTTTTGTATACCTACTTTGTATAACTCATATTGCGCAAATGAGAAAGTACATTTATCATGTGGGTCATAAGGATATTGCATAGGACTTAATCAGATGCACTACTTTTTCCACGCTCATTTTATTAAGATATCATATTTCAAAGTCTTCATATTGTGAGAGCATTTCAAAATATGCCCTTGAAATTGTGATAATAAAGATAAACGGGCGCAATCCGATCCGTTTAACAAAAAGTTGCAGACATGAATAAGGTAAATAGTAGTTAGTTTTAATTAATGTGTGGCGGTTCTAGGTTTCCTAGTTGAAGTGAAACTATCGGTTGTTGTTTTCGGAATCCCCTTTATTGGAAAACTTAGCCTAATATATACACAAATTTGAATGTCAATACGGTAGCCACTGTTGATACGATTTTGGATCCAACCAATCGTGACGCATTGGAAATGCGCATGCGCGGTGGCCCCTCTGCGCCCGCGCCGCACGCCTACACACCGCGAACAAAACCGGCCTTGCATAAAGATGCGATGCGCCGCCGCGCGCCGCCAGTCTGCCGCGTGTGCCCGTCCGTGAACGACGTGCGTGTAGGTCGTCGGTCGCCGCGCGCTCCTCACCCCCGCCGTTGCGGGTGACGCGATCTTGTGTAATCGTCAACTATGCTGTCCGTATGAGGTGTGTGAGCGCCATGGTGTCATCGTGAGGGCTGGTGTCTCCGAGTCTTCGATTATCCGCCGTAATCAATAAACATCCATCTTATTGCTGTGCGAAAGTAATCATCAACCATGCTCGGTATGTGGGTAGGTGTTGAAATAAAATCTTCCGACTTCTTTGGTGTTGTTTCATTTCTTCCTTGATGGTAAAAGGTATCTGGTGGTTGATGATTTTCTGGTAAGGTAATCCACGGCGAGCGAGTGCTGGAGATTGCGTAAGTATTCCGTAAGTATGTATACCCCATAAATGAAAGTCAATATTATAACCTTGCAATATAATTTATAAATGTTTGATTCGAAATAAATGTGAAAAAAAGTTACTAAATATTAAAAAAAATAGTAAATATACCTATTTTTCGAGATTTACAAGGCCCACAGCAATGCAACCTATGGTATTGTAAATCATTGTCGTATTTTGAATACATACTATTAATTTCGTTTGTGTACGCCGTAGGTATGGTTTCCATACAAAGTGCCCGTTTACCTTTGGCTACAGGTTACGGATTATATTGCCTTAGGTGATCGGGTAAAAACAATAATAACAATAAACATTATTAAAACAATTTGTTCACATTTTCCAAAGCTTCCACAGTAACTAACTTGGAGAATTTAGTTGGCAAGATGGAGAGAGAATCCACGCAGCCAATCATCTAGTCACTGGTCTGAACAAAATACTTATAAAGTCACTCACTGGCCTTACAACCTCAATTAAAAAGCCTTATTATTAACAACGCTCTGAGGACAATACAATATGGATTTCAGTTATGAAGAAGATAATAATGAAAAAAAGGAAATCACTAACAAAGTCTCATTATTGCAATTAATTACAATTATTTATAACAATTATTTAACCTACGTAGAAAATATTCATTCTTTTTTGTTTGTCAGTATAGTTAAGTATGATATTTTAAACCAAGCTACCTATATTAAATAATTTCAACAAGATCTAATTCGCTATTTTGTTTGATAAATATACTTATTAATTTTACAACAAAGAGCTTTAAATAATATTTCGTCATTTAGTTAGGTAATTATCTGTGTCAAGACTATCCTGTCACTCATGTGTTACGAGCCTAGTAAGGTAATTTAACATACAAAGCGGGCTCGCATTTCAAACTCCTTAACATGTATGAGCGAAATATAACGTTTACCTCATAACTTTAACGTTCTAATTTTGTTAAATTCAACACTTCTACAGTTTCATTAATGTCTTAAATGTGTTTCGACTTTCTCTTAAGTATCATCTTGATTTTAACTTAGGTATTATACGACAATAGGCAGAAGCCCGTCAACCCGCATTGGAGCAGCGTGGCGGGTCTAAGCTCTAAATCCCTCTCTCCTGTGAGAGAGGAGCCCTGTGCTCAGTACTGGGACGTAAAAAAGTTTGTAGTGTTGGTGGTGGTGGAGGCAGCATGAAAGAAGTTTCACCGAAAAAAGATTTTACCGAAATCGTAAGTTGAATGAGTTTTGGTAGGTACCTATTGGTCAAAGACAAAATAGTGTGCGTATCTGAATAAGAATAAGAATAATTGCTTTCACTGTGTACATACATTAGGTTGTAAATTTTAATAATAAGTATCAACAGTTTGCCACTTCAGGCGTGCAATATTTTTGAACTAGGTACAAGTTCTTATAATGTAACGTAATTATTATTATATTACTTATTAGTTTTAATATATCTAATATTTTTTTTTTATTAGATCGCGTAGAGAAACTCCAAACATAGCTCTCCCTATTTCTATTGCTCTCTGAGTGACTTGAGCTTTATGTACTTAATCATAATTTATAGAAGTAGGTAGCACCAAATAATCGTCATACCCCAATCACCACTACAGCCTTTTAACGTCCTACTGCAGGGAACAAACCTTCTCTCTCATAAAATATCATCTTTAACATCTTTGGTATACCTAGTTATTTTTGTTGTCTAGGACGCTAAAATTAAATTAATTCATGATCATACAAAATTTGATAGTATTATTCTGACATCATCCTGCCTGCGTAAAACGAATTTCCCGTTCAGAGCGGTGGTCTAATTGCTTGTTGTTCTCCGTGTGAAATCCACTCGGTCACAGTGACTCGCTCAGTATGCTAATGTAAACAATAAGGCCACATTTTTTGATTATCACGAGAAAATAATTTGAGGCAAGTTGAAGTAACAAGGACCCTGTGGGCATTCCTTTTTTTACCCGACTACGGCAAAGCCAAAAGGAAGGGATTCTAGCAGTCTATGTATGTATGTAGTATGTATGTATGTATGTATGTATGTATGTATGTATGTATGTATGTATGTATGTATGTATGTATGTATGTATGTATGTATGTATGTATGTATGTATGTATGTATGTATGTATGTATGTATGTATGTATGTATGTATGTATGTATGTATGTATGTATGTATGTATGTATGTGGCCGATTTTAGTATGTGATTTTGTGTGTACCACCGTAGCGCCAAAACTACTGCGCCGATTTTGATGAATGAGGTGTCAATAATTAATTCTTTGTTATGGTTCGGGTGACATAGGCTACATTTTATATACGAAAAAAACCGAGAAGCGGCGTGCGAACGGCAAAAGTTTATTATTATTTAGTTTCGGATAGACATAACAGATGGCACCACTAGCTGCTTGCCCCGCGATTTCGGGTTTCGCTTGCGTAGACGGGTTTTAGTTTACGAACTTTATACTTGTTGATGTTATACTGCTTTATTTATACTTCTTATTATTTAATGCACTACGCGATTACATTGTCATAGCGTTCGTCTTTTCCCTCGTTTAGTTTAAATTTATTTGTAAATTGATAAAATTGAGCAAATTGATAAAATCACACTGATTTAAGTAAATAGTCACAGCCTTAGCGTTGCTCTTGCGAGTTTAGTTAATGTTTTTACAAGGAGTAAAGGAATGTATTTTTACGTTACGCTCTCCCAAGGGCGAGTAGAGAGTCAACATCCAACGTTTCGTTCGGCCGCGGGCTAAATTAATTTCGCAGCAAACCTATATTTATTACGTTCACTAAAAACACTTATTTGCTTCGGTATTAATTACTTGGATAGCACTGACGAAAAATCATTACAAAAGTTAAAATAATTATTCTTTTTAGGGTTCCGTACCTCAAAAGGTAAAAAAAGGAACCCTTATAGCATCACTTTTTTGTCCGTCTGTCCGTGTGTCTTTTTTTTTTTTGTAAGCGACGTTTCTTTCTCCTCTGACTTGGTGGTCAGAGCTCTTTTTATCTAATTATTTTTATATATCATACTTATTTTGTATATTGTTTATTTATTTATATATTATTATTGTTTTTATTACATATGTATTATTACTATATTATACGTATATAATGTGTATCGATGTAACTTGATATATTATTATAATATATACTATACATAAATCTTTATTAGTCCATATAATATATTAATAATTACTGATTTTAATTATTACATTTTACTACGTCGCCCCGGTCTTATTTCTATTAATAGCATATTGTACTGTTGTCACTGTCCGTGTGTCACCACCGATTTTCTCAGTAACGGGTCGATCTAGCAAGTTGAAATTTATACCAGACACTAAGGTCTATATAGTCCCTATTAGGTGTATAAAAATTAAGGTCCTACACACAATAAAAAGATACGGCCAAAATTAGATTTTCACGAAAACTTGTAAGTACCAAAATTTACCTTAATTTTCAACTTTTTTTATTTTTCGGAATTTTTCCTTTACTTGATCTGTAAGACCTTGCTTTTGACCAAAATTGACAAATCTAGGTCAACCGGAAGTAAACCCTATAGGTGGGTCGAAAACCTAAATAGTAGTTCCAGTTGACCTAAAATTACGAAATTTGGCAAAAACCAGGTCTTACAGCACAAATAAAGGAAAAATTCCTAAAACTAAAAAAAGTTGGAAATTAAAGGGTGACCCCATACATACATAGTTGAGCCAATTAAGATAGACCTCTGAGTTGTATGAGTGCTCATACAATTTAGAGGCCTAGCTTAATTAGCACCTTACCTTTTAAGACAAACTAATTAAAAACAGATTGTACTTATAAATACTTCTGGCGTACGGAACCCTCGGTGCGCGAGTCTGACTCGCACTTGACCGGTTTATTTTAAGAATGTTTAAACAATAACTAACGAGTAGGTAAGTCGTTTTTTTCTTATTTGAGACTTGTTAAGACTATTTGGAAGGCCATAGGGATTTGGCATTTGGTATTATTATTTGATTAAAGGAAAGGTCACGACTCTCATCAAAGATGAATACGAAGCAGATAGACAAAGAGAGAGAGAGAGAAGAGGAGAGAGAGGAAAAGAGAGAAAGGGAAGGAGAGAAAGAGAAAGATAGATATAGAAGGAGGTAGTGAGAGAGAGCTAATTGAGACAGTTTGGAAAGGATTCAATATCATTTGGGGCTTAGTATGAGTTCGATTGAACTGCCATATCCTTCCAGATAAGCCTTCATTCCAGAGAGATTCCAGTGAGATCGCAGTCATTGGGCAAAAAACTTCATTGTCAATGAAAAAAAATGTTATTTGAATAGTAAATTATTATTGTAAAATATTGAGCGTATACCCTTGATACCGAAATTAACGCCGCTCTTTGATCACTAGACTAGAACGTTACGGCTCCGTAGGCCACCATTAGTAATATTAATAATGCCATAATTAACGGAAGCTTATTATGGAGACATTAATCGGCAAAGCCCCGGGAATATAACTAGACACCTACCTCGGGGCGAGCTTCATTAAAGCGTAACATTTTTCGCAGATTATGCACATAATGCAACGCGCACCGGCTATTCATACAAAAGGCTGGCTGAGATGATAATGGTAGATACATATTCGCAACACGCTACCCCAGGCTAATGACCTAAGATGTAAGTGTCTAAAGCTTTTAACACGCGATGCAAAAACGACGGGGTGTTATAAGTTTGACGTGTCTGTGTGTGTGTGTGTGTGTGTGTGTGTGTGTGTGTGTGTGTGTGTCTGTTCCCCCGTAGCGCTCAAGCGGGTGAACCGATTTGAGTGCGGTTTCTTTTGTTAGAAAGGTGAATTAGTCGGGAGTGCTCTTAGTTATATTTGATGAAAATCGGTCCAAGATTGCCGCCGCCACAAAATGGCGGATTACATTTTTTTTTTCACAACTCCCTCAATATGGGTATCAAATGAAAGGGCTTGAATAGCATTATGCAAATCCAAGATGGCCGCCACCATAAAATGGTGAATGACGGTTTTTTTTTTAATTATTAATTAATACTTGTAAAAGAAGAAGTAGTCCAATTATACACTTTTAAAATTATTAATAGCCATTGAGTTAGAAAATAGAAGGCTACACGCTTATCTAAATTGATTTCTTCAATCAATTTAGATAGGCGTGTTATCCATACAGTTGAAACGTAAGCCAATCTCTGCGTCTGCGTTTGTGGCCAACACTCGATGCCACACGTCTTTAATTAATAATTTGCCAGCGTGGCGTCAGGTGTTGCAAAGCGCAGTAGAAACGTGGGATGTAGAAAAGTCGCAGTCGAATAGCGGGTTTCAAAATAATGTGTTTTCACTCTAATTAAAATACTTAATTAATTTAAATTTCACAAAACGTAGTTAGGTACTTGAGTAGCATAAAACTCGAGGCGCTTTTTATGTCTAATTAGAAAATTTCTGTGAACTGTTAACCTTTTATTTAGAAGCAAAAATGAATCTTAAATCTTTTTTCAAGAAGTTTTCATAAATAAATAATAAGTCGACCTTGCCAAGCGGGTTCAAGTTCAAATCCCTGTAGAAGCATCTTTGAAGTTTTCTTGTGATTTATGATAATAATCACTCGATTGTAAAATTGTAAAAGTTTGTCTGGTTATTTATTTATTATTGAAAAACTACTAGGGTAAAACCCGGATAGATGCCGCAGTTGGATAGATGCCTCAGTGTCAAAAAACCTGACTTCCCAAACTCGCGACTAAAAATTGATAGTTTAAATAAGAAGCGCAGGCCCCCCAAACCTCAGGCCCCTACATACATTTGTATTTAAACAATTTGTTTCGCTTGTGCGTGTGATTATCTCCGCAGCGAACGCGGCAAATCCTTCAAAGTTTTAGAGGCGATTATTTGCCGTTGTATAACTTTTGAAGTAGTAGAAGATTCTGTTATATTTTTTATTATGTCAATACACTGGTTCAATAAGTGTACACCTAAGCGTAAATAATCGCTCTTTAGTTTTTAGTTTATTTAATAAATAAAAGGGCATCTATCCATATCAAAGAGGATAGTTGCCTCGATTTTTCGAGGTATAGGTGCCCTTAGAGGCATCTATCCCCTAATATACCTATATATATGTATATCAAGTATTTTTTTAATATTTTTAATGTTTTATATTTTTATTTCTTTTTTCAATAAATTCCTGATAGTTTTAATATACTTCAGGGCATCTATCTCTTTCAGCCCGATCTGTCCAGTGGTTTGAGCTGTGCGTTGATAGATCAGTCAGGCAGTCAGTCAGTCACCTTTTCCTTTTATATATTTAGATAATAAAACCTTATGAAACTATGTATTTTGCTTATTTTTTTTTCATAGGGCATCTATCCTTTTTATTATTTTCATAGTGGGGCATCTATCCACACAGGTAGGCATCTATCCCCAAAAAAAAGGGTCTGCGAAAAGTTAAATTCTGCAAAATCTGTAATCGTTAGGACAACAAAAACAAGTCATAATGGAACCCAAAAGATTAAACTAGCTATATTCATAAATATTATTTGTGATAAATTAATATTTTAAAAGTTATGAGGTCATTTCAAAAAGTGGGGCGTCTATCCGGGTTTTACCCTACTAGATTAAAATGACAATGTGGCTAATTCTGTTGTACACAATCTCTAAACCTAAACTAAATTGACAGGTTTAAAAATAGTGCTATCCCCTTCAGCAGGGAGGATTGTGAAAGAGACAGGAATATATTTAGACCTGTCATTTTAGTTTAGATTTAGAGATTGTGTACAACAGAATCGCCCACATTATCAAGGTTGTAAACATAATGGTAGGGGAGCTCATGATGCTAAATTCCACATTTAAATTACTCGAGCGTCGTCAGGATCTATTTAGATTTTGTAGATTAGTTGATAGGAAGAATCAAGGTTATATAAGGTTCCCCTTTCTGTCTCTGTGTGTGTGTGTGTGTGTGTGTGTGTGTGTGTGTGTGTGTGTGTGTGTGTGTGTGTGTCTCTGTGTGTGTGTGTGTCTGTCTCTGTGTGTGTGTGTGTGTGTGTGTGTGTGTGTGTGTGTGTGTGTGTGTGTGTGTGTGTGTGTGTGTGTGTGTGTGTGTGTGTGTGTGTCTGTTCCCCTGTGCACTCAAATGGGTGAACCGATTTGAATGCGGTTTTTTTTTTGTTTGAAAGGTGAGTTAATCGAGAGTGTTCTTAGTTATGTTTGATGAAAATCCAAGATGGCTGCCGCTACAAAATGGCAGATTACATATTGTTTCACAACTCCCTTAATATGGGTATCAAATGAAAGGGCTTGACTAGTAGAATAGCACTATACAAATCCAAGATCCAAGTAGGGGGTTTTTAAATTTTTAATTTATACTTGTTTTTTTTTTGCAGCTTTATAACCCTCCCACTCTCGTACGTTACGTTCAAACAGTTTGATTTTCTAAATATACTTTTTTTAGCTCGTAATTAACCCACCATACCTTAATCTGTCGTGCTGCGTATTTCTGACCATCGGCTTTTTTTTACGCGTGGCCTTTTACTAAGGGCGGATATTATATGGTAGAAGGTACTCAGCACTATGCAAAATGCCGTCCTTATGTTAATCTGACGCGCGAGTAAATCCCAAATTCCCCTCTTGGGCTCCTCTACTATAAAGTGACGACAGCACGTGCGATACAAGTTTGTACAGCACAAGTTGTAATTGAGGCAAGCCATGTGATATATAGAAAGCCATAAGAAAGAAGATATATAGAAGTAGATGAAAAAGCCATAAGAAAGATAGATGCGGTCAGACATATTCTGAAGATCGTAGTGCGTGACGTCCACCAACACGTTGGATCGTTGGTCGTTGGTCCGACCAACGGGTTGGTTGTCGACGTTGGCTGGCTGAGGAAGAATGGTGTGCCCTCCGAAAGGCCTAGTATGTCTAGTGGAAGCAATAGGCTGATGATAGTGATGATTTAGAAAACCATAGAAATTAGAACTTTTAGCATAAGTTACTTAAACTGTTACAATCCGTTTTAATTTATTAGAGAAAGACAGAAATAGGTAAAGAAGGACAATAGAATAAGTAAACATTTACACGTTATATTAATTTAATATTCAAATTAGCGTTTTATTCTTATTGGAGCTGTCACAACGTCAGTCATTTCAAGATGAGAGACAACTTGAAATATGAACTCTTCCTCATTTCAAGTTACATCACCCTCCGAGCGAAATTCCATCAGTCACAATTCCAAGAGGGTGTTATAGATGTCGTTTCAATGTCACTGGAAACTTGTAATTAGAATTCTGATAGATATTGTGCTAATCAATTTACCTAGTTGAGCGTAAATTTTTGCTGTCTTGTCAAATCAAACTATTTTTTGTTCTTCTTCAACACAAAATCGAAATATTTGCTTAAGTATATATTTTTTTTTTTTTTTTTTTTAATTTATAACTACATAATACTGTTGTTGTTTATTTTACAACATCCTTTTATCCTTTTATTCTTATACCTAGTCTTACATTACTATATTAGTTGCGCATCATTGTTATACTTTTAACATTTATATTAATTTACATTTTTTACATTTATAGCTACTTAAGTTTTAATTATAATATTTTACTTTATATTTAAGTTTACATTTAACGTTACATTTACTTTTCTATTTACATTTACATAACATACATACATTAATACATAACCTTACTGCTATTTCTACTGCTTTATTCCTATTTCCCATCGTTCTTCCATATCCCACTCCACATTACATATTATCATCCTTAATCACTATTTTACTATTATTTAGTATATTGTATTTCAATATTATATGTTATGTAATAATAATGCAATATCACCATTCACCATTTTAACGAGATAATATTGATGTACTGTACTAAAGCGTTGCCATTGTATGCACTTCACTTCAAGTTCAAGATATCTTATTACATAATTTCATATGCACTCAAGTTGTAGACTGAGCTTTCAACGTAATGTTCGTGTGCGTGCCGCAATATTAATAAAGGCCAAGTACCACAAGAAGTACACAGGCACGTACGAACCTTCCTAAGGGTGGCTTGTCACGGAGCGTGAATGGACGAGCCGTGCTTTACCTACCCAAATTGGTTCACGATTCCATGGACTACGCTCTTTTGCTACAAAGGAAAGTAAATTACATTATGCGTCCCAATACAAGATGGCATCTACGGATCAGGCTTTTACGAAGTAGATTGTGTGTAAAGTAGAAAGCACACCTCCGTCGTCCATCATCGTTGCCGCAGATAAGACTCTAAAAACTACTTTTATGCCGTTACAAAGGAACCTAGTTAGAATAGATCCCTATTTTTGATTTCGATTAAATATGTTATGATGATCGCAACAAAAAATTAAATTACAATAAAAACAAACTTTTCTGTAGAAACAGAATCAAAATTGAAATGTTGTAAAATGAGGCAGTAATTAATATGATTAATGAAGGAATGAAGAAGAGTAAGGTTATGATGGGAACATTTCACTGCTTCCCTCACACGTCCGCATTTAGATGGTGGTAACGAAACTTTTTAAGTAAGTGATCACTTTTCTGCAATTTTGACAACAATTTCCACGAGTTACTTAATTCAATTTTAAAGATTTCCAATTTATTTGTTATAAAGCGGACTTACAAAGTTCTTTCTATATAAGTAGGTAGGTAATGGAAGAATGTAACTTTTGAAAAAACGAAAATCAAATAGGTAAATATTTCCTAATATAAGATTCTTTATTGACTGAACGGCTGATTAAAATTAGTGACACCACGATGTATCAATTTGAGCCCAAATTATTGATCTTTCTCACGGCCTGGAGCGTGACGAGTCAGTACAAATTGATTGGCAGCTTTTCTAGCACCGTGAAAAGGCACCATTAAGGTAAGTAATTTGTTCGTGTTGGTGCCCTTCGCGAGATCTCGGATGTTTTTGTTTGAGCCGTGTATAGTCAGCCTAAGGGGGAAAAATCTTTTTGCAAACTAATTTTCTCTTGAAAAGATTCCCAACTTCTCTGCCTATTTGTTGAGTCATCGAGGTGTATTCGGGTCACATCCGATCTAATACACGTTTATTGTATCATGATATATCAATTATGGTTGGTTTTTTGTTCGCTTCTCGGTATCAGATATTAATTGGAAATTGAGATACGATACTTTCTTACGGAAAGCCTACTCTTATGGTTGGTTTTCAATTGTAACAACAGGTAACAGTCGAGGATTAATTAACCTCATTCCAACGCGCTGGACTGGAATCAGAACAATAAGAATTTATTTTGCTAGGCATTTCCTGATACCCACTTTTTTATGAATTTCATAATTCACTAAAGCAGGTCATACGCATTAAGGTCTTACAATAGACCTGTGCGACCGTTAGCTATATTACTTAAAGTTAGTAAATTGTGTTCGTACGCTACGCTAATGTAGGTCGTGTAAAAGGTATCTTCAAGTGTAAAGATAGAAGGAATAGGTTTGCCAAAAGCGTTCGTATTGTATTTTATTGATATTGATTGTATTATACAAATAGACTTTGATATAATGAAATACTCTAGATAGAGGAGGTATATATATTGTAGTCGTACACAAATGGCTCTAACAGAAACGCTCCAAGTGAATTTACTGCTTAGTGGACGAGGTGGTTAAATACAATCAATAGGGACACCTAACCTCTACGTTATCCCCTAGACAGTTTGATATTGAGCTAAATATATCAATTTCATAACAAAGTTGGAGAATATGCTGCCGACGAGACAGACCATCGTTAAACACTAATAACACTAAAAACTCTGTATTAGCGATAATGCTAGTTAACAACAACTCTAACAAACTTCCAAACTCATAGTTGGCGGGTAGAAAACAATTTAAATAGGCTCATTAATTTTGTAGGGCGAAAATACACATACAATAATATGTGTAATAGGGGGTGGTGGAAGTGACTGGGTGAAAGGGCAGAGTAGTGTAAGAGTTAGTAACAAATTCGGCGCGCCCTCTAATGTGCGATTTAGGTGGATGCAGCAAATTCTGAGACGTATGGCACACGTAACCTAGACGTGGCATGGGTAGGTTATATGCGTCATCGTAATGAAAATAAGCCTTTAGAAAAAATTCCAACTTACTCAGTACGATAGACTAATGACATTAAGAGGGTGTTTTTTTATATAGGAATAGCGGGCAACCGAGCAAGCGGGTCACCTGATGTTAAGTGATTACCGCTGCCCATGAACATTAGCAGCACCTGAGGAATCACTAATCCTTTGCCGGCTTTTGAGGAAGGGGACTGGCTCTTCAGCTCGCTGCCGGAATACACGGATGCTTTGCGGCAGATTACGGCTGAAGTGTGGTCGCTAGCCAGGCGGATTCGGGGTAGAATCCTACCACAAAGCGGTAATACTATCCAGATTAAGTTGTGTGGTATCAGGCACAACGACCCGTAAAGGGGACTGAGAGCGTCAGGGCCTCGTTAGCATATTGGCAGGGTGTACCGAGCGCAGGTGAGGTTGACTTTGGCCACATAGGTGGAATTTGGGCCAATTACACCCCAAAGCGACTGGATGAAAACTGGATGGATCGGCGGGTTGAAAGCTAGAAATGAAACTGGATGATGAAAGCCGAGGAAAGGGTGTAGTGGGGCTTATTGAGAAAGGCCCAGAAAAAGAAGAAAGATAGTCCAGCTGTGGATACAATCCACAAACTGAAGTGATGATGATAATGATGGTGGATCAACTGACTCAATAGGCAATTGAAAACTTTTCCCTATCCAAAATCTTTTTATAATATCCATGGGATGAAGTTGTTTTTTCGACTTCCATTATTGTTTGAAAAAAATTGTAATGGGGCAAAGAAAAGAAACGATAAAAAATATGATGACACGGCAAAAATACTCCTACTTACTTAATCCCAATCATTTTGACGCTTGAATAAAGTCTTGATGGGACTCGTGAGATTTGTGACGACGTCTGCAAATTGTGAACATTTTCGGTGTATCATGAAACATTCTTGTTATTTATTTTATGTAACGTCAAAAGTAATGAGCATGTATACTCAGGAGCTAGTACCTAATAAAAAAAAACAGCTATACCTTTGTGGGGAGTCGCTATATACTCCAGGTTCCCCTTTGCTAAAGCACTGATAAAGAGGAAATGTGGTCGAAGAGACTTTTGAAAATTAGGTATTTGAAAAAACTATCGTTGTCGTGATCGACCGTCCCGCACCTCAAATTCGTGCAATAAGGACAACTGCAAATCCGACTCAATAGCCGTAAGTAAAAAGTCGTAATTTGAGGTTTGGCTCTCTAGTGTTTCCTCCTCCAATATTGGACCAGTTTAAAAGATATTTCGTAAACTGAATATAAAAGATATATACTGTGTCCCTATGTTTTGCTTTTTTCATTATTAATTGTCAAATTTGTACATTAGGCCTCTGTTGAAAGCGATCTAAAATAGACAACTTTGAGTATTTTGTAACGGTTCTAGTGCTTATAAAAATAATGTATCTTCAAAAAGGAAAACATAGGGACATAGAAGAGGTTGATATTTATTTTATTGTAAAAAATCATTGCTTTAGGATCATAAACCAGGGAGAAAACACGCGAGAACGTTTGTAAGGAGAAAAGAGTATCCGCGTTTCCTCTTAAGCAGCAATAAGTGGCCTTTCTTTCGGGGGAACCCAGTTCGATTCCCAGCATGCAGCTCTAACTTTTCGGAGTTATGTGCATTTAGAGCAATTGAATATCACTTGCTTTAACGGTAAAAGAAAATATCGAGAGAAAACCTGCATGCTTGAGAGTTCTGCTTATTGTTCTCAAAGGCGTAACAATCCACACAGGCCTGATAGGTTATTATTATTGTACCTATAGACTATGGCCCACAACCTTCTCATTCTGAGAGGAGAACCGTGCCATGCAGTGGGCCGGTAATGGTTCGATAATGATGATGATCATATAAAACTGATTAGATTAATCTATTACTGTTTTCACTATGGATTAAATTAGGTTTTATTAATTCATCTTCAAATTATTTATTTCATGTAGATCTAGAAAAATTGGTATACTTGTCATTAGACAAGTCAAGACTCTGAATAATTAGTGCTTTCAACACCTTACAAATGTATTGGATGAAAGCACCATGCTTTTAGAAATATGTGTTCCTAATACTTACGTAAAAATATCCCATGATGGAGCGCTTATGTGTATTTTTGTATGTTTTTTCATGGCGGGGCTTACGTTTTCTGTATTGGCGAGCGAGCTCTGTGAGAATTTAATTAGTCCTGTACAGACTGTTTGGTATTCGCGAAACAATTTCATTTCAAAGGCTTCTATGACTGCCAAAAAGAAAGGAATAAACTTTGATGAAGCCGTGGGCATCTCAGTTTATAGCTTTCATTGGAATGCATGAGTAAATTATAACATGGATTTAAATAGCTTTATTAAGCATACCTATAGGTATGAATTTTAAAATAAATGGGTAGTATTTAATCCTATAAATGCCCTTTCTTGTAACAAAATATTCGAAAGTAGCACCAAAAATGCTGAATTGCGCACTAAATGTGTACACTATAAATATTCGAAAAGTAGCACCAAAAATACTGGATTGCACACTAAAAGTGCACACTAACTAAATAAAATTTAACTTGCAGAATAATACTTAACTGGAAGGTTTTAGGGATAAGTAATGGAACGTAAAAAAGCTATTTTTGAAATTTTTGTCTGTTTGTCTGTATGTTTGTGCGCGCATCACGCAAAAACTACTGAATGGATTAAAATGAAATTTAGCATGATTTAAGTTCATACTACGGAGTAACATATAGGATACTTTTTATCCCGAAATTCAGCTCAGTAAAATACTTTAAAAATTGTTTCGTAAATATTTCAAGGACATGGATTTTGTAGTTCAGAAATTACAGTCATCACAACCCTCAATATTCCATGTAAATTCTTTGAACGTATAGATTATCATCTGGAGTACATTAAAAGTGTTTATCTGTCTCAGAAATACTAGACAGATTTTGATGGGACTTTCATTGGGAAAACTTTAATGATGGGAAAGAGATATTAAAAATTAATACTCATTACTGTAGTTCCATTTTAATGCGCGACTTTTAACAGTATGAGCTCAAAGGAGCTTAGGGAAAAAAACAAAGCGTTTCATGCGAACGAAGTCGCGGGTATCCGCTTATATATACTCGTTATTCCATGAGTACCTATTACTATTGTGACGTTTCTCATTCGTTTACATTACGTTATGACGCACTCTGGAAAATAGGACAAGGGTCGGCCTAAAAGGAATACGATTATTATTATCATTAGAATATGGTTGGTCATGTGTCTCTTATTGGACATACCTATATTATTGTACGACTATTTGTAATGATTATTGTGATCTTTGTCAGAGACGGTAAAAGGCCAAAAGGGAAATGGTATGTCCGTCATTTATAATGTTATGGTTAAGAGCTAGGCGGTTCGTAACCTAATTTAGAGTTCCCAATACTTATCAATTCAAATCTATTACAATAGATATCTATACTAATAAATAAAATTGAAGTGTCTGTCTGTAATTTCGAAATAACTACCACATATTAAGCTCATATGGTTATTTGAACGATACCATAACCGAACCACACGTTTTTAAAATTTTTGTCTGTCTGTCTGTCTGTTTGAACGGGCTAATCTTCGAAACGGCTGAACCGATTTTGACGGGACTTTCACAGACAAGTAGAGGATTAACCAAGGAGTAACATAGGCTACTTTTTTAACCGAGTTTCAAAAAAGGAGTTGTGTTGAAATCGGTAAAAAACGCCCTGATAGGTATTTTAGCTGCGCGCGACGGCCGACGCTCGCGCTGCACGGAACTCCCCGCGCCGCGCGCCCCTGCGCTCTGCGCCCGCCGTACGCGGTACCGCGGTACGCCGCCGCGCGGCGGGGGGCGGGTGGACCAGAAATCTACTTATCCCTCAGGATTTGTGAAAAACCGAAATTCACGCGGGCGAAGCCGCGGGCAAAAGCTAGTAGATATAATAAAATCGTAGACTTGCCGTATCTGTACATTAAAGATTTTTGCAAAATAATAACTGGGGGATGTTAGGGATAAGTAATAGAAAGTAAAAAAGCTATTTTTGAAATTTTTGTCTGTTTGTCTGTTTATCAATTTATCTGTTTGTCTGTTTGTCTGTATGTTTGTGCGCGCATCACGCAAAAACTACTGAATGGATTGAAACGAAACTTGGCAAGATTTAAGTTCATACAACGGAGTAACATACAGGATACTTTTTATCCCGTAATTTAACACAGTTCCCTAGGGAGAGGGGATGAAAGTTGAAACGTGTATTTAGCTGTAATTCAATAACGCGTAGTCCGATTTCATTCATTATTTTTTTGTTAGAAAGTAGATAGTAGATACTTTAAAGATTACCAACTAATTTCTAAAAGGTTGGATCGATTTTGATGGGACTTTCACTGGTGGATGTTTACATTTTGATCTAGCTAAATTATCCGCCAGTGAACTTTTAACAGTTTTTAGCATGTTATGAGCTCAAAGGAGCTTAGGAAAAACAAAATGATTCCTACGGGATTTTTAAAAACCAAAATATTATATCCACGCGAACGAAGTCGCGGGTGTCCGCTTGTAATTATATATAATTTGCGAAAATAGACTCTAATAACTAACGATACCTAAATATTGAACTGAAGAATGAAAGAGGAAAAATACCTTTTACTAATCTACCGTTACACAGTTACTTACATTCTACGCAACATGAAATACAAAATAATTGGTATTAATGATAGCTCGTAACCTATCTAACAAGTTTCCGTTTTATTTGGGAGTTTTTTACGTTATCCTACCTTTTGTTTTGTTTTTACAAATTAAGATTGATTATACTTTTTATTTTGACCACTGCTATTTTTGGATAGGTAACTATACCTACTTATGAGAAACTAAATTTCGATCTACGAACTGCATATTTTTAAGATAAAATAACCCTGTTGAACACGTAACGGTAAATCGAAGCGAAATTTTGAAAGTTGGTGATGATGTAGGCACATTTTAAAATCCGAGCATATCTTATTTAGCACTGTAAAAATATTTTCATATAAAAAACTTTATAAAGCACTGTAAAAATAATTAAAAAGTAAGAAAACCAAAATTAAAACTGAAATAAACTTACATTACAAATGTATCTAATTACCTCGTGATCCTACATTAGGAGTTGAAAATTGATTTGATTGGTTTTGATTTGTAGTCGCTTTAATTTTGTATCTTATTCATGACCTTATACATATTTACCTAATGCATTTGATGAATATAGATAGCTACCATTAGAAATCATCCAAGTTGGGCACTTCTCCCAAATTCTGGCAAAAGCATGTCACAAGCTGGAGAACGTAGGTTAATAAATACCCAGGGTTATGTAATTTTTTTTGTAGATACTAGACAGTGTCCTCTATACCTGCCATCAAGAAAAAGAAGATAAATGGGATGGGATCTGTGTTAAAAAAATTTTTGAACCTCTAATTTCTCACTACCATGACTGTCACATTGCTTGGGTCGTCGGATACAAACCCATTTAATTCGAAATTGAGTGGTTAAAAAATTCTTAAAAAAATATGGTCAATTAATGGATAACTACCCCTTAGAATAAAATAATCAGTTTGAAAATATAACTAAAAATAAATAAATTACAAGGTAGTGAAGTCTGTCACACGACTTTTTCATAATTGCCATGACCTGACACAAACACTATCACAATAATGATACTATATGTAGTACAACGATCATGATAAGATCAATTAACAGAGCATTGGTCATTCTAGCAATATGTTTTAAAAGAAAAAGCGCACTTCATAACGTTGAGAAGATAAAGGGAAATAATGTAGTAAAAATGCACTTTGTCATTTAGTCCTCCTCATTCATAGATATTTTGGCAGGCCTAAAGTACGCGTTATATTTTGTTGTTATTTATTCTTGTCATGTCAAATGTGTTTCTTTTTCACACGAGTAGCCTACAAAAATTTTACTGTGTTTCTAAATTTTTTAATAAATTAATAATTAGCAAATTTTCATTACCATGGTCCTAATTACCATAATTACCATGATTTTTTTAATTAATTTTAATAGTAAATGGGGGGTATCTCTCTCATTTATCATAATTTATGAATGGTTTTGATAATAATGACGTTATATAATTATTTTTAGAATTTTCAGATGTTTAAACAATTTAAATTATAGAAATTTGAAAAAAAAAGTCAAAAATGACAAAAATACTGAAAACAAAAGAGTTTATAAGAAGATTAAGCATAATACAAGTGTGATATTTAAAATAATAGAAAAACTACCTAACTTGCTACGAAAATATATGAAATAAATATATATTTGGACTGAAATGACGACATGACAACAAAAAATACAATGTAATGACCGTAAAAAATGGAAAATTAATAATTAAAAAAATAAATAGAGACCTATATCAGTATAAAAATACTAAGAAACTTGCTCTGATGTAATACCTACATAATGCCACAAATTGCATCCAAATCGGTTTGGTAGTTTCCGAAAAAATTGGGCTCACAATTTTACAGAAAAACATTTCCTGCTATGCTTCTGGTAGTCTATACTAGAATCATAAAATATATTTAAAAATATACTTTGAGGTAATTTATAATCTACGTAGCGAATAATGAACTGCATTTGAATCTGCCCAGCACCATTTGAGGAAAATGAAAACATATAAACACATAAAAATAACATATACAATTTCTCTCCCCAAACGTAAATAGCGTTTCCTTTCTGTTGTGGATACAAATGCTTTTTATTATAAGAAAAAAAATTATAATATGCACTCTTGATTTAAACTCCTTCTTGAAACTGATGCTAGGCACAACTAACTAACTTGTCATCTTATTAGCCACAAGTTCATTCGGAGACCTACATATTCGGAGGACAGATAAAATTTATAGAGCATTTGCTGAAGCTATTAAAAGTCTAAGAAAATGTTAGTCTTTGTTAAAGTTTATGTTCTGTCCCTTCTAATAATCAAGCATCTTGAAGTATTCTTCCAGCGCATTTTGAGCAAAGAGAGTCTTTGGTGGATTGCATTAACTTGTTTCAGATTGCAATAAAGCGAATACACAGGCATGTTCACCGTAGTTCCTACTATGAAAAGTATATCCATTATCGATTCTAATGAGATCTTGGATATGAAAATCGTATCCAATATCAAATTTGCAAAGGTTTTCTGCCTCTCGCACTTTTAACAGACATGCCATTTGAACTACCATGGAGCACCGTAACCAGCTATGTGATGACTCTGCCGAATACCAGACCGATTCAATAAACCTGGTACATTTTTGTGTTTGAAGAGTCATTGGCTCAATCACTAATACAGGCAAAATTACTTTGTTTATGGCACTGACTCAAAGTTGCTTGTATCGGTCTTCTATCGGATAAAATTTGAAATGTGCTCTCAGGAACTTTACAAAATTGTTCCTTCTCCACCATTCTACAACGGAACAGAGAGAAGCAATTTGTAGAAATTTTCTTGGAAAGTCCAACTCCACCTAGATTTCACCATTTTGTCTAACTGTCTGCATTCAAACAGATATTGAAGCTTTCTTGAATTGTACATCTTAACACTTCGATTTCAAGCTAATCTACTTGCGATCGTTGCATAGCCTAAGTTTCAATTATTTTAAAGCCTTTCTCATAGTATGTAAAAGCGAGAGAAACGATACTAGTCATATTTGTAAGATGTCTATGTACAATCTGCTATCAACGAATTTTTTGTTGTTATCAGTACCCTTTTCGAAATCAATAACATCGTGGAGTCTTCGTGGTATATGGTTCTTAATCGGGAATGTGTTCTGTCCAATTTTTTAAATATAAAAAAATTATGCTCCTGTTCACTCTCAATTATGCTCACACCACGCCTTTTTGGGTCTAAAATTATCTGTTTAGGTCTTCAAAGCTGCACACTCATTGAGTCCAGCAGCTCAGAGTCTTTTTCAGAGGATTCCAACATGAAACTCGTCCACACAAACATCCGGAACAGGTTTACTCTGGAATTTACACCTCAGTTGTTATGCTACGTAAAGTGGCTTTCAAGGTTCTTTGGCTGAATACTAATGGTTGTAACGCTCGAGGTCCTAAGTTTTATTGGTCAGCGATTTCCTAGACTTTAAGCAAACACCTTTTTCGGATACTTTTCTATGGCTTTCTAGAGTTTCTCATCACCATGATTAATAACAAATTACCATAGGCATATTCTAATCGCCATATACCAGAGATAATTACCATATCGCAATTTATCATTACCATGACCATCATAATTACCGAATTCGTTATATCTCCTAGGAAACCAGGGTACGATAAAGGCCTTCTTCATCACCGATATCAATTTAGGTACCCCTTTGAGGAGGTATCCTTAAATAATCAAAAATTAAAGAAAAAAAATTTTTTTCAACCTCGTATCTTTTTGCCAGAATTTCGGAGAAGTGCCCCCTTGCAAGTATCAGTCTCCATAAAAATTACTAAGTATTGCTCTTTACAGTTTTAGTGGACCAATATTAGTATCAAAAATATTATAATGATAATTTGATAATTTTAAATTACTAACTACTTATTACTGATTTGTCTTTGAAATTACTTAAATGGGTATTCTACGCTGCTGTCACGTTTTGCCTGACCAAGCCTTTTGTGTAACAAAATGTAAAACCATTAACTAAATCTCTCACCACTCAAAAATTGTTCAAGCGTGAATATTTATTAATAAACGGTTGAGTTATTGCCCAACCCATTACCGATTTTCCCTCTTATATTGGAATTAAACTGAAAATAACCATTCTAAACTGTTACGTAGGTAAAGTATAATATTATAACACGTGAAGATTAATTATTTAAAGTGGGTCAGGTTAAAAGCAATAGAGAAAAGGACGGGGAGTATAGCGTAGGTTGGTGAAATAACATAAAAGGATCATTTTTAAACAAGAGCCTACAGCTCAACAACATTCAGTAGGTATAATAAGTTTTTCATAGTGGTTATATCTTCACTTTCCATCGAGAAGGAATTAAATCTCGAGGCCTGAGCAAAATTAGCGGATATAGTTGCACACACGTGTACTCGTCCACTTACCTGCAAAGGATTATTGTGTACCTACGCGGCAGACTATACCAATACGTCAGTAAAGGCCAAATTAGACGGTGTCCCGTTCACTGTACATTTTTGCGATGAAAGATGCACGATACGATATTTTCTATGGCAAAGTGCTTGTGAACGGTGTGTTTAGACGGTTCATTTTCGATGATTCATCGATGAAGCCTCGAAAATGAAAACAAAAATCCCGGATAATGATCCGTCTAATTTGAGCTTAACCAATGCAAGAGGCATATTATGACGTGATATGACAGCGAACGAATCACGTCGCGCCACCTCGAATTCTGCAAATTTAAGTTCATGCGTCTAAGGCCCCTATCCCACTGGCGTTTTGCGAGCGTTGGCGTCTCTCCAACGTCTGCACAGCGTTGTCGCGACGTTAACGTTGCGTTGAAGTTGCGAAGTCGAAGCGTGAACGATTGCTATTATAGTAGGGGAGCCGAGGGTGCTAAGTGTGGAGCGTCGTCGGGACCTAGTAGATTTTATAGATTAGTTGATACGAAGAATAAAAGGTTTTATAGATTAGTTGATAGGAAGAATAAAAGATTATGTAAACTTTTCCATTTCAGTGGTGGGGAAAGCTTCTAGCTGCACGCTCTCATCTTCAATAGACGATTTTTATAACTTTGGCTTGTGAAAATCGGCTGATTATATTTTTTTGTTATTTTTGTATCATTTCCTTCAAAATAGAAAAAAAATCAACCATCCTGGAGATTCGAGAAGGTCAAGATGACGTTTTTTTTGCAACTTTGTAACGCTCCCATTCTCGTACGTTACGTTCAAATAGTCTGATTTTCTAAATATACTTTTCTTAGCTCGTAATTAACCCACCGTATCTTAATCTGACGTTTTTGAGTATTTATGTCCATCATTTTTTTTTTTTTTTGCGCGCGGCTCTATTTAAAGGGCTTATATATGGTAGAGGGTACTCAGCAGGATGCAAGATGCCTCGCCTCTCTCATCTTAATCTGACGCCCTCGAGTAAATCCAAAAATTCCCTCTTGGGCTCCTCTACTATTGGACACTCTCAACGTTGACGTCGCGTCAACGCGACGTTATCGCTGCGCAGACGTTGGAGAAACGCCAACGCTCGCAAAACGCCAGTGGGATAGCGACCTAAATCTGTACATCAAAAAACTTAGAAAAGCCATGGTTAATATGGTCATGATCAAGTTATCTGTACGTTATTACGATCCATGGTGAGACCAACTGCTTGGTCAAGCCAGTTGGTCAACGGGGCATACACCAGTAGAAACAACAGCCCAATTAATTTTCATCGACTTATAGCAACTTTAGAAAAATGTAGGTATCCATACAATTTTTATGTATCGTTTTAGATTCGACTTTCGTCAAAAAATATTTTTGATATTTTTTAAATTTGTCAGATCGTACTTTCTATCACACCGAATCTGATCGATTTGACTGTTACTATGATATAAAATAACCGTCAGTAGGATTCAATTTTCTACTGCGTAGAAAAAATACGTAGTCAAATATTGAATTATTGAATTGTTGAATAAAATATGTAACAACTTGAAAAAGGACAGGCGCTGAGAGAAATATTTTATTTCTGAGTAGTACTTAATCGAAAAAGTTATCAATTTATCGAATCTTCGCGAAGCGTTAATAGCCAACAGATTGTATTTGGGCACATCTGAAAAATATCAACGAGTAACGAGAAAACTTACCTCTATAGATTTATCTTTTGCCAATATTTGTTTATACTTGGAACCATAACAAGAGAGGTTTTTTCCCTTTTTTGTAAGCTAAAACTTGAGTTAGACTAAAACTATGTCTGATGGGAGAAACAGAGGCAAGGCATACCTAAAAGGTCCATTAATCGACAGGTCCAATTGCGTTAGTCGTGAGTGATGAATGATCGATGGAGTAGAGAATAATTATCCACATACCTATTTGTGCAAACATCAGTCACCGCATTAGATTATTCCTCGTATTTAAAGCAACCCATGTAATAGTGATCGAAATTCACGGAAGAATCATTTATTGGTCCGGCAGCCGAGGAACAAATTTTTTAGTGATTAATAACAAACTCAAACTGAATATTCGTGAATAGATTCGTTTCGACGAGACGACCAAGTTTTTTATCTAAGAAAATTCTCGATGAAGGTAGCTACTTGAATGCGTAGGTCCTCCACTCCGAATATTTCCAAATACATAATTAAGTCATAAAAATGATTAATAACTAGCTGGTTTTTTATGTGCAACTTAGTAAATACTTGTATAAAAAAATGACTACATAGCCCTACTTTAATGGAACGATTTCCCACCCGAGTGAATCGAAATGCTTAACACCGCGCAGGTG